>OU426857.1:6280348-7480348 GCA_911387685.1 Dolichovespula media
TTTTTATACCTATTGGATCCTACATACGAGCCGTTGATTTTGAAAGTGGGTTAAAGTCCATTTTATGTTATTGCTAGATATTAAAATGGAATTACGAGTTAATAGTTAGAAGATAGGGAAAAAGGAAGACAGTACGATGGAAAAAGATAGAGATGGATAGAGGCAGAGAGAAAAAGAGAGATAAAGAGAGGAAGAGAGAGAGAAAGAGAGAGAGAGAAATAATAAAAGAATGAACGAAAAACCTGTGGTACTACGGCCAAAGGGCGAAGTTGTTTAAAGAGAGTCCAGGTCTTTGCTTTTGCGACTTACAGTCCCTTCCGTCTTAAGGTTTCGACCCTTCGGCTTCTTTCTTGCAATCTCTCTCGCGCGAAAACAGAAAATCCCTACTCTTCCGTTTCCGTCCATGTTTCTTCTCCGATTGTTTTTCTATTTTTTTTTATTATCTTTCCTTCTCTCTCTCTCTCTCTCTCCCTCTCTCTATCTTGCTGTATCCATCTCCCTTTTTTTTCCGGTAGAACGAATTTTTATTTCCCCGCATTCTTTATTTCTATCTTTCTTGAACTTAACGTAATTTGTCTCTCCTTGAAAAATGCGAAATCGAAATAAGAAAATCACATTTGCGAGAGAGAGAGAGAGAGAGAGACCTGGGAATTCTTCCTTCTCATAAATCAGTAATTCGAAATTTCAGAAAATTTCGCGAAGTAATCCTGCGCGAATGGATGGTAATAAGGAAAAATAATTTTATCTTCTTTCTTTCTCTTCCTTCTTCCCCTTCTTTCCCTTTCCTTCCTTCTCTGTCTCTTCTTCTTCTTTTTTCAATAACAAAATATTTACAACAAATCTATATCACAAGTATTATAAAGCAAAACTATTTACAAATATATATATATATATATCATTTAGATCGAGTGTATGTAATCGAGGAGACTTTTGAATTCGACTTTAAACGTCTTAATTCAATGGTAATTGTTATTAGATTCGACTAAGTATTTTAATTAAATGTGTTCATTCGTTCGTACCAAATTGACGGAATAAAAAAAAATCTCTCTTTCTCTTGAATGAGAAAAAATGGTTTGGTTACTCTCGTTTGATTGGAACGAGTGAAGATTACGTTGTCGTTTAAATTCACGCGAAGAAGTAGAGAAAGACATAGAAAGAGAAAGAGAGAGAGAGAATCAAATTAACCAAAGAATTTCTATTTTATTTTATTCCTTTTTCTTTTCTTTTTTTTCTGTCATTCCTTTCTCTTTCTCGTTCATTATTCTTTGCTCGATCCTTTCTTTTCTCTTTTCTCATTTTTTTGTTCGTTATTTTTTGATAATTTTTTCTTTTTGTTCTTTTTTTGTTTTTTTTCCCGATCGGAGTACGAGAGAAAGACTAGATTCGTCGGAAATCCTAGCATTTCGCTAAAGATAATATTCGATCGATATTAGTTGATGATAAAGAGAGAGAGAAAGAGTGAGAAAGAGTGAAATGTAAATTCGAATACGAAATGAACATTTTTTCTTTCATTCTACTTAAATCGTCAACAATTTCTAGGTACTTTGGTCCAATCAGCGGCTTGCTTTCTATGCACCCTGAAACGCACTGATAAAAGTGAAAATATAGCGAGATAGAAAAAGACAAACAGAGAGAGAGAGAAAGAGAGAGATCGATAGTAGAAGAGGAAACTATTAGCGAGTTGATCGGGAAAATGGAAGATAAAGGAAAGCACAACCTATACCGTAGCTTTCGCTGAGCTTCGCTTATTGCCAACTGTCACTTGGTTTCTTTTTTGTTTTAGTTATTTTTTGTCGTTTGCTATCGAGAAAAGCCAATTACGAGTCAATGTGATGTAGAAGATAGATAGATATATAGAAATTACTTTCGAAGTATATACCATGATATACTCGAGAGCCACGTTCGATTTCACTTTTTATCACCTATCGATTAACTTGGTTGATTGCAATGATCTAAATAGAAGGTAAATGTTATTAAGTAAAGGAACAATGAAACGGACGAAACAGACATAGAGACCAAACGTAGAAATAGATATATATATATATATATATATATGGTGTTCTGAAAACTTACTCTCTTTACTCTCTCTCTCTCACTCTCTCTCTCTCTCTCTCTCTCTCTCTCTCTCTCTCTCTTTCTCTCTCTCTTTTTCTCTATCTCTCTTTCCATATATATATATATACATATACTTCTCTTTTCTAACGGATCAGAGAGAAGAGACGAGGAAGGAAGATTCGGTGCTAAGGCGAAGAAGGAGGAGATAGGAGAAGAAGGTGGTTGAGGGGCAGAAGGAAAAGGTTCTGGGCTTAGGGCTATGGGCTCTGAAAAACCTGAGAGCAGCATATTTTGCGAGGGAAATGAAAAAAAACGTTGTATTCTCTTAAGAAAACATTCGAGGATCCCTGCGAAGGTGTGAATAGGAGACGTACTTAATTCCCAGCCACCACCACCACCTTCACCACTACCACCACCACCACATCAACCACCACCACATCGCTCTTTTTATTATTCAAGAAAATTGTGAATGGCTTCGGACTGCATGATTGTGCCTGCCTGGTTTCCTGCCTGCCTGTGCGATCTCTCGACCTCAACTGCATCTTTCCTGTTGTGTGTTTCCTCGTCCCTACCTCAATTTCACTCGCCCTTCTTCATTCTTTAGTTTTCTCTTTGACCTTACGCTCCACCACTCCAACTTTCTCTTTTACTTCGTCTTTATTTCTCCTCTCTCTCTCTCTCTCTCTCTCTCTCTCTCTCTCTCTCTCCCCCTGTCTTCGTCTTCCTTTTCTTCTTATTCTTTCTTTTTTTTTATTCGTACAAAGAGAGAAAAGAGAGAGATAGAAAGAGAGAGACGATGAAGAATGTTTATTTGTATCTTCTCCAGCCGGACGTCCGTCTTTAGAGTTCGAAAAAGAAAGGAAGTGGATGGTTCTCGTTTTCTCTCTCACTCTCTTTCTCCCTCTCTCTCTCTCTTACTTTCTTTTATTATCCTTTACTTTCAGCTTTCCCTCGACCTTTCTTAGCCCATTTTTATTTCTCCGTTTCGGCGAAATGGCGACGGAGCGACGAAGGAGGGACGAAGTGGTTGTCGCCATAGGTGAATCAGACTAGCGGGAGAACTTGCCGTCTCGGTCTTCTCTCTCTCTCTCTCTCTCTCTCTCTTTTTTAAGTAGTAGTGGTAGTAGCAGTCCTTTCGTTTTGTCCGACCTGACGTATTTTTTGAAAAAGCCTTATATGCGATCGTATGGTGGTCTTAGGTCAGCAAAGTCGTAGGAAGTTCGGAGATGAAGGAGATAAAAAAAAGAAAGAGAGAGAGAGAGAGAGAGCGAGAGAGAGAGAGAGAGAGAGAGAGAGAGAGAGATAAAGAAGGGACACCGCGAAAAGGCACCGCGAGCCACTTTTCGACATTGGACGACGATGGACTGCAGCTTTCGACCCGTTCGACGATTTGTTCTTTCTGCTGAGTTTCAGTTGAACGAATTCTATGTGTATGTGTATGAGAGAGAGAGAGAGAGAGAGAGAGAGAGAGAGAGAGAAAAAATTCCATTGTCCAGTCGTACGATCGACGAGAATATAGTATGATCCATTTATAAGAATGCGAAATTTATATTCTTTTCTTTTCTATTTTTTTTTCTTTTTTTGAGACCGATTACACGTTTTATAGAAATTAAATAATTTCTCTCTTTCGTATAAACAGGGCATCGCATTATCCTTCTCCTTTCCACGACAATCGTTTACAATATTTACGTTGTAATACCAATCATCGATTTGATCAAATGAATCGACTATATGTACATTTCTATATATCGTTATCATATATCCGATTGGACGATAAGTAATATTGATGTTTGTAATATTTTTCGTATCCTTTCATTTTCTTCTCTTTTTTCTCTTCTTCGTTCGATAAAAAACGGGGGAATTGTTTGGAATCGGTCACGGGTATGCATTCGTAAATATAATTATTAATGTGAGTATATATATACATATATGTATTTATAAATACGCAACGTTTAATAGATTCCTCGTATATTTATTTATTGAGCAATTTAATAATACTTAAAAATAAAAACAGAGAGAGAGAGAGAGAGAGAGAGACAGAGTTTCTTAAAAAACATACAACGCGTACTGTATATACATACATATATACATACATATATACATACCATATAAATTCAAGTCGCTTTAATCAGTCCGTTTGAAACTTTACTTATATCTCACAAAGATATATATATATATATATATATATATATATATAGAGAGAGAGAGAGAGAGAGAGAGAGAGACAGCTTTTTAACTATTCCTTTGTAGAATGTCGATTTCACACTGACAACAATAGTAGTAACAGTGTTTCGTTTTGTTTCCCTCGGGAGGATAATGTTCATTCGTGAAACGGATTCGTTCGAATCGGAGTACTTTACTACTACTAGAAAACAATTAGTTCGAGAACGGGTGGGGTGGTAGGGGGTTAGGGGTTGGGGGTTGTGGGTAGGGACAGACGGTTGGCGAGCTCGAAAGAAAAGAAAGTCCCGGGGATTATTCATCAGGCTTGTCTCATTGTAACCGACTATCTTCGGCTACTTTTACGATATAATACACTAAATTAATTTTGCTTTCTTTCTTTCTTTATTTCTATCTTTCTTTCTTTCTTTCTATCTCTATTACGTGAACCTTTACGATCATTATTAACGTCCGTTGTCCGTAGTTATAGACGATTGTTTCCTGATCGATTCCGTGCTGCTATTTTTCTTTCTTTCTTTTTTCTCTTTTAACGAAGAACTTCTCCCTTCCCTCCTGCATCCCCCTACACCCCCCTGCACTACCCTGTAACGCATTACTACTTTACGACTCATTACAAATCTTCATCCTTCTTCGTTCGTTGTTTTTCTCTTCTTTCTTTTCTTTTCGTCGTCATCGTTTCGTTAGGAGAAATTATTTTCAAGAAAAAAAAAAAGAAAAAAACAGACAATAAATTGCAATTGAATCGAATCGATTAGAAAATATTTGTTTGAAAGAAACGACGGTGGAAAGGAGATCGCGGTCGAAAATGTATTTTCTATTTAAAAACGCGGGCCCTCGTACGTACTTTATTATCCCTTTTCGCACGAGTATAATGCATTTTCGTACGGTGCGCATTGTCGGTCGATCGAGGGTGAATTTTCTTTTTTTTCCCTTTCATCCTTCCCCTCTCTCTCTCTCTCTCTCTCTCTTTATCCTTCTCTTTATTCGTAAAAGACAATACTCGATCGTTTTCGAAAATGAATGCGAAAATTGTTTGAAACCAAAAAAAACGAAAAAGTACAATCGTGCGAGCAATCTTCGATAATATTATTAAATAATAATGATTATAATAATAATAATAATAGTAATAATAATAATCATAATAATAATAATAATAATAATATTAATAAAAATAATAACAATAACAACAACAACAATAGTAATAATAATAATAATTAGAATTGTATTGAAAGAAATATATTATATCGATCAAAGAGCCCGACACGCAAACGTGTTTTCTTTCCTTTAAATCCGCAAATTTGCGTTCTCAACGCTATTAAAAGCACTTTAACACTCGGTTCAACTCACCGCCCTTGTTTCATTCCAGGGTTGTGCGAGTTGCGTGTATGCATAGATACGTACGTGTGCACATACATCTCTCTCTCTCTCTACACACACACACACACGTACGTACGTACGTACGTACTGTAACCTAAATATATACTCTATGTAATGCCGTCTGATCGCTTCTGGCGATTACTACATAATGCTTTCGGTCGGCCCCTAATGCAGTGAAACGAAGCGTGCTTAGATCCGGCGTGACTGTAGAACTGCACGCGTTTAGATTAAATATGAATTGAAAAGCCACACATATGTTGGTTAAGTAAAATCGATCCCTTCTTCTCTCTCTCTCTCTCTCACTCTTTCTATCTATCTATCTATCTTTCGTTAACTTTAAAGAAAAACGAAAACATTAAAAAGAAAACGAAAATAAAAATAAATTAAAAAAATAAAAACAAATACAAAGAAAATAAAATAAAATAGGAAGCAAGCATGTTATTATATAGTGTATACAATTAATGCACGCTCGCGGTAAAAGCTCGATTAAGTAATTAAATGCAGGATCAGATATAATTAAAATCTTGGTTGCAATCACGTGAGAGTATAATAAAGCGAGATAGATAGACAGAGAGAGAGAGAGAGAGAGAGAGAGAGGGAGAGAGAGAGAGAGAGAGCGTCGATAAATCAGACTCATTTTAATTCGTTAAAATCATCATCATCATCATCATTATTACTATTATTATTATTAATATTATTGTTATTATTGTTATTATTATTAATATTATTATACAAATCTAAGGCGTTCGTATAAGGAGATAGAATATTTTATATATTTATAAACAAAAAAGAAAAAAAAGATTATTTCGTTGACTATTGAATAACAATTCTTTGTTATTACATTTTCTTTTCGTCAATCGCCATTTATTAAACGAGTAACGACAATCAACGTTATGGTAAGACGTTAAAGCGGACGGAACAGAGGGCTCCGCTGTCATCTGAGATTTCCTAATCGGTATAATTTCTCACGATATATAGATTTCTCTTTTTATTTCTCTATCTATCTTTATCTTTTTCTCTTCTATACGCGTTCTTCTGATGTACCACCTCTTTGAACGAAGGAGAGAGAGAGAGATAGAGATAGAGAAGCTCTCATCAGCAAAGAAGCTCTTACTACCTCACCTAACTCTGAGAACAGTCACCAACGTCTTTCTCAACCACTACCATCATCAACTGCACACTCTCCTTCTCATCATACCCATCCTCTTACTTTCTCTCTCTCTCTCTCTCTCTCTCTCTCTCTCTCTCTCTCTCTCTCTCTCTCTCTCTCTTCCTCTCTGTGTGTATCTTCATCTTCCTTCGTTTTGTACCAACGTAAAGTACCCTTCGACGAGCTTCTCGAAGTATATTTTTTATTAAATTTCAATTAATTTCAAGAGAGAATACAGACAGACAGACAGACGGATGGCCGGACAGCCAGAGAGACTAACAAACGAATAACGGATAGACATAGAGAAGGAAGAAGAGAGAGAAAGATAGAGATAGAGAGAGAGTAAGAGAGAGAGAGAGAGAGAGAGAGAGAGAGAGAGAGATAGAGACTGATAGAGAAAGAGAGATAAATCAACTGAGTAAGATTTATTAACACTATATTTTCAAGCTATTTAAATATCCATATTTCTACCGAAACTTGTCAAAATGACTGGTTTATAAGAAAAAATGCTCATTGTGTCTTCCAGTCTTTATTCACTCTTAAAAAATGACAAAATAGTTGAACAATATTAATTGTAATAGATAAATGGTTTTATAGACTTTGTCAAGTAATAAAACACTTAATTGTTATTATTTGTCTGTCACAATTTCTACATGTGTAGATTTTGCTGTCTGTACACTTTCCACATACACTTTTTTGCATGTATTGCAAATATTTGTAGTTTTATTGTTATTGCAATATCCTATTTGACATCATTTTCGTACAGAAGCCGTGCCACTTGTAGTTGGTATATTAGTTTCTTGTGGTTTTTGCCTTGAAGTCTGATATTCTGAAGCAAGTTCTTCCGCTAATCGAAACAGAAAGTCTTTCCGTGAGATATTTTTTCCTGTTGTGTTTTTGTACAATATCCAGCTATTTATTCCGACAAAATCTAAAATATTGAAAAACACTTGAAGTGACCTCCTTCTGGAACATGATTTCACCGTATATTTTCGTGCCATTTAATCAGTGACATCGACGCCAAATTTAGTTCTATTATAAAATAATACAGTTTCAGGTAATTTCTTAGCAGCTGTAACAATTTTGATGTGTTTATGTTTTGTACTTAGTATAAGTATTTTTTTATTTGGTTTGCTCTTATAAACGGTAAGTGTGCATCCATTGGTACAACAACGTTGAAAGACGTGCCATGCTGTCTTTTTTCCAGTTTGCAAGTTTTCGGCAGTTCGCTCATGTTTGCGCGTATTGTTCCAAGCAATAAAGTATTTTTAGATCTTAATTTTAACACCAAAGGAATACTTGTAAAAAAATTATCTGTTGTTACAGTTTTACCTTTCATGGTATACGTTTCAAGAAGTTTCATTACGACAAGTTTGCTTAGGGGGGTTGATGCATTTCGGGCCTCGTCTTTTCCTAAATACGGAAAGCCATTTACCACATATTTCGTCTCTATATCAGACACCAGCCAAAATTTTATGCCAAATTTATGGGGTTTGTTTGGCATATACTGGGTAAATCTGCATTTGGCCTTCGTTGGAAAAAGTTGCTCAGCCAGTGTAATATAAGCTCCCGTTTTGAAGCAATTTTGACGTTTTCAATAAATTTGTCCCAAATTGCTGAGACTAAAGCGAATTTGTCTGTTTGCAAACGTTGACTCCTCTGATTTCTTTTTTTGAAACAAATGTATCGCAGAATCTCAGTAAAATCACGTATACTCATAGTGTTGGAGAAAAATTATAGTTCCCACTTGTTGTTCCACGAATATTGAAGCCTCAAAGTATTTCCTTCGTACGCCCCACGTGCGTATAATATTGCAAGAAGTGTTTTCAATTTTGCTTGCGTAATTGTCCAGTTTTTCCCCAAAACTCGAGAGGCTTTCAACTCTGTACAAATTCGTATATGTTCCAAAATATGGTTGTCAATCAGTAATAAGAACGCACTACTTAGATTCCCATTCATAATGTTTATTTTAGCATGTGCCGTTGGCCCGTGTACATCTCTGAAAGCACTCTGAACTGGTAATCTCTCAGCAACACCTCCTTCTTCAATTCTTGTCCAAATAGTTTCGTCTGAAGCAATTTCAGTTTGCTGATTTGGTACGTTACTTCTACCTAGGTCTTCAAAACTGGAAGGGAATCGCATGCATCGTTTAGTACGTTTGTTTGGAATATTTTCGCAATCATTGTCACTTGACTGATCTATCATTAATTTCCACATGATCATCAAGAATTTCCTCATCACTACTCTTGAATATATCACTGTTATCATCACTGTTTTGTATCAATTTATCTATCTAAAAATTCACCGACGCTATCATATAATTCACTTTCTACATCTGAACATTCCAGAGGTATGCTGGTTGCATTTTCTAAATATCTAGAAACTTTTCTTCGTTTTGAATTTTTCAGGGGCTGACGATCGCTATAAAAATAAGTTGAAACTAAGACACTTTCTTCGTATTTATGCTTCTTACTGAAGAATATATTTTTGAATATATCCATATCCATATAAATGTTTCTTACCTGTGTTACTGTGCGGGTAAAGATGAATGATTACGCTTGGAGATCACTCGGACTAAGATTTTATTTCATGTGTTGAACGAAACTCGAAATAAGACTGTTCGTAAAAATCTCGTAAAAATACCGAACTCACCGTAATCGCTCAATGTCGATAACGGAACGAGCGAAAGACGCATGGGCATTATATGTACTGCATCGGTCTCATGATTTTATCGAAATCATATATTTCTTCATAGTAACTTGCACCAGTCTGGTACCGGTATAAATGTCAATAACAAAAAATATATTTGTTACTAATATATATAAAGTAACATCAAGTTCATAAAATGTATTCTCTACTTATAGCTACAAAGGCCATAACATCATTTCGAAAAGCAAATGTTATATGTAGTAGAAATTTTGATTTGAAATTGCACGACCTGTCAAAATGACTGGTCTGTTAAATCTAGTGTTAAAAATGTAATATGAATGTGAATGTAATATGATAATACATTAGAGATTTTCATTTTAATGCGCGTAAACTTAAAAACACGATTATATATCACTTCGCAATCGAAAGATAATCTAGAATTTTTACAACGAATTAAGCTAAATGTTTTAGTCACGTACAAGACGGAAGGAAGGAAGGAAGGATGTGAACATGAGGCCTGAAATAGTTCTGGGGCCCGACAACGTATGTTCTTTCGAGAAATCTCTTTCGGATCGATCGACTCGAATTTTTGTTTTCTTTCTTTTTAATCGAATCGTCTTTGATGTATTTTAAATTTTTTGTTAGGTGTCACGAGAGTAGAGCAATTTATTTTTTTAATCTCGATAAGGATCCTTCTTAACGGCCTCCTTTCGATCATTAACGAACCGCCGATACTTGATAGATAAAACAATTACTAAATAGAAATCGAAATGAGCAAAGTCAAAGTTTCGTTGGTTTTTAAGAGAAAGAAAAAGAAATTCTGTAAGATCCTACGACGATATATGAATTAATCGATCGATCGATATATTCGATACAAATTTTATCATTAATTCCTTTTTCCTATGTTAATTAGTAGGTTACAAAAATAGTGTAAAAAAAACAGTAAGAAAGAAAAGGAAATAATTACGTATCATATTTTTTGTAGAAAAAAACATTCTTGGTACCCAGTCGTTGGGACTTGAACCGACAAAACCATACAATAATCAGATTTTTTCGGAAGGCTATCAGCATTTGTTCGAAGGACTATCCCCTTCGTTGGGCACGGCCATTCGGAGGGTTCGGCTCTCGGGAGAACTCGGCCACTCCAAGAGCTCGGCCTTCCGAAGGGCTCGGCACTCCGGAGGGCTCGGACCAATGATGGACTCGGCCCCTCGGAGGGTTCCACACTTTGGAGGGCTCTGCTCTTCGGAGCGCTAGGCCCTCCGGAGGGGTCGGCCCTTCGGAGTGCTCGGATCTTCGAAGTGGTAGGCCCTTTGGAGGGCTCGGAAATTCTGAAGGCTCTGCCCTTCGGAGAGCTCGGCCCTTCGAAGTGCGCGGGCCTTCGGAGGTCTCGGCCCTTCGGACGTTTTGGATGTCTGGAGTCCAACATGCACTGTTTGTTCGAAAGGGCCGAGGACACGGAAGGGCTGATCCCTGCGAAGTGCCGAACCTTCCGAAGTGCCGAGCACACAGAATGACCGCGCCCTTCGAAGAGCCGAGCCCACTAAAGGGCCGAGCCCTCCGATAGGCTGAGCACCTCGAAGGACCGAGCCCTACAAACAGCCGAGCCCTTCAAAGGGACAAGCCCACCGAAGGGCCGAGCCCTCGGAAGTGTCCAGCACTCCGAAGGGCTGAGCAACCCCAAGAGCGGAGCCTTCCGAAGGGCCGTACACTCCGAAGGGACGGGCCCGCCGAAGGGCAGAGCCCTCCGAATGGCCGAGTCCTCCGAAAGTCCGAGCTCCCAGAAGGACTAAGCCCTCATAAGGGCCAAGCTTTTTGAAGGTCCGAGCCCTCCGAAAGGTCCGATACCTCCAAAGTGCCGAGCCCTCCGAAGGGCCGAGCCCTTCTGAAGGCCGAGCACTATAAAGGGCCGAGCCCTCCGAAGAGTTGAGCCCTCCGAAGGGCCGTACACTCCGAAGGGATGGGCCCGCCGAAGGGACGAGTCTTCCAAAGGGCCGAGCTTCTAAGAGAACGGAGTCCTCAGAAGTGCCGAGCCCAACGAAGGACCGAGCTACCAGAAGGAACGTGCCTAATGAAGGGCTGAGCCAACTAAAGGGACGAGCCCAACGAAGGGGCGAGCCATTAAGGGCAGAGTCCTCCAAAGGGACGAGAATTCCGAAGGCCGAGCCCTCTGAAGGGCCGAGCCTTCTGAAGGGCTGAGCTCCCAGAAAGACTGAGCCCTCCGAAGGGACAAGTCCGCCGGTGGGCCGAACACTTCGAAGGAAAGAGTTCACCGAAGGGTCGTGCTCCTAGAAGGACCGAGCCCTTCGAAAAGCCGAGCCCTCTAAAGGGCCGAGCCGTCCGAAAGGACGAGTTCTCCAAATGGCCGAGCCCTTCTAATGGACGAGCCCTCAGAAGGGACAAACTCTCCGAAGAGCCGTGCCCTCCGATGGGACAACCACTCCGAAGGGCCGAGCTCCCAGAAGGAGCGTGCCCTTCTAAGGTCCGACCCCTCATATGGCCTCGCCCTCCAAGGGCCGACCCCACGGAAGGATCGAGCCATTTAAGTGCAGATCACTCCAAATGAGCGGGCAACCCGAAGAGCCGAGCCCACATTAGGGCCGACCCTCCGATGGGACGAGCACTCCGAAGAGCCGTGCTCCCAAAAGGGAAGAGTCCTATGAAGTCCGAGCTCACAAAAGGACCGAGCCCTCCATAGAGACGAGCACTCTGAAGGGCCGAACTCTCCGAAAAGCCGAGCCTTACTAAGGTCCGAGACCTCCGAAGAGCCGAGCTCTCCGTAGGGCCGAGCTCCTAGAAGGACCGAGCCCTCATAAGGGCCAAGCTCTTTGAAGATTCGAGCCCTCCGAAGGGCCGAACTCTCCGAAGGGCCGAGCCTTCCAAAGGGACAAGCCCTCCAAAGGGACGAGCCATTCGAATGTCCGAGCCTTCGGAGGGTCGACTCTACAAAAGGCCTAGCCCACCGAAGGGTTGAGCACCGTGAAGGACCGAGCACATAGCAGTTCTGAGCACTCTGAAGGGCAGTGTCTTTTAAAGGTTCGAGCCCTCCGAATGTACGAGCCCTCCGAAATGACAAACCCAATAAAGGGCCGATCCCCACAAAGAGTCGAGCCCTCCAATGGGATGAGTCCTCCGAAATGCTGAGCCCTCCGAAGGGTCCAGCACCGTGCAGGACCGAGTACATCGCAGGTCTGAGCACTCGGAAGGGCAGAGACATTTGATGCTTTGAACCCTCCGAATGTACGAGATCTCCGAAGGGACAAATCCATCAAAGGGCTGAGCCCAACGAAGGGCCGAGCCCTCCGAATAGCCGAGTCATCAGAAATGTTTAGCTCTCCGATGAGTCGAGCACCGTGAAGGACCGAGTACATCGAATATCTGAGCACATTGAAGGGCAGAGTCTTTTGAAGGTTCGTGCCCTCCGAATGAACGAGCCCTACGAAGGGACATACCCACCAAAAGGCCAAGCACCACGATGGGTCGAGTCCTCTGGTGGGCCGATTCATCCGAAATGCTGAGCCCTCCGAAGGGTCGAACACCGCGAAGGACCGTGTACATCGAATGTCTGAGCACACTGAAGGGCAGAGTCTCTTACGTCACCCAGTGTCAAAGGACTATAAAAATACATAAGTTCTGCAAGAGCAAACGAACAATCATAAATTCTAAGGCTAGGATAAGAGAACTTGTAACTCATACTTTATTTTTATACTTTATTCTACTAACAGTATTATATATCACAATCCTCGTGCCCGCTATATAGGGAGTCATTCATAACATTTACTAATAATACTGTTAATACACACATTATATAAACTACTTATATACTAATATTAAAACGGGGACATCTTACATTTAAAATGGTACGAATAATAATAATACTTAGTAGATATAATTATGTACACGCTTAAAAGCGCTTGCGTCACACATTAACATTCGCCGACACATGGCCACCACGTGCTCATTACGGAAACCACGCGGCCGCAAGGAATGTGCGTCGCCTCTTCAGAAGCGGTCACAACACGCCCCATACGGGAACTACATGCCCGTCGGGAGCGTCCGGGACCCCTCCACGGGTGGTCGCCTCGCGCGCTTTAGGGATAGGTACGAATCATCTGTACACACATAACGCAGCCGACGCGACACGGACCTAGGTTAATACACACGTGCCGATCAGCTGACGCCGAGCCACAACGCTAACGCTGGACGCTTCATCTCCGCCAACGACCTGACGCGCTTGAGTTCTGCGCGCACCGAGCCGCTGTATGCAGACGAGAGTAGGGATGACGCCGGCCAATCAACACCATCCTACGGTCGAGCTGCCACACCGAGCCGCCGCCGAAAGGACCCGCATAAAAGGAGCAGCAGACCCGCTCCTCGACGGATTTTACATCGAGACACCGAACAGTCAACACCATAGCACTCATTTCTCGCTTATACACTTTGTTAACATACTTTATCGAAATAAATAATTGTTAAGTTTAATACGGGACTCTAAGCTCTTTGAGTAATTTCCCCAGTCAGTTGGTCCTTGCGATACAAGTGCCTTTGTACACCAAGACGTGTGGTCGACAAGTTCTTAAACCCTTCCTTAAACCTTAGAACTATCGGGGCGTACGAGTCGCACGGGTTCGAACTCCTTAAATCCTAGAACTATCGGTGCGTACGAGTCGCACGGGTTCGAACTCCTTAAACCCTAGAACTATCGGGGCGTACGAGTCGCACGGGTTCGAATTCCTTATTCCTGGGACTATCGGGGCGTACGAGTCGCCCGGGTCCTACTCTACAAGACGCAAATCCTTCACTCCTCCAACCTAAACCACCATGCCGAGGACACGTCGAGGTGGACGGAAGCATTATTATCGCCGTCTGCTGCAAACTTATTATTTGGGAGTGAACAATCAACCCAAATTAGGGATAGAGCAAAACGCTTGTAATCCGGCGAATCGAATCGCGAAGTCAGAAACGTGTAAGCCGATAACTAGTACCGCGTCGCCAGGAACGTGCCAAGCCACGGTCAATCCGCGCATTACGCCGCATTCAACGCATCAAAGCACTGATAAAACGGAAGACAACCGGAAATCTACAAGTGTATTCCACGACACCCGGCAGCCAGGAACGATCCCGGTGGAGTATCGCCTAATTCTGATAAGCTGCCCGAAAGCCGTTTACCACCTGGAACAGCTCCCTGCTGGTGACCTACGTACTAAACTTTATCTAGTCCACGTGAGAAAGGAAGAATAAGGTACACGCGGTAAGCGTCATCAAACGTTCAACGTGACCTATCGTTACGCCTTCCCAGGCTAAGAACTGTGCGTATTAGGGTACAGCCAAAAGGGCGTAAAATCACGTAGAAAGCAGGAGCTCCTCTCAATTAGAGATAAGTTTCTTTTTTTAAGGCCCGTGCTGCACGGGACGTAACAGGAGTCATCCGAAATACTGAGCCCTCCGAAGAGTCGAGCACCGTGACGGACCGAGCACATCGAATGTCTGAGCACACCGAAGGGCAGAGTCTTTTTAAGGTTCGAGCCCTCCGAATGAACGAGCCCTACGAAGGGACAAACCAAGCATACGACCAAGCGCCACGAAGGGTCGTATCAACACAAGGGCCGTTTCTTCCGAAATGCTGAGCCCTTCTAAGGCTCGAGCACCGTGAAGGACCGAGTACATCGAATGTCTGGACACATTAAAGGGCTGAGTCATTTAAATGTTCGAGCCTTCCGAAAGACCGAGCCCTACGAAGGGACAAACCCACCAAAGGGCCGAGCCCATCGAAGGGTCGAGCCCTCCGAATGATCGAGTCATCCGAAGTGCTGAGACCTCCGAAGAGTCGTGCACCGTGAAAGACCGAGTACATCGAATGTCTGATCACATTGAAAAGCTGAGTCCTTTGAAGGTTCGAGCCCTCCGAACGAACGAGCCCTTTGAAGGGACAAACCCACAAAAAGGCCAAGCAACACGTAGGGTCGAGTCCTCCGAAGGTTCGATTCATCCGAAATTCAGAGCACTCCGAAGGGTCGTGCACCGTTATGGACCGAGAACATCGAATGTCTTAGCACACCGTAGGGCAAAGTGATTTGAAAGTTCGAGCCCTCCGAATGGACAAGCCCTTCGAAGGGACAAACCCACCTAAATGCCGAGCACCACGAAGGGTTACTTCACGGTGCACGACTCTTCGGAGGGCTCAGCATTCCGGATGACTCGATCATTCGGAGGGCTCGACCCTTCGTTGGTCTCGGTCCTTTAGTGGGTTTGTCCATTCGGACATCTCGTACAATCGGAAGGTTCGAAGTATCAAAAGGCTCTGCCCTTCAGAGTGCTCAGACTTGCGATTCGCTCGGTCCTACAAAGTGCTCGAGACTTTGGAGGGTTCAGCATTTAGGTTGAATCGGTCCTTGTGAGAACACGACCCTTCGTGGTGCTTGGCCGTATGCTAGGTTTGTCCCTTCGAAGGGCGCGTTCATTCGGAGGGCTCGAACCTTCAAAGGACTCAGCCCTTCAATGAGCTCAGACATTCGATGTACTTGGTCCTTCGCGGTGCTCGTCCCTTCGGAGGGCTCAGCATTTCGGATGAATCGGCCCTTGTGAGGACTCGACCCTTCGTTGTGCTTGGCCTTTTGGTGGGATATCCCTTCGTAAGGCTCGTTCATTCGGAGGGCTCGCACCTTCAAAAGACTCTGCCCTTCAAAGTGCTCAAACATTCGATTTGCTCGGTCGTTCACGGTGCCCGAGCCTACGGAGGGCTCAGCATTTCGGATGAATCGGCCCTTGTGAGGACTCGACCCTTCGTTTTGCTTGGCCTTTTGGTGGGTTTGCCCCTTCGTAAGGCTCGTTCATACGGAAGGCTCGAAGCATAAATAGCCTCTACCCTTCATTGACCTCAGACCTGCGATGTGCTCGGTCCTTCACGGTGCTCGAGCCTACGGAGGACTCAGCATTTCTGATGAATCGGCCCTTCGGAGGACTCGACACTTCGTGGTGCTTGGCCTTTTTTGGGTTTGTCCCGTCGTAAAGCTCGTTCATTCGGAGGGCTCGAACCTTCAATGTGCTCAATACAAGTATAATTTCAAGCAAATCAAAATATATATACAATTAGTCATGATTTATTTCTTACAAACGTAACGATTGCTGAAACCACAAAAGTATCTGAACACATCAAACTAAAGTCAAGAATTAATGTAAACAAAGTTTTCCCGATACTAATTGTAAACATTGATTGTCGTTAGTTGTTGTTTTATGTACATTTGTTAGTCACAGTCCAGTATTCGTGGTAAAATATTACGATATTGATAATGTGTCAGAAAAGATCTGAAATTTCTGAAAGTAAGAGAATATTAATTGTCAAGTGTAGCGAAGAAGGAAATACATACGGTGAAATAAAAAAAAAATCCAAAGATTTCTACTACAAAACTTGTAACGATAGTTAACCAGAACTTCAAGAAAGATGTACAACCAGAATTACGTAGAAAGTGTTACGTAAAAATGTTTATCATGCCAGGGTTCCCAGAAAGAAGCCATATATTAGTGATATTAATAAGAAGAAAAGATTAAAATTCGCCAAAGAATTTATTAGCAAAGATGATTCCTTCTGGAATAAAGTAATATTTTCAGATGAATCGAAATTTAACGTTTTTAGGTCAGACCGACGTAATTTCGTTTGAATACAAGCAAATACAGAGAAGGAAGTGAAAAACTTGTGTGCTACGGTGAAACACAGGATTGGCTCAATTATGATCTGGGGGTGTATGGCAGCAGGTGGCACCGGGAATTTGATCTTTATAGAAGGAAATAATAATAATAATAAATACAAATATTTGAACATTTTACGAAGATGTTTACTTTCAACAGGGTAATAATCCTAAAGATACCGCAGGAATTGTTATTGAATGGATTATATACAAAACCCTTCATATGTTAGTCACACCACCACAAATCTCAGATATTAACCCGATTGAACATCTATGGGCAATAATAGGAAAAGAATTACAACAATTTAATATAAAATCAAAAACAAGTTTAAAAGACAAAATGCTCGAAGTATGGAGTTTCATATCACCAAGTGTTACAGAAAAATTAGTAAAGAGTATGTATAATCGCTTACAAGATGTTATTCATGTCAAAGGTAGTTCTAGTAAATATTAAAGGCTCAAAAGTTATCTGTTTAAATACCTTTGTGGCTTCAACAATCTTTATGTTTGTAAGAAATAAATCATAACTATTGTATACATATTTCGATTTGCGTGAAACTATACCTATATAATCTAGAGAGTCATACCTCCACCCAATGTAATAATATGTCGGTAAGTGTTGTATAATATACTTATTATAATAAATAAATTATTTCATGTCAAGTGTTCAAATACTTTCGTTAGTCACTGTACATATATGCCCATAAAATACGACATCATTAAAGGTTTAAACGTTTATTAAAAATAGACGGGATACGTATATTATATTCGCTATGTGCCTACCCGTGTATATATTTAAATATACATATATATATAGATAGATAGACGCGCGCGCATCATATATATGTATATAAAGAAAGTACAAAGTACTTCCTTCTAAACTATCCTGCAAACACTCCATGACGCGTAGGTAAAGTAGGTTTCTATACCAGAAGATAAGGACAAAGAAAGACATTTAAAAGTAAGACATATAAAAGGCAGACAAAGAAAAGTAAGAGAGACGTTAGGACATGAAGAAAACGGTACAATAATTTAAAAAAAGGTCACGTTTACAGATATTCGAATTAGAGAGAAAAAGACAGTAAATAATTGACATCTTAAGTCGTTTCTCTTTTTTTTATTTTAGGTAAGCCTTGTAAATAGAACTTAAACAAAAAAATTAAAGAAAATCTCTTCTTTGATTTTAAAGAAACTCAATTTTGTTATTATTCGCACCCTCTCATATAAAAACCAATATATATATATATACATATTTATATGCACAAATGCATGTGCATTAGTCGTAAGCGAAATGCGAGTGCCAACACACCTGGCGCACGCGATCGTGCTCTGTCAAACACTTCATATTCTTTGTGTCGTTCGGCATAATAAAATATCTCGAATAGTTCCTTCCCTTATCTTTCCTTACCACTTTTACCATCGCCACCACAAAGCCTTCTTTCTATTTTTATTAACTTGTATAGGTTGATAGGATTATCAACGTTGGACGATCCTCTTTTCTTTTCTTTCTGTTTTCTTTTTCTTTCTCTTTTTTCTTTTTCTTTTTCTTCTTTTTTCTGCCAATAAAATTAAGAAGAGAACTCTCATTATTTCATTTTCTCTTTTCATTTCCGATCGACGTCGTTTCGAGATTTCATTGTTTATATTGATCTAAAAATGATTTTTGTTGTTGTTGTTCGTCTTGAACTTCATATTTGTTTTTATTTCCTTTTTTATTTATTTACGAATTTTTATATATATATAAAGTTGAGAGTAACCACTGATATGATGTCCTTAGGTCAACGTTATATTTCACGATAGATGTTTGCAATTAGAAAAAAAAAAGTTTTCAAAGCATCGGATCGATAGGTCGGCGATCGATAGACTCCAACGACTGTATTGTAATTGCGGTTGTCCACGAAAGCTCCATTCTTCTTCTTCTTTGTCGAGGCTTGTATCGTAGGATAATAGAGAAAAGAGAACAAAGTGTTCTAGCACTGAGTCTTATAGCACTTATACTGTGCGATGGTGGTGAGAGGAAAGCGGCCGTTTATGACTGTCGGTTCTGTTATACTTTTTCTTCTTTTTTTGCTGTACTTTCTTTCTGTTTTATTTTTTTTTTTCAAGAGACTAGAGCAGAGCAAAGAGAGAGAGAGAGAGAATCAGTGAATGTTGAAAAGAGAAGTAGTAGTTATAATAGTATTAAAATAAAGAGGAAGATAAAGAGAGACAGAAGGTTACTCGCGATATTTAAAATTTTCTCACCTACTTCTTTCTTTCTCTTTAAAGAAAGATAATGTCAGAGAGGCTGATAGAGTGAGTGAGAGAGAGAGAGAGAGAGAGAGAGAGAGAGAGAGAGAGAGAGAAAGGAAGAGATATGGAAAAAGATATCCTCATCGACGACGTTAGCACGCTGGCGCCATTGGACTTTCTCTCTCTCTCTCTCTCACACACTCTCTCTTACTCTCCTTTCTTTCTGCGTCTTTTTCTTTCCATATTTCTTATCCTACTTTTACCCTTTCAGTCAAACACCAACGATGCCGTAAAATTCAACGGAAAGAGACGAAACGTGAAAGGGCCAAAGTTCTCAATAGTATACATTTATAAAATATTATAATAAATATTATATAAAAATTTTGTCTATATTGCCATACTTAAGCTTATGTGAACAAATTACAACTTTTATTTTCATTTTTGTAATATTATTTTTATTTTTATAATAAATCTTTGTAAAATTTATTTCTATAATAAATTATTGTAAAGTTTATCTTTATAATAAACTTTTGTAAAATTTACTAACAATCATTATCTATGTCAATCATTTGTTATCAATTTACTTATCTACACGAATAATTTATTTTTATTTATTAATAAATCAACAACAAATCATATTTTGATTTATTGGTAAATCAATAACAAATATTTTTTTTTATTAATATATCTGTGTGACTTGTAGTACTTTGTAAAAAATTAGTACAAATTGTAGTACTTCGTAGAAAGAAGCCTCACCATTTTTTTTTTAAATGTCCTCCGTCTCTTCCTTGACGTCAAAGTTATTAACCCGCAGACCATGATGAAAGGGCGACGGTACTATGCTAGGTTACCGAAGGCCGTTACCCAATACCGCTCATCTAATGTTTTGAGAGGATTCTGTGTTGGCTTTTGATTAGGTTGCGCGTACATTTGGTATATTAAATGCGCCGTTTAATATACCAAAAGAAATGATTTATTTGAATGAACTGAAGATGTGACGTGTGTTTCTGACAATGATGTTATAAAGTCGTGGTGGATGTATGATCTGATACTTGACCGACAATTTTACCTGATTGTGACTCGATTGCTCTTTTAGTTGATGTTTGTTCGCTAGATGATACTAGATGATACTTTTGACTAGCGCTTATTCGACGACTGACTTTTAGATACTGATTTCCCGACGCTTCTCCAAATATTCTGTAAGTCAGAATATTAGAAGAAGGAAAGGGAAGAACGATATTGATTGGCTACGTACAGAAAAAGACATTCCTTAAATTTGTTTATGCTTTCGAAGAAAGTCTTTGTCGAATCAATCGTACATAGTGTTACTGTAACGAATTAACACTTGAAGGCATGACTAGACGGAAACAAACAAGTAGCAAAAACGAATGGGAAAAACAAACATTGAACCAAGAGTAGGCAAAGTCACTAATCGGAACAAAAGAGCATTATCTGCTCTTAGAGGCCTCTTTTTCTAAGAGAGGATAATCTTTACAAAGGAATAGACATTAGAGAACAAAACAATAAAAAAAGAAAAAGGCTTGGTGTTTTTCTTCTTTCTACTGCTGCAATATACCGGGCCCCTTGAAGGGTCACGTTCAACAAGAGAAAAAGAAGACGAGAAACAATGAAAGCAGAATGTTAGGCAGAATGCGCGAACAAGAATTACATTTCGATTCAGGCAATATAGTACAACTTCAAAATGAAAATAAAGAATGATTCTTCTCGTTCGCGTGTTATTACAAATTGCGCAGACCATCGAGTTAAACAAAGAAACAGAAAAAAAAAAGTAAATAGAAAATACATTCATTATTGTTATGTCCCGCATGGTTAGGAGAATAAAAAAAACTAGCACTCCCTGAGCAGCTGATACGGTTTGGTCAAGACTTGCGTTCTTTACTCAAACCTCGCTAGCTCCTCTCTTTTTGGCACGTAACACGGGAACGAGAGTGAGAGACACTTGTTTTAATACCTTGAATGGTCAATTCTCTTTCAAAGGTTCACTGTCACCAAAGAGCTCTTTTCATATCTAGGAACTTTACAAGATATCAATGTCTCGCATTGGCATCAAAATTTAGCTGTTAATTTAGTAACTGACCGACCAGTTTTTTTTTGTCCATTTTCCTGTTTTCCATAAAATTGAATAGTAAGCAAGATCCCGGTAAGTCCAATCCATATCCTTCATATATTCTTTACATTCTACTACACAAGTTGGCTTTTTCGTTCTTTTCTTCGTTCTATGACATTTACTTGCAATTATGTTTGCAGAGTGAATGGTCGATACCACGTATATAATTTTCTTTTTTCTCCTTCATGCTTGAACCATGACATTATTCTTTCTATAGAATTTGATTGCATTTAAATTTAAATTTAAATTTCTTAAACAATTTGGCAAACTTCTACGTCTTATTAAAGTTCTGCAAAAACCTGTTTTTTTTGCAATAATTTTTGTGCAACGTTGATGCTATTATAATAATCGTTCGTATACACGTGATGTGCCATAAATTTAGAAAAGGTTTTAATAAAGAAGATATCGTTGATTTGCGTTTACGCCTTTTCGCGTAAGACATTTTAATATTGCAAATGTATCCCATTGACACCTTCACAGATAATGCTTACCAATAAACCTAATTTTTTAATTTTTTAAAAATTATATTTGTAACCTGACAAGTCTCCTCTCCGCAGTATAATCCTTTCGTATAGGTACAATGCTCTTTCCGGTTTGTACACCGTCAGAAACTTTTCCTTCAAATATGAAATGATAGGTTTAATTTTATGTAATCTACTTTTACAGTTTTCGTTATTATTGAAATGCCAATATTCCCGTATCTGTCAAAATCGTTCTCCAGTCATTGTATCGACAAAAGTAGGAACCTATAGTAATGGACTGGTGGACCAGTAGTCACGTATTTTGATCTTCCTAAGGAATCTCATTAATATAATAAGACCAATAAATTTTTTCATTTCGATAATACTTGTATCAGTCCATTCCTTATTACTATTAGTGTTATTATTCGAATTGTTCTGATGATCATATCTATTCGTTTCCTTAACGAGTATATCTATTAAATCATCTCCCATAACGAGCTCTAAGCACGATTTCATATTGGTTAAATCTACGAATGCTGTCTTTAATCCAGGCTGACCTAAAAAGTCAGGTAGTTTTGATGGAAAATCGCTTATCTTGCATTCGTCATCCAGGTCAGAGTAATCGTTATCCGAAGTTTTGTCATTGAAACAATTTTGCAAACAGACTGGTCTTACGAATCTTGTACAAATATCGCTTTCACTATCTTCGTCACTATGATTTGATATTTCATCGCTATCACTATCAGAATCGATATATGAGAAAAGGTCACCATATATTTGGTTGCTTCTAGTTCTAGTCATTATTATACGTTTTCTAATATGTGAGATTCATGGATACCAATTTCTTCAATATGGAGTAATACTACTCATATACATAAACATATACATACCCATATATATATATGCATATATGCATATATACATCCATACATATATATAATAGAGAGAGAGAATGTTTTTTTTTTCAATTAGAAAGATTCCTAATGTTTACTATTAACAATGGATTTTGTCTAACCAATTCTCCTCCTTAATTCCAAATAAACGTAAGATATTCAATAAGGTGAAAGCAGTTGAAGGTATGGATATCATCATACAGGTGTGAGTACAGTGAAACGTTGATAAATATACGTTACATCTGCCGTGGAAGCTTGCAGTCCTTTTTTCCCTTCAACCTATTAAAAATCATCGAATCTTTTAGAAATACATTATGATATTTTGATCATTATGTCGCCTATAATGTAATCGAACATCTTACCATGTTTAAAAATAAAATATTTTTAATCAACGTTTGTTGTGCGTAAATGTATACATACAAAATGTAAAAACAGTCCATATTTTTATTTGATCGAAAAACTGAACTTTACAAATATGAATAAAAAATAAAAAAAAAATAACTGAAATAACTGAACTTTTACAAATATGATAAAATAAGAAACTAAATGTTAAAAGATTTCAACGAATGCCAACATTAATATATTTACAATGTGATAGTTGGTAAAGAAAATATGAAATAAAGACCAAAAATTATACCGACATTGGACAAACGTTATATAATGCCGTTACTAAATAATCAACAAAATATCACAATATAAATGAAATAGAAAAAGAAAAAAATATATACGATATGTTTCGTGTATATTCGTATTTGTACAAATTTATTTTCGACAAAAAATATACCAATGAACCCTTTTGATTTCTAGGAACTTACCGATATATGGATTTCCCTTGCAGATACCGTGCGAAATCTATTTATAGGCTATGGGTGGTTGGTCAAAACGTCGTCCAATCAGATTCTTTAGAGGAGCTGCGAGTTGGATTCGAATCAAAATTCTCACGCAATATTTAACGATGACAAAAATTTATTACATAATACACTTGGTTTGAAACTGAATTTAATATTTCCGAACCGATAACGCGTTTATAATCTTTATTTTAATATTCGCACACTAAAACCTAACTGTCATTTAATAAAATATATTTTTATTATAAAAATCCTTTAATAATTCTATTCAAGTAGCTTAGTAGCTGCGCGTACTGAAGAACACACAAATATTCCAAATCAATTTTTGTACTTAGAAAATTACACTTTTACTATTAGTAAATTTAAAGAGCTGCGGAGAACACGTCTGTTCCGGCGGAGCGTCGGTAGTAGACTCTATGGTTTTCGCTGGACTTTCCCTTAGCTTGTCAGCATTCTGTTCGAAATTCCAAGAAACCCGGATGTGGTTTTTGAAATATTGCTCCATTATTTATACTTCGGGTATTATTTCACCCTATCGCCGGATGACGTCGCCCCATATTCGATAACGGTGGTTCGGGGCCTTTGTCCTAATTCTTAACTCGTTAAACCTAATGCCTTATTTCTAGAATATTCTTAATACTAATCTTAATATTTATATTTCTTAATTGTATTTTCTTTCACTTCATCACCTGACGTCGTCGCCCCATATTCGATAGCGGTGTTTTGAATGGCCGTTCAAATTTCTGATCGATTTGACCTGATAAGTTTTACCGTCTATTTCAACTTCGTACGATTCCATGGCCTCGCCACCCCTTAACTATTGGTTTGTAATTAATATAATTAATGCTATGCTAACTCTTTGATTAACACATTGTACGCCGGCCCCGCGAAAACGCGGGTTTCAAAGTCTGTCGCTTGAGCGCCGGCCCCGCGAAAATGCGGGTTTCGAGGTCTGTCGTTTCAGCGCATATATATATATTTATATATATATGTAATAATCAATCATCAAATAAAACAGGTGTATTTTTTTATAATTATAAATTAAATTTGTTTATTTTGCTTCTATTTTTCGTTATCGTTAAATTGCATATAACGAATATGCAAACCAAATTTAGTGTTTTACAATAATGTATAAAATTTTAAATATATTCTTCACCTATTCATTGGTCGTCAACAAGCGAATCATGCCGGCGCTCAGACTTTGAATGGCTCAGATGCCACCGGCGTACAATGTGTTAACATTGTTTCGGAATTATTTAGGATTTGTATCCATATCTTTCCCATTCTAAAATATTTCGTAGTGTTATTGAATCATAGGTCGATGCTGGCTGTTATACCCGTTCCATTATTTTATTAGTTAAGTACTTGAATATTCAGTCTTCTAATTGTCTTCCTTATTGTTGGTTTTACTAACAGCTAACTTCCTTTCCTAAATGAATCTTTTTATCTAAGGTTACTCCTGTAAAGTGTTTTCTTACCGACGATTAGTATGCGGAAGGTAAGTATCAATAATTCCTCTCTTACCGACTTATAGTGGGTATTAAGAGCTGTCGATGATACTGAAAGTAGACCTTATTACTACACTAAAATAATCCTAAGTTTCTCTTGGCGGGAAAAACACGTCGTTGATGGCGACGTGACATTATAGTACAGAGGATAGTAAGGAAAAGAGATAATAAAAACATAACATAATATTGGATGTACACTTTAGAGATTTATAATGTAATTTGGAGGATCGCGTTCTTATGTAGCGTCGTTGCTAGCCAATGGGGAAGAGACACTCGGTGCTTCGTTTATACGTCTCCGATACACGTGCGTATCGTTGCTACGCGAACGATACCGTCCTGGCCTAGATGCATCTCTATAACGCGTTCTAATGACCAATCTACCATCGACGGTGCATTATTCTCTTGAAGAAGCACGAGAGTTCCAATACTGATGTCGTTCGCTTCTCCCTGATGCCACTTTTTACTCACCGTCAATTCGTGGAGGTACTCCTAGTGCCAGCGCTTCCAAAAGCTTTGTTTAAGCTTTTGGTCCCAGTCGGTTTCGGGTACGTCTATTAAAGAGCTTCCGATGAGGAAGTGGGCGGGCGTAAGAGAAGATAGGTCGTCACAGTATCGTAGGAAAGAGGGGTTAGATTGCAAGAGTTAAGAACTACCTCAATTTGGATGATGTTACATGTACGTGTGTAGCGCCTCGTAGGTCAAGAGAGTGTCGGCGACGACACGTACGAATTGTCGCTTGAACTCTTTTACACCGGGTTCCCAAAGAGCCCATCGAAATGTAGCGATTTCGGAGGAATGAAATGCCACCTCGCGCAATGTTCATTTAAGTATCGATGTATTGCGTTATTTTCTGTAGAAGCTTTCATGACTTCCACAAGTCTGCGCAATTCGCGGTCAGCATAGATGAAATTCTTCGGGTTGTCCAAGTAGAGATGCCAAGATTTTCCTTGGCGTGCGACAAAGCGTTTCAAAGAAGCGAGGAAAGCAACAGTCGTAAGGTCACTGACTAATTCCAAGTGTATCACGCGTGTTACGAAGTAGACGAAGACCGCGACGTATGTTTTGAGTTTATTGCGGTTTCGGTGGCGTCATTCTTTGATGTACGGGCCACAATAGTCCGACGCCTGCAATAAAAAAAGGCCGATTGCTTGTGATACGATGCCGTGGCAAGTCACCGATGATATGCTCGGGAATCGTGGGTCTTGGACGGCGACATATCACGAGATATGAGATCCGCCGGGTTGTCTAATGATCCCAAGTGCCGCCACTGGTGCGGCACCTCCATACTTCTAATTTCCGCGTTCCAGTTGGCCACGAGAGCTTGAAGTGTGTGAGGGGAGATGCCGATCCAAGTAAGACAGATGGTCGTGTCTGACCAGAAAGTGGTCTTGTTAAAACTAACGCTCGATAACGCTCTTCTGACCGCATTGCGTAAGTGAACGAGTAAGAGTGCAGTGCTCAATTCGAGCCTTGGTATAGTCAAGGTTTTGATAGATGAGACACGCGAAAAAGGCTATCTTCACTTGCCCGTTCGTTGTAGAAGAACGGACATAGATACAAGCGCTGTAAGCCCTTCCGCCCGCGTCGCAAAATCCGTGAAGCTGCAGAAACGAGTATTCAGACATGATGCTTTGCCATGGTATGCGTAGTCCGTTTAGGAGCGGTAATTGGTCACGAAGCGCGATCCAGGATACGCCGATTTCGTCGGGAACCTGATCGTCCCATCCTACCACTTCTGTCGTCTAGATTGGAAGGTGTTACGAGCGATGTAGCGGATGCGAACATTGGCGATTCCGCCTCTTCGACTAATCTTCTCGCGTAAATTAAGGCTTCCGAATAATCGTCGTCGATATCCAATTTTTCGTCCAGATCAAAGTCTTCGATACGACTTAATAACTTAGCTTCGACTTCCGTATAGGCAGCGAAAATTTCCTTAATATCCTCAATCTTACATTTCAATTTGAACATATCATTCGAGGAACGACATGCTTCGATGGCATCTTTAAAACGCGTAAGCTGACCTTTGAAAATCCGCCGTTTTGATGTTAACTCAAGGAGAATTTCCGCATTTGAGGCTTGCATTGTGGATAAGATAGGAGCAGGAGAAAAAGCTCAAAAATAAAACGACCTTACTTGACAGGATAAGTGGCACCAGGTCGATGATTCTGACTGCTGCAGGCCTTGTTACTGCGGTTTCAGACGACTCGTTGTAGCTCTAAGGGCTGAAGGAATAGTTGCCACGATTCCGAAGGCTCATGGCGAGTCCGGCGGCTGCAAGGTGGGTCGCTGCGACTTCAAACGGCTCGTTACGGTGCGTAGCGTAAACTCTCGCTGTTCAACTTTGCTCTCTCGTGCTACAACAAATACGTATATGTATATCTATATAAATATGTACATAAAAGTGAATAATAAAATGTTATCTTTCGTTGGGTGTGTTAAAAAGAATATACATATTATTGAATAAAAAAAAAGGTTATCTTTAGTAGTTTATTAGTGTGTGCGTGCGCGCGTGCCTGTATACTCATGTATTTATTATATACATATGTATATATTTCAGTATATTATAGTATATATTTTGCCGTATATACATTTCCTCTACGTTCCAAACAGTAAAGATAATTTAGAGAGAGAGAGAGAGATATTTGAACTATTTGGTTGCCATCAAGAATATCATAAGATGGCCCAATTGACATTAAAGTACCAACAAAGTACAATGTACAAAGCAAATTACCATTTCAAATCAAATTTGTTCCTGCTTGAAATAAACGAACACCAAATCCTATATTTTCATATGACTCAGATGCATATTCAACTTCTTTAGAAAATACTTCTGTTTCACGATTTTCTACTGCCAACGCTCTTACCTGTAAAAAGAAATCATCGTTAATTAGAGTAATACTTTGAAATAACATTCTTGGCCCATGGGTAAGAATGTTTTCCTATATAACCATATTTTATTATTATTATTTTGCCATTATATGCTTAGAATAAATCATAAAACAATTGATTTTCACGTGACAGCCAACGTGTTAATGTTACGTTACATTGGTATAGCACTTGAGTAAATTTGAAAGTATAGTGTAATCGTTAGTATACCGTTCGGATATTTTGGATAGCTTTTTCGCCAACAGCAGTAACTTTTGTAATTTGTTTTTGTGATTCTGTAGACAACTTACGCAAACTTTTCCAATAAATATAATTGTCGGCATACATGATAACATTGTAGCTGTCAGTTGAGGCAATAACAATATTACAGAAATAGCACAATCAAATATTTGTATAGAAATTCTTATGCCTACATTTTTTATCAATATTTTCATACTTACTGACACAGAAATCAATAACTGCCAAATGCGTAGATATAGATACTCCAAAAAGTCCTTCCATTGAAAATGAGTCACCTCACTATCTCTTGTTACCTCATTATTTAATTTATTATTAAATAATATAATTATTGTTTAATTGCTTAGCACGTCACTTGCTTCACATTTGTCTCTTGAATATATTCATATATAAGATCAGGGTATATAAACCTCGATATACATTTGTTGGTTCCAATGTTCGCAACGCCCTCGCTTATGATTCCTCTAATAACCAAGAACTACTCTTAAATCGGAGGTAAGTAGAGTGAGATAGCGAATGGAGGAGCGAGCGAGATAGATAAAAGCGCCAGTGAGCGCCAGCTCCTGCTATATATATATATATATATATATATGCATATTAAATATGAAATATTTATTCGCTTAACTTGTAATTAAAAAGAAAGTAAAAAAGAATGTAACACGTTATTTATTTTTTAAATAACATCTTTTTATTATTATGTTACAAAAAATTATGATATGTAAATCTTACATTACAATATTATGTATATTTATATGTATGTACGTTATATAATCATTTGTTTAACATTTTTTCTGCTATATTCTAATGACATTATATTTCCTTGGAAATACATATAATCATGTTTGGATTTATATTTTATTTTTCTCTGCAAGGTTTCATTTATGGAATTGCACCATTCTACAATAAAATAATGTGCAAGAGTGTTAAGCACAATATTGTGCGCGTCAGTCAGTAAAAATGTACTGTAGACAATGCTTCTTCACTTAATATTTTTATAAGTTTATTTTAATTTCTATATTATGACAAATAATGTAAAATTGCTGTTCGGCCATTTCTATGGCATGCCTTAGCGTTTCTGTGATATTTTTATCTTCCAATATCGCAGTGCATTGAGCGCACTCTATTTGGATCCTCTCTTCTTAATTTTATTAATTATATTATTCGTGTTTATATACAAAATTCGTGGCTAATAGTGGCTTCTTCACATTCCATTGTTGTTGTTTCATTGTTCTCACTACTTTCTATTATTTCTGTATGCATTTTTCAGTTAACAAAGGTAAAAAGTTGGTTTCGTCTTCAGCACAGTTTACTAATATGGAGTGCTTTGAAGTCAGATTACATGTTAACAATGCTTTAAACTACGTGCTGAATAAGTATGGTGGTATACGATTATTGTTCCAATGTCCATGATCTCTAATTTGACGGAAAAAATTTTCTGCAGCATCTTGGTTCAAGTATTTCAAATTTAGTTTTGTAAATCTGCAATTTTTAAGCATTTTCCATAAACATTGGGCTCTTCGTATTGTTTGTCTCCAATCATTCAAACATTACGCTTTACTTCTTGTTAAAGAATTGTAGCTGTTTTTCTCGACAAATTCCATATCATATAATGTTTGTAATGCTTTTTGCCAAAATCTCAATGTCCATTATTTTGTGTGATAATGCTGCTAAGTCCTTGGACAATATTTCCATTGGACCAAGTCAAATAAATCATCAAAAAAATATACTTCTTTTGTTGAAGTGGCATTTTTTGATAAAGTCATTATTATTTATATCATTTATTTTTACCGTACCTGTAATAAAATACTTCTATTGCTGTAAATCGCAATGCAAATCATTTTCTCATCTACTAATAAATATTGTCTTTCCTGTACAAGATGTATATAAAGTAGAAATATAGAAATAATATTAACAACATGTACGTACAAAATATTATAAAAATAAGAAAACTGTAAGAAGGATATAGAATTACGTACCTGTGGTACAACATCATTACCTCTTAACATCACGTTTACTAAATTTTCTCTTACTTTTATAGTTCTATCCCTTTGGTCCTCATATATTTCTCCATTTAATATTACTTTCTTAATTTTATTTTCTTGTTTAATTCCGTTTATAATTCTTTTCGCACTGTAATCACTTTCTTTAAAATTTTTGTAACACACTCAAAATTGTTTAACATCGCTTTCTTTATATGGTTTCAAAATTAAGTTTTTCATCCACTTCTCACGGAGCTGTGAATCTTTTGCAAAACTGCGATTACATAGCATATTTTGATTTACAATTGAGCACACAACACCTTATTCCCATTTTTATCTTTTTCTATTTTTATGTTAAAATATTAACAACGCGTGCGTAAGCATTCATAACAATGGATTAGCATATAGCAAGCGTTGCGCGCTGGCCCTCCCTAGCGCTATTATCTGTCTCACTCGCTCTTACATTCGTTATCTTACTCTATTTACTAACAACACATTTAAGATTAGTTCTTGTCTATGAGATCAATTTGCGGCGAAGGCGCTGCAAACAATGGTATTAGAAACATCCATAAAGTTTATATCTCCTGTATGGAATGTGCTTTTGAAATCCTGAATATCATTTATCAATCAACTTACTTAACTTGTGCAACATACATACGTACCAATACGAATGTTGATCTTAGAAGTATATTTGACATTGCGAGGATCAGGACTCTCTAAAAATAAGACAAATATTCAATGTAGTTGTACAATATGCAGTAATGGATTTATACACCAATCGTAAAAACGATTGTTACGTTTGTAAGAAATAAATCATAACTATTGTATATGTTTTCGATTTGCTTGAAACTATACATGTATAATTTAGGGAGTCATACCTCCATCCAATGTTAATAATATTTCGGTAAGTTTTCTATAATATACTTATTATAATTAATATATTATTTTATGGCGAGTGTTCAAATACTTTCGTGAGTCACTGTATGTATATTTCATAAAATAATATTTTACTTATAATATCGCGAATTATTAGATATAAACAAAACGCTATTTTTCCGTTAATTGTAAGGTAATCGTTCTTCTTTAAATAATTATAAACTTTTAGAAAAAAAATTATACTTGATATTACTACTTTTTTTTTATTAGTCATCTTTGTATATTATTGCTAATATCGAACATCATTAAAGATAATAAATGTAAAACTTTTGTCATTTTTTCAGAAGATCTTTTCTAAGTTATCCATCCAAAAAAAGAGCAAGGTCTTTATTAATTCAAGAGAGACTTTAATACAACTTTTAAAAGGACTATTAAACAGGAACATAAGAAGCAAAAGATTATATCAAACATTTATAAAGTTGGTTGAAGAATATTAGGACCAGGTGCAGTTTATATATTGAAGAAAAAATATGTAACAAGTGACATACAAAGCAATTAAATGAAATAATGAGATAACAAAAGATATTGACAGGCCCCATATTCAATGCAAAGCCTTTTTGGAGTATCTATATTCACATATTTGACAGTTATTGGTTTCTTTGTCAGTAAGTATAAAAATATTGATAAAACTTTTATACTATTATAGGCTGATTTATCCTTCAAGTCTATTGAGACATAAAAGGTCCCTATATTAAATAAATCAATTATAGGCAATGCAGTTTTCTTTTTTCAACTGTTTATACAAATTTTGTATATAGCAAAAAATACTGTTTATAACAAAAAATACTTTGATAAAATTGGATTATAGTAACAAATATAAATATAAACTTTATTTATCGACAGACAAATATTACATTTGTTATGTAACAAAAATTTGCTTAATTGTGTAAGGGCTTCTTGTTACAAGAATAGATGCGATCGTTTTTACGATTGGTGTATAAATCCATTACTGCATATTGTACAACTACATTGAATATTTGTCTTATTTTTAGAGAGTCCTGATCCTCGCAATGTCAAATATACTTCTAAGATCAACATTCGTATTGGTACGTATGTATGTTGCACAAGTTAAGTAAGTTGATTGATAAATGATATTCAGGATTTCAAAAGCACATTCCATACAGGAGATATAAACTTTATGGATGTTTCTAATACCATTGTTTGCAGCGCCTTCGCCGCAAATTGATCTCATAGACAAGAACTAATCTTAAATGTGTTGTTAGTAAATAGAGTAAGATAACGAATGTAAGAGCGAGTGAGACAGATAATAGCGCTAGGGAGGGCCAGCGCGCAACGCTTGCTATATGCTAATCCATTGTTATGAATGCTTACGCACGCGTTGTTAATATTTTAACATAAAAATAGAAAAAGATAAAAATGGGAATAAGGTGTTGTGTGCTCAATTGTAAATCAAAATATGCTATGTAATCGCAGTTTTGCAAAAGATTCACAGCTCCGTGAGAAGTGGATGAAAAACTTAATTTTGAAACCATATAAAGAAAGCGATGTTAAACAATTTTGAGTGTGTTACAAAAATTTTAAAGAAAGTGATTACAGTGCGAAAAGAATTATAAACGGAATTAAACAAGAAAATAAAATTAAGAAAGTAATATTAAATGGAGAAATATATGAGGACCAAAGGGATAGAACTATAAAAGTAAGAGAAAATTTAGTAAACGTGATGTTAAGAGGTAATGATGTTGTACCACAGGTACGTAATTCTATATCCTTCTTACAGTTTTCTTATTTTTATAATATTTTGTACGTACATGTTGTTAATATTATTTCTATATTTCTACTTTATATACATCTTGTACAGGAAAGACAATATTTATTAGTAGATGAGAAAATGATTTGCATTGCGATTTACAGCAATAGAAGTATTTTATTACAGGTACGGTAAAAACAAATGATATAAATAATAATGACTTTATCAAAAAATGCCACTTCAACAAAAGAAGTATATTTTTTTGATGATTTATTTGACTTGGTCCAATGGAAATATTGTCCAAGGACTTAGCAGCATTATCACACAAAATAATGGACATTGAGATTTTGGCAAAAAGCATTACAAACATTATATGATATGGAATTTGTCGAGAAAAACAGCTACGATTCTTTAACAAGAAGTAAAGCGTAATGTTTGAATGATTGGAGACAAACAATACGAAGAGCCCAATGTTTATGGAAAATGCTTAAAAATTGCAGATTTACAAAACTAAATTTGAAATACTTGAACCAAGATGCTGCAGAAAATTTTTTCCGTCAAATTAGAGATCATGGACATTGGAACAATAATCGTATACCACCATACTTATTCAGCACGTAGTTTAAAGCATTGTTAACATGTAATCTGACTTCAAAGCACTCCATATTAGTAAACTGTGCTGAAGACGAAACCAACTTTTTACCTTTGTTAACTGAAAAATGCATACAGAAATAATAGAAAGTAGTGAGAACAATGAAACAACAACAATGGAATGTGAAGAAGCCACTATTAGCCACGAATTTTGTATATAAACACGAATAATATAATTAATAAAATTAAGAAGAGAGGATCCAAATAGAGTGCGCTCAATGCACTGCGATATTGGAAGATAAAAATATCACAGAAACGCTAAGGCATGCCATAGAAATGGCCGAACAGCAATTTTACATTATTTGTCATAATATAGAAATTAAAATAAACTTATAAAAATATTAAGTGAAGAAGCATTGTCTACAGTACATTTTTACTGACTGACGCGCACAATATTGTGCTTAACACTCTTGCACATTATTTTATTGTAGAATGGTGCAATTCCATAAATGAAACCTTGCAGAGAAAAATAAAATATAAATCCAAACATGATTATATGTATTTCCAAGGAAATATAATGTCATTAGAATATAGCAGAAAAAATGTTAAACAAATGATTATATAACGTACATACATATAAATATACATAATATTGTAATGTAAGATTTACATATCATAATTTTTTGTAACATAATAATAAAAAGATGTTATTTAAAAAATAAATAACGTGTTACATTCTTTTTTACTTTCTTTTTAATTACAAGTTAAGCGAATAAATATTTCATATTTAATATGCATATATATATATATATATATATAGCAGGAGCTGGCGCTCACTGGCGCTTTTATCTATCTCGCTCGCTCCTCCATTCGCTATCTCACTCTACTTACCTCCGATTTAAGAGTAGTTCTTGGTTATTAGAGGAATCATAAGCGAGGGCGTTGCGAACATTGGAACCAACAAATGTATATCGAGGTTTATATACCCTGATCTTATATATGAATATATTCAAGAGACAAATGTGAAGCAAGTGACGTGCTAAGCAATTAAACAATAATTATATTATTTAATAATAAATTAAATAATGAGGTAACAAGAGATAGTGAGGTGACTCATTTTCAATGGAAGGACTTTTTGGAGTATCTATATCTACGCATTTGGCAGTTATTGATTTCTGTGTCAGTAAGTATGAAAATATTGATAAAAAATGTAGGCATAAGAATTTCTATACAAATATTTGATTGTGCTATTTCTGTAATATTGTTATTGCCTCAACTGACAGCTACAATGTTATCATGTATGCCGACAATTATATTTATTGGAAAAGTTTGCGTAAGTTGTCTACAGAATCACAAAAACAAATTACAAAAGTTACTGCTGTTGGCGAAAAAGCTATCCAAAATATCCGAACGGTATACTAACGATTACACTATACTTTCAAATTTACTCAAGTGCTATACCAATGTAACGTAACATTAACACGTTGGCTGTCACGTGAAAATCAATTGTTTTATGATTTATTCTAAGCATATAATGGCAAAATAATAATAATAAAATATGGTTATATAGGAAAACATTCTTACCCATGGGCCAAGAATGTTATTTCAAAGTATTACTCTAATTAACGATGATTTCTTTTTACAGGTAAGAGCGTTGGCAGTAGAAAATCGTGAAACAGAAGTATTTTCTAAAGAAGTTGAATATGCATCTGAGTCATATGAAAATATAGGATTTGGTATTCGTTTATTTCAAGCAGGAACAAATTTGATTTGAAATGGTAATTTGCTTTGTACATTGTACTTTGTTGGTACTTTAATGTCAATTGGGCCATCTTATGATATTCTTGATGGCAACCAAATAGTTCAAATATCTCTCTCTCTCTCTCTAAATTATCTTTACTGTTTGGAACGTAGAGGAAATGTATATACGGCAAAATATATACTATAATATACTGAAATATATACATATGTATATAATAAATACATGAGTATACAGGCACGCGCGCACGCACACACTAATAAACTACTAAAGATAACCTTTTTTTTTATTCAATAATATGTATATTCTTTTTAACACACCCAACGAAAGATAACATTTTATTATTCACTTTTATGTACATATTTATATAGATATACATATACGTATTTGTTGTAGCACGAGAGAGCAAAGTTGAACAGCGATAGTTTACGCTACGCACCGTAACGAGCCGTTTGAAGTCGCAGCGACCCACCTTGCAGCCGCCGGACTCGCCATGAGCCTTCGGAATCGTGGCAACTATTCCTTCAGCCCTTAGAGCTACAACGAGTCGTCTGAAACCGCAGTAACAAGGCCTGCAGCAGTCAGAATCATCGACCTGGTGCCACTTATCCTGTCAAGTAAGGTCGTTTTATTTTTGAGCTTTTTCTCCTGCTCCTATCTTATCCACAATGCAAGCCTCAAATGCGGAAATTCTCCTTGAGTTAACATCAAAACGGCGGATTTTCAAAGGTCAGCTTACGCGTTTTAAAGATGCCATCGAAGCATGTCGTTCCTCGAATGATATGTTCAAATTGAAATGTAAGATTGAGGATATTAAGGAAATTTTCGCTGCCTATACGGAAGTCGAAGCTAAGTTATTAAGTCGTATCGAAGACTTTGATCTGGACGAAAAATTGGATATCGACGACGATTATTCGGAAGCCTTAATTTACGCGAGAAGATTAGTCGAAGAGGCGGAATCGCCAATGTTCGCATCCGCTACATCGCTCGTAACACCTTCCAATCTAGACGACAGAAGTCGCAGCGACCCAGATTCGGGATCGGATTTGGCGCAGATCGCGTTGCCGGAGGTCGCGTTGCCGGAGGTCGCGTTGCCGACTTTCAGTGGTCAGCATGCGGATTGGCTTGCCTTCGCGAACCAATTTAGAACGTCCGTCCACGATAATCCGATTTTAGATGATTGCCAACGACTGAATTATTTAAAATCATGCTTAAAGGGTGTGCCCGCGACACTCATATCTTCGATATCTATTACCGCCGCCAACTACGCTCTCGCTTGGTCCATCTTGGACAAATATTATAATCGGCCTAAGCTGATCGTGGAAAAACACTTGAAAGCGATATGTGACCTGCCTAAAATGCGAAAGGCATCGTACGAAGAACTTGCTCGCTTCGCGAACATCCTGGAGACGAATTCGAGCGGCGTAAGGTTATTAGGGCAGGCTACCTACGACACCTTATTAATTCATTTTATGACAGCACGACTTGACAATGATACTTGCTTGAAATGGTGTGAGGATTCTCGAGCGAACGGATTCCCCACCGAGGAACAATTCTTGCAATTTTTGCACGAAAGTGAGACGTCCTCTTCCAGATGAGCTCAGGCTCGGCCTTGACTATGAGTCGAAACCGGTCGGGACCACTTCTAGAAATGTTTCGAATAAAAGAGGGAACTCATCCACGTCTCGTAATCAGCAATTTAACTATCAAAGACGCGGAAACGTTCGAAATTCGCGCGCTCCATCGCTCCATCGCTCCATCTCCGCCGCCGTTAAGAAGGTTTGCCCCATTTGCAAGTCAAGACACGATGCATACCGGTGCGCTCAAATACTTCAGTCGTCCGTCGAAAAACGCCTGGACCTAGTCAAAAGGGCCAATCTATGTATAAAATGTATGCGGCCCAATCACGAAGCGAGGGATTGCAGGTTCAGGAATTGCCGTCGTTGCAAATTACCGCACCACACTTTGCTACACGATGACCGCAAATATTAGAAAATCTTATGGCGTGAAAATTGATCCTCACCCATAAAAACCTACGAACTGAACACTGTGACGTACGAAACTCCTTCGGCGTCATTTCTAGCTAACCGCGCTTTACATCAACTAGTCGATGACGAACGATCAATATGTTCTGAAGCGGCCGACATCATTAAGCGAGATTTCTATGTCGAAGATATGATAACGGGAACACGCACGTACGACGAAGCCTTTAGAATAAGGGACGGGCTAATTGATATTACGCACAAGGGCGTTCTTAACCTGCGACAATGGGTCTCAAACAACAAAAGTTTCGTCGCGGATCTTACCAAACGGTCAACTGACACTCATATTCGTTTGGACTTGGAGGAAACCACCCATCAACTCTCGGGGTAGGCTGGGATCCTCTACGTGATGATCTCGTTTACTCGATCAAACTCGATGATCCCACCGTACTCGTTACCAAACGCATTATTCTGTCGCGCATCGCGAAACTGTTCGATCCGTTCGATCTTCTCGGTCCTTTTCGATCGTGAGGGCCAAAGTCATAACGCAGCAGTTATGTCTAAGCCGGGTAGGATGGTACGATCAGTTTCCCGACGAAATCGGCGTATCTACTTTTGGCGGATTCCTAAGTATCACTAGGTTTGGGGCTTTGATGCAGTTCAAGCTATTGCGGAGAGTGCCCTAGATTCAGTCCCAGTTGGCCAGGAATCATCATAGGAGTAAAAGCCACTAATAAGCAGAATGCGGCGTCGCATGGCGGTTTCATTGGTATTAGCAGATTGAAGGCTTTGATGCTGAGCATGCCAATGTGGTGAATGGCATAGATTCTGTCCAAAATATCCCAGGAATCCACAAAAACGAAAAAATCACTAGGTAGCAGAATGCGTCTACTCCTGACGGATTCCTGGGTATCACTAGATTTGGGGCTTTGAGGCGGTTTAGGCTAACACGGAAAATGTCCTAAATTAAGTCCTAGTTGGCCAGGAATCCTCAAAAGATAAAAAGCCCCTAATAAGCGGAATGCGTTGCCACCTGACGGATTCCTTGGTATCAACAGGTTCAGGCCTTTGATGCGGTTCATACCAATGCGTACAATGTCCTAGATTCACTCCCAGTTGGCCAGAAATCTTCAAAAGAGAAGAAGCGACTAATGAGCGGAATGCGACGTCACCTGGCGGATTCCTTGGTATCAACAGGTTCAGGGCTTTGATACGGCTCACGCTAATGTGGAGCCCTCAAGGGTTCAAGCCCTCCAAATGTACGTGCCCTCCGAAGGGACAAACCCACCATCTGGCCGAGCACCACAAAGGGATGGGCTCTACGAAAGGCTGAGCTCACCGAAGAGTCGAGCACCGTGAAGGACGCAGTACAACTAAGGTCACAGCACACTAAAGGATAGAGTCTTTTAAAGGTTCGAACCCTACGAATGAACGAGCCCTCCGAAGGGCAAACCACCATCTGGCCGACCACCAAAAAGGGACTGGCTTTACGAAAGGCCGAGTCCTCCGAAATGTTGAGCCCTCCGAAGGGACGAGCACCGTGATGGACCGAGCACATCTAAGGTCAGAGCACACTGAAGGGCAGAGTCTTATAAAGGTTCGTGGCCTTGAATGAACGAGCCCTCCGAAGGGACAAACCCATTGAAGGGCCGAGTTACACGAAGGATCAAGCCCTCCGAAGGGCCGATTCCTCCGAAATGCTGAGCCCTCCGAAGGGACAAACTCACTAAAGGGACGAGCACCACGAAGGGACGGGCTCCACGAAAGGGCGAGTCCTCCGAAATGCTGAGTCCTCTGAAGGGTCGAGCACCGTGAAGGACCGAGTACATCTAAGGTCAGAGCACACTGAAGGGCAGAGTCTTTTCAATGTTTGAGCGCTCCGAAGGGACAAACCCACCAAAGGGCCGATCACCACGAACTGTCGGATCCTTCGATGGACCGATTCCTTCTAAATGCTGAGCTCTCCGATGGGTCGAGTACAGTGAAGAACCGAATATATCGCAGGTCTGAGCACAATGTAAGGCAGAGGCTTTTGATGCTTCAAACCAACCGAATATACGAGATCTCCGATGGGACAAACCCACCAAAGGGCTGAGCCCAACGAAGGGTCGAGCCCTCCGAATATCGGAGTCATCAGAAATGCTTAGCCCTCCGAAGATTCGAGCACCGTGAAGGACCGAGTACTTCGAATGTCTTAGCACATTAAAGATCAGAGTCTTTGGAAGGTTCGAGTCCTTCGAATGAACGAGACCTACGAAGTGGCAAAGCCACCAATATACCGAGCCCAACGAAGGGTCGAGTCCTCCGAATAGTCGAGTCATCCGACATGCTGATCCCTCCGTAGGGCTGAGCACCGTGAAGGTCCGAGTACATCGAATGTCTGAGCACATTGAAGGGCAGAGTCTTTTGAAGTTTCGAGCCCTCAGAATGAACGAGACCTACGAAGGGACAAACCCACCAAAATGCCGAGCCCAACGAAGGGTCGAGCCCGCCGAATAGTCGAGTCGTCCGAAATAATGAGCCCTCCTTAGGGTCGTGCACCGTGAGGACCTAGTACATCGAATGTCTGAGCACAAAGAAGGGCAGAGTCTTTCGAAGGTTCGTGCCGTCCGAATGAACGAGCCCTACGAAGGGACAAACCCACAAAAAGTCCGAGCACCAAGAAGGTTTGAGCCCTCAGATTAGTCGAGTCATCCGAAATACTGTGCCCTCCGTAGTGTCGTGTGCCGTGCCCTCCGTAGTGTCGTGTGCCGTGAACGACCTAGTAGATCGAATGTTTGAGCACACAGAAGGGCAGAGTCTTTTGAATGTTCGAGCCCTCCGAATGAACGAGCCCTACGTATGGACACCCCACCGAAATGCCGAGCACCAAGAAGGGTCGAGTGTTACGTCCCGTGCAGCGCGGGCTTCAAAAAAGGAAACTAATCTGTAATTGAGAGGAGCTCCTGCTTTCTACGGGATTTTACGCCCTTTTGGCTGTATCCTGCTACGCGCAGTTCTTAGCCTGGGATGGCGTGACGATAGGTCACGTTGAACGTTTGATGACGCTTACCGCGTGTAACTTATTCTTCCTTTGTCATGTGGACTAGATACCGTTTAGTCCGTGGGTCGCCGGCAGGATGCTGTTCCAAGTGGTAAACGGCCTTCGGGCAGCTTACTCGAATTAGGCAATACTCCACCGATGTCGTTCCTGGCTGCCGGTTTTCGGGGAAGGCCCTTGTAGTTTGTCCGTCGTCTTCCGTTTTACTTGTGCTTTGCTGCGTTGAGTGCGGCGTTATGCGCGGATTGAACGTAGCTTGGCACGTTCCTGGCGTCGCGGTACTAGTTACCGGCTTACACGTTTCTGACGTCGCGATTCGATTCACCGGTTTACACGCGTTTTGTTCTATCCCCAATATGGGTTGATAGTTTACTCCCGAATAATAAGATTGCAGCAGACGGCGATAATAATGCTTCCGTCCACCTCGACGTGTCCTCGGCATGGAGGTTTAGGTTGGAAGAGTGAAGGCTTTGCGTCTTGTAGAGTAGGACCCGGGCGACTTGTACGCCCCGATAGTCCCAGGAATAAGGTATTCGAACCCGGGCGACTCGTACGCCCCGATAGTTCTAGGATTTAAGGAGTTCGAACCAGGGCGACTCGTACGCCCCGAAAGTTCTAAGGTTAAAGGAATGGTTTAAGAACTTGTCGACCACACGTCTTGGTGTACGAAGGCACTTGTATCGCAAGGACGATATGACCGTGGATATTACTCAGAGAGCTTAGAGTCCCGTATTAAACTTAGCAATTATTTATTTCGATAAAGTATGTTAACAAAGTGTATAAGCGAGAAGTGAGTGCTATGGTGTTGACTGTTCGGTGTCTCGATGTAAAATCCGTCGAGGAGCGGGTCTGCTGCTCCTTTTATGCGGGTCCTTTCGGCGGCGGCTCGGTGTGGCAGCTCGACCGTAGGATGGTGTTGATTGGCCGGCGTCATCCCTACTCTCGTCTGCATACAGCGGCTCGGTGCGCGCAGAACTCAAGCGCGTCAGGTCGTTGGCGGAGATGAAGCGTCCAGCGTTAGCGTTGTGGCTCGGCGTCAGCTGATCGGCACGTGTGTATTAACCTAGGTCCGTGTCGCGTCGGCTGCGTTATGTGTGTACAGATGATTCGTACCTATCCCTAAAGCGCGCGAGGCGACCACCCGTGGAGGGGTCCCGGACGCTCCCGACGGGCATGTAGTTCCCGTATGGGGCGTGTTGTGACCGCTTCTGAAGAGGCGACGCACATTCCTTGCGGCCGCGTGGTTTCCGTAATGAGCACGTGGTGGCCATGTGTCGGCGAATGTTAATGTGTGACGCAAGCGCTTTTAAGCGTGTACATAATTATATCTACTAAGTATTATTATTATTCGTACCATTTTAAATGTAAGATGTCCCCGTTTTAATATTAGTATATAAGTAGTTTATATAATGTGTGTATTAACAGTATTATTAGTAAATGTTATGAATGACTCCCTATATAGCGGGCACGAGGATTGTGATATATAATACTGTTAGTAGAATAAAGTATAAAAATAAAGTATGAGTTACAAGTTCTCTTATCCTAGCCTTAGAATTTATGATTGTTCGTTTGCTCTTGCAGAACTTATGTATTTTTATAGTCCTTTGAACTGGGTGACGAAACAGTTGGTTTGTCCCTTCGTAGTGCTCGTTCATTCGGAGGGCTCGAACCTTCAAAAGACTCTGCGATTCTGTGTGCTCAGATATTCGATGTACTCGGTCTTCACGGTGCACGACCCTACAGAGGGCTCAGCACTTCGGATGATTCGACTATTCGGTGGGCTCTACCCTTCGTGGTGCATGGCCTTTTTGTGGTTTTGTCCCTTCGTAGGGGTGGTTCATTCGGAGGGCTCAAACCTTCAAAAGACTCTGCCCTTCTGTGTGCTTACACATTCGATGAACTCGGTCTTTCACGGTGCTCGACTGTACGAGGGATCAGCATTTCGGATGACTGTACTATTCGGTGGGCTCGACCCTTCGTTGTGCTCTGCATTTTGTTGGGTTTGTCCCTTCGTAGGGCTCGTTAATTCGGAGGGCTCGAACCTTCAAAATACTCTGCCCTTTTGTTTTCTCAGAAATTCGATTTTCTCGGTCCTTCACAGCTTACGACACTACGGAATGTTCAGCATTTCGGATGACTCGACTATTCGGAGGCTCGACCCTTCTTGGTGCTCGGCATTTTGGTGGGTTTGTCCCTTCGAAGGGCACGTTCATTTGGATGTCTCGAACCTTCAATAGAATCTGCCCTTCAATGTGCTCAGACTTTCGATGTACTCGGTCCTTCACGGTGCTCGACCCTACGGAAGGTTTTGCATTTCGGATGTCTCGACTATTCGGAGTGCTCGTGTTACATCACCCAGTTCAAAGGACTATAAAAATACATAAGTTCCGCAAGAGCAAACGAACAATCATAAATTCTAAGGCTAAGATAAGAGAACTTGTAACTCATACTTTATTTTTATATACTTTATTCCACTAACATTATTATATAACACAATCCTTGTGCCCGTTATATGGGGAGTTATTTATTACATCTACTAATAATACTGTTAATACACGCATAATATAAACTATTTCTATACTAATATTAAAACGGGACAACTTACATTTAAAATGGTACGAATAATAATAATATTTAGAAGATATAATTTTGTACACGCTTGAACGCGCTTGCGTCACACATTAACAATCGCCGACACATGGCCACCACGTACTCCTTACGGAAACCACGCGGCCGCCAGGAATGTGCGTCGCCTCTTCACAAGTGGTCACCACGCGCCCCATACGGGAACTACATGCCCGTCGAGAGCGTCCGGGACCTCTCCATGGGTGGTCGCCTCGTGTGCCTTAGAGATAGACACGGACCATCTGCACAACACATGGCGCAGCCGACGCGCACACGGACCTAGGTCAATGCACACGTTCTGATCAGCTGACGCCAATCCACGACGCTAACGCTGGACGCTTAATCCCCGCCACCGGCCTGACGCGCTTGAGCTCTGCGCGCACCATGCCGCCGTACGCAGACGAGAGTAGGGATGACGCCGGCCAATCAACCTACGGTCGAGCCGCCGACGCCGAGCCAACGCCGAGCTGCCGCCGCTATGACCCGCATAAAAGGAGCAGCAGAGCTGCTCCACGTTGGATTTTACATCGAGACACCGAACAGTTAACACCATAGCACTCATTTCTCGCTTATACACTTTGTTAACATACTTTATCGAAATAAATAATTGTTAAGTTTAATACGGGACCCTAAGCTCTCTGAGTAATTTCCCCGGTCATATCGTCCTTGCGATACAAGTGCCTACTTACACCAAGACGTGTGGTCGACAAATTCTTAAATCATTCCTAAAACCTTAGAACTATCGGGGCGTACGAGTCGCTCGGGTCCTACTCTACAAAACGCAAGCCCTAACTTTTCCGACCTAAGCCTCCATGCTGAGGACACGTCGAGGTGGACGGAAGCATTATTATCGCCGTCTACCACAATTTTACTATACGGGAGTAAACTATCAATCCATATTGGGGATAGAACAAAGTACGTGTAAGCCGGTGAATCAATTCGCGACGTCAGAAACGTATAAGCCGACACCTACAATCGCGATGTCAGAAACGTGTAAGCCGAAACCTACAATCGCGACGTCAGAAACGTGTAAGCCGAAACCTACAATCGCGACGTCAGAAAGGTGTAAGCCGATAACTACTACCGCGTCGCCAGGAACGTGCCAAGCCACGGTCAATCCGCGCATTACGCCGCATTCAACGCAACAAAGCACTGATAAAACGGAAGACAACCGGAAATCTACAAGGGTATTCCACGACAACCGACAGCCAGGAACGATCCCGGTGGAGTACCGCTTAATTCGGATAAGCTGCCCGAAAGCCGTTTACCACCTGGAACAGCTCCCTGCCGGTGACTCACGTACTAAACGGTATCTAGTCTACGTGAGAAAGGAAGAATAAGGTACACGCGGTAAGCGTCAACAAACGTTCAACGTGACCTATCGTCGCGCCATCCCAGGCTAAGAACTGCGCGTAGCAGGGTACAGCCCAAAAGGCGCAAAAATCCCGTAGAAAGCAGGAGCTCCTCTCAATTAAAGTTTAGTTTCTTTTTTTTTGAGGCCCGTGCTGCACGGGACGTAACATAAATTTGGTGACAGCGGTGGGATACTTCGATAGGTCGTTAACGGACCACGCGTGCTAGCTTATAATTTACAGACGGTTCACGCGAAAAAGACACTATGTCGACCGATCGAGTAGAAACTCGTAGTAAGGCATCTCGTCCCGCCGAAGAGATGACAATTGAGGAAATGCAGAGACGGTTTGCAGAGCTCGATGCTCAATTTAAAGCTCGAGAAAGTATGATTCGGGAGAAAGAGGCGGAAATTCAGGGCCGCGAAACAGACCTTCGCGAACGAGAGGAAGTCTTTAGGCAGAATAAATGGGAAAGTATGGAGATCGTTCCCGCCGGTATAGTGAGCAAACAGGTAGAAGACGCTCTCGCTTTAATACCCTCGTTCGATGGTCGGAACATGCCGCTCTCGTCATTCATTCAAGCGTGCAAAAGAGCGCAACGCGCGATTCCAAATTACCCAGAAGAATTATTCATTCACGCGATGGTGCAGAAATTATTCGGGGCCGCGTACATCGCTATCGAGGGCCAAAATCCACAAACGCTCCTCGCGTTGTGCAGTCGCCTACGACAAACCTTTGTTACTTACTATTCCTCAGATCATCATCGCGCCGAGTTACGAAACATAATAATGGGAGATAGCGAGCCAGTAATAGATTACATAGAACGCGTGCAAGACCTTCCCGAGGCCATCCTCGATGAAGAACGTTATTGGGGTAAACTGACAGATGTAAAACAGAAAGAAATAGTTCAATTAGCTTTAGAAAGCTTTTGCTCCGGGCTACCACTCGACTACCACCCGTTTTTTAAGGCAGCGATGTGTAATTCTTTGAGAGACGCTTACGATCGAGCAATTCAAATTCACGCGCCAATACAATATGAAAAGACTAGGAGAAGTCTCGTTAGACCACAACCACAGTCGAGACCCGACAAAGCTATGGACCATTATTATTATGAGAGGAAAAGAAATCGCGATAGGAAGCAAGTTCAGGCTTCGAAACCTCCTCCTGATTCGTGCGGGTACTGCAGGAAGGTCGGGTACACCTCAAGCGAATGTTATAAAAAATGGAGAGACCGACAAAAACGCTCGCAACCCTTAGAACCCGATCCTCTCCCCTCACCCCGTCCTGCATCCGTTTCCATTGACCGAAGTCCGCGTAAAGAATGCGCGTATTGCCGAAACCTCGGTCACACGATTGATGAATGCCGGAAGAAAAAATGGCACGAATCGCATTCGGGAAACGAAGCGCCGTCCCCGGAAACCGGCGCACCTTCGGGGACAGCTCGGGCACGCCCGGTACGCGCCATGAGAATGAAAGAAATAGAGGACGCGTCTATGTCCTCCGACTAGACGATGAGGCGATCTCCCCGTCGATCACTCTGTTATCCAAAGACCTACTGGGAGAAAAGCAATTTTTAGTAGACACGGGATCAGAGCCCAACATATTAAAAATCGGTAAGGCGGACGACGATCTCTTATGCGATGAAACAAATAAAATAAAGTTAAGCGGCATTACCCGCGAAACTATAACAACTCAGGGGACCGTCGACGTAAACATACACGGGCACACGGTTAGATTTCATCTAGTCCCTGATTCCTTCCCGATCCCATACGACGGCATACTTGGATCGGATTTCTTACACAGGTCAGCGAAAATCAATTACGAAAATGAATTTGTAGAATGGCACGGGATAATTATGCCCTTCGCACGAGCAAAGGAGATAACTATCCCGGGGCGAACCAGCGAGGTATGTCTCATTAAAATAAATAACGAACTGGAAACCGGATACGTACCTCGTTTGGAATTTGGAGAGGGAATTTACGCCGGAGACGCATTGGTTTCTAATAAACAAGGGAAAGGATACCTAAGAATTTTCAACACGCGAGAAACGGACGCCGTAATAAAGACTCCGTCTATTAACTTAGAGGAATTCGATACGAGCGAAGCCGAACCCTTATTTACACTCAGAAATGATAAGGCAGCAGCCGAGCAGCTTCAAGTCCCCTGGCTCCAGCCGGAAGACGCTAACATAAACAAATCAACGAACGCTCCTCTGAAACCAGAAACTAAAACCGTAACACAAACACAGGATGTCGTCTCCTCTCCTACTACTCTCCCTCCCTGCTCATCCACCATTACAGTTAGGGCATGTCGACGGATAGACGAGACGAACGGACGTTACGAAAAAACTTTACAGAGCATAAACCTCGACGACCTTAACTCCGAAGAAAAGGAGACTGCTAAAAATATGATAAAGGAATCAATAGATTTATTTTACTTAACCAGAGACAAACTAACTTACTCAGACGCCGTCACACACAAAATCGAGACTATAGTTTCCATTCCAGTCAACGTCAGACAGTACCGGTTTCCTCCAATCCACAAGGAAGAGATCAACAGACAGATAGACAAGCTTCTCGAGAACGAAGTCATAAAGCCTTCCACCTCACCTTACAATTCTCCGCTTTGGATCGTACCTAAGAAACCGGACGCCCAGGGAAATAAGAGATGGAGTCTAGTCATCGACTATAGAATGATGAATGAAAAAACGGTTAAAGACAGCTATCCGCTACCAAATATTACAGAGATCCTTGATCAATTAGGTAGTGTCAAATACTTTAGCACTTTTGATCCGGCATCAAGTTTTCATCAGTTTGCGATGGACGAGGGGGACACTTCGAAGATCGCTTTCTCAACACTGTTTGGGCATTACGAATTTAAACGCATGCCCTTCGGTCTAAAAAACGCCCCATCCATCTTTCAACGCCTCATGAACTCCACCCTTGCGGGGTTACAAGGGAACGAGCTTTTTGTCTATTTAGACGACATAGTGATTTACTCCAGCTCGTTAAAAGAACATTTAATCAAATATAGGAAACTCTGTTCGCGACTTAGAAAAGCGAATCTTAAACGTCAACCGAAGAAATGCAACTTGCTCCGGAAAGAGGTCGCGTATTTCGGTCAAATCAGCAAAGACCTACCAATTGCATATACGTCTAGGGTCCTGAATCAGGCCGAACAAAATTATTCGACAATTGAAAAGGAACTACTTGCTATTATCTACTCTGTGAACTATTTTAGACCATATATTTACGGTCACAAATTCAGCCTGATTACGGAACATAGGCCTTTCGTGTGGCTAAACTCCGTCAAAGATCCAACGTCGAGATTAATCCGTTGGCGTCTCAAACTCGCCGAGTATGAATACGATACAGTGTACAAGGCCGGCAAACGCAATGTGAACGCTGACGCGCTATCGCGTAACCCGAGCGTACCAAATAAACAAATACTTCCCATCGCCGGAACGAGCTCGAGTGATGATGAAATATACACCAGCCGTTCTAAACGACGTACGAAAAAAGAGAACAAAGACACGACAGACGAAACGCAGAGACCAACAAAACTTTCAAACGATACCGAACCCGTAACGAAAACCGACGATAACGACGAAAGTGACAACATCGATTACTCGCACTATGACAGCAATATAATCGAAATAAAAGACAGGCTCATTATGCATAAGGGTAATGTCGCGTTCTTTATCACCAAGATCGGAACTCCAATTGACAAAGGAGCTAGAGAATTGGCCGATCTGGGTAAACTACCGAGCATGACAGATATAACACTCGGTAGGGTGAAAGTAACAAAGCACGAAAGCAGGTATTTGATCGCATTACCCGTCCAAGAGAGAACTTCAGTAGCGATACAATTAGACACATTAGATGAAGCCTTGCGTTCTCTCCTGGACGCGGCAATTGAACTAAATCTCAAAACAATAGCAATTACAAAGGATAATCTAAAGGGCAGAGATATCGTCTGGACAGACATCAGACGTAAAATACGTTCAATCTTCTCGGGGAGAGAAACAAAAATTATAATTCTAAAACACGAAATAATAATCCCAAAGGAGATCGAACGTACCCAAATTATACATAATAACCACACCACCCCGATGGGAGGCCACAAGGAGGTAAACAAATCATATTGGCGAATCAGACAAAACAATTACTGGCCTAACATGAAGACGGACGTACAACTCTACATTCAAGGCTGCCGAAGCTGCCAGACGAAGAAGCTTGTTAGGCAAAAAACCAAACAACCAATGACACTCACAGACATGCCTGGGGGGGCATTTGACAAAATTTCAATGGACGTCGTCGGACCTATGCCAAAGACGCAACTCGACAATAATTATATTTTGACTATTCAAGATTTACTAACTAAATACTCTATAGGGATACCCCTCAAGCAAGCTTCTTCCGTAGAGGTAGCAGACGCAATCGTGAAACACCTCACTTATAAATTCGGTAGTCCGAAAGGCATATTAACTGACCAAGGCACGGCATTCTTATTAGAATTAATGAAAGCCGTGACCAAGAAATTCTACATCGCACGATACGAGACCACGGCATATCGTCCCCAGTCAAACGGGTCATCGAAAGGTCGCACCACGTGTTGACTGAATACCTGAAGCATTTTATCAAAGATAATACAAATTGGGACGACTGGATCGATATCGCAATGTTCTCGTATAACACAAGTATACATGAAGGAACCAGGTAAATTCCACACGAACTCGTTTTCGGTAAATTAGCAAGGACACCCACAGAATCGACTTATAACGACTTACGCGACGAGACGTACGCAGAATATTTGGCCGACCTTACGGAACAACTCGAAAAGTCGCAAGATGCCGCCAAGTCAAACCTTGAAGAAACCAAGGCCCGGTCGAAAACTTATTACGATAAGAAACAGAAAGCGGTGTCCTTTGCTCCCGGAGACTCTGTGTACCTCCTGAAAGGAAAAATAAAAGGAAAGCTAGACGATCAATATGAAGGGCCATACAAAATTGTACGAATACTATAGAAAAATAATTTAGAAATAAAAACAAATAAAGGATTTCGCGTGGTCCATACCGACCGCTTAAAACTAAATAATTCTAGTAAGTAAGGCATCGTACTTTCAGGACTCTACAATACCGACACACGGTATTAAAACGCGCAGCATGGCACTAGCGTAGAATTCGAGTCTCGAAGGTAGGTCGATAAGATGCATCCCTTCCATAAACGATATAAAGCGTATCGCAGTGGCGAACGAAGCATTTTGTACTCATCCACGCTACGAGCAACACATCGATTAAACTCAAGATGAAGAACTTATACCTAGCAATATTACTTACCTTCATCAAGACTACGCGGACTCTAACTGGGTATGACTGTGGTGGACCAGCACTGAATGTTACGACATTCTCACTTATGGACGTTTCGGAATGCGAGACGCCCGACCTCCAACCGATTCGAGAAGACAAATTCATCCAACTATTACAAGTGTCGGATTACCACCTCACTCGAGTGATACAGTGCAAAGTGAGAGTTGATAGAACAATCTATCACTGCGGGATGTACTCACACGTGTCAATAGTTCACAACGGAAGAAGAGAATACACCCAGCCACTCACAAGAGAGATTTGCGAACAGGCTCACGCAACCGGAAGCCTCATGCTGGGACCCAACATGCTTATAACGGGGATCCAACGAAACAGCACGCACCTGCACAGCCTCATCATTAGCGGCTCAGTTGGTACGGACGGTACCTGCAAAGGATCGCAATATAGCGATCCTTACGGAACCTGGGACGACGTAATAGTCCAAGCGTCAGTGGAAGTTACTCTCAGGGACTATTTTGCCCCAGTCACCGTTAAAACTAACAGAGTACACTTACAATCCGGAGCCACATGCGCCTACCAGGACGAAAAATGCGAAGATGAAGGAGGTGCTGATAATTTCTGGACGACACAACCGACGGATAGCTGCGGATTCAGTGATTACGACGTGTTGTACGAAGGACCATCAACAAAATTAACAGCAAAAGAACCACTAAAGGGAACTACTCTGTAAACCGTCACATCGAAAGATGTCACGTTCGCACTCACAAAAACTGACGAAATCACACTTTGTGGGTACACGATCGCCCGCACAGAACATCCAAAACTCGCCATACTGGAAACTTCGCCCGGACGAGTATTTAAACCGAAAACAAGGACTACAGTTGAAAATTTGGACATCTTCGCATACGTGAACTCAAAATTCGTATACGTTGAACGACATTTAAAAACGCAACTGACAGACTTATATGTCGACATAACCAGACAGAAGTGCGCACTCGAACGACAAGTACTCAAAAACGCCTTGTCGCTCGCGACTTTATCACCAGACGAAACAGCCTACACATTCATGAAACAACCAGGCTACATGGTAGTTATTGCCGGCGAAGTTATCCACTTCATCGAATGCACACCCGTAGAAGTAAGGGTGCGACAAACCGAAGAGTGTTACAAAGAGCTACCTATCACATATCGAAACAAATCCGTCTTTCTAACACCTAAGACGCGAATCATTACCAAAGAAGCCTCGCTAGCAAACTGTAACGAACTGCTACCACACATGTACCACCTGCACGGGACATGGTATCGGGTAACTCCCAAACTCGTAGAGACGGTATCACCACCGACGATCCAGCCACTCACAAAACCACAATGGAGATATATCAGCCCACAACACCTGGCTACAAGTGGAATCTACTCATCTGAAGATCTTAATAAACTCAGATCATACATAATGGAACCAGCTGAAAAACCGGCGGTTTTAAACACACTACTAAGAGGCATGAGCGGACAACACATTCAAAAGGGGCAAATCTCGTTAAACAATCTTATGGACGAGGAATCGCTCGACAAAATCGCTGAAAGCACAGGACGCCGACTATGGGGAGCATTCGTCACATTCGGCTCCGCCAGTGCTGGAGTGATGGCAGTTTTTATGATTCTCCGACTGATAAAATACATCGCGGACACGGTAATCCACGGATACGCATTGCACAGAATTTACGGTTGGAGCCTGCACTTAATAGAAACTTTATGGGGCTCTCTATCAAACCTCCTATTGCACTTCGCGAAACCAACAACGAGGGAGGAACAGAACGAACCCGTTGAAACATCGCCAATGGCAGAACAAAACGGAGAACAAAGGTCAACAACACCCACCTTCACTTCCCTAAACAAATTCCTACAGTATGAAGCATCGTCCAAAATGCACGTCTAATTACGAGCATTTTATTCTTAGGGGGAAGGTGTTACGTCACCCAGTGTCAAAAGACTATAAAATACTTAAGTTCCGCAAGAGCAAACGAACAATCATAAATTCTAAGGCTAGGATAAGATAATTTGAAACTCATACTTAATTTTTATACTTTATTCTACTAACATTATTATATATCACAATTCTAGTGCCCGCTATATAGGGAGTCAATTATTACATCAACTAACGATATTGTAAATACATATTTTGCATAAGGTATTTATAATAATAACGGGAACATCTTACATTATGATTATAATATTAATTTATGTATAAATTTGGCAACTATGCATTCCTGGAAAACCCGTGCTACGTGACTTCCAGCGCGTCGGTTATCCACCTGATAGAAATTTGGCAACGACGCATTACGGAAAACTACACGCTACGTGACCTACGCCACATCTTTCTTCGCCAAGGTCAGTGCATACGTGTGAATAGCTGACGCCAAGGGCACGCTGACGATACGACTCGCTATCACCACCACCAGCGGGAGCGCACTTAAGTTCTGCGCGCGTCGAGCCGCCGATTCGGGCCAACAGTGGGGATCTCGCCAGCCAATCAGCATCATCCTACGGTCGAGCTGCGGATGCTGAGCCGCCGCCGCTAGGACCCGCATAAAAGGAGCAGCAGAGCCGCTCCACGTCGGATTTTACTAACAGTTAACATCATCGGATCTTACAGTCAACAATATTGCACTCTTATATTCACTTTGTTAAACATATTTTATTAAAATAAATATTGTTAAGTTAATACGGGACTCTAAGCTCTCTGAGTAATTTCCCCGGTCACGTCGTGCTAGCGATACAGGTGCCTACGTACACCAAGGAGTGTGATCGACAAATTCTTAAACCATACCTTAAAACCTTAGAACTATCGGGGCGTACGAGTTGCCCGGGTTCGAACTCCTTAAATCTTAGAAATATCGGGGCGTACGAGTCGCCCGGATTCGAACTCCTTATTCCTGGGACTATCGGGGCGTACGAGTCGCCCTTTTCCTACTCCACAAAACGCAAAGCCTTCACTCTTCCGACTTAAACCTCCATGCCGAGGACACGTCGAGGTGGACGGAAGCATAATTATCGCCGTCTGCTGCAATCTTACTATACGGGAGTAAACTATCAACCCATCTTGGGGATAGGACAAAACGCGTGAAAGCCGGTGAATCAAATCGCGTCGTCAGAACCGTGTAAGCCAATAACTACTACCGCGACGCCAAGAACGTGGCCAAGCCACGGTCAATCCGCGCATAACGCCGCACTCCTTTTTTTTTCAGGCCCGTGCTGCACGGGTCGTAACATTATCATCACATTTTTATCATCATTATTATCAACACATTATTGTCATCATTATTATTATCATAATTACCGTCATATTATTACCATTATTATTATCGTCACATAATTATAATCATTATTATCGTAACATTATTATCATCATTTTTACCGTCACATTATTATCGTCATTATTATCATCATTATTATCATCACATTATTATCATCATTATTACATTCAAATTATTTTCGTCATTATTATCATCACAATATTATCATAATTTTTATCATCGCATTATTATCATCATTATTATAGTCACATTATTATCATCATAATTATCGTCACATTATAATCATCATTACTATCGAAACATTATCATCATCATTATTATCGACACATTATTATCATCATTATTATCATCACATTATTATCATCATTATTACCGTCACATTATTATCGTCATTATTATCATCACATTATTATCATCATTTTGACCGTCACATTATTATCGTCATTATTATAGTCATAATAATCGTCACATTATTGTCATCATTATTATCGTCACATTATTTTCATCAATATTACATTCAAATTATAATCATCATTATTATAGTTTCATTAAGATCATCATTATTATCGTCACAATATTATTATCATTATTACATTCAAATTATTATCACCATTATTATGGTCACATTATTATAATCATTATTACATTCAAATTATTATCACCATTATTATGGTCACATTATTCTCATCAATATTACATTCAAATTATAATAATCATTATTACCGTTACATTATTATCATCATTATAATCATCACATTAATATCATCATTATTATCGTCACATTATTGTGATCATTTTTATCGTCATTATTATCGTCACATTATTATCATCATTATTATCATCATTTTTACCGTCACATTATTATCGTCATTATTATCGTAACATTATTATCATCATTATTATCATCACATTATTATCATCACATTATTATCATCATTTTTACCGTTACATTATTATCGTCATTATTATCATCACATTATTATCATCATTATTATAATCACATTATTATCATCATTATTATCATCACATTATTATCATCATTATTATAATCACATTATTATCGTCATAATTATCGTCACATTATTATCATCATTATTATCATCACATTATTTTCATCAATATTACATTCAAATTATAATCATCATTATTACAGTTTCATTAAGATCATCATTGTTATCGTCACATTATTATCATCATTATTACATTCACATGATTATCATCACTATTTTGGTCACATTATTATCATCATTATTACTTTCACATTAATATCATCATTATCATCGTCAAATTATTATCATCATTATTACATTCAAAATAAAATCATCATTTTTATCATCACATTAGTAATATCATTATTACCGTCACATTATTATCGTCATTATTAGCGTCACACTATTATCATCATTATAACATTCAAATTATTATCATCATTATTATGGTCACATTATTATCATCTTTATTACCGTCACATTATTATCATCATTATTATCATCATTTTTACCGTCACATTATTATCATCTTTATTACCGTCACATTATTATCATCATTATTAACGTCACATTATTACCATCATTATTATCGTCTCATTATTATCATCATTATTACCGTCTCATTATTATCATCATTATTATCATCACATTATTATTGTTACGTCAGTGCAGCACGGGCTTAAAAAAAAAAGGAAACTAAGCTCTAATTGAGAGGATCTTCTGCTTTCTACGGGATTTTACGTCTTTTTGGCTGTACCCAGCTACGCGCATTTCTTAGCCTGGGATGGCGTGACGATAGATCACGTTGAACGTTTGATGACGCTTACCGCGTGTACCTTATTTTCCTTTCTCACGTGGACTAGATAAAGTTTAGTACGTAGGTCACCAGCAGGGAGCTGTTCCAGGTGGTAAACGGCTTTCGGGCAGCTTATCAGAATTAGGCGATACTCCACCGGGATCGTTCCTGGCTGCCGGGTGTCGTGGAATACACTTGTAGATTTCCGGTTGTCTTCCGTTTTATCAGTGCTTTGATGCGTTGAATGCGGCGTAATGCGCGGATTATCCGTGGCTTGGCACGTTCCAGGCGTAGCGGTAGTAATTATCGGCTTACACGTTTCTGTCGTCGCGATTGTAGGTTTCGGCTTACACGTTTCTGACGTCGCGATTTGATTCACCGGCTTACACGCGCTTTGTTCTATCCCCAATATGGATTGATAGTTTACTCCCGTATAGTAAGATTGTAGTAGACGGTGATAATACTGCTTCCGTCCACCTCGACGTGTCCTCGGCATGGAGGCTTAGGTCGGAAGAGTTAGGGCTTTGCGTTTTGTAGAGTAGGACCCGGGCGACTCGTACGCCCCGATAGTTCTAAGATTTCAAGGAGTTCGAACCCGGGCGACTCGTACGCCCCGATAGTTTTAAAGGTTTCAAGGAGTTCGAACCCGGGCGACTCGTACGCCCCGATAGTTCTGAGGTTTCAAGGAGTTCGAACCCAGGTGACTCGTACGCCCCGATAGTTCTAAGGTTAGAGGAATGATTTAAGAATTTATCGACCACACGTCTTGGTGTACGTAGGCACCTGTATCGCTAGCACGATGTGACCGGGGAAATTAATCTGAGAGCTTAGAGTCCCATATTAACTTAACTATTATTTATTTCGATAAAGTATATTTTAACAAAAAGTATAAAAGAGTGTAATATTATTGATTGTAAAACTTGATGATATTAACTATAAAATCCCAATGATGTTAAACGTTCAGCTTCTCGACGTAAAATCCGCTGTGGAACACCTCTGCTGCTCATTTTATGTGGGTCCTAGCGGCGGCGGCTCGGCATCAACGGCTCGACGGTAGGATGTTGCTGATTGGCTGGCGAGATCCCCACTGTAGGCCTGAATCGGCGGCTTGATGCGCGCAGAACTCTAGCGCGTTCCCGCTGGTGGTGGGGATAGCGAGTCGTCTCGTCGGCGTGACCTTGGCATCAGCTGTTCGCACGTATGCACTGACCTTGGCGAAGAACGACGTGGTGTAGGTCACGTAGCATGTCGTTTCCCGTAACGCGCCGTTGCCAATTTCTATCAGGTGGAAAACCGACGCGCTGGAAGTCACGTAGCACGGGTTTTTCCAGGAATGCATAGTTGCCAATTTTATCCATAAAGTTTTATAGTAACATTATAGACTTAATGTAAGATGTCCCCGTTATTAATATAATTGCCTTATGCTAAATATGTATTTACAATATCGTTAGTTAAAGTAATAATTGACTCCCCATATAACGGGCACGCGGATTGTGTTATATAATAATGTTAGTGGAATAAAGTATATAAAAATAAAGTATGAGTTACTAGTATCTTATCATAGCGTTAGAATTAATGATTGTTCGTTTGCACTTGCAGAACTTATGTAATTTATAGACTTTTGAAACTGGGTGACGTAACAGTTGATATTATCGTAGTTATTATTGTCGTTATTATCGTCGTTATTATCGACGTTATTATCCTTGTTATTATCGGTGTTATTATCGTCGTTATTATCGTCGTAATTTTCGTCGCTATTATCGTCGTAATTATCGTCGTTATTATCATCCTCATCGTTATTATCGTCGCTAATATCGTCGTTATTATCGTCGTTATTATCGTCTTTAATATCGTCGCTATTATCGTCGTTATTATTATCATTATTATCATCACTAAAATCGTCGCAATTATCGTCGTTATTATCGTCGTTATTATCATCCTCATCGTTTTTATTATCGTCGTTATTATCGTCGTTATTATCGTCGTTATTATCGTGGTTATTATCGCGGTTATTATCGTGGTTATTATCGTCGTTATTATCGTCGTTATTATCGTCGTTATTATCATCGTTATTATCATCCTCATCGTTATTATCGTCGTTTTTATTGTCGTTATTATCGTCGCTATTATCGTCGTTATTATCGTCGCAATTATCGTCGTTATTAACGTCGTTATTATCGTCGTTAATATAGTCGTTTTTATCTTCGTTATTGTCGCAGTTATTATCGTCGTTATTATCATCGTTATAATCGTCGCTAATATCGTCGTTATTATGGTCGTTATTATCGTCGTTATTATCGTCGTTATTAGCGCCGTTATTATCGTCGTTATTATCATCGTTATTATAATCCTCATTGTTATTGTCGTCGTTATTATCATCGTTATCATCATCCTCATTGTCATTATCGTCGTTATGATCGTCTTTTTTATAGTCATTTTTATCGTCGTTATTATCATCGTTATTATCGTCGTTATATCGTCGTTATTATCGTTGTTATTATCATCGTTATTATCATCCATATTGTTATTATCGTCGTTATTATCATCGTTATAATCGTCGCTAATATCGTCGTTATTATCGTTGCTATTATCGTCGTTATTATCGTCGTTATTATTGTCGCTATTATCGTCGTTATTATCATCATTATTATCAACTCTAAAATCGTCGCTTTTATCGTCGTTATTATCGTCGTTATTATCGTCGTTATTATCATTAATACTATCATCACTAATATCGTTGTTAATATCGTCGTTATTATCTTCGTTATTATCATCGTTATTATCATCCTCATCTTTATTATCGTCGCTATTATCGTCGTAATTATCGTCGTTATTATCGTCGTTATTAATGTCGTTATTATTGTCTTTATTATCGTCGTTAGTAACTCCTCGTTATTACCATAGATATTATCATCCTCATCGTTATTACTGTCGTTAAAATCGCCGTTATTATCGTCGTTATTATCGTCGTTATTATTGTCGCTATTATCGTCGTTATTATCGTCGTTATTTTCCTCGCTATTGTCGTCGTAATTATCGTCGTTATTATCGTCGTTATTATCGTCGTTATTATCGTCGTTATTATCGTTGTTATTACCGTAATTTTTATCTTCGTTATTATCGAAAATAATATCGTAGTTATTATCATCGTTATTATCATCCTCATCGTTATTATCGTCGCTAATATCGTCGTTATTATCGTCGTTATTATCGTTGTTATTACCGTAGTTTTTATCTTCGTTATTATCGCAGGTAATATCGTAGTTATTATCATCGTTATTATCATCCTCATCGTTATTATCGTCGCTAATATTGTTGTTATTATCGTCGTTATTATCGTCTTTATTATCGTCGCTATTATCGTCATTATTATCATCATTATTATCATCACTAAAATCGTCGAAATTATCGTCGTTATTATCGTCGTTATTATCATCCTCATCGTTTTTATTATCATCGTTATTATCGTCGTTATTATCGTCGTTATTATCGTCGTGATTATCGTCGTTATTATCGTCGTAATTTTCGTCGCTATTATCGTCGTAATTATCGTCGTTATTATCATCCTCATCGTTATTATCGTCGCTAATATCGTCGTTATTATCGTCGTTATTATCGTCTTTAATATCGTCGCTATTATCGTCGTTATTATTATCATTATTATCATCACTAAAATCGTCGCAATTATCGTCGTTATTATCGTCGTTATTATCATCCTCATCGTTTTTATTATCGTCGTTATTATCGTCGTTATTATCGTCGTTATTATCGTGGTTATTATCGCGGTTATTATCGTGGTTATTATCGTCGTTATTATCGTCGTTATTATCGTCGTTATTATCATCGTTATTATCATCCTCATCGTTATTATCGTCGTTTTTATTGTCGTTATTATCGTCGCTATTATCGTCGTTATTATCGTCGCAATTATCGTCGTTATTAACGTCGTTATTATCGTCGTTAATATAGTCGTTTTTATCTTCGTTATTGTCGCAGTTATTATCGTCGTTATTATCATCGTTATAATCGTCGCTAATATCGTCGTTATTATGGTCGTTATTATCGTCGTTATTATCGTCGTTATTAGCGCCGTTATTATCGTCGTTATTATCATCGTTATTATAATCCTCATTGTTATTGTCGTCGTTATTATCATCGTTATCATCATCCTCATTGTCATTATCGTCGTTATGATCGTCTTTTTTATAGTCATTTTTATCGTCGTTATTATCATCGTTATTATCGTCGTTATATCGTCGTTATTATCGTTGTTATTATCATCGTTATTATCATCCATATTGTTATTATCGTCGTTATTATCATCGTTATAATCGTCGCTAATATCGTCGTTATTATCGTTGCTATTATCGTCGTTATTATCGTCGTTATTATTGTCGCTATTATCGTCGTTATTATCATCATTATTATCAACTCTAAAATCGTCGCTTTTATCGTCGTTATTATCGTCGTTATTATCGTCGTTATTATCATTAATACTATCATCACTAATATCGTTGTTAATATCGTCGTTATTATCTTCGTTATTATCATCGTTATTATCATCCTCATCTTTATTATCGTCGCTATTATCGTCGTAATTATCGTCGTTATTATCGTCGTTATTAATGTCGTTATTATTGTCTTTATTATCGTCGTTAGTAACTCCTCGTTATTACCATAGATATTATCATCCTCATCGTTATTACTGTCGTTAAAATCGCCGTTATTATCGTCGTTATTATCGTCGTTATTATTGTCGCTATTATCGTCGTTATTATCGTCGTTATTTTCCTCGCTATTGTCGTCGTAATTATCGTCGTTATTATCGTCGTTATTATCGTCGTTATTATCGTCGTTATTATCGTTGTTATTACCGTAATTTTTATCTTCGTTATTATCGAAAATAATATCGTAGTTATTATCATCGTTATTATCATCCTCATCGTTATTATCGTCGCTAATATCGTCGTTATTATCGTCGTTATTATCGTTGTTATTACCGTAGTTTTTATCTTCGTTATTATCGCAGGTAATATCGTAGTTATTATCATCGTTATTATCATCCTCATCGTTATTATCGTCGCTAATATTGTTGTTATTATCGTCGTTATTATCGTCTTTATTATCGTCGCTATTATCGTCATTATTATCATCATTATTATCATCACTAAAATCGTCGAAATTATCGTCGTTATTATCGTCGTTATTATCATCCTCATCGTTTTTATTATCATCGTTATTATCGTCGTTATTATCGTCGTTATTATCGTCGTGATTATCGTCGTTATTATCGTGGTTATTATCGTGGTTATTATCGTTGTTATTATCGTCGTTATTATCGTCATTATTATCATCGTTATTATCATCTTCATCGTTATTATCGTCGTTATTATTCTCGTTATTATCGTCGCTATTATCGTCGTTATTATCGTCGCCATTATCGTCGTTATTAACGTCGTTATTATCGTCGTTATTATCGTCGTTATTATCATTGTTATTATCGTCATTATTATCATCCTCATCGTTATTGTCGACGTTATTATGGTCGTTATTATCGTCGCTATTATCGTCGTTATTATCGTCGTTATTATCGTCGTTATAAGCGTCATTATTGTCGTCGTTATTGTCATCATAATTATCATCCTCATCGTTATTATCGTCGTTATTATTGTCGTTAATATCGTCGCTATTATCGTCGTTATTATCATCGCTATTATCGTCGTTATAAACGTCGTCATTAATGTCGTTATTATCGTCGTTATTATCGTCGTTATTATCGTCGTTATTATCGTCGTTATTGTCGTCGTAATTATTATCCTCATCGTTATTATCGTCGTTAGTATCGTAGTTATTATCGTCGTTATTATCGTCGTTATTATCGTCGATATTATCGTCGTTATTATCGTCGTCATTATCGTCGTTAATATCGTCGTTATTATCGTCAATATCATCGTTGTTATCGTCGTTATTATCCTCATAATTATCATCGTTATTTTCGTCATTATCATTGTTGTTATCGTCGTTATTGTCCTCATAATTATCGTCGTTAATATCCTTATTATTATCGTCCTTATCATCGATATTATTGTCGTTATTATCTTCATTATCATCGTTGTTATCATCGTTAATATCGTCATTATCATAGTTATTATCGTCGTAATTATCGTCAAAATTATCATCGTATATGTCTTCGTTATTATCGTCGTTAATATCGTCGTTATTATCGTCATTATCATCGTTGTTAACTTCGTTATTATCCTCATAATTATCGTCTATAATATCGTCGATTTTATGTCATTATCATCGTTGTTATCGTCGTTATTATCGTCTTTATTATCTTCGATATAACGTTATTATCGTCGTTATAATCAACGTTATTATCATCGCTATTCTCGTCGTTATTATCGTCGTTATTATCGTCGTTATTATCCTCATAACTATCGTCGTTAATATCGTCGTTATTTTGTCATTATCATCGTTTTTATCATCGTTATTATCCTCATAATTATCATCGTTATTTTCGTCATTATCATTGTTGTTATCTTCGTTATTGTCCTCATAAATATCGTCGTTAATATCCTTATTATTATCGTCCTTATCATCGATAATATTGTCGTTATTATCGTCATTATCATCGTTGGTATCATCGTTAATATCGACATTATCATAGTTATTATCGTCGTAATTATCGTCAAAATTATCATCGTATATGTCTTCGTTATTATCGTCGTTATTATCGTCGTTAATATCGTCGTTATTATCGTCATTATCATCGTTGTTAACGTCGTTATTATCCCCATAATTATCGTCTATAATATCGTCGTTATTTTGTCATTATCATCGTTGTTATCGTCGATATTATCGTCGTTATTATCTTCGATATAACGTTATTATCGTCGTTATAATCAATGTTAATGTCATCGCTATTTTCGTCGTTATTATCGTCGTTATTATCGTCGTTATTATCGTCGTCATTATCGTCGTTAATATCGTCGTTATTAACGTCATTATCATCGTCGTTATCGTCGATATTATCTTCATAATTATCGTCATTATTATCGCCGTTATTTGTCATTATCATCGTTGTTATCGTCGTTATTATCGTCGTTATTATCTTCGATATAACGTTATTATCGTCGTTATAATCAACGTTAATATCATCGCTATTATCGTTGTTATTATCGTCGTTATTATCGTCGATATTATCGTCGTTATTATCGTCGTCATTATCGACGTTAATATCATCGCTATTATCGTCGTAATTATCGTCGTTGTTATCGTCGTTATTATCCTCATAATAATCATCGTTATTTTCGTCATTATCATCGTTGTTAACGTCGTTATTATCCTCATAATTATCGTCGTTAATATCTTCGTTATTTTGTCATTATCATCGTTGTTATCGTCGTTATTATCGTCGTTATTATCTTCGATATAACGTTATTATCGTCGTTATAATCAACGTTATTATCATCGCTATTATCGTCGTTATTATCGTCGTTATTATCGTCGTTATTATCATCGTTGTTATCGTCGTTATTATCCTCATAATTATCGTCGTTAATATCGTCCTTATTTTGTCATTATCATCGTTGTTATCATCGTTATTATCCTCATAATTATCATCGTTATTTTCGTCATTATCATTGTTGTTATCTTCGTTATTGTCCTCATAATTATCGTCGTTAATATTCTTATTATTATCGTCCTTATCATCGATAATATTGTCGTTATTATCGTCATTATCATCGTTGGTATCATCGTTAATATCGACATTATCATAGTTATTATCGTCGTAATTATCGTCAAAATTATCATCGTATATGTCTTCGTTATTATCGTCGTTATTATCGTCGTTAATATCGTCGTTATTATCGTCATTATCATCGTTGTTAACGTCGTTATTATCCTCATAATTATCGTCTATAATATCGTCGTTATTTTGTCATTATCATCGTTGTTATCGTCGATATTATCGTCGTTATTATCTTCGATATAACGTTATTATCGTCGTTATAATCAACGTTAATGTCATCGCTATTTTCGTCGTTATTATCGTCGTTATTATCGTCGATATTATAGTCGTTATTATCGTCGTCATTATCGTCGTTAATATCGTCGTTATTAACGTCATTATCATCGTCGTTATCGTCGATATTATCTTCATAATTATCGTCATTATTATCGCCGTTATTTGTCATTATCATCGTTGTTATCGTCGTTATTATCGTCGTTATTATCTTCGATATAACGTTATTATCGTCGTTATAATCAACGTTAATATCATCGCTATTATCGTTGTTATTATCGTCGTTATTATCGTCGATATTATCGTCGTTATTATCGTCGTCATTATCGACGTTAATATCATCGCTATTATCGTCGTTATTATCGTCGTTGTTATCGTCGTTATTATCCTCATAATAATCATCGTTATTTTCGTCATTATCATTGTTGTTATCGTCGTTATTGTCCTCATAATTATCGTCGTTAATATCCTTATTATTATCGTCCTTATCATCGATATTATTGTCGTTATTATCGTCATTATCATCGTTGTTATCATCGTTAATATCGTCATTATTATAGTTATTATCGTCGTAATTATCATCAAATTATCGTCGTTATTGTCTTCGTTATTATCGTCGTTATTATCGTCGTTAATATCGTCGTTATTATCGTCATTATCATCGTCGTTATCGCCGTTATTATCTTCATAATTATCGTCGTTAATATCGTCGTTATTTTGTCATTATCATCGTTGTTATCGTCGATATTATCGTCGTTATTTTGTCATTATCATCGTTGTTATCGTCGTTATTATCGTCGTTATTATCTTCGATATAACGTTATTATCGTCGTTATAATCAACGTTAATATCATCGCTATTATCGTCGTTATTATCGTCGTTATTATCGTCGATATTATCGTCGTTATTATCGTCGTCATTATCGTCGTTATTATCGTCGTTATTACCTTCAATATCATCGTCGTTATCGTCGTTATTATCTTCATAATTATCGTCGTTATTATCGTCATTATCATCGTTGTTATCGTCGTTATTATCCTCATAAGTATCGTCGTTAATATCGTCGTTATTATCGTTGTTATTTTGGTCGAAAATATCGTCGATAATGTCGTCCTTAATATCGTCGTTATTATCGTCGTTATTATCATCGTAGTTAACGTCGTTATTATCCTCATAATTATCGTCGTTAATATCTTCGTTATTTTGTCATTATCATCGTTGTTATCGTCGTTATTATCGTCGTTATTATCTTCGATATAACGTTATTATCGTCGTTATAATCAACGTTATTATCATCGCTATTATCGTCGTTATTATCGTCGTTATTATCATCGTTATTATCATCGTTGTTATCGTCGTTATTATCCTCATAATTATCGTCGTTAATATCATCGTTATTTTGTCATCATCATCGTTGTTATCATCGTTATTATCCTCATAATTATCGTCTATAATATCGTCGTTTTTTTGTCATTATCATCGTTGTTATCGTCGTTAATATCGTCATTAGCATAGTTATTATCGTCAAAATTATCGTAGTTAATGTCGTCGATATTATCGTCGGTATTTGTCGTCGTTATTATCGTCGTTATTATCGTCATTATCATCGTTAATATCGTCGTTATTATCGTCAAAATTATCGTCGTTTATATCGTCGTTATTATCGTTGTTGTTATCTTCGATATATCGTTATTATCGTCGTTATAATCAACGTTATTTTTATCGTCATTAGCATCGCTATTATCATCCTTATTATCGTCGTTACTATCGTCGTTATTATCGTCGTGATTATCGTCAAAATTATCATCGTTATTATCGTCGTTATTATCGTCGTTAATGTCGTCCTTATTATCGTCGTAATTATCGTCAAAATTATCGACGGTATTTTCGTCGTTATCATCGTCGTTATTATCGTCATTATCATCGTTATTATCGTCGTTATAATTGTCAAAATTGTCGTTGTTAATGTCGTCGGTATTTTCGTCGTAATTATGCTCATAATTATCGTCGTTAATATCGTCGTTATTATCGTCATTATCATCGTTGTTATCGTCGTTAATATCGACATTAGCATAGTTATTATCGTCAAAATTATCGTAGTTAATGTCTTCGATATTATCGTCGGTATATTCGTCGTTATTATCGTCGTTATTATCGTCATTATCATCGTTGTTATCGTCGTTATTTTCCTCATAATTATCGTCGTTATTATCGTCATTATCATCGTTGTTATCGTCATTATTTTCCTCATAATTATCGTCGTTAATATCGTCGTTATTATCGTTATTATCTTCGTTGTTATCGTCGACAATATCGTCGTTATTATCTTCGATATATCGTTATTATCGTCGTTAATGTCGTCGTTATTATTGTCGTTATTATCGTCGTTATTATCTTCGATATATCGTTATTATCGTCGTTATAATCAACGTTATTAGCATCGTTATTATCATCGCTCCTATATCGTTATTATCGTCGATATTATCGTACTTTTAACGTCGTCATTATCGTCGTTAATATCGTCGTTAGTATTGTTGTTATTATCTTCGATATATCGTTATTATCGTCGCTATAATCAACGATATTATTATCGTTATTAGCATCGTTATTATCATCATTATAATCGACGTTAATATCCTCGTTATTATTGTCGTTATTAACGTCATAGTTATCATCGTTATTATCGTCGTTATAATTGTCAAAATTATCGTCGTTAATGTCGTCGTTTTATCGTCGTCATTATCGTCGTTATTATCGTCGTTATTATCGTCATTATCTTCGTTGTTATCGTCATTAATATCGTCGTTATTATCTTCGATATATCGTTATTATCGTCGTTAATGTCGTCGTTATTATCGTCGTTATTATCGTCATTATTATCTTCGATATATCGTTATTATCGTCGTTATGATCAACGTTATTATCATCCTTATTATCATAGCTATTATCGTCGTTATTATCGTCGATATTATCGTCGTTTTATCGTCGTCATTATCGTCGTTAATATCGTCGTTATTATCGTTGTTATTATCTTCGATATATCGTTATTATCGTCGTTATAATCAACGTTATTATTATCGTTATTAGCATCGTTATTATCATCATTATTATCGTCGTTAATGTCGTCGTTATTATCGTCGTTATTATCGTCCTAATTATCATCTTTATTATCGTCGTTATTATCGTCAAAATTATCGTCGTTAATGTCGTCATTATTATCGACGTTATTATCGTCATTATCGTCGTTATAATTGTCAAAATTATCGTCGTTAATGTCGTCGGTAATTTCGTCGTAATTATCCTCATAATTATCGTTGTTATTATCGTCGTTATTATTGTCATTATCATCGTTGTTATCGTCGTTATTTTCCTCATAATTATCGTCGTTAATATCGTCGTTATTATCGTCATTATCTTCGTTGTTATCGTCAACAATATCGTCGTTATTATCTTCGATATATCGTTATTATCGTCGTTAATGTCGTCGTTATTATCGTCGTTATTATCGTTGTTATTATCTTCGATATATCGTTACTATCGTCGTTATAATCAACGATATTATTATCGTTATTAGCATCGTTATTATCGTCGAAATTATCGTCGTTAATGTCGTCGTTATTATCGTCGTTATTATCGTCATTATCATAGTTATTATCGTCGTTATTATTGTCAAAATTATCGTCGTTAATGTCGTCGGTATTTTCGTCGTAATTATCCTCATAATTATCGTCGTTAATATCGACTTTATTATTGTCATTATCATCGTTGTTATCGTCGTTATTTTCCTCATAAATATCGTCGTTAATATCGTCGTTATGATCTTCGATATATCGTTATTATCGTCTTTAATGTCGTCGTTATTATCGTCATTATTATCTACGATATATCGTTATTATCGTCATTATGATCAACGTTATTATCATCGTTATTATCATAGCTATTAACGTCGTTATTATCGTCGATATTATCGTCGTTTTATCGTCGTCATTATCGTCGTTAATATCGTCGTTATTATCGTTGTTATTATCTTCGATATATCGTTATTATCGTCGTTATAATCAACGATATTATTATCGTTATTAGCATCGTTATTATCGTCAAAATTATCGTCGTTAATGTCGTCGTTATTATCGTCGTTATTATCGTCGTTATTATCGTCATTATCACCGTTATTATCGTCGTTATTATTGTCAAAATTATCGTCGTTAATGTCGTCGGTATTTTCGTCGTAATTATCCTCATAATTATCGTCGTTAATATCGACGTTATTATCGTCATTATCACCGTTGTTATCGTCGTTAATATCGTCATTAACATAGATATTATCGTCGTTATTATCGTCAAAATTATCGTCGTTAATGTCGTCGTTATTATCGTCGTTATTATCGTCATTATCATCGTTATTATAGTCGTTATAATTGTCAAAATTATCGTCGTTAATGTCGTCGGTAATTTCGTCGTAATTATCGTCGTTAATATCGTCGTTATTATCGTCATTATCATCGTGGTTATCGTCGTTAATAACGTCATTAGCATAGTTATTATCGTCAAACTGATCGTAGTTAATGTCGTCGATATTATCGTCGGTATTTTCGTCGTTATTATCATCGTTATTATCGTCATTATCATCGTTGTTATCGTCGTTATTTTCCTAATAATTATCGTTGTTAATATCGTCGTTATTATCTTCGATATATCGTTATTATCGTCTTTAATGTCGTCGTTATTATCGTCATTATTATCTACGATATATCGTTATTATCGTCGTTATGATCAACGTTATTATCATCGTTATTATCATAGCTATTATCGTCGTTATTATCGTCGATATTATCGTAGTTTTAACGTCGTCATTATCGTCGTTAATATCGTCGTTATTATCGTTGTTATTATCTTCGATATATTGATATTATCGTCGTTATAATTAACGATATTATTATCGTTATAAGCATCGTTATTATCATCATTATTATCGTCGTTATTATCGTCATAGTTAACATCGTTATTATCGTCGTTATTATCGTCAAAATTATCGTCGTTAATGTCGTCGTTATTATCGTCGTTATTATCGTCATTATCATAGTTATTATCGTCGTTATTATTGTCAAAATTATCGTCGTTAATGTCGTCGGTATTTTCGTCGTAATTATCCTCATAATTATCGTCGTTAATATCGACGTTATTATCGTCATTATCACCGTTGTTATCGTCGTTAATATCGTCATTAGCATAGTTATTATCGTCAAAATTATCGTAGTTAATGTCGTCGATATTATCGTCGGTATTTTCGTCGTTATTATCGTCGTTATTATCGTCATTATCTTCTTTGTTATCGTCATTAATATCGTCGTTATTATCTTCGATATATCGTTATTATCGTCGTTAATGTCGTCGTTATTATCGTCGTTATTATCGTCATTATTATCTTCGATATATCGTTATTATCGTCGTTATGATCAACGTTATTATCATCGTTATTATCATAGCTATTATCGTCGTTATTATCGTCGATATTATCGTCGATTTATCGTCGTCATTATCGTCGTTAATATCGTCGTTATTATCGTTGTTATTATCTTCGATATATCGTTATTATCGTCGTTATAATCAACGTTATTATTATCGTTATTAGCATCGTTATTATCATCATTATTATCGTCGTTAATATCGTCGTTATTATCGTTGTTATTATCTTCGATATATCGTTATTATCGTCGTTATAATCAACGTTATTAGCATCGTTATTATCATCGCTATTATCGTCTTTATTATCGTCGATATTATCGTAGTTTTAACGTCGTCATTATCGTCGTTAATATCGTCGTTATTATCGTTGTTATTATCTTCGATATATTGATATTATCGTCGTTATAATTAACGATATTATTATCGTTATAAGCATCGTTATTATCATCATTATTATCGTCGTTATTATCGTCATAGTTAACATCGTTATTATCGTCGTTATTATCGTCAAAATTATCGTCGTTAATGTCGTCGTTATTATCGTCGTTATTATCGTCATTATCATAGTTATTATCGTCGTTATTATTGTCAAAATTATCGTCGTTAATGTCGTCGGTATTTTCGTCGTAATTATCCTCATAATTATCGTCGTTAATATCGACGTTATTATCGTCATTATCACCGTTGTTATCGTCGTTAATATCGTCATTAGCATAGTTATTATCGTCAAAATTATCGTAGTTAATGTCGTCGATATTATCGTCGGTATTTTCGTCGTTATTATCGTCGTTATTATCGTCATTATCATCGTTGTTATCGTCGTTATTTTCCTCATAAATATCGTCGTTATTTTCCTCATAATTATCGTCGTTATTATCGTCATTATCTTCGTTGTTATCGTCAACAATATCGTCGTTATTATCTTCGATATATCGTTATTATCGTCGTTAATTTCGTCGTTATTATCGTCGTTATTATCGTTGTTATTATCTTCGATATATCGTTATTATCGTCGTTATTATCTTCGATATATCGTTATTATCGTCGTTAATGTCGTCGTTATTATCGTCGTTATTATCGTTGTTATTATCTTCGATATATCGTTATTATCGTCGTTATAATCAACGTTAATAGCATCGTTATCATCATCGCTATTATCGTCGTTGTTATCGTCGATATTATCGTAGTTTTAACGTCGTCATTATCGTCGTTAATATCGTCGTTATTATCGTTGTTATTATCTTCGATATATCGATATTATCGTCGTTATAATTAACGATATCATTATCGTTATTAGCATCGTTATTATTAACATTATTATCGTCGTTATTATCGTCATAGTTAACATCGTTATTATCGTCGTTATTATCGTCAAAATTATCGTCGTTAATGTCGTCGTTATTATCGTCGTTATTATCGTCATTATCACCGTTATTATCGTCGTTATAATTGTCAAAATTATCGTCTTTAATGTCGTCGGTATTTTCGTCGTAATTATCCTCATAATTATCGTCGTTAATATCGTCGTTATTATCGTCATTATCCTCGTTGTTATCGACGTTAATATCGTCATTAGCATAGTTATTATCGTCAAAATTATCGTAGTTAATGTCGTCGATATTATCGTCGGTATTTTCGTCGTTATTATCGTCGTTATTATCGTCATTATCATCGTTGTTATCGTAGTTATTATCGTCATAATTATCATCGTTATTATCGTCGTTATTATCGTCCTAATTATCGTCGTTATTTTCGTCGTTATTATCGTCATTATCATCGTCGTTATTATCTTCATAATTATCGTCGTTAATGTCGTCGTTATTATCGTCTTTATTATCGTCATTATCATCGTTATTATCGTCGTTATTATCGTCAAAATTATCGTCGTTAATGTCGTCGTTATTATCGTCGTTATTATCGACGGTATTTTCGTCGTTATTATCGTCGTTATTATCGTCATTATCATCGTTATTATCGTCGTTATAATTGTCAAAATTGTCGTCGTTAATGTCGTCGGTATTTTCGTCGTAATTATCCTCATAATTATCGTCGTTAATATCGTCGTTATTATCGTCATTATCATCGTTGTTATCGTCGTTAATATCGCCATTAGCATAGTTATTATCGTCAAAATTATCGTAGTTAATGTCGTCGATATTATCGTCGGTATTTTCGTCGTTATTATCGTCGTTATTATCGTCAATATCATCGTTGTTATCGTCATTATTTTACTCATAATTATCGTCGTTAATATCGTCGTTATTATCGTCATTATCATCGTTATTATCGTCGTTATAATTGTCAAAATTGTCGTCGTTAATGTCGTCGGTATTTTAGTCGTAATTATCCTCATAATTATCGTCGTTAATATCGTCGTTATTATCGTCATTATCATCGTCGTTATCGTCGTTAATATCGACATTAGCATAGTTATTATCGACAAAATTATCGTAGTTAATGTCGTCGATATTATCGTCGCTATTTTCGTCGTTATTATCGTCGTTATTATCGTCATTATCATCGTTGTTATCGTCGTTATTTTCCTCATAATTATCGTCGTTAATATCGTCGTTATTATCTTCGATATATCGTTATTATCGTCTTTAATGTCGTCGTTATTATCGTCATTATTATCTACTATATATCGTTATTATCGTCGTTATGATCAACGTTATTATCATCGTTATTATCATAGCTATTATCGTCGTTATTATCGTCGATATTATCGTCGTTTTATCGTCGTCATTATCGTCGTTAATATCGTCGTTATTATCGTTGTTATTATCTTCGATATATCGTTATTATCGTCGTTATAATCAACGATATTATTATCGTTATTAGCATCGTTATTATCGTCAAAATTATCGTCGTTAATGTCGTCGTTATTATCGTCGTTATTATCAACGGTATTTTCGACGTTATTATCGTCGTTATTATCGTAATAATCATCGTTATTATCGTCGTTATAATTGTCAAAATTATCGTCGGTATTTTCGTCGTTATTATCTTCATTATCATCGTTATTATCGTCGTTATTATTGTCAAAATTATCGTCGTTAATGTCGTCGGTATTTTCGTCGTAATTATCCTCATAATTATCGTCGTTAATATCGACGTTATTATCGTCATTATCGCCGTTGTTATCGTCGTTAATATCGTCATTAACATAGATATTATCGTCGTTATTATCTTCAAAATTATCGTCGTTAATGTCGTCGTTATTATCGTCGTTATTATCGTCATTATCATCGTTATTATCGTCGTTATAATTGTCAAAATTGTCGTCGTTAATGTCGTCGGTATTTTCGTCGTAATTATCCTCATAATTATCGTCGTTAATATCGTCGTTATTATCGTCATTATCATCGTTGTTATCGTCGTTAATATCGCCATTAGCATAGTTATTATCGTCAAAATTATAGTAGTTAATGTCGACGATATTATCATCGTTTTTATCGTCGTTATTATCGTCGTTATTATCGTCAATATCATCGTTGTTATCGTCATTATTTTACTGATAATTATCGTCGTTAATATCGTCGTTATTATCGTCATTATCTTCGTTGTTATCGTCGTTAATATCGTCGTTATTATCGTCATTATCTTCGTTGTTATCGTCGTTAATATCGTCGTTATTATCTTCGATATATCGTTATTATCGTCGTTATTATCGTCATTATCATCGTTGTTATCGTCGTTATTATCGTCATTATCATCGTTATTATCGTCGTTATAATTGTCAAAATTATCGTCGTTAATGTCGTCGGTATTTCGTCGTAATTATCGTCGTTAATATCGTCGTTATTATCGTCATTATCATCGTTGTTATCGTCATTATTTTTCTCATAATTATCGTCGTTAATATCGTCGTTATTATCGTCATTATCTTCGTTGTTATCGTCGTTATTTTCCTCATAATTATCGTCGTTAATATCGTCGTTATTATCGTCAATATCTTTGTTATTATCGTCGTTATTATCGTCATTATCATCGTTGTTATCGTCGTTATTTTCCTCATAATTATCGTAGTTAATATCGTCGTTATTATCGTCATTATCTTCGTTGTTATCGTCAACAATATCGTCGTTATTATCTACGATATATCGTTATTATCGTCGTTAATGTCGTCGTTATTATCGTCGTTATTATCGTTGTTATTATCTTCGATATATCGTTATTATCGTCGTTATAATCAACTTTATTAGCATCGTTATTATCATCGCTATTATCGTCGTTGTTATCGTCGATATTATCGTAGTTTTAACGTCGTCATTATTGTCGTTAATATCGTCGTTATTATCGTTGTTATTATCTTCGATATATCGATATTATCGTCGTTATAATTAACGATATCATTATCGTTATTAGCATCGATATTATCAACATTATTATCGTCGTTATTATCGTCATAGTTAACATCGTTATTATCGTCGTTATTATCGTCAAAATTATCGTCGTTAATGTCGTCGTTATTATCGTCGTTATTATCGTCATTATCACCGTTATTATCGTCGTTATAATTGTCAAACCTATCGTCTTTAATGTCGTCCGTATTTTCGTCGTAATTATCCTCATAATTATCGTCGTTAATATCGTCGTTATTATCGTCATTATCATCGTTGTTATCGACGTTAATATCGTCATTAGCATAGTTATTATCGTCAAAATTATCGTAGTTAATGTCGTCGATATTATCGTCGGGATTTTCGTCGTTATTATCGTCGTTATTATCGTCAATATCATCGTTGTTATCGTCATTATTTTACTCATAATTATCGTCGTTAATATCGTCGTTATTATCGTCATTATCTTCGTTGTTATCGTCGTTAATATCGTCGTTATTATCTTCGTTTTATCGTCGTCATTATCGTCGTTAATATCGTCGTTATTATCGTTGTTATTATCTTCGATATATCGTTATTATCGTCGTTATTATCGTCATTATCATCGTTGTTATCGTCGTCATTTTCCTCATAATTATCGTCGTTATTATCGTCATTATCTTCGTTGTTATCGTCGTTAATATCGTCGTTATTATCTTCGATATATCGTAATTATCGTCGTTATAATCGTCATTATCATCGTTGTTATCGTCGTTATTATCGTCATTATCATCGTTATTATCGTCGTTATAATTGTCAAAATTATCGTCGTTAATTTCGTCGGTAATATCGTCGTAAATATCGTCGTTAATATCGTCGTTATTATCGTCATTATCATCGTGGTTATCGTCGGTAATATCGTCATTAGCATAGTTATTATCGTCAAAATTATCGTAGTTAATGTCGTCGATATTATCGTCGGTATTTTCGTCGTTATTATCGTCGTTATTATCGTCATTATCATCGTTGTTATCGTCGTTATTTTCCTCATAATTATCGTCGTTAATATCGTCGTTATTATCTTCGATATATCGTTATTATCGTCTTCAATGTCGTCGTTATTACCGTCATTATTATCTACGATATATCGTTATTATCGTCGTTATGATGAACGTTATTATCATCGTTATTATCATAGCTATTATCGTCGTTATTATCGTCGATATTATCGTCGTTTTATCGTCGTCATTATCGTCGTTAATATCGTCGTTATTATCGTTGTTATTATATTCGATATATCGTTATTATCGTCGTTATAATCAACGATATTATTATCGTTATTAGCATCGTTATTATCGTCAAAATTATCGTCGTTAATGTCGTCGTTATTATCGTCGTTATTATCGTCATTATCATCGTTTTTATCGTCGTTATAATTGTCAAAATTGTCGTCGTTAATGTCGTCGGTATTTTCGTCGTAATTATCCTCATAATTATCGTCGTTAATATCGTCGTTATTATCGTCATTATCATCGTCGTTATTATCGTTGTTATTATCTTCGATATAAAGTTATTATCGTCGTTATAATCAACGTTATTAGCATCGTTATTATCATCGCTATTATCGTCGTTATTATCGTCGGTATTATCGTAGTTTTAACGTCGTCATTATCGTCGTTAATATCGTCGTTATTATCGTTGTTATTATCTTCGATATATCGATATTATCGTCGTTATAATTAACGATATTATTATCGTTATTAGCATCGTTATTATTACCATTATTATCGTCGTTATTATCGTCATTGTTATCATCGTTATTATCGTCGTTATTATCGTCAAAATTATCGTCGTTAATGTCGTCGTTATTATCGTCGTTATTATCGTCATTATCATCGTTATTATCGTCGTTATTTGTCAAAATTATCGTCGTTAATGTCGTCGGTACTTTCGTCGTAATTATCCTTATAATTATCGTCGTTAATATCGTCGTTATTATCGTCATTATCATCGTTGTTATCGTCGTTAATATCGCCATTAGCATAGTTATTATCGTCAAAATTATCGTAGTTAATGTCGTCGTTATTATCGTCGTTATTATCGTCATTATCATCGTTATTATCGTCGTTATTATCGTCAAAATTATCGTAGTTAATGTCGTCGATATTATCGTCGGTATTTTCGTCGTTATTATCGTCGTTATTATCGTCAATATCATCGTTGTTATCGTCATTATTTTACTCATAATTATCGTCGTTAATATCGTCGTTATTATCGTCATTATCTTCGTTGTTATCGTCGTTAATATCGTTGTTATTATCTTCGTTTTATCGTCGTCATTATCGTCGTTAATATCGTCGTTATTATAGTTGTTATTATCTTCGATATATCGTTATTATCGTCGTTATTATCGTCATTATCATCGTTGTTATCGTCGTTATTTTCCTCATAATTATCGTCGTTAATATCGTCGTTATTATCTTCGATATATCGTTATTATCGTCTTTAATGTCGTCGTTATTATCGTCATTATTATCTACGATATATCGTTATTATCGTCGTTATGATCAACGTTATTATCATCGTTATTATCATAGCTATTATCGTCGTTATTATCGTCGATATTATCGTCGTTTTATCGTCGTCATTATCGTCGTTAATATCGTCGTTATTATCGTTGTTATTATCTTCGATATATCGTTATTATCGTCGTTATAATCAACGATATTATTATCGTTATTAGCATCGTTATTATCGTCAAAATTATCGTCGTTAATGTCGTCGTTATTATCGTCGTTATTATTGTCAAAATTATCGTCGTTAATGTCGTCGGTATTTTCGTCGTAATTATCCTCATAATTATCGTCGTTAATATCGACGTTATTATCGTCATTATCGCCGTTGTTATCGTCGTTAATATCGTCATTAACATAGATATTATCATCGTTATTATCGTCAAAATTATCGTCGTTAATGTCGTCGTTATTATCGTCGTTATTATCGTCATTATCATCGTTATTATCGTCGTTATAATTGTCAAAATTATCGTCGTTAATGTCGTCGGTATTTTCGTCGTAATTATCCTCATAATTATCGTCGTTAATATCGTCGTTATTATCGTCATTATCATCGTTGTTATCGACGTTAATATCGTCATTAGCATAGTTATTATCGTCAAAATTATCGTAGTTAATGTCGTCGATATTATCGTCGGTATTTTCGTCGTTATTATCGTCGTTATTATCGTCATTATCATCGTTGTTATCGTCGTTATTTTCCTCATAAATATCGTCGTTAATATCGTCGTTATTATCTTCGATATATCGTTATTATCGTCTTTAATGTCGTCGTTATTATCGTCATTATTATCTACGATATATCGTTATTATCGTCGTTATGATCAACGTTATTATCATCGTTATTATCATAGCTATTATCGTCGTTATTATCGTCGATATTATCGTCGTTTTATCGTCGTCATTATCGTCGTTAATATCGTCGCTATTATCGTTGTTATTATCTTCGATATATCGTTATTATCGTCGTTATAATCAACGATATTATTATCGTTATTAGCATCGTTATTATCGTCAAAATTATCGTCGTTAATGTCGTCGTTATTATCGTCGTTATTATCGTCATTATCACAATTATTATCGTCGTTATTATTGTCAAAATTATCGTCGTTAATGTCGTCGGTATTTTCGTCGTAATTATCCTCATAATTATCGTCGTTAATATCGTCGTTATTATCGTCAATATCATCGTTGTTATCGTCGTTAATTTCGACTTTAGCATAGTTATTATCGTCAAAATTATAGTAGTTAATGTCGACGATATTATCGTCGGTATTTTCGTCGTTATTATCGTCGTTATTATCGTCAATATCATCGTTGTTATCGTCATTATTTTACTGATAATTATCGTCGTTAATATCGTCGTTATTATCGTCATTATCTTCGTTGTTATCGTCGTTAATATCGTCGTTATTATCGTCATTATCTTCGTTGTTATCGTCGTTAATATCGTCGTTATTATCGTCATTATCTTCGTTGTTATCGTCGTTAATATCGTCGTTATTATCTTCGATATATCGTTATTATCGTCGTTAATGTCGTCGTTATTATCGTCGTTATTATCGTCGTTATTATCTTCGATATATCGTTATTATCGTCGTTATAATCAACGTTATTATCATCGTTATTATCATCGCTATTATCGTCGTTATTATCGTCGATATTATCGTAGTTTTAACGTCGTCATTATCGTCGTTAATATCGTCGTTATTATCGATGTTATTATCTTCGATATATCGTTATTATCGTCGTTATAATCAACGATATTATTATCGTTATTAGCATCGTTATTATCGTCAAAATTATCGTCGTTAATGTCGTCGTTATTATCGTCGTTATTTTCGACATTATCATCGTTATTATCGTCGTTATAATTGTCAAAATTATCGTCGTTAATGTCGTCGGTACTTTCGTCGTAATTATCCTCATAATTATCGTCGTTAATATCGTCGTTATTATCTTCGCTATATCGTTATTTTCGTCTTTAATGTCTTCGTTATTATCGTCATTATTATCTACGATATATCGTTATTAAAGTCGTTATGATCAACGTTATTATCATCGTTATTATCATAGCTATTATCGTCGTTGTTATCGTCGATATTATCGTCGTTTTATCGTCGTCATTATCGTCGTTAATATCGTCGTTATTATCGATGTTATTATCTTCGATATATCGTTATTATCGTCGTTATAATCAACGATATTATTATCGTTATTAGCATCGTTATTATCGTCAAAATTATCGTCGTTAATGTCGTCGTTATTATCGTCGTTATTTTCGTCATTATCATCGTTATTATCGTCGTTATAATTGTCAAAATTATCGTCGTTAATGTCGTCGGTATTTTCGTCGTAATTATCCTCATAATTATCGTCGTTAATATCGTCGTTATTATCGTCATTATCATCGTTGTTATCGTCGTTAATATCGTCATTAGCATAGTTATTATCGTCAAAATTATCGTAGTTAATGTCGTCGATATTATCGTCGGTATTTTCGTCGTTATTATCGTCGTTATTATTGTCAATATGATCGTTGTTATCGTTATTGTTTTACTCATAATTATCGTCGTTAATATCGTCGTCATTATCGTCGTTATCATCGTTATTATCGTCGTTATAATTGTCAAAATTGTCGTCGTTAATGTCGTCGGTTTTTTCGTCGTAATTATCGTCGTTAATATCGTCGTTAATATCGTCGTAATTATCGTCATTATCTTCGTTGTTATCGTCGTTATTACCGTCGTTATTATCTTCGATATATCGTTATTATCGTCGTTAATGTCGTCGTTATTATCGTCGTTATTATCGTCGTTATTATCTTCGATATATCGTTATTATCGTCGTTATAATCAACGTTATTATCATCGTTATTATCATCGCTATTATCGTCGTTATTATCGTCGATATTATCGTAGTTTTAACGTCGTCATTATCGTCGTTAATATCGTCGTTTTTATCGTTGTTATTATCTTCGATATATCGATATTATCGTCGTTATAATCAACGATATTATTATCGTTATTAGCATCGTTATTATCATCATTATTTTCGTCGTTAATATCGTCGTTAATATCGTCATAGTTATCATCGTCATTATCGTCGTTATTATCGTCATTATCATCGTTGTTATCGTCATTATTTTCCTCATAATTATCGTCGTTAATATCGTCGTTATTATCGTCATTATCTTCGTTGTTATCGTCAACAATATCGTCGTTATTATCTTCGATATATCGTTATTATCGTCGTTAATGTCGTCGTTATTATCGTCGTTATTATCGTTGTTATTATCTTCGATATATCGTTATTATCGTCGTTATAATCAACGTTATTAGCATCGTTATTATCATCGCTATTATCGTCGATATTATCCTAGTTTTAACGTCGTCATTATCGTCGTTAATATCGTCGTTATTATCGTTGTTATTATCTTCGATATATCGATATTATCGTCGTTATAATTAACGATATTATTATCGTTATTAGCATCGTTATTATCACCATAATTATCGTCGTTATTATCGTCATAGTTATCATCGTTATTATCGTCGTTATTATCGTCAAAATTATCGTCGTTAATGTCGTCGTTATTATCGTCGTTATTATCGTCATTATCATCGTTATTATCGTCGTTATTATTGTCAAAATTATCGTCGTTAATGTCGTCGTTATTATCGTCGTTATTATCGTCATTATCATCGTTATTATCGTCGTTATAATTGTCAAAATTATCGTCGTTAATGTCGTCGGTATTTTCGTCGTAATTATCCTCATAATTATCGTCGTTAATATCGTCGTTATTATCGTCATTATCATCGTTGTTATCGACGTTAATATCGTCATTAGCATAGTTATTATCGTCAAAATTATCGTAGTTAATGTCGTCGATATTATCGTCGGTATTTTCGTCGTTATTATCGTCGTTATTATCGTCATTATCATCGTTGTTATCGTCGTTATTCTCCTCATATTTATCGTCGTTATTTTCCTCATAATTATCGTCGTTATTATCGTCATTATCATCGTTGTTATCGTCATTATTTTCCTCATAATTATCGTCGTTAATATCGTCGTTATTATCGTCAATATCTTCGTTGTTATCGTCAACAATATCGTCGTTATTATCTTCGATATATCGTTACTATCGTCGTTAATGTCGTCGTTATTATCGTCCTTATTATCGTCGTTATTATCTTCGATATATCGTTATTATCGTCGTTATAATCAACGTTATTAGCATCGTTATTATCATCGCTATTATCGTCGTTATTATCGTCGATATTATCGTAGTTTTAACGTCGTCATTATCGTCGTTAATATCGTCGTTATTATCGTTGTTATTATCTTCGATATATCGATATTATCGTCGTTATAATTAACGATATTATTATCGTTATTAGCATCGTTATTATCATCATTATTATCGTCGTTATTATCGTCGTTATTATCGTCATTATCATCGTTGTTATCGTCGTTAATATCGACATTAGCATAGTTATTATCGTCAAAATTATCGTAGTTAATGTCGTCGATATTATCGTCGGTATTTTCGTCGTTATTATCGTCGTTATTATCGTCATTATTTTACTCATAATTATCGTCGTTAATATCGTCGTTATTATCGTCATTATCTTCGTTGTTATCGTCGTTAATATCGTCGTTATTATCGTCATTATCTTCGTTGTTATCGTCGTTAATATCGTCGTTATTATCGTCATTATCATCCTTGTTATCGTCGTTAATATCGACATTAGCATAGTTATTATCGTCAAAATTATCGTAGTTAATGTCGTCGATATTATCGTCGGTATTTTCGTCGTTATTATCGTTGTTATTATCGTCATTATCATCGTTGTTATCGTCATTATTTTCCTCATAATTAGCGTCGTTAATATCGTCGTTATTATCGTCATTATCTTCGTTGTTATCGTCATAATATCGTCGTTATTATCTTCGATATATCGTTATTATCGTCGTTATTGTCGTCGTTATTATCGTCGTTATTATCGTCATTATTATCTTCGATATATTGTTATTATCGTCGTTATAATCAACGTTATTATCATTGTTATTATCATCGCTATTATAGTCGTTATTATCGTCGATATTATCGTCGTTTTATCGTCGTCATTATCGCCGTTAATATCGTCGTTATTATCGTTGTTATTATCTTCGATATATCGTTATTATCGTCGTTATAATCAACATTATTATTATCGTTATTAGTATCGTTATTATCATCATTATTATCGTCGTTAATATCGCCGTTATTATCGTCTTTATTATATTCATAATTATCATCGTTATTATCGTCGTTATTATCGTCAAAATTATCGTCGTTAGTGTCGTCGTTATTATCGTCGATATTATCGTCATTATCATCGTTATTATCGTCGTTATAATTGTCAAAATTATCGTCGTTAATGTCGTCGTTATTTTCGTCGTAATTATCCGCATAATTATCGTCGTTAATATCGTCGTTATTATCGTCATTATCATCGTTGTTATCGTCGTTAATATCGTCATTAACATAGTTATTATCGTCCTTATTATCGTCAAAATTATCGTCGTTAATGTCGTCGTTATTATCGTCGTTATAATCGACGGTATTTTCGTCGTTATTATCGTCGTTATTATCGTCATTATCATCCTTATTATCGTCGTTATAATTGTCAAAATTATCGTCGTTAATTTGGTCGGTATTTTCGTCGTTATTATCTTCATTATCATCGTTATTATCGTCGTTATAATTGTCAAAATTGTCGACGTTAATGTCGTCGGTATTTTCGTCGTAATTATCCTCAAAATTATCGTCGTTAATATCGTCGTTATTATCGTCATTATCATCGTTATTATCGTCGTTATAATTGTCAAAATTATCGTCGTTAATGTCGTCGGTATTTTCGTCGTAATTATCCTCATAATTATGGTCGTTAATATCGTCGTTATTATCGTCATTATCATCGTTGTTATCGACGTTAATATCGTCATTAGCATAGTTATTATCGTCGTTATTATCGTCAAAATTATCGTAGTTAATGTCGTCGATATTATCGTCGGTATTTTCGTCGTTATTATCGTTGTTATTATCGTCATTATCATCGTTGTTATCGTCATTATTTTCCTCATAAATATCGTCGTTAATATCGTCGTTATTATCGTCATTATCTTCGTTGTTATCGTCGTTAATATCGTCATTAGCATAGTTATTATCCTCAAAATTATCGTAGTTAATGTCGTCGATATTATCGTCGGTATTTTCGTCGTTATTATCGTCGTTATTATCGTCAATATCATCGTTGTTGTCGTCGTTATTTTCCTCATAATTATCGTCGTTAATATCGTCGTTATTATCTACGATATATCGTTATTATCGTCTTTAATGTCGTCGTTATTATCGTCATTATTATCTACGATATATCGTTATTATCGTCGTTATGATCAACGTTATTATCATCGTTATTATCATAGCTATTATCGTCGTTATTATTGTCGATATTATCGTCGTTTTATCGTCGTCATTATCGTCGTTAATATCGTCGTTATTATCGTTGTTATTATCTTCGATTCATCGTTATTATCGTCGTTATAATCAACGATATTATTATCGTTATTAGCATCGTTATTATCGTCAAAATTATCGTCGTTAATGTCGTCGTTATTGTCGTCGTTATTATGGTCATTATCATCGTTATTATCGTCGTTATTATGGTCAAAATTATCGTCGTTAATGTCGTCGGTATTTTCGTCGTAATTATCGTCGTTAATATCGTCGTTAATATCGTCGTTATTATCGTCATTATCATCGTTTTTATCGTCGTTAATATCGACATTAGCATAGTTATTATCGTCAAAATTATAGTAGTTTATGTCGTCGATATTATCGTCGGTATTTTCGACTTTATTATCGTCGTTATTATCGTCATTATCATCGTTGTTATCGTCGTTATTCTCCTCATAATTATCGTCGTTATATTCCTCATAATTATCGTCGTTATTATCGTCATTATCATCGTTGTTATCGTCATTATTTTCCTCATAATTATCGTCGTTAATATCGTCGTTATTATCGTCATTATCTTCGTTGTTATCGTCAACAATATCGTCGTTATTATCTTCGATATATCGTTACTATCGTCGTTAATGTCGTCGTTATTATCGTCCTTATTATCGTCGTTATTATCTTCGATATATCGTTATTATCGTCGTTATAATCAACGTTATTAGCATCGTTATTATCATCGCTATTATCGTCGTTATTATCGTTGTTATTATCGTCAATATCATCGTTGTTATCGTCATTATTTTACTCATAATTATGGTCGTTAATATCGTCGTTATTATCGTCATTATCATCGTTATTATCGTCGTTATAATTGTCAAAATTGTCGTCGTTAATGTCGTCGGTATTTTCGTCGTAATTATCCTCATAATTATCGTCGTTAATATCGTCGTTATTATCGTCATTATCATCGTTGTTATCGTCATTATTTTCCTCATAATTATCGTCGTTATTATCGTCATTATCTTCGTTGTTAACGTCAACAATATCGTCGTTATTATCTTCGATATATCGTTATTATCGTCGTTAATGTCGTCGTTATTATCGTCGTTATTATCGTCGTTATTATCGTCGATATTATCGTAGTTTTAACGTCGTCATTATCGTCGTTAATATCGTCGTTATTATCGTTGTTATTATCTTCGATATATCGATATTATCGTCGTTATAATTAACGATATTATTATCGTTATTAGCATCGTTATTATCATCATTATTATCGTCGTTATTATCGTCGTTATTATCGTCATTATCATCGTTGTTATCGTCGTTAATATCGACATTAGCATAGTTATTATCGTCAAAATTATCGTAGTTAATGTCGTCGATATTATCGTCGGTATTTTCGTCGTTATTATCGTCGTTATTATCGTCAATATCATCGTTGTTATCGTCATTATTTTACTCATAATTATGGTCGTTAATATCGTCGTTATTATCGTCATTATCATCGTTATTATCGTCGTTATAATTGTCAAAATTGTCGTCGTTAATGTCGTCGGTATTTTCGTCGTAATTATCCTCATAATTATCGTCGTTAATATCGTCGTTATTATCGTCATTATCATCGTTGTTATCGTCGTTAATTTAGACATTAGCATAGTTATTATCGTCAAAATTATCGTAGTTAATGTCGTCGATATTATCGTCGGTATTTTCGTCGTTATTATCGTCGTTATTATCGTCATTATCATCGTTGTTATCGTCGTTATTTTCCAAATACTTATCGTTGTTATTTTCCTCATAATTATCGTCGTTATTATCGTCATTATCATCGTTGTTATCGTCATTATTTTCCTCATAATTATCGTCGTTATTATCGTCATTATCTTCGTTGTTATCGTCAACAATATCGTCGTTATTATCTTCGATATATCGTTATTATTGTCGTTAATGTCGTCGTTATTATCGTCGTTATTATCGTTGTTATTATCTTCGATATATCGTTATTATCGTCGTTATAATCAACGTTATTAGCATCGTTATTATCATCGCTATTATCGTCGATATTATCCTAGTTTTGACGTCGTCATTATCGTCGTTAATATCGTCGTTATTATCGTTGTTATTATCTTCGATATATCGATATTATCGTCGTTATAATTAACGATATTATTATCGTTATTAGCATCGTTATTATCACCATAATTATCGTCGTTATTATCGTCATAGTTATCATCGTTATTATCGTCGTTATTATCGTCAAAATTATCGTCGTTAATGTCGTCGTTATTATCGTCGTTATTATCGTCATTATCATCGTTATTATCGTCGTTATTATTGTCAAAATTATCGTCGTTAATGTTGTCGGTATTTTCGTCGTAATTATCCTCATAATTATCGTCGTTAATATCGACGTTATTATCGTCATTATCGCCGTTGTTATCGTCGTTAATATCGTCATTAACATAGATATTATCGTCGTTATTATCGTCAAAATTATCGTCGTTAATGTCGTCGTTATTATCGTCGTTATTATCGTCATTATCATCGTTATTATCGTCGTTATAATTGTCAAAATTATCGTCGTTAATGTCGTCGGTATTTTCGTCGTAATTATCCTCATAATTATCGTCGTTAATATCGTCGTTATTATCGTCATTATCATCGTTGTTATCGACGTTAATATCGTCATTAGCATAGTTATTATCGTCAAAATTATCGTAGTTAATGTCGTCGATATTATCGTCGGTATTTTCGTCGTTATTATCGTCGTTATTATCGTCAATATCATCGTTGTTATCGTCATTATTTTACTCATAGTTATCGTCGTTAATATCGTCGTTATTATCGTCATTGTCATCGTTATTATCGTCGTTATAATTGTCAAAATTATCGTCGTTAATATCGTCGTTATTATCGTCATTATCATCGTTGTTATCGTCGTTAATATCGCCATTAGCGTAGCTATTATCGTCAAAATTATCGTAGTTAATGTCGTCGATATTATCGTCGGTATTTTCGTCGTTATTATCGTCGTTATTATCGTCAATATTATCGTTGTTATCGTCATTATTTTACTAATAATTATCGTCGTTAATATCGTCGTTATTATCGTCATTATCTTCGTTGTTATCGTCGTTAATATCGTCGTTATTATCGTCATTATCTTCGTTGTTGTCGTTAATATCGTCGTTATTATCGTCCTTATTATGGTCGTTATTATCGTCATTATCATCGTTGTTATCGTCCTTATTATACTCATAATTATCGTCGTTATTATTGTCGTTAATATCGTCGTTATTATCGTCGTTATTATCGTCATTATCATCGTTAATATTATCGTTATTATCGTCGTTATTATCGACGTTATTATCGTCGTTATTATCGTCATTATCATCGTTGTTATCGTCCTTATTATCCTCATAATTATAGTCGTTATTATTGTCGTTAATATCGTTGTTATTATCGTCGTTATTATCGACGTTATTATCGTCGTTATTATCGTCGTTATTATCATCATTATTATCGTCATTATCATCGTTAATATTGTCGTTATTATCGTCGTTGTTATCGTCCTTATTATCCTCATAATTATAGTCGTTATTATTGTCGTTAATATCGTCGTTATTATCGTCGTTATTATCGTCATTATCATCGTTGTTAGCGTCCTTATTATCCTCATAATTATCGTCGTTATTATTGTCGTTAATATCGTGGTTATTATCGACGTTATTATCGTCGTTATTATCATCATTATTATCGTCATTATCATCGTTAATATTGTCGTTATTATCGTCGTTATTATCGACGTTATTATCGTCGTTATTATCGTCGTTATTATCGTCGTTATTATCGTCAATATCATCGTCAATATCATCGTTGTTATCGTCATTATTTTACTCATAATTATGGTCGTTAATATCGTCGTTATTATCGTCATTATCATCGTTATTATCGTCGTTATAATTGTCAAAATTGTCGTCGTTAATGTCGTCGGTATTTTCGTCGTAATTATCCTCATAATTATCGTCGTTAATATCGTCGTTATTATCGTCATTATCATCGTTGTTATCGTCGTTAATTTCGACATTAGCATAGTTATTATCGTCAAAATTATCGTAGTTAATGTCGTCGATATTATCGTCGGTATTTTCGTCGTTATTATCGTCGTTATTATCGTCATTATCATCGTTGTTATCGTCATTATTTTCCTCATAATTATCGTCGTTATTATCGTCATTATCTTCGTTGTTATCGTCAACAATATCGTCGTTATTATCTTCGATATATCGTTATTATCGTCGTTAATGTCGTCGTTATTATCGTCGTTATTATCGTCGATATTATCGTAGTTTTAACGTCGTCATTATCGTCGTTAATATCGTCGTTATTATCGTTGTTATTATCTTCGATATATCGATATTATCGTCGTTATAATTAACGATATTATTATCGTTATTAGCATCGTTATTATCATCATTATTATCGTCGTTATTATCGTCGTTATTATCGTCATTATCATCGTTGTTATCGTCGTTAATATCGACATTAGCATAGTTATTATCGTCAAAATTATCGTAGTTAATGTCGTCGATATTATCGTCGGTATTTTCGTCGTTATTATCGTCGTTATTATCGTCAATATCATCGTTGTTATCGTCGTTATTTTCCAAATACTTATCGTTGTTATTTTCCTCATAATTATCGTCGTTATTATCGTCATTATCATCGTTGTTATCGTCATTATTTTCCTCATAATTATCGTCGTTATTATCGTCATTATCTTCGTTGTTATCGTCAACAATATCGTCGTTATTATCTTCGATATATCGTTATTATCGTCGTTAATGTCGTCGTTATTATCGTCGTTATTATCGTTGTTATTATCTTCGATATATCGTTATTATCGTCGTTATAATCAACGTTATTAGCATCGTTATTATCATCGCTATTATCGTCGATATTATCCTAGTTTTGACGTCGTCATTATCGTCGTTAATATCGTCGTTATTATCGTTGTTATTATCTTCGATATATCGATATTATCGTCGTTATAATTAACGATATTATTATCGTTATTAGCATCGTTATTATCACCATAATTATCGTCGTTATTATCGTCATAGTTATCATCGTTATTATCGTCGTTATTATCGTCAAAATTATCGTCGTTAATGTCGTCGTTATTATCGTCGTTATTATCGTCATTATCATCGTTATTATCGTCGTTATTATTGTCAAAATTATCGTCGTTAATGTCGTCGGTATTTTCGTCGTAATTATTCTCATAATTATCGTCGTTAATATCGACGTTATTATCGTCATTATCGCCGTTGTTATCGTCGTTAATATCGTCATTAACATAGATATTATCGTCGTTATTATCGTCAAAAATTATCGTCGTTAATGTCGTCGTTATTATCGTCGTTATTATCGTCATTATCATCGTTATTATCGTCGTTATAATTGTCAAAATTATCGTCGTTAATGTCGTCGGTATTTTCGTCGTAATTATCCTCATAATTATCGTCGTTAATATCGTCGTTATTATCGTCATTATCATCGTTGTTATCGTCGTTAATTTAGACATTAGCATAGTTATTATCGTCTAAATTATCGTAGTTAATGTCGTCGATATTATCGTCGGTATTTTCGTCGTTATTATCGTCGTTATTATCGTCATTATCATCGTTGTTATCGTCGTTATTTTCCAAATACTTATCGTTGTTATTTTCCTCATAATTATCGTCGTTATTATCGTCATTATCATCGTTGTTATCGTCATTATTTTCCTCATAATTATCGTCGTTATTATCGTCATTATCTTCGTTGTTATCGTCAACAATATCGTCGTTATTATCTTCGATATATCGTTATTATTGTCGTTAATGTCGTCGTTATTATCGTCGTTATTATCGTTGTTATTATCTTCGATATATCGTTATTATCGTCGTTATAATCAACGTTATTAGCATCGTTATTATCATCGCTATTATCGTCGATATTATCCTAGTTTTGACGTCGTCATTATCGTCGTTAATATCGTCGTTATTATCGTTGTTATTATCTTCGATATATCGATATTATCGTCGTTATAATTAACGATATTATTATCGTTATTAGCATCGTTATTATCACCATAATTATCGTCGTTATTATCGTCATAGTTATCATCGTTATTATCGTCGTTATTATCGTCATTATCATCGTTATTATCGTCGTTATTATTGTCAAAATTATCGTCGTTAATGTCGTCGGTATTTTCGTCGTAATTATTCTCATAATTATCGTCGTTAATATCGACGTTATTATCGTCATTATCGCCGTTGTTATCGTCGTTATTATCGTCATTATCATCGTTATTATCGTCGTTATAATTGTCAAAATTGTCGTCGTTAATGTCGTCGGTATTTTCGTCGTAATTATCCTCATAATTATCGTCGTTAATATCGTCGTTATTATCGTCATTATCATCGTTGTTATCGTCGTTAATTTCGACATTAGCATAGTTATTATCGTCAAAATTATCGTAGTTAATGTCGTCGATATTATCGTCGGTATTTTCGTCGTTATTATCGTCGTTATTATCGTCATTATCATCGTTGTTATCGTCATTATTTTCCTCATAATTATCGTCGTTATTATCGTCATTATCTTCGTTGTTATCGTCAACAATATCGTCGTTATTATCTTCGATATATCGTTATTATCGTCGTTAATGTCGTCGTTATTATCGTCGTTATTATCGTCGATATTATCGTAGTTTTAATGTCGTCATTATCGTCGTTAATATCGTCGTTATTATCGTTGTTATTATCTTCGATATATCGATATTATCGTCGTTATAATTAACGATATTATTATCGTTATTAGCATCGTTATTATCATCATTATTATCGTCGTTATTATCGTCGTTATTATCGTCATTATCATCGTTGTTATCGTCGTTAATATCGACATTAGCATAGTTATTATCGTCAAAATTATCGTAGTTAATGTCGTCGATATTATCGTCGGTATTTTCGTCGTTATTATCGTCGTTATTATCGTCAATATCATCGTTGTTATCGTCGTTATTTTCCAAATACTTATCGTTGTTATTTTCCTCATAATTATCGTCGTTATTATCGTCATTATCATCGTTGTTATCGTCATTATTTTCCTCATAATTATCGTCGTTATTATCGTCATTATCTTCGTTGTTATCGTCAACAATATCGTCGTTATTATCTTCGATATATCGTTATTATCGTCGTTAATGTCGTCGTTATTATCGTCGTTATTATCGTTGTTATTATCTTCGATATATCGTTATTATCGTCGTTATAATCAACGTTATTAGCATCGTTATTATCATCGCTATTATCGTCGATATTATCCTAGTTTTGACGTCGTCATTATCGTCGTTAATATCGTCGTTATTATCGTTGTTATTATCTTCGATATATCGATATTATCGTCGTTATAATTAACGATATTATTATCGTTATTAGCATCGTTATTATCACCATAATTATCGTCGTTATTATCGTCATAGTTATCATCGTTATTATCGTCGTTATTATCGTCAAAATTATCGTCGTTAATGTCGTCGTTATTATCGTCGTTATTATCGTCATTATCATCGTTATTATCGTCGTTATTATTGTCAAAATTATCGTCGTTAATGTCGTCGGTATTTTCGTCGTAATTATTCTCATAATTATCGTCGTTAATATCGACGTTATTATCGTCATTATCGCCGTTGTTATCGTCGTTAATATCGTCATTAACATAGATATTATCGTCGTTATTATCGTCAAAATTATCGTCGTTAATGTCGTCGTTATTATCGTCGTTATTATCGTCATTATCATCGTTATTATCGTCGTTATAATTGTCAAAATTATCGTCGTTAATGTCGTCGGTATTTTCGTCGTAATTATCCTCATAATTATCGTCGTTAATATCGTCGTTATTATCGTCATTATCATCGTTGTTATCGACGTTAATATCGTCATTAGCATAGTTATTATCGTCAAAATTATCGTAGTTAATGTCGTCGATATTATCGTCGGTATTTTCGTCGTTATTATCGTCGTTATTATCGTCAATATCATCGTTGTTATCGTCATTATTTTACTCATAGTTATCGTCGTTAATATCGTCGTTATTATCGTCATTATCATCGTTGTTATCGTCGTTAATATCGTCATTAGCATAGTTATTATCGTCAAAATTATCGTAGTTAATGTCGTCGATATTATCGTCGGTATTTTCGTCGTTATTATCGTCGTTATTATCGTCATTTTCATCGTTGTTATCGTCGTTATTATCGTCATTATCATCGTTGTTATCGTCATTATTTTCCTCATAATTATCGTCGTTAATATCGTCGTTATTATCGTCATTATCTTCGTTGTTATCGTCAACAATATCGTCGTTATTATCTTCGATATATCGTTATTATCGTCGTTAATCTTGTCGTTATTATCGTCGTTATTATCGTTGTTATTATCTTCGATATATCGTTATTATCGTCGTTATAATCAACGTTATTAGCATCGTTATTATCATCGCTATTATCGTCGTTATTATCGTCGATATTATCGTACTTTTAACGTCGTCATTATCGTCGTTAATATCGTCGTTATTATCGTTGTTATTATCTTCGATATATCGATATTATCGTCGTTATAATTAACGATATTATTATCGTTATAAGCATCGTTATTATCATCATTATTATCGTCGTTATTATCGTCATAGTTATCATCGTTATTATCGTCGTTATTATCGTCAAAATTATCTTCGTTAATGTCGTCGTTATTATCGTCGTTATTATCGTCATTATCATCGTTGTTATCGTCTTTAATATCGTCATTAGCATAGTTATTATCTTCAAAATTATCGTAGTTAATGTCGTCGATATTATCGTCGGTATTTTCGTCGTTATTATCGTCGTTATTATCGTCAATATCATCGTTGTTATCGTTAGTATTTTACTCATAATTATCGTCGTTAATATCGTCGTTATTATCGTCATTATCATCGTAATTATCGTCGTTAATATTGTCAAAATTATCGTCGTTAATGTCGTCGGTATTTTCGTCGTAATTATCCTCATAATTATCGTCGTTAATATCGTCGTTATTATCGTCATTATCATCGTTGTTATCGACGTTAATATCGTCATTAGCATAGTTATTATCGTCTAAATTATCGTAGTTAATGTAGTCGATATTTTCGTCGGTATTTTCGTCGTTATTATCGTCGTTATTATCGTCATTATCATCGTAATTATCGTCGTTATAATTGTCAAAATTATCGTCGTTAATTTCGTCGGTATTTTGTCGTAATTATCCTCATAATTATCGTCGTTAATATCGACGTTATTATCGTCATTATCACCGTTGTTATCGTCGTTAATATCGTCATTAACATAGATATTATCGTCAAAATTATCGTAGTTAATGTCGTCGATATTATCGTCGGTATTTTCTACGTTATTATCGTCGTTATTATCGTCATTATCATCGTTGTTATCGTCGTTATTTTCCTCATAATTATCGTCGTTATTTTCCTCATAATTATCGTCGTTATTATCGTCATTATCATCGTTGTTATCGTCATTATTTTCCTCATAATTATCGACGTTAATATCGTCGTTATTATCGTCATTATCTTCGTTGTTAACGTCGTTAATATCGTCGTTATTATCTTCGATATATCGTTATTATCGTCGTTATTATCGTCAATATCATCGTTATTATCGTCGTTATAATTGTCAAAATTATCGTCGTTAATGTCGTCGGTATTTTCGTCGTAATTATCCTCAAAATTATCGTCGTTAATATCGTCGTTATTATCGTCATTATCATCGTTGTTATCGTCGTTAATATCGTCATTAGCATAGTTATTATCGTCAAAATTATCGTAGTTAATGTCGTCGATATTATCGTCGGTATTTTCGTCGTTATTATCGTCGTTATTATCGTCATTATTTTACTCATAATTATCGTCGTTAATATCGTCGTTATTATCGTCATTATCATCGTTGTTATCGTCGTTAATATCGTCATTAGCATAGTTATTATCGTCAAAATTATCGTAGTTAATGTCGTCGATATTATCGTCGTTATTTTCGTCGTTATTATCGTCGTTATTATCGTCATTTTCATCGTTGTTATCGTCGTTATTATCGTCATTATCATCGTTGTTATCGTCATTAATTTCCTCATAATTATCGTCGTTAATATCGTCGTTATTATCGTCATTATCTTCGTTGTTATCGTCAACAATATCGTCGTTATTATCTTCGATATATCGTTATTATCGTCGTTAATCTTGTCGTTATTATCGTCGTTATTATCGTTGTTATTATCTTCGATATATCGTTATTATCGTCGTTATAATCAACGTTATTAGCATCGTTATTATCATCGCTATTATCGTCGTAATTATCGTCGATATTATCGTAGTTTTAACGTCGTCATTATCGTCGTTAATATCGTCGTTATTATCGTTGTTATTATCTTCGATATATCGTTATTATCGTCGTTATTATAGTCATTATCATCGTTGTTATCGTCGTTATTTTCCTCATAATTATCGTCGTTAATATCGTCGTTATTATCGTCATTATCTTCGTTGTTATCGTCGTTAATATCGTCGTTATTATCTTCGATATATCGTTATTATCGTCGTTATTATCGTCATTATCATCGTTGTTATCGTCGTTATTTTCCTCATAATTATCGTCGTTATTATCGTCATTATCTTCGTTGTTATCGTCAACAATATCGTCGTTATTATCTTCGATATATCGTTATTATCGTCGTTAATGTCGTCGTTATCATCGTCGTTATTATCGTTGTTATTATCTTCGATATATCGTTATTATCGTCGTTATAATCAACGTTATTAGCATCGTTATTATCATCGCTATTATCGTCGTAATTATCGTCGATATTATCGTAGTTTTAACGTCGTCATTATCGTCGTTAATATCGTCGTTATTATCGTTGTTATTATCTTCGATATATCGATATTATCGTCGTTATAATTAACGATATTATTATCGTTATTAGCATCGTTATTATCATCATTATTATCGTCGTTTTTATCGTCATAGTTATCATCGTTCTTATCGTCGTTATTATCGTCAAAATTATCGTCGTTATTATCGTCGTTATTATCGTCATTATCATCGTTATTATCGTCGTTATAATTGTCAAAATTATCGTCGTTAATTTCGTCGGTATTTTGTCGTAATTATCCTCATAATTATCGTCGTTAATATCGTCGTTATTATCGTCATTATCACCGTTGTTATCGTCGTTAATATCGTCATTAACATAGATATTATCGTCAAAATTATCGTAGTTAATGTCGTCGATATTATCGTCGGTATTTTCTACGTTATTATCGTCGTTATTATCGTCATTATCATCGTTGTTATCGTCGTTATTTTCCTCATAATTATCGTCGTTATTTTCCTCATAATTATCGTCGTTATTATCGTCATTATCATCGTTGTTATCGTCATTATTTTCCTCATAATTATCGACGTTAATATCGTCGTTATTATCGTCATTATCTTCGTTGTTAACGTCGTTAATATCGTCGTTATTATCTTCGATATATCGTTATTATCGTCGTTATTATCGTCAATATCATCGTTATTATCGTCGTTATAATTGTCAAAATTATCGTCGTTAATGTCGTCGGTATTTTCGTCGTAATTATCCTCAAAATTATCGTCGTTAATATCGTCGTTATTATCGTCATTATCATCGTTGTTATCGTCGTTAATATCGTCATTAGCATAGTTATTATCGTCAAAATTATCGTAGTTAATGTCGTCGTTATTATCGTCGGTATTATCGTCGTTATTATCGTCGTTATTATCGTCATTATTTTACTCATAATTATCGTCGTTAATATCGTCGTTATTATCGTCATTATCATCGTTGTTATCGTCGTTAATATCGTCATTAGCATAGTTATTATCGTCAAAATTATCGTAGTTAATGTCGTCGATATTATCGTCGGTATTTTCGTCGTTATTATCGTCGTTATTATCGTCATTTTCATCGTTGTTATCGTCGTTATTATCGTCATTATCATCGTTGTTATCGTCATTAATTTCCTCATAATTATCGTCGTTAATATCGTCGTTATTATCGTCATTATCTTCGTTGTTATCGTCAACAATATCGTCGTTATTATCTTCGATATATCGTTATTATCGTCGTTAATCTTGTCGTTATTATCGTCGTTATTATCGTTGTTATTATCTTCGATATATCGTTATTATCGTCGTTATAATCAACGTTATTAGCATCGTTATTATCATCGCTATTATCGTCGTAATTATCGTCGATATTATCGTAGTTTTAACGTCGTCATTATCGTCGTTAATATCGTCGTTATTATCGTTGTTATTATCTTCGATATATCGTTATTATCGTCGTTATTATAGTCATTATCATCGTTGTTATCGTCGTTATTTTCCTCATAATTATCGTCGTTAATATCGTCGTTATTATCGTCATTATCTTCGTTGTTATCGTCGTTAATATCGTCGTTATTATCTTCGATATATCGTTATTATCGTCGTTATTATCGTCATTATCATCGTTGTTATCGTCGTTATTTTCCTCATAATTATCGTCGTTATTATCGTCATTATCTTCGTTGTTATCGTCAACAATATCGTCGTTATTATCTTCGATATATCGTTATTATCGTCGTTAATGTCGTCGTTATCATCGTCGTTATTATCGTTGTTATTATCTTCGATATATCGTTATTATCGTCGTTATAATCAACGTTATTAGCATCGTTATTATCATCGCTATTATCGTCGTAATTATCGTCGATATTATCGTAGTTTTAACGTCGTCATTATCGTCGTTAATATCGTCGTTATTATCGTTGTTATTATCTTCGATATATCGATATTATCGTCGTTATAATTAACGATATTATTATCGTTATTAGCATCGTTATTATAATCATTAGTATCGTCGTTATTATCGTCATAGTTATCATCGTTCTTATCGTCGTTATTATCGTCAAAATTATCGTCGTTAATGTCGTCGTTATTATCGTTGTTATTATCGTCATTATCATCGTTATTATCGTCGTTATAATTGTCAAAATTATCGTCGTTAATGTCGTCGGTATTTTCGTCGTAATTATCCTCATAATTATCGTCGTTAATATCGTCGTTATTATCGTCATTATCATCGTTGTTATCGTCGTTAATATCGTCATTAGCATAGTTATTATCGTCAAAATTATCGTAGTTAATGTCGTCGTTATTATCGTCGGTATTTTCGTCGTTATTATCGTCGTTATTATCGTCAATATCATCGTTGTTATCGTCATTATTTTACTCATAATTATCGTCGTTAATATCGTCGTTATTATCGTCATTATCATCGTTATTATCGTCGTTATAATTGTCAAAATTATCGTCGTTAATATCGTCGTTATTATCATCATTATCATCGTTGTTATCGTCGTTAATATCGCCATTAGCGTAGTTATTATCGTCAAAATTATCGTAGTTATTGTCGTCGATATTATCGTCGGTATTTTCGTCGTTATTATCGTCGTTATTATCGTCATTATCATCGTTGTTATCGTCGTTATTTTCCTCATAATTGTCGTCGTTAATATCGTCGTTATTATCGTCATTATCATCGTAATTATCGTCGTTAATATTGTCAAAATTATCGTCGTTAATGTCGTCGGTATTTTCGTCGTAATTATCCTCATAATTATCGTCGTTAATATCGTCGTTATTATCGTCATTATCATCGTTGTTATCGACGTTAATATCGTCATTAGCATAGTTATTATCGTCTAAATTATCGTAGTTAATGTCGTCGATATTTTCGTCGGTATTTTCGTCGTTATTATCGTCGTTATTATCGTCATTATCATCGTAATTATCGTCGTTATAATTGTCAAAATTATCGTCGTTAATTTCGTCGGTATTTTGTCGTAATTATCCTCATAATTATCGTCGTTAATATCGACGTTATTATCGTCATTATCACCGTTGTTATCGTCGTTAATATCGTCATTAACATAGATATTATCGTCAAAATTATCGTAGTTAATGTCGTCGATATTATCGTCGGTATTTTCTACGTTATTATCGTCGTTATTATCGTCATTATCATCGTTGTTATCGTCGTTATTTTCCTCATAATTATCGTCGTTATTTTCCTCATAATTATCGTCGTTATTATCGTCATTATCATCGTTGTTATCGTCATTATTTTCCTCATAATTATCGTCGTTAATATCGTCGTTATTATCGTCATTATCTTCGTTGTTAACGTCGTTAATATCGTCGTTATTATCTTCGATATATCGTTATTATCGTCGTTATTATCGTCAATATCATCGTTATTATCGTCGTTATAATTGTCAAAATTATCGTCGTTAATGTCGTCGGTATTTTCGTCGTAATTATCCTCAAAATTATCGTCGTTAATATCGTCGTTATTATCGTCATTATCATCGTTGTTATCGTCGTTAATATCGTCATTAGCATAGTTATTATCGTCAAAATTATCGTAGTTAATGTCGTCGATATTATCGTCGGTATTTTCGTCGTTATTATCGTCGTTATTATCGTCATTATTTTACTCATAATTATCGTCGTTAATATCGTCGTTATTATCGTCATTATCATCGTTGTTATCGTCGTTAATATCGTCATTAGCATAGTTATTATCGTCAAAATTATCGTAGTTAATGTCGTCGATATTATCGTCGGTATTTTCGTCGTTATTATCGTCGTTATTATCGTCATTTTCATCGTTGTTATCGTCGTTATTATCGTCATTATCATCGTTGTTATCGTCATTAATTTCCTCATAATTATCGTCGTTAATATCGTCGTTATTATCGTCATTATCTTCGTTGTTATCGTCAACAATATCGTCGTTATTATCTTCGATATATCGTTATTATCGTCGTTAATCTTGTCGTTATTATCGTCGTTATTATCGTTGTTATTATCTTCGATATATCGTTATTATCGTCGTTATAATCAACGTTATTAGCATCGTTATTATCATCGCTATTATCGTCGTAATTATCGTCGATATTATCGTAGTTTTAACGTCGTCATTATCGTCGTTAATATCGTCGTTATTATCGTTGTTATTATCTTCGATATATCGTTATTATCGTCGTTATTATAGTCATTATCATCGTTGTTATCGTCGTTATTTTCCTCATAATTATCGTCGTTAATATCGTCGTTATTATCGTCATTATCTTCGTTGTTATCGTCGTTAATATCGTCGTTATTATCTTCGATATATCGTTATTATCGTCGTTATTATCGTCATTATCATCGTTGTTATCGTCGTTATTATTCTCATAATTATCGTCGTTATTATCGTCATTATCTTCGTTGTTATCGTCAACAATATCGTCGTTATTATCTTCGATATATCGTTATTATCGTCGTTAATGTCGTCGTTATCATCGTCGTTATTATCGTTGTTATTATCTTCGATATATCGTTATTATCGTCGTTATAATCAACGTTATTAGCATCGTTATTATCATCGCTATTATCGTCGTAATTATCGTCGATATTATCGTAGTTTTAACGTCGTCATTATCGTCGTTAATATCGTCGTTATTATCGTTGTTATTATCTTCGATATATCGATATTATCGTCGTTATAATTAACGATATTATTATCGTTATTAGCATCGTTATTATCATCATTATTATCGTCGTTTTTATCGTCATAGTTATCATCGTTCTTATCGTCGTTATTATCGTCAAAATTATCGTCGTTATTATCGTCGTTATTATCGTCATTATCATCGTTATTATCGTCGTTATAATTGTCAAAATTATCGTCGTTAATGTCGTCGGTATTTTCGTCGTAATTATCCTCATAATTATCGTCGTTAATATCGTCGTTATTATCGTCATTATCATCGTTGTTATCGTCGTTAATATCGTCATTAGCATAGTTATTATCGTCAAAATTATCGTAGTTAATGTCGTCGATATTATCGTCGGTATTTTCGTCGTTATTATCGTCGTTATTATCGTCAATATCATCGTTGTTATCGTCATTATTTTACTCATAATTATCGTCGTTAATATCGTCGTTATTATCGTCATTATCATCGTTATTATCGTTGTTAAAATTGTCAAAATTATCGTCGTTAATATCGTCGTTATTATCGTCATTATCATCGTTATTATCGTCGTTAATATCGCCATTAGCGTAGTTATTATCGTCAAAATTATCGTAGTTAATGTCGTCGATATTATCGTCGGTATTTTCGTCGTTATTATCGTCGTTATTATCGTCAATATCATCGTTGTTATCGTCATTATTTTACTCATAATTATCGTCGTTAATATCGTCGTTATTATCGTCATTATCATCGTTATTATCGTCGTTATAATTGTCAAAATTGTCGTCGTTAATGTCGTCGGTATTTTCGTCGTAATTATCCTCATAATTATCGTCGTTAATATCGTCGTTATTATCGTCATTATCATCGTTGTTATCGACGTTAATATCGTCATTAGCATAGTTATTATCGTCAAAATTATCGTAGTTAATGTCGTCGATATTATCGTCGGTATTTTCGTCGTTATTATCGTCGTTATTATCGTCATTATCATCGTTGTTATCGTCGTTATTTTCCTCATAATTATCGTCGTTATTTTCCTCATAATTATCGTCGTTATTATCGTCATTATCATCGTTGTTATCGTCATTATTTTCCTCATAATTATCGTCGTTAATATCGTCGTTATTATCGTCATTATCTTCGTTGTTATCGCCAACAATATCGTCGTTATTATCTTCGATATATCGTTATTATCGTCGTTAATGTCGTCGTTATCATCGTCGTTATTATCGTTGTTATTATCTTCGATATATCGTTATTATCGTCGTTATAATCAACGTTATTAGCATCGTTATTATCATCGCTATTATCGTCGTAATTATCGTCGATATTATCGTAGTTTTAACGTCGTCATTATCGTCGTTAATATCGTCGTTATTATCGTTGTTATTATCTTCGATATATCGATATTATCGTCGTTATAATTAACGATATTATTATCGTTATTAGCATCGTTATTATAATCATTAGTATCGTCGTTATTATCGTCATAGTTATCATCGTTCTTATCGTCGTTATTATCGTCAAAATTATCGTCGTTAATGTCGTCGTTATTATCGTTGTTATTATCGTCATTATAATCGTTATTATCGTCGTTATAATTGTCAAAATTATCGTCGTTAATGTCGTCGGTATTTTCGTCGTAATTATCCTCATAATTATCGTCGTTAATATCGTCGTTATTATCGTCATTATCATCGTTGTTATCGTCGTTAATATCGTCATTAGCATAGTTATTATCGTCAAAATTATCGTAGTTAATGTCGTCGTTATTATCGTCAGTATTTTCGTCGTTATTATCGTCGTTATTATCGTCAATATCATCGTTGTTATCGTCATTATTTTACTCATAATTATCGTCGTTAATATCGTCGTTATTATCGTCATTATCATCGTTATTATCGTCGTTATAATTGTCAAAATTATCGTCGTTAATATCGTCGTTATTATCATCATTATCATCGTTGTTATCGTCGTTAATATCGCCATTAGCGTAGTTATTATCGTCAAAATTATCGTAGTTATTGTCGTCGATATTATCGTCGGTATTTTCGTCGTTATTATCGTCGTTATTATCGTCATTATCATCGTTGTTATCGTCGTTATTTTCCTCATAATTGTCGTCGTTAATATCGTCGTTATTATCGTCATTATCATCGTTGTTATCGTCGTTATATCATCATTAGCATAGATTTTATCGTCAAAATTATCGTAGTTAATGTCGTCGATATTATCGTCGGTATTTTCATCGTTATTATCGTCGTTATTATCGTCATTATCTTCGTTGTTATCGTCGTTAATATTGTCCTTATTATCTTCGATATATCGTTATTATCGTCGTTAATCTTGTCGTTATTATCGTCGTTATTATCGTTGTTATTATCTTCGATATATCGTTATTATCGTCGTTATAATCAACGTTATTAGCATCGTTATTATCATCGCTATTATCGTCGTTATTATCGTCGATATTATCGTACTTTTAACGTCGTCATTATCGTCGTTAATATCGTCGTTATTATCGTTGTTATTATCTTCGATATATCGATATTATCGTCGTTATAATTAACGATATTATTATCGTTATAAGCATCGTTATTATCATCATTATTATCGTCGTTATTATCGTCATAGTTATCATCGTTATTATCGTCGTTATTATCGTCAAAATTATCTTCGTTAATGTCGTCGTTATTATCGTCGTTATTATCGTCATTATCATCGTTGTTATCGTCTTTAATATCGTCATTAGCATAGTTATTATCTTCAAAATTATCGTAGTTAATGTCGTCGATATTATCGTCGGTATTTTCGTCGTTATTATCGTCGTTATTATCGTCAATATCATCGTTGTTATCGTTAGTATTTTACTCATAATTATCGTCGTTAATATCGTCGTTATTATCGTCATTATCATCGTAATTATCGTCGTTAATATTGTCAAAATTATCGTCGTTAATGTCGTCGGTATTTTCGTCGTAATTATCCTCATAATTATCGTCGTTAATATCGTCGTTATTATCGTCATTATCATCGTTGTTATCGACGTTAATATCGTCATTAGCATAGTTATTATCGTCTAAATTATCGTAGTTAATGTAGTCGATATTTTCGTCGGTATTTTCGTCGTTATTATCGTCGTTATTATCGTCATTATCATCGTAATTATCGTCGTTATAATTGTCAAAATTATCGTCGTTAATTTCGTCGGTATTTTGTCGTAATTATCCTCATAATTATCGTCGTTAATATCGACATTATTATCGTCATTATCACCGTTGTTATCGTCGTTAATATCGTCATTAACATAGATATTATCGTCAAAATTATCGTAGTTAATGTCGTCGATATTATCGTCGGTATTTTCTACGTTATTATCGTCGTTATTATCGTCATTATCATCGTTGTTATCGTCGTTATTTTCCTCATAATTATCGTCGTTATTTTCCTCATAATTATCGTCGTTATTATCGTCATTATCATCGTTGTTATCGTCATTATTTTCCTCATAATTATCGACGTTAATATCGTCGTTATTATCGTCATTATCTTCGTTGTTAACGTCGTTAATATCGTCGTTATTATCTTCGATATATCGTTATTATCGTCGTTATTATCGTCAATATCATCGTTATTATCGTCGTTATAATTGTCAAAATTATCGTCGTTAATGTCGTCGGTATTTTCGTCGTAATTATCCTCAAAATTATCGTCGTTAATATCGTCGTTATTATCGTCATTATCATCGTTGTTATCGTCGTTAATATCGTCATTAGCATAGTTATTATCGTCAAAATTATCGTAGTTAATGTCGTCGATATTATCGTCGGTATTTTCGTCGTTATTATCGTCGTTATTATCGTCATTATTTTACTCATAATTATCGTCGTTAATATCGTCGTTATTATCGTCATTATCATCGTTGTTATCGTCGTTAATATCGTCATTAGCATAGTTATTATCGTCAAAATTATCGTAGTTAATGTCGTCGATATTATCGTCGGTATTTTCGTCGTTATTATCGTCGTTATTATCGTCATTTTCATCGTTGTTATCGTCGTTATTATCGTCATTATCATCGTTGTTATCGTCATTAATTTCCTCATAATTATCGTCGTTAATATCGTCGTTATTATCGTCATTATCTTCGTTGTTATCGTCAACAATATCGTCGTTATTATCTTCGATATATCGTTATTATCGTCGTTAATCTTGTCGTTATTATCGTCGTTATTATCGTTGTTATTATCTTCGATATATCGTTATTATCGTCGTTATAATCAACGTTATTAGCATCGTTATTATCATCGCTATTATCGTCGTAATTATCGTCGATATTATCGTAGTTTTAAACGTCGTCATTATCGTCGTTAATATCGTCGTTATTATCGTTGTTATTATCTTCGATATATCGTTATTATCGTCGTTATTATAGTCATTATCATCGTTGTTATCGTCGTTATTTTCCTCATAATTATCGTCGTTAATATCGTCGTTATTATCGTCATTATCTTCGTTGTTATCGTCGTTAATATCGTCGTTATTATCTTCGATATATCGTTATTATCGTCGTTATTATCGTCATTATCATCGTTGTTATCGTCGTTATTTTCCTCATAATTATCGTCGTTATTATCGTCGTTTCTTCGTTGTTATCGTCAACAATATCGTCGTTATTATCTTCGATATATCGTTATTATCGTCGTTAATGTCGTCGTTATCATCGTCGTTATTATCGTTGTTATTATCTTCGATATATCGTTATTATCGTCGTTATAATCAACGTTATTAGCATCGTTATTATCATCGCTATTATCGTCGTAATTATCGTCGATATTATCGTAGTTTTAACGTCGTCATTATCGTCGTTAATATCGTCGTTATTATCGTTGTTATTATCTTCGATATATCGATATTATCGTCGTTATAATTAACGATATTATTATCGTTATTAGCATCGTTATTATCATCATTATTATCGTCGTTTTTATCGTCATAGTTATCATCGTTCTTATCGTCGTTATTATCGTCAAAATTATCGTCGTTATTATCGTCGTTATTATCGTCATTATCATCGTTATTATCGTCGTTATAATTGTCAAAATTATCGTCGTTAATTTCGTCGGTATTTTGTCGTAATTATCCTCATAATTATCGTCGTTAATATCGTCGTTATTATCGTCATTATCACCGTTGTTATCGTCGTTAATATCGTCATTAACATAGATATTATCGTCAAAATTATCGTAGTTAATGTCGTCGATATTATCGTCGGTATTTTCTACGTTATTATCGTCGTTATTATCGTCATTATCATCGTTGTTATCGTCGTTATTTTCCTCATAATTATCGTCGTTATTTTCCTCATAATTATCGTCGTTATTATCGTCATTATCATCGTTGTTATCGTCATTATTTTCCTCATAATTATCGACGTTAATATCGTCGTTATTATCGTCATTATCTTCGTTGTTAACGTCGTTAATATCGTCGTTATTATCTTCGATATATCGTTATTATCGTCGTTATTATCGTCAATATCATCGTTATTATCGTCGTTATAATTGTCAAAATTATCGTCGTTAATGTCGTCGGTATTTTCGTCGTAATTATCCTCAAAATTATCGTCGTTAATATCGTCGTTATTATCGTCATTATCATCGTTGTTATCGTCGTTAATATCGTCATTAGCATAGTTATTATCGTCAAAATTATCGTAGTTAATGTCGTCGATATTATCGTCGGTATTTTCGTCGTTATTATCGTCGTTATTATCGTCATTATTTTACTCATAATTATCGTCGTTAATATCGTCGTTATTATCGTCATTATCATCGTTGTTATCGTCGTTAATATCGTCATTAGCTTAGTTATTATCGTCAAAATTATCGTAGTTAATGTCGTCGATATTATCGTCGGTATTTTCGTCGTTATTATCGTCGTTATTATCGTCATTTTCATCGTTGTTATCGTCGTTATTATCGTCATTATCATCGTTGTTATCGTCATTAATTTCCTCATAATTATCGTCGTTAATATCGTCGTTATTATCGTCATTATCTTCGTTGTTATCGTCAACAATATCGTCGTTATTATCTTCGATATATCGTTATTATCGTCGTTAATCTTGTCGTTATTATCGTCGTTATTATCGTTGTTATTATCTTCGATATATCGTTATTATCGTCGTTATAATCAACGTTATTAGCATCGTTATTATCATCGCTATTATCGTCGTAATTATCGTCGATATTATCGTAGTTTTAACGTCGTCATTATCGTCGTTAATATCGTCGTTATTATCGTTGTTATTATCTTCGATATATCGTTATTATCGTCGTTATTATAGTCATTATCATCGTTGTTATCGTCGTTATTTTCCTCATAATTATCGTCGTTAATATCGTCGTTATTATCGTCATTATCTTCGTTGTTATCGTCGTTAATATCGTCGTTATTATCTTCGATATATCGTTATTATCGTCGTTATTATCGTCATTATCATCGTTGTTATCGTCGTTATTTTCCTCATAATTATCGTCGTTATTATCGTCATTATCTTCGTTGTTATCGTCAACAATATCGTCGTTATTATCTTCGATATATCGTTATTATCGTCGTTAATGTCGTCGTTATCATCGTCGTTATTATCGTTGTTATTATCTTCGATATATCGTTATTATCGTCGTTATAATCAACGTTATTAGCATCGTTATTATCATCGCTATTATCGTCGTAATTATCGTCGATATTATCGTAGTTTTAACGTCGTCATTATCGTCGTTAATATCGTCGTTATTATCGTTGTTATTATCTTCGATATATCGATATTATCGTCGTTATAATTAACGATATTATTATCGTTATTAGCATCGTTATTATCATCATTATTATCGTCGTTTTTATCGTCATAGTTATCATCGTTCTTATCGTCGTTATTATCGTCAAAATTATCGTCGTTATTATCGTCGTTATTATCGTCATTATCATCGTTATTATCGTCGTTATAATTGTCAAAATTATCGTCGTTAATGTCGTCGGTATTTTCGTCGTAATTATCCTCATAATTATCGTCGTTAATATCGTCGTTATTATCGTCATTATCATCGTTGTTATCGTCGTTAATATCGTCATTAGCATAGTTATTATCGTCAAAATTATCGTAGTTAATGTCGTCGATATTATCGTCGGTATTTTCGTCGTTATTATCGTCGTTATTATCGTCAATATCATCGTTGTTATCGTCATTATTTTACTCATAATTATCGTCGTTAATATCGTCGTTATTATCGTCATTATCATCGTTATTATCGTTGTTAAAATTGTCAAAATTATCGTCGTTAATATCGTCGTTATTATCGTCATTATCATCGTTATTATCGTCGTTAATATCGCCATTAGCGTAGTTATTATCGTCAAAATTATCGTAGTTAATGTCGTCGATATTATCGTCGGTATTTTCGTCGTTATTATCGTCGTTATTATCGTCAATATCATCGTTGTTATCGTCATTATTTTACTCATAATTATCGTCGTTAATATCGTCGTTATTATCGTCATTATCATCGTTATTATCGTCGTTATAATTGTCAAAATTGTCGTCGTTAATGTCGTCGGTATTTTCGTCGTAATTATCCTCATAATTATCGTCGTTAATATCGTCGTTATTATCGTCATTATCATCGTTGTTATCGACGTTAATATCGTCATTAGCATAGTTATTATCGTCAAAATTATCGTAGTTAATGTCGTCGATATTATCGTCGGTATTTTCGTCGTTATTATCGTCGTTATTATCGTCATTATCATCGTTGTTATCGTCGTTATTTTCCTCATAATTATCGTCGTTATTTTCCTCATAATTATCGTCGTTATTATCGTCATTATCATCGTTGTTATCGTCATTATTTTCCTCATAATTATCGTCGTTAATATCGTCGTTATTATCGTCATTATCTTCGTTGTTATCGCCAACAATATCGTCGTTATTATCTTCGATATATCGTTATTATCGTCGTTAATGTCGTCGTTATCATCGTCGTTATTATCGTTGTTATTATCTTCGATATATCGTTATTATCGTCGTTATAATCAACGTTATTAGCATCGTTATTATCATCGCTATTATCGTCGTAATTATCGTCGATATTATCGTAGTTTTAACGTCGTCATTATCGTCGTTAATATCGTCGTTATTATCGTTGTTATTATCTTCGATATATCGATATTATCGTCGTTATAATTAACGATATTATTATCGTTATTAGCATCGTTATTATAATCATTAGTATCGTCGTTATTATCGTCATAGTTATCATCGTTCTTATCGTCGTTATTATCGTCAAAATTATCGTCGTTAATGTCGTCGTTATTATCGTTGTTATTATCGTCATTATCATCGTTATTATCGTCGTTATAATTGTCAAAATTATCGTCGTTAATGTCGTCGGTATTTTCGTCGTAATTATCCTCATAATTATCGTCGTTAATATCGTCGTTATTATCGTCATTATCATCGTTGTTATCGTCGTTAATATCGTCATTAGCATAGTTATTATCGTCAAAATTATCGTAGTTAATGTCGTCGTTATTATCGTCGGTATTTTCGTCGTTATTATCGTCGTTATTATCGTCAATATCATCGTTGTTATCGTCATTATTTTACTCATAATTATCGTCGTTAATATCGTCGTTATTATCGTCATTATCATCGTTATTATCGTCGTTATAATTGTCAAAATTATCGTCGTTAATATCGTCGTTATTATCATCATTATCATCGTTGTTATCGTCGTTAATATCGCCATTAGCGTAGTTATTATCGTCAAAATTATCGTAGTTATTGTTGTCGATATTATCGTCGGTATTTTCGTCGTTATTATCGTCGTTATTATCGTCATTATCATCGTTGTTATCGTCGTTATTTTCCTCATAATTGTCGTCGTTAATATCGTCGTTATTATCGTCATTATCATCGTTGTTATCGTCGTTAATATCATCATTAGCATAGATTTTATCGTCAAAATTATCGTAGTTAATGTCGTCGATATTATCGTCGGTATTTTCATCGTTATTATCGTCGTTATTATCGTCATTATCTTCGTTGTTATCGTCGTTAATATTGTCCTTATTATCTTCGATATATCGTTATTATCGTCGTTAATGTCGTCGTTATTATCGTCGTTATTATCGTCATTATTATCTACGATATATCGTTATTATCGTTGTTATGATCAACGTTATTATCATCGTTATTATCATAGCTATTATCGTCGTTATTATCGTCAATATTATCGTCGTTTTATCGTCGTCATTATCGTAGTTAATATCGTCGTTATTATCGTTGTTATTATCTTCGATATATCGTTATTATCGACGTTATAATCAACGACATTATTATCGTTATTAGCATCGTTATTATCATCATTATTATCGTCGTTAATATCGTCGTTATTATCGTCGTTATTATCGTCATAGTTATCATCGTTATTATCGTCGTTATTATCGTCAAAATTATCGTCGTTAATGTCGTCGTTATTATCGTCGTTATTATCATCAAAATTATCGTCGTTAATGTCGTCGTTATTATCGTCGTTATTATCGTCATTATCATCGTTATTATTGTCGTTATAATTGTCTAAATTATCGTCGTTAATTTGGTCGGTATTTTCGTCGTTATTATCTTCATTATCATCGTTATTATCGTCGTTATAATTGTCAAAATTGTCGTCGGTATTTTCCTCGTAATTATCCTCATAATTATCGTCGTTAACATCGTCGTTATTATCGTCATTATCATCGTTGTTATCGTCGTTAATATCGCCATTAGCGTAGTTATTATCGTCAAAATTATCGTAGTTAATGTCGTCGATATTATCGTCGGTATTTTCGTCGTTATTATCGTCGTTATTATCGTCATTATCATCGTTGTTATATTCGTTATTTTCCTCATAATTATCGTCGTTAATATCGTCGTTATTATCGTCATTATCTTCGTTGTTATCGTCGTTAATATCGTCGTTAGCATAGTTATTATCGTCAAAATTATCGTAGTTAATGTCGTCGATACTATCGTCGGAATTTTCGTCGTTATTATCGTCGTTATTATCGTCATTATCATCGTTATTATCGTCGTTATAATTGTCAAAATTATCGTCGTTAATGTTGTCGGTACTTTCGTCGTAATTATCGTCATAATTATCGTCGTTAATATCGTCGTTATTATCGTCATTATCATCGTTGTTATCGTCGTTAATATCGACATTAGCATAGTTATTATCGTCAAAATTATCGTAGTTAATGTCGTCCATATTATCGTCGGTATTTTCGTCGTTATTATCGTCGTTATTATCGTCATTTTCATCGTTGTTATCGTCGTTATTATCGTCATTATCATCGTTGTTATCGTCATTATTTTCCTCATAATTATCGTCGTTAATATCGTCGTTATTATCGTCATTATCTTCGCTGTTATCGTCAACAATATCGTCGTTATTATCTTCGATATATCGTTATTATCGTCGTTAATCTCGTCGTTATTATCGTCGTTATTATCGTTGTTATTATCTTCGATATAACGTTATTATCGTCGTTATAATCAACGTTATTAGCATCGTTATTATCATCGCTATTATCGTCGTTATTATCGTCGATATTAACGTACTTTTAACGTCGTCATTATCGTCGTTAATATCGTCGTTATTATCGTTGTTATTATCTGCGATATATCGTTATTATCGTCGTTATTATAGTCATTATCATCGTTGTTATCGTCGTTATTTTCCTCATAATTATCGTCGTTAATATCGTCGTTATTATCGTCATTATCTTCGTTGTTATCGTCGTTAATATCGTCGTTATTATCTTCGATATATCGTTATTATCGTCGTTATTATCGTCATTATCATCGTTGTTATCGTCGTTATTTTCCTCATAATTATCGTCGTTAATATCGTCGTTATTATCGTCATTATCTTCGTTGTTATCGTCGTTAATATCGTCGTTATTATCTTCGATATATCGTTATTATCGTCGTTATTATCGTCAATATCATCGTTATTATCGTCGTTATAATTGTCAAAATTATCGTCGTTAATGTCGTCGGTATTTTCGTCGTAATTATCCTCAAAATTATCGTCGTTAATATCGTCGTTATTATCGTCATTATCATCGTTGTTATCGTCGTTAATATCGTCATTAGCATAGTTATTATCGTCAAAATTATCGTAGTTAATGTCGTCGATATTATCGTCGGTATTTTCGTCGTTATTATCGTCGTTATTATCGTCATTATTTTACTCATAATTATCGTCGTTAATATCGTCGTTATTATCGTCATTATCATCGTTGTTATCGTCGTTAATATCGTCATTAGCATAGTTATTATCGTCAAAATTATCGTAGTTAATGTCGTCGATATTATCGTCGGTATTTTCGTCGTTATTATCGTCGTTATTATCGTCATTTTCATCGTTGTTATCGTCGTTATTATCGTCATTATCATCGTTGTTATCGTCATTATTTTCCTCATAATTATCGTCGTTAATATCGTCGTTATTATTGTCATTATCTTCGTTGTTATCGTCAACAATATCGTCGTTATTATCTTCGATATATCGTTATTATCGTCGTTAATCTTGTCGTTATTATCGTCGTTATTATCGTTGTTATTATCTTCGATATATCGTTATTATCGTCGTTATAATCAACGTTATTAGCATCGTTATTATCATCGCTATTATCGTCGTTATTATCGTCGATATTATCGTACTTTTAACGTCGTCATTATCGTCGTTAATATCGTCGTTATTATCGTTGTTATTATCTTCGATATATCGATATTATCGTCGTTATAATTAACGATATTATTATCGTTATAAGCATCGTTATTATCATCATTATTATCGTCGTTATTATCGTCATAGTTATCATCGTTATTATCGTCGTTATTATCGTCAAAATTATCTTCGTTAATGTCGTCGTTATTATCGTCGTTATTATCGTCATTATCATCGTTGTTATCGTCTTTAATATCGTCATTAGCATAGTTATTATCTTCAAAATTATCGTAGTTAATGTCGTCGATATTATCGTCGGTATTTTCGTCGTTATTATCGTCGTTATTATCGTCAATATCATCGTTGTTATCGTTATTATTTTACTCATAATTATTGTCGTTAATATCGTCGTTATTATCGTCATTATCATCGTAATTATCGTCGTTAATATTGTCAAAATTATCGTCGTTAATGTCGTCGGTATTTTCGTCGTAATTATCCTCATAATTATCGTCGTTAATATCGTCGTTATTATCGTCATTATCATCGTTGTTATCGACGTTAATATCGTCATTAGCATAGTTATTATTGTCTAAATTATCGTAGTTAATGTCGTCGATATTTTCGTCGGTATTTTCGTCGTTATTATCGTCGTTATTATCGTCATTATCATCGTAATTATCGTCGTTATAATTGTCAAAATTATCGTCGTTAATTTCGTCGGTATTTTGTCGTAATTATCCTCATAATTATCGTCGTTAATATCGACGTTATTATCGCCATTATCACCGTTGTTATCGTCGTTAATATCGTCATTAACATAGATATTATCGTCAAAATTATCGTAGTTAATGTCGTCGATATTATCGTCGGTATTTTCTACGTTATTATCGTCGTTATTATCGTCATTATCATCGTTGTTATCGTCGTTATTTTCCTCATAATTATCGTCGTTATTTTCCTCATAATTATCGTCGTTATTATCGTCATTATCATCGTTGTTATCGTCATTATTTTCCTCATAATTATCGACGTTAATATCGTCGTTAATATCGTCATTATCTTCGTTGTTAACGTCGTTGATATCGTCGTTATTATCTTCGATATATCGTTATTATCGTCGTTATTATCGTCAATATCATCGTTATTATCGTCGTTATAATTGTCAAAATTATCGTCGTTAATGTCGTCGGTATTTTCGTCGTAATTATCCTCAAAATTATCGTCGTTAATATCGTCGTTATTATCGTCATTATCATCGTTGTTATCGTCGTTAATATCGTCATTAGCATAGTTATTATCGTCAAAATTATCGTAGTTAATGTCGTCGATATTATCGTCGGTATTTTCGTCGTTATTATCGTCGTTATTATCGTCATTATTTTACTCATAATTATCGTCGTTAATATCGTCGTTATTATCGTCATTATCATCGTTGTTATCGTCGTTAATATCGTCATTAGCATAGTTATTATCGTCAAAATTATCGTAGTTAATGTCGTCGATATTATCGTCGGTATTTTCGTCGTTATTATCGTCGTTATTATCGTCATTTTCATCGTTGTTATCGTCGTTATTATCGTCATTATCATCGTTGTTATCGTCATTATTTTCCTCATAATTATCGTCGTTAATATTGTCGTTATTATCGTCATTATCTTCGTTGTTATCGTCAACAATATCGTCGTTATTATCTTCGATATATCGTTATTATCGTCGTTAATCTTGTCGTTATTATCGTTGTTATTATCTTCGATATAACGTTATTATCGTCGTTATAATCAACGTTATTAGCATCGTTATTATCATCGCTATTATCGTCGTTATTATCGTCGATATTAACGTACTTTTAACGTCGTCATTATCGTCGTTAATATCGTCGTTATTATCGTTGTTATTATCTGCGATATATCGTTATTATCGTCGTTATTATAGTCATTATCATCGTTGTTATCGTCGTTATTTTCCTCATAATTATCGTCGTTAATATCGTCGTTATTATCGTCATTATCTTCGTTGTTATCTTCGTTAATATCGTCGTTATTATCTTCGATATATCGTTATTATCGTCGTTATTATCGTCATTATCATCGTTGTTATCGTCGTTATTTTCCTCATAATTATCGTCGTTATTATCGTCATTATCTTCGTTGTTATCGTCAACAATATCGTCGTTATTATCTTCGATATATCGTTATTATCGTCGTTAATGTCGTCGTTATCATCGTCGTTATTATCGTTGTTATTATCTTCGATATATCGTTATTATCGACGTTATAATCAACGTTATTAGCATCGTTATTATCATCGCTATTATCGTCGTAATTATCGTCGATATTATCGTAGTTTTAACGTCGTCATTATCGTCGTTAATATCGTCGTTATTATCGTTGTTATTATCTTCGATATATCGATATTATCGTCGTTATAATTAACGATATTATTATCGTTATTAGCATCGTTATTATCATCATTATTATCGTCGTTATTATCGTCATAGTTATCATCGTTCTTATCGTCGTTATTATCGTCAAAATTATCGTCGTTATTATCGTCGTTATTATCGTCATTATCATCGTTATTATCGTCGTTATAATTGTCAAAATTATCGTCGTTAATGTCGTCGGTATTTTCGTCGTAATTATCCTCATAATTATCGTCGTTAATATCGTCGTTATTATCGTCATTATCATCGTTGTTATCGTCGTTAATATCGTCATTAGCATAGTTATTATCGTCAAAATTATCGTAGTTAATGTCGTCGATATTATCGTCGGTATTTTCGTCGTTATTATCGTCGTTATTATCGTCAATATCATCGTTGTTATCGTCATTATTTTACTCATAATTATCGTCGTTAATATCGTCGTTATTATCGTCATTATCATCGTTATTATCGTTGTTAAAATTGTCAAAATTATCGTCGTTAATATCGTCGTTATTATCGTCATTATCATCGTTATTATCGTCGTTAATATCGCCATTAGCGTAGTTATTATCGTCAAAATTATCGTAGTTAATGTCGTCGATATTATCGTCGGTATTTTCGTCGTTATTATCGTCGTTATTATCGTCAATATCATCGTTGTTATCGTCATTATTTTACTCATAATTATCGTCGTTAATATCGTCGTTATTATCGTCATTATCATCGTTATTATCGTCGTTATAATTGTCAAAATTGTCGTCGTTAATGTCGTCGGTATTTTCGTCGTAATTATCCTCATAATTATCGTCGTTAATATCGTCGTTATTATCGTCATTATCATCGTTGTTATCGTCGTTAATATCGTCATTAGCATAGTTATTATCGTCAAAATTATCGTAGTTAATTTCGTCGTTATTATCGTCGGTATTTTCGTCGTTATTATCGTCGTTATTATCGTCAATATCATCGTTGTTATCGTCATTATTTTACTCATAATTATCGTCGTTAATATCGTCGTTATTATCGTCATTATCATCGTTATTATCGTCGTTATAATTGTCAAAATTATCGTCGTTAATATCGTCGTTATTATCGTCATTATCATCGTTGTTATCGTCGTTAATATCGCCATTAGCGTAGTTATTATCGTCAAAATTATCGTAGTTATTGTCGTCGATATTATCGTCGGTATTTTCGTCGTTATTATCGTCGTTATTATCGTCATTATCATCGTTGTTATCGTCGTTATTTTCCTCATAATTGTCGTCGTTAATATCGTCGTTATTATCGTCATTATCATCGTTGTTATCGTCGTTAATATCATCATTAGCATAGATTTTATCGTCAAAATTATCGTAGTTAATGTCGTCGATATTATCGTCGGTATTTTCATCGTTATTATCGTCGTTATTATCGTCATTATCTTCGTTGTTATCGTCGTTAATATTGTCCTTATTATCTTCGATATATCGTTATTATCGTCGTTAATGTCGTCGTTATTATCGTCGTTATTATCGTCATTATTATCTACGATATATCGTTATTATCGTCGTTATGATCAACGTTATTATCATCGTTATTATCATAGCTATTATCGTCGTTATTATCGTCAATATTATCGTCGTTTTATCGTCGTCATTATCGTAGTTAATATCGTCGTTATTATCGTTGTTATAATCTTCGATATATCGTTATTATCGACGTTATAATCAACGACATTATTATCGTTATTAGCATCGTTATTATCATCATTATTATCGTCGTTAATATCGTCGTTATTATCGTCGTTATTATCGTCATAGTTATCATCGTTATTATCGTCGTTATTATCGTCAAAATTATCGTCGTTAATGTCGTCGTTATTATCGTCGTTATTATCATCAAAATTATCGTCGTTAATGTCGTCGTTATTATCGTCGTTATTATCGTCATTATCATCGTTATTATTGTCGTTATAATTGTCTAAATTATCGTCGTTAATTTGGTCGGTATTTTCGTCGTTATTATCTTCATTATCATCGTTATTATCGTCGTTATAATTGTCAAAATTGTCGTCGGTATTTTCCTCGTAATTATCCTCATAATTATCGTCGTTAACATCGTCGTTATTATCGTCATTATCATCGTTGTTATCGTCGTTAATATCGCCATTAGCGTAGTTATTATCGTCAAAATTATCGTAGTTAATGTCGTCGATATTATCGTCGGTATTTTCGTCGTTATTATCGTCGTTATTATCGTCATTATCATCGTTGTTATCGTCGTTATTTTCCTCATAATTATCGTCGTTAATATCGTCGTTATTATCGTCATTATCTTCGTTGTTATCGTCGTTAATATCGTCGTTAGCATAGTTATTATCGTCAAAATTATCGTAGTTAATGTCGTCGATACTATCGTCGGAATTTTCGTCGTTATTATCGTCGTTATTATCGTCATTATCATCGTTATTATCGTCGTTATAATTGTCAAAATTATCGTCGTTAATGTTGTCGGTACTTTCGTCGTAATTATCGTCATAATTATCGTCGTTAATATCGTCGTTATTATCGTCATTATCATCGTTGTTATCGTCGTTAATATCGACATTAGCATAGTTATTATCGTCAAAATTATCGAAGTTAATGTCGTCCATATTATCGTCGGTATTTTCGTCGTTATTATCGTCGTTATTATCGTCATTATCATCGATGTTATCGTCGTTATTTTCCTCATAATTATCGTCGTTATATTCCTCATAATTATCGTCGTTATCATCGTCATTATCATCGTTGTTATCGTCATTATTTTCCTCATAATTATTGTCGTTAATATCGTCGTTATTATCGTCATTATCTTCGTTGTTATCGTCAACAATATCGTCGTTATTATCTTCGATATATCGTTATTATCGTCGTTAATGTGGTCGTTATTATCGTCGTTATTATCGTTGTTATTATCTTCGATATATCGTTATTATCGTCGTTATAATCAACGTTATTAGCATCGTTATTATCATCGCTATTATCGTCGTTATTATCGTCGATATTATCGTAGTTTTAACGTCGTCATTATCGTCGTTAATATCGTCGTTATTATCGTTGTTATTATCGACGTTATTATCGTCGTTATTATCGTCGTTATTGTCGTTGTTATCGGCCTTATTATCCTCATAATAATAGTTGTTTTTGATGTCGCTAATATCGTCGTTATTATCGTCGTTATTATCGACGTTATTATCGTCGTTATTATCGTCATTTTCATCGTTGTTATCGTCCTTATATTCCTCATAATTATAGTCGTTATTATTGTCGTTAATATTGTCGTTATTATCGTCATTATCATCGTTAATATTGACGTTATTATCGTCGTTATTATCGACGTTATTATCGTCGTTATTATCGTCATTATCATCGTTGCTATCGTCCTTATTATCCTCATAATTATAGTCGTTATTATTGTCGTTAATATCGTCGATATTATCGTCGTTATTATCGACGTTATTATCGTCGTTATTGTCTTCCTTATTATCGTCGTTATTATTTTCATTATCATCGTTGTTATCGTCCTTATTATCCTCATTATTATAGTTGTCATTATCATCGTTAATATTGTCGTTATTATCGTTGTTATTATCGACGTTAATATCGTCGTTATTATCGTCGTTATTATCGACGATATTATCGTCGTTATTATCGTCATTATCATCGTTGTTATCGTCCTTATTATCCTCATAATTATCGTCGTTATTATTGTCGTTATTATCGTCGTTATTATCGACGTTAATATCGTCGTTATTATCGTCGTTATTATCGACGTTATTATCGTCGTTATTATCGTCATTATCATCGTTGTTATCGTCCTTATTATCCTCATAATTATCGTCGTTATTATTGTCGTTAATATCGTGGTTATTATCGACGTTATTATCGTCGTTATTATCATCATTATTATCGTCATTATCATCGTTAATATTGTCGTTATTGTCGTCGTTATTATCGACGTTATTATCGTCGTTATTATCGTCGTTATTATCGTCGTTATTATCGTCCTTATTATGGTCGTTATTATCGTAATTATCATCGTTGTTATCGTCCTTATTATACTCATAATTATCGTCGTTATTATTGTCGTTAATTTCGTCGTTATTGTCCTCGTTATTATCGTCATTATCATCGTTAATAATGTCGTTATTATCGGTGTTATTATCGACGTTATTATCGTCGTTATTATCGTCATTATCATCGTCGTTATCGTCCTTATTATCCTCATAATTATAGTCTTTATTAATGTCGTTAATATCGTCGTTATTATCGTCGTTATTATCGACGTTATTATCGTCGTTATTATCGTCGTTATTATCATCATTATTATCGTCATTATCATCGTTAATATTGTCGTTATTATCGTCGTTATTATCGACATTGTTATCGTCGTTATTATCGTCATTATAATCGTTGTTATCGTCCTTATTATCCTCATAATTATAGTCGTTATTGATGTCGCTAATATCGTCGTTATTATCGTCGTTATTATCGACGTTATTATCGTCGTTATTATCGTCGTTATTATCGTCGTTATTATCGTCCTTATTATCGTCGTTATTATCGTCATTATCATCGTTAATATTGTCGCTATTATCGTCGTTATTATCGACGTTATTATCGTCGTTATTATCGTCATTATCATCGTTGTTATCGTCCTTATTATCCTCATTATTATAGTCGTTATTATTGTCGTTAATATCGTCGTTATTATCGTCGTTATTATCGTCATTATCATCGTTAATATTGTCGTTATTATCGTCGTTATTATCGACATTGTTATCGTCGTTATTATCGTCATTATAATCGTTGTTATCGTCTGTATTATCCTCATAATTATAGTCGTTATTGATGTCGCTAATATCGTCGTTATTATCGTCGTTATTATCGACGTTATTATCGTCGTTATTATCGTCGTTATTTTCGTCGTTATTATCGTCCTTATTATCGTCGTTATTATCGTCATTATCATCGTTAATATTGTCGTTAGTATCGTCGTTATTATCGACGTTATTATCGTCGTTATTATCGTTAATATCATCGTTGTTATCGTCCTTATTATCCTCATAATTATCGTCGATATTATTGTCGTTAATATCGTCGTTAATATCGTCGTTATTATCGTCATTATCATCGGTAATATTGTCATTATTATCGTCGTTATTATCGACGTTATTATCGTCGTTATTATCGTCGTTATTATCGTCCTTATTATCGTGTTATTATCGTGTTTATCATCGTTGTTATCGTCCTTATTATCCTCATAATTATAGTCGTTATTATTGTCGTTAATATCGTCGTTATTATCGTCGTTATTATCGTCATTATCATCGTTAATATTGTCGTTATTATCGTCGTTATTATCGACGTTATTATCGACGTTATTATCGTCGTTATTATCGTCGTTATTATCGTCGTTATTATCGTCCTTATTATCGTCGTTATTATCGTCATTATCATCGTTGTTATCGTCCTTATTATCTTCATAATTACTGTCGTTATTATTGTCGTTAATATCGTCGTTATTATCGTCGTTATTATCGTCATTATCATCGTTAATATTGTCGTTATTATCGTCGTTATCATCGTTGTTATCGTCCTTATTATCCACATAATTATAGTCGTTATTATTGTAGTTAATATCGTCGTTATTATCGTCGTTATTATCGACGTTATTATCGTCTTTAATTAGGTCCTTATTATCGTCGTTATTATCGTCGTTATTATCGTCCTTATTATCGACGTTATTATCGTCATTATCATCGTTAATATTGTCGTTATTATCATCGTTATTATCGACGTTATTATCGTCGTTATTATCGTTGTTATTGTCGTCCTTATTATCGTCGTTATTATCGTCATTATCATTGTTAATATTGTCGTTATTATCGTCGTTATTATCGACATTATTATCGTCTATATTACCGTCATTATAATCGTTGTTATCGTCCTTATTATCCTCATAATAATAGTCGTTATTGATGTCGCTAATATCGTCGTTATTATCGTCGTTATTATCGACGTTATTATCGTCGTTATTATCGTCATTATCATCGTTATTATCGTCCTTATTATCCTCATAATTATGGTCATTATTATTGTCGTTTATATCGTCGTTATTATCGTCGTTATTATCGTCGTTAAATAGGTCCTTATTATCGTCGTTATTATCCTCCTTATTATCGTTGTTATTATCGTCATTATCATCGTTAATATTGTCGTTATTATCGTCGTTATTATCGACGTTATTATCGTCGTTATTATCGTCGTTATTATCGTCATTATCATCGTTAATATTGTCGTTATTATCGTCGTTATTATCGACATTGTTATCGTCGTTATTATCTTCATTATCATCGTTGTTATCGTCCTTATTATCCTCATAATTATGGTCATTATTATTGTCGTTTATATCGTCGTTATTATCGTCGTTATTATCGTCGTTAAATAGGTCCTTATTATCGTCGTTATTATCCTCCTTATTATCGTCGTTATTATCGTCATTATCATCGTTAATATTGTCGTTATTATCGTCGTTATTATCGACATTGTTATCGTCGTTATTATCGTCATTATCATCGTTGTTATCGTCCTTATTATCCTCATAATTATGGTCATTATTATTGTCGTTTATATCGTCGTTATTATCGTCGTTATTATCGTCGTTAAATAGGTCCTTATTATCGTCGTTATTATCCTCCTTATTATCGTTGTTATTATCGTCATTATCATCGTTAATATTGTCGTTATTATCGTCGTTATAATCGACGTTATTATCGTCGTTATTATCGTCGTTATTGTCGTCCTTATTATCGTCGTTATTATCGTCATTATCATCGTTAATATTGTCGTTATTATCGTCGTTATTATCGACATTATTATCGTCGTTATTATCGTCATTATAATCGTTGTTATCGTCCTTATTATCCTCATAATAATAGTCGTTATTGATGTCGCTAATATCGTCGTTATTATCGTCGTTATTATCGACGTTATTATCGTCGTTATTATCGTCATTATCATCGTTGTTATCGTCCTTATTATCCTCATAATTATGGTCATTATTATCGACGTTATTATCGTCGTTATTATCGTCGATATTATCATCGTTATTATCGTCCTTATTATCGTCGTTATTATTGTCATTATCATCGTTGTTATCGTCCTTATTATCTTCATAATTATTGGCGTTATTATTGTCGTTAATATCGTCGTTATTATCGTCGTTATTATCGTCATTATCATCGTTAATATTGTCGTTATTATCGTCATTATCATCGTTGTTATCGTCCTTATTGTCCTCATAATTATCGTCGTTATTATTGTCGTTAATATCGTGGTTATTATCGACGTTATTATCGTCGTTATTATCATCATTATTATCGTCATTATCATCGTTAATATTGACGTTATTATCGTCGTTATTATCGACGTTATTATCGTCGTTATTATCGTCGTTATTATCGTCGTTATTATCGTCCTTATTATGGTCGTTATTATCGTCATTATCATCGTTGTTATCGTCCTTATTATTCTCATAATTATAGTCGTTCTTATTGTCGTTAATATCGTCGTTATTATCGTCGTTATTATCGACGTTATTATCGTCGTTAAATAGGTCCTTATTATCGTCGTTATTATCCTCCTTATTATCGTCGTTATTATTGTCATTATCATCGTTGTTATCGTCCTTATTATCTTCATAATTATTGGCGTTATTATTGTCGTTAATATCGTCGTTATTATCGTCGTTATTATCGTCATTATCATCGTTAATATTGTCGTTATTATCGTCATTATCATCGTTGTTATCGTCCTTATTATCCTCATAATTATCGTCGTTATTATTGTCGTTAATATCGTGGTTATTATCGACGTTATTATCGTCGTTATTATCATCATTATTATCGTCATTATCATCGTTAATATTGACGTTATTATCGTCGTTATTATCGACGTTATTATCGTCGTTATTATCGTCGTTATTATCGTCGTTATTATCGTCCTTATTATGGTCGTTATTATCGTCATTATCATCGTTGTTATCGTCCTTATTATCCTCATAATTATAGTCGTTCTTATTGTCGTTAATATCGTCGTTATTATCGTCGTTATTATCGACGTTATTATCGTCGTTAAATAGGTCCTTATTATCGTCGTTATTATCCTCCTTATTATCGTTGTTATTATCGTCATTATCATCGTTAATATTGTCGTTATTATCGTCGTTATTATCGACGTTTATATCGTCGTTATTATCGTCGTTATTATCGACGATATTATCGTCGTTATTATTGTCATTATCATCGTTGTTATCGTCCTTATTATCCTCATAATTATCGTCGTTATTATTGTCGTTATTATCGTCGTTATTATCGACGTTAATATCGTCGTTATTATCGTCGTTATTATCGACGTTATTATCGTCGTTATTATCGTCATTATCATCGTTGTTATCGTCCTTATTATCCTCATAATTATCGTCGTTATTATTGTCGTTAATATCGTGGTTATTATCAACGTTATTATCGTCGTTATTATCATCATTATTATCGTCATTATCATCGTTAATATTGACGTTATTATCGTCGTTATTATCGACGTTATTATCGTCGTTATTATCGTCGTTATTATCGTCGTTATTATCGTCCTTATTATGGTCGTTATTATCGTCATTATCATCGTTGTTATCGTCCTTATTATCCTCATAATTATAGTCGTTCTTATTGTCGTTAATATCGTCGTTATTATCGTCGTTATTATCGACGTTATTATCGTCGTTAAATAGGTCCTTATTATCGTCGTTATTATCCTCCTTATTATCGTTGTTATTATCGTCATTATCATCGTTAATATTGTCGTTATTATCGTCGTTATTATCGACGTTATTATCGTCGTTATTATCGTCGTTATTGTCGTTGTTATCGGCCTTATTATCCTCATAATAATAGTTGTTATTGATGTCGCTAATATCGTCGTTATTATCGTCGTTATTATCGACGTTATTATCGTCGTTATTATCGTCATTATCATCGTTGTTATCGTCCTTATTATCCTCATAATTATAGTCGTTATTATTGTCGTTAATATTGTCGTTATTATCGTCATTATCATCGTTAATATTGACGTTATTATCGTCGTTATTATCGACGTTATTATCGTCGTTATTATCGTCATTATCATCGTTGCTATCGTCCTTATTATCCTCATAATTATAGTCGTTATTATTGTCGTTAATATCGTCGATATTATCGTCGTTATTATCGACGTTATTATCGTCGTTATTGTCTTCCTTATTATCGTCGTTATTATCGTCATTATCATCGTTGTTATCGTCCTTATTATCCTCATTATTATAGTTGTCATTATCATCGTTAATATTGTCGTTATTATCGTCGTTATTATCGACGTTAATATCGTCGTTATTATCGTCGTTATTATCGACGATATTATCGTCGTTATTATTGTCATTATCATCGTTGTTATCGTCCTTATTATCCTCATAATTATCGTCGTTATTATTGTCGTTATTATCGTCGTTATTATCGACGTTAATATCGTCGTTATTATCGTCGTTATTATCGACGTTATTATCGTCGTTATTATCGTCATTATCATCGTTGTTATCGTCCTTATTATCCTCATAATTATCGTCGTTATTATTGTCGTTAATATCGTGGTTATTATCGACGTTATTATCGTCGTTATTATCATCATTATTATCGTCATTATCATCGTTAATATTGTCGTTATTGTCGTCGTTATTATCGACGTTATTATCGTCGTTATTATCGTCGTTATTATCGTCGTTATTATCGTCCTTATTATGGTCGTTATTATCGTAATTATCATCGTTGTTATCGTCCTTATTATACTCATAATTATCGTCGTTATTATTGTCGTTAATATCGTCGTTATTGTCGTCGTTATTATCGTCATTATCATCGTTAATAATGTCGTTATTATCGGTGTTATTATCGACGTTATTATCGTCGTTATTATCGTCATTATCATCATCGTTATCGTCCTTATTATCCTCATAATTATAGTCTTTATTAATGTCGTTAATATCGTCGTTATTATCGTCGTTATTATCGACGTTATTATCGTCGTTATTATCGTCGTTATTATCATCATTATTATCGTCATTATCATCGTTAATATTGTCGTTATTATCGTCGTTATTATCGACATTGTTATCGTCGTTATTATCGTCATTATAATCGTTGTTATCGTCCTTATTATCCTCATAATTATAGTCGTTATTGATGTCGCTAATATCGTCGTTATTATCGTCGTTATTATCGACGTTATTATCGTCGTTATTATCGTCGTTATTTTCGTCGTTATTATCGTCCTTATTATCGTCGGTATTATCGTCATTATCATCGTTAATATTGTCGTTAGTATCGTCGTTATTATCGACGTTATTATCGTCGTTATTATCGTTAATATCATCGTTGTTATCGTCCTTATTATCGTCATAATTATCGTCGTTATTATTGTCGTTAATATCGTCGTTATTATCGTCGTTATTATCGTCATTATCATCGTTAATATTGTCATTATTATCGTCGTTATTATCGACGTTATTATCGTCGTTATTATCGTCGTTATTATCGTCCTTATTATCGTGTTATTATCGTCTTTATCATCGTTGTTATCGTCCTTATTATCCTCATAATTATAGTCGTTATTATTGTCGTTAATATCGTCGTTATTATCGTCGTTATTATCGTCATTATCATCGTTAATATTGTCGTTATTATCGTCGTTATTATCGACGTTATTATCGACGTTATTATCGTCGTTATTATCGTCGTTATTATCGTCGTTATTATCGTCCTTATTATCGTCGTTATTATCGTTATTATCATCGTTGTTATCGTCCTTATTATCTTCATAATTATTGTCGTTATTATTGTCGTTAATATCGTCGTTATTATCGTCGTTATTATCGTCATTATCATCGTTAATATTGTCGTTATTATCGTCGTTATCATCGTTGTTATCGTCCTTATTATCCTCATAATTATAGTCGTTATTATTGTAGTTAATATCGTCGTTATTATCGTCGTTATTATCGACGTTATTATAGTCTTTAATTAGGTCCTTATTATCGTCGTTATTATCGTCCTTATTATCGTCCTTATTATCGTCGTTATTATCGACATTATTATCGTCGTTATTATCGTCATTATAATCGTTGTTATCGTCCTTATTATCCTCATAATAATAGTCGTTATTGATGTCGCTAATATCGTCGATATTATCGTCGTTATTATCGACGTTATTATCGTCGTTATTATCGTCATTATTATCGTTGTTATCGTCCTTATTATCCTCATAATTATAGTCGTTATTATAGTCGTTAATATCGTCGTTATTATCGTCGTTATTATCGACGTTATTATCGTCGTTATTAGCGTCGATATTATCATCGTTATTATCGTCCTTATTATCGTCGTTATTATTGTCATTATCATCGTTGTTATCGTCCTTATTATCTTCATAATTATTGTCGTTATTATTGTCGTTAATATCGTCGTTATTATCGTCGTTATTATCGTCATTATCATCGTTAATATTGTCGTTATTATCGTCATTATCATCGTTGTTATCGTCCTTATTATCCTCATAATTATCGTCGTTATTATTGTCGTTAATATCGTGGTTATTATCGACGTTATTATCGTCGTTATTATCATCATTATTATCGTCATTATCATCGTTAATATTGACGTTATTATCGTCGTTATTATCGACGTTATTATCGTCGTTATTATCGTCGTTATTATCGTCGTTATTATCGTCCTTATTATGGTCGTTATTATCGTCATTATCATCGTTGTTATCGTCCTTATTATCCTCATAATTATAGTCGTTCTTATTGTCGTTAATATCGTCGTTATTATCGTCGTTATTATCGACGTTATTATCGTCGTTAAATAGGTCCTTATTATCGTCGTTATTATCCTCCTTATTATCGTTGTTATTATCGTCATTATCATCGTTAATATTGTCGTTATTATCGTCGTTATTATCGACGTTATTATCGTCGTTATTATCGTCGTTATTGTCGTTGTTATCGGCCTTATTATCCTCATAATAATAGTTGTTATTGATGTCGCTAATATCGTCGTTATTATCGTCGTTATTATCGACGTTATTATCGTCGTTATTATCGTCATTATCATCGTTGTTATCGTCCTTATTATCCTCATAATTATAGTCGTTATTATTGTCGTTAATATTGTCGTTATTATCGTCATTATCATCGTTAATATTGACGTTATTATTGTCGTTATTATCGACGTTATTATCGTCGTTATTATCGTCATTATCAACGTTGCTATCGTCCTTATTATCCTCATAATTATAGTCGTTATTATTGTCGTTAATATCGTCGATATTATCGTCGTTATTATCGACGTTATTATCGTCGTTATTGTCTTCCTTATTATCGTCGTTATTATCGTCATTATCATCGTTGTTATCGTCCTTATTATCCTCATTAATATAGTTGTCATTATCATCGTTAATATTGTCGTTATTATCGTCGTTATTATCGTCGTTATTATCGACGTTATTATCGTCGTTATTATCGTCGTTATTATCATCATTATTATCGTCTTTATCATCGTTAATATTGTCGTTATTATCCTCGTTTTTATCGTCCTTATTATCCTCTTAATTATAGTCGTTATTATTGTCGTTAATATCGTCGTTAATATCGTCGTTATTATCGTCATTATCATCGTTAGTATTGTCGTTATTATCGTCGTTATTATCGACGTTATTATCGTCGTTATTATCGTCATTATCATCGTTGTTATCGTCCTTATTATCCTCATAATTATAGTCGTTATTATTGTCGTTAATATCGTCGTTATTATCGTCATTATCATCGTTAATATTGTCGTTATTATCGTCGTTAATATCGACGTTATTATCGTCGTTATTATCGTCATTATCATCGTTGTTATCGTCCTTAATATCCTCATAATTATAGTCGTTATTATTGTCGTTAATATCGTCGTTATTATCGTCGTTATTATCGACGTTATTATCGTCGTTATTATCGTCGTTATTATCGTCGTCATTATCGTCCTTATTGTCATCGATATTATCGTCATTATCATCGTTGCTATCGTCCTTATTATCCTCATAATTATAGTCGTTATTATTGTCGGTAATATCGTCGTTATTATCGTCGTTATTATCGTCATTATCATCGTTAATATTGACGTTATTATCGTCGTTATTTTCGACGTTATTATCGTCGTTTTTATAGTTATTATCATCGTTGTTATCATCCTTATTATCCTCATAATTTTTGTCATTATTATTGTCGTTAATATCGTAGTAATTATCGTCGTATTATCGTCGTTATTATCGTCCTTATTATCGTCGTTATTTTCGTCATTATCATCGTTAGATTTGTCGTTATTATCGTCGTTATTATCGTCCTTATTATCGTCGTTATTATCGTCATAATCATCGTTATTATTGTCGTTATTTTCGTCGGTAATTTCGTCCTTATTATCGTCGTTATTATCGTCATTATCATCGTTGCTATCGTCCTTATTATCCTCATAATTATAGTCGTTATTATTGTCGTTAATATCGTCGTTATTATCGTCGTTATTATCGACGTTATTATCGTCGTTATTGTCTTCCTTATTATCGTCGTTATTATCGTCATTATCATCGTTGTTATCGTCCTTATTATCCTCATTATTATAGTCGTTATTATTGTCGTTAATATCGTCGTAATTATCGTCGTTATTATCGTCCTTATTATCGTCGATATTTTCGTCATTATCATAGTTGTTATCGTCCTTATTATCCTCATAATTATAGTCGTTATTATTGTCGTTAATATCGTCGTTATAATCGTCGTTATTATCGTCATTATCATCGTTATTATTGTCATTATTATCGTCGTTATTATCGACGTTATTATCGTCGTTATTATCGTCCTTATTATCGTCGTTATTATCGTCATTATCATCGTTAATATTGTCGCTATTATCGTCGTTATTATCGACGTTATTATCGTCGGTATTATCGTCATTATCATCGTTGTTATCGTCCTTATTATCCTCATTATTATAGTCGTTATTATTGTCGTTAATATCGTCGTTATTATCGTCGTTATTATCGTCATTATCATCGTTAATATTGTCGTTATTATCGTCGTTATTATCGACATTGTTATCGTCGTTATTATCGTCATTATAATCGTTGTTATCGTCCTTATTATCCTCATAATTATAGTCGTTATTGATGTCGCTAATATCGTCGTTATTATCGTCGTTATTATCGACGTTATTATCGTCGTTATTATCGTCGTTATTATCGTCGTTATTATCGTCCTTATTATCGTCGTTATTATCGTCATTATCATCGTTAATATTGTCGTTAGTATCGTCGTTATTACCGACGTTATTATCGTCGTTATTATCGTTAATATCATCGTTGTTATCGTCCTTATTATCCTCATAATTATCGTCGTTATTATTGTCGTTAATATCGTCGTTATTATCGTCGTTATTATCGTCATTATCATCGTTAATATTGTCATTATTATCGTCTTTATTATCGACGTTATTATCGTCGTTAATATCGTCGTTATTATCGTCCTTATTATCGTGTTATTATCGTCTTTATCATCGTTGTTATCGTCCTTATTATCCTCATAATTATAGTCGTTATTATTGTCGTTAATATCGTCGTTATTATCGTCGTTATTATCGTCATTATCATCGTTAATATTGTCGTTATTATCGTCGTTATCATCGTTGTTATCGTCCTTATTATCCTCATAATTATAGTCGTTATTATTGTGGTTAATATCGTCGTTATTATCGTCGTTATTATCGACGTTATTATCGTCTTTAATTAGGTCCTTATTATTGTCGTTATTATCGTCGTTATTATCGTCCTTATTATCGACGTTATTATCGTCATTATCATCGTTAATATTGTCGTTATTATCATCGTTATTATCGACGTTATTATCGTCGTTATTATCGTCGTTATTATCGTCCTTATTATGGTCGTTATTATCGTCATTATCATCGTTGTTATCGTCCTTATTATACTCATAATTATCGTCGTTATTACTGTCGTTAATATCGTCGTTATTATCTTCGTTATTATCGTCATTATCATCGTTAATATTGTCGTTATTATCGTCGTTATTATCGACGTTATTATCGTCGTTATTATCGTCATTATCATCGTTGCTATCGTCCTTATTATCCTCATAATTATAGTCGTTATTATTGTCGTTAATATCGTCGTTATTATCGTCGTTATTATCGTCGTTTTATCATCATTATTATCGTCGTTATTATCGTCATTATCATCGTTAATATTGTCGTTATTGTCGTCGTTATTATCGACGTTATTATCGTCGTTATTATCGTCGTTATTATCGTCCTTATTATGGTCGTTATTATCGTCATTATCATCGTTGTTATCGTCCTTATTATACTCATAATTATCGTCGTTATTATTGTCGTTAATATCGTCGTTATTATCGTCGTTATTATCGTCATTATCATCGTTAATATTATCGTTATTATCGTCGTTATTATCGACGTTATTATCGTCGTTATTATCGTCATTATCATCGTTGTTATCGTCCTTAATATCCTCATAATTATAGTCGTTATTATTGTCGTTAATATCGTCGTTATTATCGTCGTTATTATCGACGTTATTATCGTCGTTATTATCGTCGTTATTATCGTCGTCATTATCGTCCTTATTGTCATCGATATTATCGTCATTATCATCGTTGCTATCGTCCTTATTATCCTCATAATTATAGTCGTTATTATTGTCGGTAATATCGTCGTAATTATCGTCGTTATTATCGTCATTATCATCGTTAATATTGACGTTATTATCTTCGTTATTTTCGACGTTATTATCGTCGTTTTTATAGTTATTATCATCGTTGTTATCATCCTTATTATCCTCATAATTTTTGTCATTATTATTGTCGTTAATATCGTAGTAATTAACGTCGTATTATCGTCGTTATTATCGTCCTTATTATCGTCGTTATTTTCGTCATTATCATCGTTAGATTTGTCGTTATTATCGTCGTTATTATCGTCCTTATTATCGTCGTTATTATCGTCATAATCATCGTTATTATTGTCGTTATTTTCGTCGGTAATTTCGTCCTTATTATCGTCGTTATTATCGTCATTATCATCGTTGCTATCGTCCTTATTATCCTCATAATTATAGTCGTTATTATTGTCGTTAATATCGTCGTTATTATCGTCGTTATTATCGACGTTATTATCGTCGTTATTGTCTTCCTTATTATCGTCGTTATTATCGTCATTATCATCGTTGTTATCGTCCTTATTATCCTCATTATTATAGTCGTTATTATTGTCGTTAATATCGTCGTAATTATCGTCGTTATTATCGTCCTTATTATCGTCGATATTTTCGTCATTATCATAGTTGATATCGTCCTTATTATCCTCATAATTATAGTCGTTATTATTGTCGTTAATATCGTCGTTATAATCGTCGTTATTATCGTCATTATCATCGTTATTATTGTCATTATTATCGTCGTTATTATCGATGTTATTATCGTCGTTATTATCGTCCTTATTATCGTCGTTATTATCGTCATTATCATCGTTAATATTGTCGCTATTATCGTCGTTATTATCGACGTTATTATCGTCGGAATTATCGTCATTATCATCGTTGTTATCGTCCTTATTATCCTCATTATTATAGTCGTTATTATTGTCGTTAATATCGTCGTTATTATCGTCGTTATTATCGTCATTATCATCGTTAATATTGTTGTTATTATCGTCGTTATTATCGACATTGTTATCGTCGTTATTATCGTCATTATAATCGTTGTTATCGTCCTTATTATCCTCATAATTATAGTCGTTATTGATGTCGCTAATATCGTCGTTATTATCGTCGTTATTATCGACGTTATTATCGTCGTTATTATCGTCGTTATTATCGTCGTTATTATCGTCCTTATTATCGTCGTTATTATCGTCATTATCATCGTTAATATTGTCGTTAGTATCGTCGTTATTATCGACGTTATTATCGTCGTTATTATCGTCGTTATTATCGTCCTTATTATCGTGTTATTATCGTCTTTATCATCGTTGTTATCGTCCTTATTATCCTCATAATTATAGTCGTTATTATTGTCGTTAATATCGTCGTTATTATCGTCGTTATTATCGTCATTATCATCGTTAATATTGTCGTTATTATCGTCGTTATTATCGACGTTATTATCGACGTTATTATCGTCGTTATTATCGTCGTTATTATCGTCGTTATTATCGTCCTTATTATCGTCGTTATTATCGTCATTATCATCGTTGTTATCGTCCTTATTATCTTCATAATTATTGTCGTTATTATTGTCGTTAATATCGTCGTTATTATCGTCGTTATTATCGTCATTATCATCGTTAATATTGTCGTTATTATCGTCGTTATCATCGTTGTTATCGTCCTTATTATCCTCATAATTATAGTCGTTATTATTGTGGTTAATATCGTCGTTATTATCGTCGTTATTATCGACGTTATTATCGTCTTTAATTAGGTCCTTATTATTGTCGTTATTATCGTCGTTATTATCGTCCTTATTATCGACGTTATTATCGTCATTATCATCGTTAATATTGTCGTTATTATCATCGTTATTATCGACGTTATTATCGTCGTTATTATCGTCGTTATTATCGTCCTTATTATGGTCGTTATTATCGTCATTATCATCGTTGTTATCGTCCTTATTATACTCATAATTATCGTCGTTATTACTGTCGTTAATATCGTCGTTATTATCTTCGTTATTATCGTCATTATCATCGTTAATATTGTCGTTATTATCGTCGTTATTATCGACGTTATTATCGTCGTTATTATCGTCATTATCATCGTTGCTATCGTCCTTATTATCCTCATAATTATAGTCGTTATTATTGTCGTTAATATCGTCGTTATTATCGTCGTTATTATCGTCGTTTTATCATCATTATTATCGTCGTTATTATCGTCATTATCATCGTTAATATTGTCGTTATTGTCGTCGTTATTATCGACGTTATTATCGTCGCTATTATCGTCGTTATTATCGTCGTTATTATCGTCCTTATTATGGTCGTTATTATCGTCATTATCATCGTTGTTATCGTCCTTATTATACTCATAATTATCGTCGTTATTATTGTCGTTAATATCGTCGTTATTATCGTCGTTATTATCGTCATTATCATCGTTAATATTATCGTTATTATCGTCGTTATTATCGACGTTATTATCGTCGTTATTATCGTCATTATCATCGTTGTTATCGTCCTTATTATCCTCATAATTATAGTCGTTATTATTGTCGTTAATATCGTCGTTATTATCGTCGTTATTATCGACGTTATTATCGTCGTTATTGTCTTCCTTATTATCGTCGTTATTATCGTCATTATCATCGTTGTTATCGTCCTTATTATTCTCATTATTATAGTCGTTATTATTGTCGTTAATATCGTCGTAATTATCGTCGTTATTATCGTCCTTATTATCGTCGATATTTTCGTCATTATCATAGTTGTTATCGTCCTTATTATCCTCATAATTATAGTCGTTATTATTGTCGTTAATATCGTCGTTATAATCGTCGTTATTATCGTCATTATCATCGTTATTATTGTCATTATTATCGTCGTTATTATCGACGTTATTATCGTCGTTATTATCGTCATTATCATCGTTGTTATCGTCCTTATTATCCTCATAATTATAGTCGTTATTATTGTCGTTAATATCGTCGTTATTATCGTCGTTATTATCGACGTTTTTTTCGTCGTTAATTAGGTCCTTATTATCGTCGTTATTATCGTCGTTATTATCGTCCTTATTATCGTCGTTATTATCGTCATTATCATCGTTAATATTGTCGTTATTATCGTCGTTATTGTCGACGTTTATATCGTCGTTTTATCGTCGTTATTATCGACGATATTATCGTCGTTATTATCGTCATTATCTTCGTTGTTATCGTCCTTATTATCCTCATAATTAGCGTCGTTATTATTGTCGTTAATATCGTGGTTATTATCGACGTTATTATCGTCGTTATTATCATCATTATTATCGTCATTATCATCGTTAATATTGTCGTTATTATCGTTGTTATTATCGACGTTATTATCGTCGTTATTATCGTCATTATCATCGTTGTTATCGTCCTTATTATCCTCATAATTATCGTCGTTATTATTGTCGTTAATATCGTGGTTATTATCGACGTTATTATCGTCGTTATTATCATCATTATTATCGTCATAATCATCGGTAATATTGTCGTTATTATAGTCATTATTATCGTCGTTATTATCGTGATTATCATCGTTAATATTGTCGTTAAGATCGTCGTAATTATCGTCGTATTATCGTCGTTATTATCGTCCTTATTATCGTCGTCATTATCGTCATTATCATCGTTAGAATTGTCGTTATTATCGTCGTTATTATCGTCCTTATTATCGTCGATATTATCGTCAATATCATCGTTAATATTGTCGCTATTATCGTCGTTATTATCGACGTTATTATCGTCATTATCATCGTTGTTATCGTCCTTATTATCCTCATAATTATCGTCGTTATTATTGTCGTTAATATCGTGGTTATTATCGACGTTATTATCGTCGTTATTATCATCATTAATATCGTCATTATCATCGTTAATATTGTCGTTATTATCGTCGTTATTATTGACGTTATTATCGTCGTTATTATCGTCATTATCATCGTTGTTATCGTCCTTATTATCCTCATAATTATCGTCGTTATTATTGTCGTTAATATCGTGGTTATTATCGACGTTATTATCGTCGTTATTATCATCATTATTATCGTCATTATCATCGTTAATATTGTCGTTATTACAGTCGTTATTATCGTCGTTATTATCGTGATTATAATCGTTAATATTGTCGTTAAGATCGTCGTAATTATCGTCGTATTATCGTCGTTATTATCGTCCTTATTATCGTCGTCATTATCGTCATTATCATCGTTAGAATTGTAGTTATTATCGTCGTTATTATCGTCCTTATTATCGTCGTTATTATCGTCATTATCATCGTTAATATTGTCGCTATTATCGTCGTTATTATCGACGTTATTATCGTCATTATCATCGTTGTTATCGTCCTTATTATCCTCATAAATATAGTCGTTAATATCGTCGTTATTATCGTCGTTATTGTCGACGTTATTATCGTCGTTATTATCGTCCTTATTATCGTCGTTATTATCGTTATTATCATCGTTGTTGTCGTCCTTATTATCCCCATTATTATAGTCGTTATTATTGTCGTTAATATTGTCGTAATTATCGTCGTTATTATCGTCATTATCATCGTTAATATTGACGTTATTATCGCCGTTATTATCGACGATATCATCGTCATTATCGTCATTATCATCGATGTTATCGTCCTTATTATCCTCATAATTATAGTCGTTCTTATTGTCGTTAATATCGTCGTTATTATCGTCGTTATTATCGACGTTATTATCGTCGTTAATTAGTTCCTCATTATCGTCGTTATTATCGTTGTTATTATCGTCCTTATTATCGACGTTATTATCGTCATTATCATCGTTAATATTGTCGTTATTATCGTCGTTAAAATCGACGTTATTATCGTCGTTATTATCGTCATTATTATCGTTGTTATCGTCCTTATTATCCTCATAATTATAGTCGTTGTTATTGTCGTTAATATCGTCGTTATTATCGTCGTTATTATCGACGTTATTACCGTCGTTATTATCGTCATTATCATCGTTGTTATCGTCCTTATAATCCTCATTATTATTGTCGTTAATATCGTCGTAATTATCGTCGTTATTATTGTCATTATCATCGTTAATATTGACGTGATTATCGTCATTATTATCGACGTTATTATCGTCGTTATTATCGTCATTATCATCGCTGTTATCGTCCTTATTATCCTCATAATTATAGTCGTTATTATTGTCGTTAATAGCGTCGTTATTATCGTCATTATCATCGTTAATATTGTCGTTATTGTCGTCGTTATTATCGACGTTATTATCGTCGCTATTATCGTCGTTATTATCGTCGTTATTATCGTTCTTATTATGGTATTATTATCGTCAATATCATCGTTGTTATCGTCCTTGTTATACTCATAATTATCGTCGTTATTACTGTCGTTAATATCGTCGTTATTATCGTCGTTATTATCGTCATTATCATCGTTAATATTGTCGTTATTATCGTCGTTATTATCGACGTTATTATCGTCGTTATTATCGTCATTATCATCGTTGTTATCGTCCTTATTATCCTCATAATTATAGTCCTTATTATTGTCGTTAATATCGTCGTTATTATCGTCGTTATTATCGACGTTATTATCGTCGTTATTATCGTCGTTATTATCATCATTATTATCGTCATTATCATCGTTAATATTGTCGTTATTATCGTCGTTGTTATCGTCCTTATTATCCTCATAATTATAGTCGTTATTATTGTCGTTAATATCGTCGTTATTATCGTCGTTATTATCGTCATTATCATCCATAATATTGACGTTATTATCGTCGTTATTATCGACGTTATTATCGTCGTTATTATCGTCATTATCATCGTTGCTATCGTCCTTATTATCCTCATAATTATAGTCGTTATTATTGTCGTTAATATCGTGGTTATTATCGACGTTATTATCGTCGTTTTATCATCATTATTATCGTCGTTATTATCGTCATTATCATCGTTAATATTGTCGTTATTATATTCGTTATTATCGTCGTTATTATCGTCATTATCATCGTTAATATTGTCGTTATTGTCGTCGTTATTATCGACGTTATTATCGTCGCTATTATCGTCGTTATTATCGTCGTTATTATCGTCCTTATTATGGTCGTTATTATCGTCATTATCATCGTTGTTATCGTCCTTATTATACTCATAATTATCGTCGTTATTATTGTCGTTAATATCGTCGTTATTATCGTCGTTATTATCGTCATTATCATCGTTAATATTATCGTTATTATCGTCGTTATTATCGACGTTATTATCGTCGTTATTATCGTCATTATCATCGTTGTTATCGTCCTTATTATCCTCATAATTATAGTCGTTATTATTGTTGTTAATATCGTTGTTATTATCGTCGTTATTATCGACGTTATTATCGTCGTTATTATCGTCGTTATTATCATCATTATTATCGTCATTATCATCGTTAATATTGTCGTTATTATCGTCGTTGTTATCGTCCTTATTATCCTCATAATTATAGTCGTTATTATTGTCGTTAATATCGTCGTTATTATCGTCGTTATTATCGACGTTATTACCGTCGTTATTATCGTCATTATCATCGTTGTTATCGTCCTTATAATCCTCATTATTATTGTCGTTAATATCGTCGTAATTATCGTCGTTATTATCGTCATTATCATCGTTAATATTGTCGTTATTGTCGTCGTTATTATCGACGTTATTATCGTCGCTATTATCGTCGTTATTATCGTCGTTATTATCGTCCTTATTATGGTCGTTATTATCGTCATTATCATCGTTGTTATCGTCCTTGTTATACTCATAATTATCGTCGTTATTACTGTCGTTAATATCGTCGTTATTATCGTCGTTATTATCGTCATTATCATCGTTAATATTGTCGTTATTATCGTCGTTATTATCGACGTTATTATCGTCGTTATTATCGTCATTATCATCGTTGTTATCGTCCTTATTATCCTCATAATTATAGTCCTTATTATTGTCGTTAATATCGTCGTTATTATCGTCGTTATTATCGACGTTATTATCGTCGTTATTATCGTCGTTATTATCATCATTATTATCGTCATTATCATCGTTAATATTGTCGTTATTACCGTCGTTGTTATCGTCCTTATTATCCTCATAATTATAGTCGTTATTATTGTCGTTAATATCGTCGTTATTATCGTCGTTATTATCGTCATTATCATCGTTAATATTGTCGTTATTATCGTCGTTATTATCGACGTTATTATCGTCGTTATTATCGTCATTATCATCGTTGCTATCGTCCTTATTATCCTCATAATTATAGTCGTTATTATTGTCGTTAATATCGTGGTTATTATCGACGTTATTATCGTTGTTTTATCATCATTATTATCGTCGTTATTATCGTCATTATCATCGTTAATATTGTCGTTATTATATTCGTTATTATCGTCGTTATTATCGTCATTATCATCGTTAATATTGTCGTTATTGTCGTCGTTATTATCGACGTTATTATCGTCGCTATTATCGTCGTTATTATCGTCGTTATTATCGTCCTTATTATGGTCGTTATTATCGTCATTATCATCGTTGTTATCGTCCTTATTATACTCATAATTATCGTCGTTATTATTGTCGTTAATATCGTCGTTATTATCGTCATTATCATCGTTGCTATCGTCCTTATTATCCTCATAATTATAGTCGTTATTATTGTCGTTAATATCGTCGTTATTATCGTCGTTATTATCGTCGTTTTATCATCATTATTATCGTCGTTATTATCGTCATTATCATCGTTAATATTGTCGTTATTGTCGTCGTTATTATCGACGTTATTATCGTCGCTATTATCGTCGTTATTATCGTCGTTATTATCGTCCTTATTATGGTCGTTATTATCGTCATTATCATCGTTGTTATCGTCCTTATTATACTCATAATTATCGTCGTTATTATTGTCGTTAATATCGTCGTTATTATCGTCGTTATTATCGTCATTATCATCGTTAATATTATCGTTATTATCGTCGTTATTATCGACGTTATTATCGTCGTTATTATCGTCATTATCATCGTTGTTATCGTCCTTATTATCCTCATAATTATAGTCGTTATTATTGTCGTTAATATCGTCGTTATTATCGTCGTTATTATCGACGTTATTATCGTCGTTATTGTCTTCCTTATTATCGTCGTTATTATCGTCATTATCATCGTTGTTATCGTCCTTATTATCCTCATTATTATAGTCGTTATTATTGTCGTTAATATCGTCGTAATTATCGTCGTTATTATCGTCCTTATTATCGTCGATATTTTCGTCATTATCATAGTTGTTATCGTCCTTATTATCCTCATAATTATAGTCGTTATTATTGTCGTTAATATCGTCGTTATAATCGTCGTTATTATCGTCATTATCATCGTTATTATTGTCATTATTATCGTCGTTATTATCGACGTTATTATCGTCGTTATTATCGTCATTATCATCGTTAATATTGTCGTTATTGTCGTCGTTATTATCGACGTTATTATCGTCGCTATTATCGTCGTTATTATCGTCGTTATTATCGTCCTTATTATGGTCGTTATTATCGTCATTATCATCGTTGTTATCGTCCTTATTATACTCATAATTATCGTCGTTATTATTGTCGTTAATATCGTCGTTATTATCGTCGTTATTATCGTCATTATCATCGTTAATATTATCGTTATTATCGTCGTTATTATCGACGTTATTATCGTCGTTATTATCGTCATTATCTTCGTTGTTATCGTCCTTATTATCCTCATAATTATCGTCGTTATTATTGTCGTTAATATCGTGGTTATTATCGACGTTATTATCGTCGTTATTATCATCATTATTATCGTCATTATCATCGTTAATATTGTCGTTATTATCGTTGTTATTATCGACGTTATTATCGTCGTTATTATCGTCATTATCATCGTTGTTATCGTCCTTATTATCCTCATAATTATCGTCGTTATTATTGTCGTTAATATCGTGGTTATTATCGACGTTATTATCGTCGTTATTATCATCATTATTATCGTCATAATCATCGGTAATATTGTCGTTATTATAGTCATTATTATCGTCGTTATTATCGTGATTATCATCGTTAATATTGTCGTTAAGATCGTCGTAATTATCGTCGTATTATCGTCGTTATTATCGTCCTTATTATCGTCGTCATTATCGTCATTATCATCGTTAGAATTGTCGTTATTATCGTCGTTATTATCGTCCTTATTATCGTCGATATTATCGTCAATATCATCGTTAATATTGTCGCTATTATCGTCGTTATTATCGACGTTATTATCGTCATTATCATCGTTGTTATCGTCCTTATTATCCTCATAATTATCGTCGTTATTATTGTCGTTAATATCGTGGTTATTATCGACGTTATTATCGTCGTTATTATCATCATTAATATCGTCATTATCATCGTTAATATTGTCGTTATTATCGTCGTTATTATCGACGTTATTATCGTCGTTATTATCGTCATTATCATCGTTGTTATCGTCCTTATTATCCTCATAATTATCGTCGTTATTATTGTCGTTAATATCGTGGTTATTATCGACGTTATTATCGTCGTTATTATCATCATTATTATCGTCATTATCATCGTTAATATTGTCGTTATTATAGTCGTTATTATCGTCGTTATTATCGTGATTATCATCGTTAATATTGTCGTTAAGATCGTCGTAATTATCGTCGTATTATCGTCGTTATTATCGTCCTTATTATCGTCGTCATTATCGTCATTATCATCGTTAGAATTGTAGTTATTATCGTCGTTATTATCGTCCTTATTATCGTCGTTATTATCGTCATTATCATCGTTAATATTGTCGCTATTATCGTCGTTATTATCGACGTTATTATCGTCATTATCATCGTTGTTATCGTCCTTATTATCCTCATAAATATAGTCGTTAATATCGTCGTTATTATCGTCGTTATTGTCGACGTTATTATCGTCGTTATTATCGTCCTTATTATCGTCGTTATTATCGTTATTATCATCGTTGTTGTCGTCCTTATTATCCCCATTATTATAGTCGTTATTATTGTCGTTAATATTGTCGTAATTATCGTCGTTATTATCGTCATTATCATCGTTAATATTGACGTTATTATCGCCGTTATTATCGACGATATCATCGTCATTATCGTCATTATCATCGATGTTATCGTCCTTATTATCCTCATAATTATAGTCGTTCTTATTGTCGTTAATATCGTCGTTATTATCGTCGTTATTATCGACGTTATTATCGTCGTTAATTAGTTCCTCATTATCGTCGTTATTATCGTTGTTATTATCGTCCTTATTATCGACGTTATTATCGTCATTATCATCGTTAATATTGTCGTTATTATCGTCGTTAAAATCGACGTTATTATCGTCGTTATTATCGTCATTATTATCGTTGTTATCGTCCTTATTATCCTCATAATTATAGTCGTTGTTATTGTCGTTAATATCGTCGTTATTATCGTCGTTATTATCGACGTTATTACCGTCGTTATTATCGTCATTATCATCGTTGTTATCGTCCTTATAATCCTCATTATTATTGTCGTTAATATCGTCGTAATTATCGTCGTTATTATTGTCATTATCATCGTTAATATTGACGTGATTATCGTCATTATTATCGACGTTATTATCGTCGTTATTATCGTCATTATCATCGCTGTTATCGTCCTTATTATCCTCATAATTATAGTCGTTATTATTGTCGTTAATAGCGTCGTTATTATCGTCATTATCATCGTTAATATTGTCGTTATTGTCGTCGTTATTATCGACGTTATTATCGTCGCTATTATCGTCGTTATTATCGTCGTTATTATCGTTCTTATTATGGTCGTTATTATCGTCAATATCATCGTTGTTATCGTCCTTGTTATACTCATAATTATCGTCGTTATTACTGTCGTTAATATCGTCGTTATTATCGTCGTTATTATCGTCATTATCATCGTTAATATTGTCGTTATTATCGTCGTCATTATCGACGTTATTATCGTCGTTATTATCGTCATTATCATCGTTGTTATCGTCCTTATTATCCTCATAATTATAGTCCTTATTATTGTCGTTAATATCGTCGTTATTATCGTCGTTATTATCGACGTTATTATCGTCGTTATTATCGTCGTTATTATCATCATTATTATCGTCATTATCATCGTTAATATTGTCGTTATTATCGTCGTTGTTATCGTCCTTATTATCCTCATAATTATAGTCGTTATTATTGTCGTTAATATCGTCGTTATTATCGTCGTTATTATCGTCATTATCATCCATAATATTGACGTTATTATCGTCGTTATTATCGACGTTATTATCGTCGTTATTATCGTCATTATCATCGTTGCTATCGTCCTTATTATCCTCATAATTATAGTCGTTATTATTGTCGTTAATATCGTGGTTATTATCGACGTTATTATCGTCGTTTTATCATCATTATTATCGTCGTTATTATCGTCATTATCATCGTTAATATTGTCGTTATTATATTCGTTATTATCGTCGTTATTATCGTCATTATCATCGTTAATATTGTCGTTATTGTCGTCGTTATTATCGACGTTATTATCGTCGCTATTATCGTCGTTATTATCGTCGTTATTATCGTCCTTATTATGGTCGTTATTATCGTCATTATCATCGTTGTTATCGTCCTTATTATACTCATAATTATCGTCGTTATTATTGTCGTTAATATCGTCGTTATTATCGTCGTTATTATCGTCATTATCATCGTTAATATTATCGTTATTATCGTCGTTATTATCGACGTTATTATCGTCGTTATTATCGTCATTATCATCGTTGTTATCGTCCTTATTATCCTCATAATTATAGTCGTTATTATTGTCGTTAATATCGTTGTTATTATCGTCGTTATTATCGACGTTATTATCGTCGTTATTATCGTCGTTATTATCATCATTATTATCGTCATTATCATCGTTAATATTGTCGTTATTATCGTCGTTGTTATCGTCCTTATTATCCTCATAATTATAGTCGTTATTATTGTCGTTAATATCGTCGTTATTATCGTCGTTATTATCGTCATTATCATCGTTGTTTGCGTCCTTATTATCCTCATAATTATCGTCGTTATTATTGTCGTTAATATCGTGGTTATTATCGACGTTATTATCGTCGTTATTATCATCATTATTATCGTCATTATCATCGTTAATATTGTCGTTATTATCGTCGTTATTATCGACGTTATTATCGTCGTTATTATCGTCGTTATTATCGTCGTTATTATCGTCCTTATTATGGTCGTTATTATCGTCATTATCATCGTTGTAATCGTCCTTAAAATCCTCATAATTATAGTCGTTCTTATTGTCGTTAATATCGTCGTTATTATCGTCGTTATTATCGACGTTATTATCGTCGTTAATTAGGTCCTCATTATCGTCGTTATTATCGTCGTTATTATCGACGTTATTATCGTCGTTAATTAGGTCCTCATTATCGTCGTTATTATCGTTGTTATTATCGTCCTTATTATCGACGTTATTATCGTCATTATCATGGTTAATATTGTCGTTATTATCGTCGTTAAAATCGACGTTATTATCGTCGTTATTATCGTCATTATTATCGTTGTTATCGTCCTTATTATCCTCATAATTATAGTCGTTATTATTGTCGTTAATATCGTCGTTATTATCGTCGTTATTATCGACGTTATTACCGTCGTTATTATCGTCATTATCATCGTTGTTATCGTCCTTATAATCCTCATTATTATTGTCGTTAATATCGTCGTAATTATCGTCGTTATTATTGTCATTATCATCGTTAATATTGACGTGATTATCGTCATTATTATCGACGTTATTATCGTCGTTATTATCGTCATTATCATCGCTGTTATCGTCCTTATTATCCTCATAATTATAGACGTTATTATTGTCGTTAATATCGTCGTTATTATCGTCGTTATTATCGACGTTATTACCGTCGTTATTATCGTCATTATCATCGTTGTTATCGTCCTTATAATCCTCATTATTATTGTCGTTAATATCGTCGTAATTATCGTCGTTATTATCGTCATTATCATCGTTAATATTGTCGTTATTGTCGTCGTTATTATCGACGTTATTATCGTCGCTATTATCGTCGTTATTATCGTCGTTATTATCGTCCTTATTATGGTCGTTATTATCGTCATTATCATCGTTGTTATCGTCCTTATTATACTCATAATTATCGTCGTTATTACTGTCGTTAATATCGTCGTTATTATCGTCGTTATTATCGTCATTATCATCGTTAATATTGTCGTTATTATCGTCGTTATTATCGACGTTATTATCGTCGTTATTATCGTCATTATCATCGTTGCTATCGTCCTTATTATCTTCATAATTATAGTCGTTATTATTGTCGTTAATATCGTCGTTATTATCGTCGTTATTATCGTCGTTTTATCATCATTATTATCGTCGTTATTATCGTCATTATCATCGTTAATATTGTCGTTATTATATTCGTTATTATCGTCGTTATTATCGTCATTATCATCGTTAATATTGTCGTTATTGTCGTCGTTATTATCGACGTTATTATCGTCGCTATTATCGTCGTTATTATCGTCGTTATTATCGTCCTTATTATGGTCGTTATTATCGTCATTATCATCGTTGTTATCGTCCTTATTATACTCATAATTATCGTCGTTATTATTGTCGTTAATATCGTCGTTATTATCGTCGTTATTATCGTCATTATCATCGTTAATATTATCGTTATTATCGTCGTTATTATCGACGTTATTATCGTCGTTATTATCGTCATTATCATCGTTGTTATCGTCCTTATTATCCTCATAATTATAGTCGTTATTATTGTCGTTAATATCGTTGTTATTATCGTCGTTATTATCGACGTTATTATCGTCGTTATTATCGTCGTTATTATCATCATTATTATCGTCATTATCATCGTTAATATTGTCGTTATTACCGTCGTTGTTATCGTCCTTATTATCCTCATAATTATAGTCGTTATTATTGTCGTTAATATCGTCGTTATTATCGTCGTTATTATCGTCATTATCATCGTTGTTAGCGTCCTTATTATCCTCATAATTATCGTCGTTATTATTGTCGTTAATATCGTCGTTATTATCGACGTTATTATCGTCGTTATTATCATCATTATTATCGTCATTATCATCGTTAATATTGTCGTTATTATCGTCGTTATTATCGACGTTATTATCGCCGTTATTATCGTCGTTATTATCGTCGTTATTATCGTCCTTATTATGGTCGTTATTATCGTCATTATCATCGTTGTTATCGTCCTTATTATCCTCATAATTATAGTCGTTCTTATTGTCGTTAATATCGTCGTTAATTAGGTCCTCATTATCGTCGTTATTATCGTCGTTAATATCGTCGTTATTATCGTCGTTATTATCGTCATTATCATCGTTAATATTGTCGTGATTATCGTCATTATTATCGACGTTATTATCGTCGTTATTATCGTCATTATCATCGCTGTTATCGTCCTTATTATCCTCATAATTATAGTCGTTATTATTGTCGTTAATATCGTCGTTATTATCGTCGTTATTATCGACGTTATTACCGTCGTTATTATCGTCATTATCATCGTTGTTATCGTCCTTATAATCCTCATTATTATTGTCGTTAATTTCGTCGTAATTATCGTCGTTATTATCGTCATTATCATCGTTATATTGTCGTTATTGTCGTCGTTATTATCGACGTTATTATCGTCGCTATTATCGTCGTTATTATCGTCGTTATTATCGTCCTTATTATGGTCGTTATTATCGTCATTATCATCGTTGTTATCGTCCTTATTATACTCATAATTATCGTCGTTATTATTGTCGTTAATATCGTCTTTATTATCGTCGTTATTATCGTCATTATCATCGTTAATATTATCGTTATTATCGTCGTTATTATCGACGTTATTATCGTCGTTATTATCGTCATTATCATCGTTGTTATCGTCCTTATTATCCTCATAATTATAGTCGTTATTATTGTCGTTAATATCGTTGTTATTATCGTCGTTATTATCGACGTTATTATCGTCGTTATTATTGTCATTATCATCGTTGTTATCGTCCTTATTATCCTCATAATTATAGTCGTTCTTATTGTCGTTAATATCGTCGTTATTATCGTCGTTATTATCGACGTTATTATCGTCGTTAATTAGGTCCTCATTATCGTCGTTATTATCGTCTTTAATATCGTCGTTATTATCGTCGTTATTATCGTCATTATCATCGTTAATATTGTCGTTATTATCGTCGTTATTATCGACGTTATTATCGTCGTTATTATCGTCATTATCATCGTTGCTATCGTCCTTATTATCCTCATAATTATAGTCGTTATTATTGTCGTTAATATCGTGGTTATTATCGACGTTATTATCGTCGTTTTATCATCATTATTATCGTCGTTATTATCGTCATTATCATCGTTAATATTGTCGTTATTATATTCGTTATTATCGTCGTTATTATCGTCATTATCATCGTTAATATTGTCGTTATTGTCGTCGTTATTATCGACGTTATTATCGTCGCTATTATCGTCGTTATTATCGTCGTTATTATCGTCCTTATTATGGTCGTTATTATCGTCATTATCATCGTTGTTATCGTCCTTATTATACTCATAATTATCGTCGTTATTATTGTCGTTAATATCGTCGTTATTATCGTCATTATCATCGTCAATATTATCGTTATTATCGTCGTTATTATCGACGTTATTATCGTCGTTATTATCGTCATTATCATCGTTGTTATCGTCCTTATTATCCTCATAATTATAGTCGTTATTATTGTCGTTAATATCGAGGTTATTATCGACGTTATTATCGTCGTTATTATCATCATTATTATCGTCATTATCATCGTTAATATCGTCGTTATTATCGTCGTTATTATCGACGTTATTACCGTCGTTATTATCGTCATTATCATCGTTGTTATCGTCCTTATTATGGTCGTTATTATCGTCATTATCATCGTTGTTATCGTCCTTATTATCCTCATAATTATAGTCGTTCTTATTGTCGTTAATATCGTCGTTATTATCGTCGTTATTATCGACGTTATTATCGTCGTTAATTAGGTCCTCATTATCGTCGTTATTATCGTCGTTATTATCGTCCTTATTATCGACGTTATTATCGTCATTATCATCGTTAATATTGTCGTTATTATCGTCGTTATTATCGACGTTATTATCGTCGTTATTATCGTCATTATTATCGTTGTTATCGTCCTTATTATCCTCATAATTATAGTCGTTATTATTGTCGTTAATATCGTCGTTATTATCGTCGTTATTATCGACGTTATTATCGTCGTTATTATCGTCATTATCATCGTTGTTATCGTCCTTATTATACTCATAATTATCGTCGTTATTATTGTCGTTAATATCGTCGTTATTATCGTCGTTATTATCGTCATTATCATCGTTAATATTATCGTTATTATCGTCGTTATTATCGACGTTATTATCGTCGTTATTATCGTCATTATCATCGTTAATATTGTCGTTATTATATTCGTTATTATCGTCGTTATTATCGTCATTATCATCGTTAATATTGTCGTTATTGTCGTCGTTATTATCGACGTTATTATCGTCGCTATTATCGTCGTTATTATCGTCGTTATTATCGTCCTTATTATGGTCGTTATTATCGTCATTATCATCGTTGTTATCGTCCTTATTATACTCATAATTATCGTCGTTATTATTGTCGTTAATATCGTCGTTATTATCGTCGTTATTATCGTCATTATCATCGTTAATATTATCGTTATTATCGTCGTTATTATCGACGTTATTATCGTCGTTACTATCGTCATTATCATCGTTAATATTGTCGTTATTATATTCGTTATTATCGTCGTTATTATCGTCATTATCATCGTTAATATTGTCGTTATGGTCGTCGTTATTATCGACGTTATTATCGTCGCTATTATCGTCGTTATTATCGTCGTTATTATCGTCCTTATTATGGTCGTTATTATCGTCATTATCATCGTTGTTATCGTCCTTATTATACTCATAATTATCGTCGTTATTATTGTCGTTAATATCGTCGTTATTATCGTTGTTATTATCGTCATTATCATCGTTGTCATCGTCCTTATTATCCTCATAATTACAGTGGTTATTATTGTCGTTAATATCGTGGTTATTATCGACGTTATTATCGTCGTTATTATCATCATTATTATCGTCATTATCATCGTTAATATCGTCGTTATTATCGTCGTTATTATCGACGTTATTACCGTCGTTATTATCGTCATTATCATCGTTGTTATCGTCCTTATTATGGTCGTTATTATCGTCATTATCATCGTTGTTATCGTCCTTATTATCCTCATAATTATAGTCGTTCTTATTGTCGTTAATATCGTCGTTATTATCGTCGTTATTATCGACGTTATTATCGTCGTTAATTAGGTCCTCATTATCGTCGTTATTATCGTCGTTATTATCGTCCTTATTATCGACGTTATTATCGTCATTATCATCGTTAATATTGTCGTTATTATCGTCGTTATTATCGACGTTATTATCGTCGTTATTATCGTCATTATTATCGTTGTTATCGTCCTTATTATCCTCATAATTATAGTCGTTATTATTGTCGTTAATATCGTCGTTATTATCGACGTTATTATCGTCGTTATTATCGTCATTATCATCGTTGTTATCGTCCTTATTATACTAATAATTATCGTCGTTATTATTGTCGTTAATATCGTCGTTATTATCGTCGTTATTATCGTCATTATCATCGTTAATATTGTCGTTATTATCGTTGTTATTATCGACGTTATTATCGTCGTTATTATCGTCATTATCATCGTTGTTATCGTACTTATTATCCTCATAATTATAGTCCTTATTATTGTCGTTAATATAGTCGTTATTATCGTCGTTATTATCGACGTTATTATCGTCGTTATTATCGTCGTTATTATCATCATTATTATCGTCATTATCATCGTTAATAATGTCGTTATTATAGTCGTTGTTATCGTCCTTATTATCCTCATAATTATAGTCGTTATTATCGTCGTTATTATCGACGTTATTATCGTCGTTATTATCGTCATTATCATCGTTGCTATCGTCCTTATTATCCTCATAATTATAGTCGTTATTATTGTCGTTAATATCGTGGTTATTATCGACGTTATTATCGTCGTTTTATCATCATTATTATCGTCGTTATTATCGTCATTATCATCGTTAATATTGTCGTTATTATATTCGTTATTATCGTCGTTATTATCGTCATTATCATCGTTAATATTGTCGTTATTGTCGTCGTTATTATCGACGTTATTATCGTCGCTATTATCGTCGTTATTATCGTCGTTATTATCGTCCTTATTATGGTCGTTATTATCGTCATTATCATCGTTGTTATCGTCCTTATTATACTCATAATTATCGTCGTTTTTATTGTCGTTAATATCGTCGTTATTATCGTCGTTATTATCGTCATTATCATCGTTAATATTATCGTTTTATCGTCGTTATTATCGACGTTATTATCGTCGTTATTATCGTCATTATCATCGTTGTTATCGTCCTTATTATCCTCATAATTATAGTCGTTATTATTGTCGTTAATATCGTTGTTATTATCGTCGTTATTATCGACGTTATTATCGTCGTTATAGTCGTCGTTATTATCATCATTATTATCGTCATTATCATCGTTAATATTGTCGTTATTATCGTCGTTGTTATCGTCCTTATTATCCTCATAATTATAGTCGTTATTATTGTCTTTAATATCGTCGTTATTATCGTCGTTATTATCGTCATTATCATCGTTGTTTGCGTCCTTATTATCCTCATAATTATCGTCGTTATTATTGTCGTTAAAATCGTGGTTATTATCGACGTTATTATCGTCGTTATTATCATCATTATTATCGTCATTATCATCGTTAATATTGTCGTTATTATCGTCGTTATTATCGACGTTATTATCGTCGTTATTATCGTCGTTATTATCGTCGTTATTATCGTCCTTATTATGGTCGTTATTATCGTCATTATCATCGTTGTTATCGTCCTTATTATCCTCATAATTATAGTCGTTCTTATTGTCGTTAATATCGTCGTTATTATCGACGTTATTATCGTCGTTACTATCGTCATTATCATCGTTAATATTGTCGTTATTATATTCGTTATTATCGTCGTTATTATCGTCATTATCATCGTTAATATTGTCGTTATGGTCGTCGTTATTATCGACGTTATTATCGTCGCTATTATCGTCGTTATTATCGTCGTTATTATCGTCCTTATTATGGTCGTTATTATCGTCATTATCATCGTTGTTATCGTCCTTATTATACTCATAATTATCGTCGTTATTATTGTCGTTAATATCGTCGTTATTATCGTCGTTATTATCGTCATTATCATCGTTGTCATCGTCCTTATTATCCTCATAATTACAGTGGTTATTATTGTCGTTAATATCGTGGTTATTATCGACGTTATTATCGTCGTTATTATCATCATTATTATCGTCATTATCATCGTTAATAATGTCGTTATTATCGTCGTTGTTATCGTCCTTATTATCGTCGTTATTATCGACGTTATTATCGTCGTTATTATCGTCATTATCATCGTTGCTATCGTCCTTATTATCCTCATAATTATAGTCGTTATTATTGTCGTTAATATCGTGGTTATTATCGACGTTATTATCGTCGTTTTATCATCATTATTATCGTCGTTATTATCGTCATTATCATCGTTAATATTGTCGTTATTATATTCGTTATTATCGTCGTTATTATCGTCATTATCATCGTTAATATTGTCGTTATTGTCGTCGTTATTATCGACGTTATTATCGTCGCTATTATCGTCGTTATTATCGTCGTTATTATCGTCCTTATTATGGTCGTTATTATCGTCATTATCATCGTTGTTATCGTCCTTATTATACTCATAATTATCGTCGTTTTTATTGTCGTTAATATCGTCGTTATTATCGTCGTTATTATCGTCATTATCATCGTTAATATAATCGTTTTATCGTCGTTATTATCGACGTTATTATCGTCGTTATTATCGTCATTATCATCGTTGTTATCGTCCTTATTATCCTCATAATTATAGTCGTTATTATTGTCGTTAATATCGTTGTTATTATCGTCGTTATTATCGACGTTATTATCGTTGTTATAGTCGTCGTTATTATCATCATTATTATCGTCATTATCATCGTTAATATTGTCGTTATTATCGTCGTTGTTATCGTCCTTATTATCCTCATAATTATAGTCGTTATTATTGTCTTTAATATCGTCGTTATTATCGTCGTTATTATCGTCATTATCATCGTTGTTTGCGTCCTTATTATCCTCATAATTATCGTCGTTATTATTGTCGTTAAAATCGTGGTTATTATCGACGTTATTATCGTCGTTATTATCATCATTATTATCGTCATTATCATCGTTAATATTGTCGTTATTATCGTCGTTATTATCGACGTTATTATCGTCGTTATTATCGTCGTTATTATCGTCGTTATTATCGTCCTTATTATGGTCGTTATTATCGTCATTATCATCGTTGTTATCGTCCTTATTATCCTCATAATTATAGTCGTTCTTATTGTCGTTAATATCGTCGTTATTATCGACGTTATTATCGTCGTTAATTAGGTCCTCATTATCGTCGTTATTATCGTCGTTACTATCGACGTTATTATCGTCGTTAATTAGGTCCTCATTATCGTCGTTATTATCGTTGTTATTATCGTCCTTATTATCGACGTTATTATCGTCATTATCATCGTTAATATTGTCGTTATTATCGTCGTTAAAATCGACGTTATTATCGTCGTTATTATCGTCATTATTATCGTTGTTATCGTCCTTATTATCCTCATAATTATAGTCGTTATTATTGTCGTTAATATCGTCGTTATTATCGTCGTTATTATCGACGTTATTACCGTCGTTATTATCGTCATTATCATCGTTGTTATCGTCCTTATAATCCTCATTATTATTGTCGTTAATATCGTCGTAATTATCGTCGTTATTATTGTCATTATCATCGTTAATATTGACGTGATTATCGTCATTATTATCGACGTTATTATCGTCGTTATTATCGTCATTATCATCGCTGTTATCGTCCTTATTATCCTCATAATTATAGTCGTTATTATTGTCGTTAATATCGTCGTTATTATCGTCGTTATTATCGACGTTATTACCGTCGTTATTATCGTCATTATCATCGTTGTTATCGTCCTTATAATCCTCATTATTATTGTCGTTAATATCGTCGTAATTATCGTCGTTATTATCGTCATTATCATCGTTAATATTGTCGTTATTGTCGTCGTTATTATCGACGTTATTATCGTCGCTATTATCGTCGTTATTATCGTCGTTATTATCGTCCTTATTATGGTCGTTATTATCGTCATTATCATCGTTGTTATCGTCCTTATTATACTCATAATTATCGTCGTTATTACTGTCGTTAATATCGTCGTTATTATCGTCGTTATTATCGTCATTATCATCGTTAATATTGTCGTTATTATCGTCGTTATTATCGACGTTATTATCGTCGTTATTATCGTCATTATCATCGTTGCTATCGTCCTTATTATCCTCATAATTATAGTCGTTATTATTGTCGTTAATATCGTCGTTATTATCGTCGTTATTATCGTCGTTTTATCATCATTATTATCGTCGTTATTATCGTCATTATCATCGTTAATATTGTCGTTATTATATTCGTTATTATCGTCGTTATTATCGTCATTATCATCGTTAATATTGTCGTTATTGTCGTCGTTATTATCGACGTTATTATCGTCGCTATTATCGTCGTTATTATCGTCGTTATTATCGTCCTTATTATGGTCGTTATTATCGTCATTATCATCGTTGTTATCGTCCTTATTATACTCATAATTATCGTCGTTATTATTGTCGTTAATATAGTCGTTATTATCGTCGTTATTATCGTCATTATCATCGTTAATATTATCGTTATTATCGTAGTTATTATCAACGTTATTATCGTCGTTATTATCGTCATTATCATCGTTGTTATCGTCCTTATTATCCTCATAATTATAGTCGTTATTATTGTCGTTAATATCGTTGTTATTATCGTCGTTATTATCGACGTTATTATCGTCGTTATTATCATCATTATTATCGTCATTATCATCGTTAATATTGTCGTTATTATCGTCGTTGTTATCGTCCTTATTATCCTCATAATTATAGTCGTTATTATTGTCGTTAATATCGTCGTTATTATCGTCGTTATTATCGTCATTATCATCCATAATATTGACGTTATTATCGTTGTTATTATCGACGTTATTATCGTCGTTATTATCGTCATTATCATCGCTGTTATCGTCCTTATTATCCTCATAATTATAGTCGTTATTATTGTCGTTAATAGCGTCGTTATTATCGTCATTATCATCGTTAATATTGTCGTTATTGTCGTCGTTATTATCGACGTTATTATCGTCGCTATTATCGTTGTTATTATCGTCGTTATTATCGTCGTTATTATCGTCGTTATTATGGTCGTTATTATCGTCATTATCATCGTTGTTATCGTCCTTATTATACTCATAATTATCGTCGTTATTATTGTCGTTAATATAGTCGTTATTATCGTCGTTATTATCGTCATTATCATCGTTAATATTATCGTTATTATCGTCGTTATTATCGACGTTATTATCGTCGTTATTATCGTCATTATCATCGTTGTTATCGTCCTTATTATCCTCATAATTATAGTCGTTATTATTGTCGTTAATATCGTTGTTATTATCGTCGTTATTATCGACGTTATTATCGTCGTTATTATCATCATTATTATCGTCATTATCATCGTTAATATTGTCGTTATTATCGTCGTTGTTATCGTCCTTATTATCCTCATAATTATAGTCGTTATTATTGTCGTTAATATCGTCGTTATTATCGTCGTTATTATCGTCATTATCATCCATAATATTGACGTTATTATCGTTGTTATTATCGACGTTATTATCGTCGTTATTATCGTCATTATCATCGCTGTTATCGTCCTTATTATCCTCATAATTATAGTCGTTATTATTGTCGTTAATAGCGTCGTTATTATCGTCATTATCATCGTTAATATTGTCGTTATTGTCGTCGTTATTATCGACGTTATTATCGTCGCTATTATCGTTGTTATTATCGTCGTTATTATCGACATTATTATCGTCGTTATTACCGTCATTATAATCGTTGTTATCGTCCTTATTATCCTCATAATAATAGTCGTTATTGATGTCGCTAATATCGTCGTTATTATCGTCGTTATTATCGTCCTTACTATCGTCGTTATTATCGTCATTATCATCGTTATTATTGTCGTTATTATCGTCGTTATTATCGACGTTAATATCGTCGTTATTATCGTCGTTATTATCGACGATATTATCGTCGTTATTATCGTCATTATGATCGTTGTTATCGTCCTTATAATCCTCATAATTATCGTCGTTATTATTGTCGTTAATATCGTGGTTATTATCGACGTTATTATCGTCGTTATTATCATCATTATTATCGTGATTATCATCGTTAATATTGTCGTTATTTTCGTCGTTATTATCGTCGTTATTATCGTCGTTATTATCGACGTTATTATCGTCGTTAATTAGGTCCTTATTATCGTCGTTATTATCGTCGTTATTATCGTCCTTATTATCGTCGTTATTATCGTCATTATCATCGTTAATATTGTCGTTATTATCGTCGTTATTATCGACGTTAATATCGTCCTTATTATCGTCCTTATTATGGTCGTAATTATCGTCATTATCATCGTTGTTATCGTCCTTATTATCCTCATAATTATAGTCGTTATTATTGTCGTTAATATCGTCGTTATTAACGTCGTTATTATCGTCATTATCATCGTTAATATTGACGTTATTATCGTCGTTATTATCGACGTTATTATCGTCGTTATTATCGTCATTATCATCGTTGCTATCGTCCTTATTATCCTCATAATTATAGTCGTCATTATCATCGTTAATATTGTCGTTATTATCGTCGTTATTATCGAAGTTATTATCGTCGTTATTATCGTCGTTATTATCGTCGTTATTATCGTCCTTATTATGTTCGTTATTATCGTCATTATCATCGTTGTTATCGTCCTTATTATCCTCATAATTATAGTCGTTATTATTGTCGTTAATATCGTCGTTATTATCGTCGTTATTATTGACGTTATTATCGTCGTTATTATCGTCGTTATTATCATCATTATTATCGGCATTATCATCGTTAATATTGTCGTTATTATCGTCGATGTTATCGTCCTTATTATCCTCATAATTATAGTCGTTATTATTGTCGTTAATATCGTCGTTATTATTGTCGTTATTATCGTCATTATCATCGTTGTTATCGTCCTTATTATCCTCATAATTATCGTTGTTATTATTGTCGTTAATATCGTGGTTATTATCGACGTTATTATCGTCGTTATTATCATCATTATTATCGTCATTATCATCGTTAATATTGTCGTTATTATCGTCGTTATTATCGACGTTATTATCGTCGTTATTATCGTCGTTATTATCGTCGTTATTATCGTCCTTATTATGGTCGTTATTATCGTCATTATCATCTTTGTTATTGTCCTTATTATCCTCATAATTATAGTCGTTCTTATTCTCGTTATTATCGTCGTTATTATCGACGTTATTATCGTCGTTAATTAGGTCCTTATTATCGTCGTTATTATCGTCGATATTATCGTCCTTATTATCGTCGTTTTTATCGTCATTATCATCGTTAATATTGTCGTTATTATCGTCGTTATTATCGACGTTAATATCGTCGTTATTATCGTCGTTATTATCTACGATATTATCGTCGTTATTATCGTCATTATCATCGTTGTTATCGTCCTTATTATCCTCATAATTATCGTCGTTATTATTGTCGTTAATATCGTGGTTATTATCGACGTTATTATCGTCGTTATTATCATCATTATTATCGTCATTATCATCGTTAATATTGTCGTTATTATCGTCGTTATTATTGTAGTTATTATCGTCGTTATTATCGTCGTTATTATCGTTGTTATTATCGTCCTAATTATCGTCATTATCATCGTTGTTATCATCGTTGTTATCGTCCTTATTATATTCATAATTATCGTCGTTATTATTGTCGTTAATATCGTCGTTATTATCGTCGTTATTATCGTCATTATCATCGTTAATATTGTCGTTATTATCGTTGTTATTATCGACGTTATTATCGTCGTTATTATCGTCATTATCATCGTTGTTATCGTACTTATTATCCTCATAATTATAGTCGTTATTATTGTCGTTAATATCGTCGTTATCATCGTCGTTATTATCGACGTTATTATCGTCGTTATTATCGTCGTTATTATCATCATTATTATCGTCATTATCATCGTTAATATTGTCGTTATTATCGTCGTTGTTATCGTCCTTATTATCCTCATAATTATAGTCGTTATTATTGTCGTTAATATAGTCGTTATTATCGTCGTTATTATCGTCATTATCATCGTTGTTATCGTCCTTATTATCCTCATAATTATCGTCGTTATTATTGTCGTTAATATCGTGGTTAGTATCGACGTTATTATCGTCGTTATTATCATCATTATTATCGTCATAATCATCGTTAATATTGTCGTTATTATCGTCGTTATTATCGACGTTATTATCCTCGTTATTATCGTCGTTATTATCGTCGTTATTATCGTCCTTATTATGGTCGTTGTTATCGTCCTTATTATCCTCATAATTATAGTCGTTATTATTGTCGTTAATATCGTCGTTATTATCGTCGTTATTATCGACGTTATTACCGTCGTTATTATCGTCATTATCATCGTTGTTATCGTCCTTATAATCCTCATTATTATTGTCGTTAATATCGTCGTAATTATCGTCGTTATTATTGTCATTATCATCGTTAATATTGACGTGATTATCGTCATTATTATCGACGTTATTATCGTCGTTATTATCGTCATTATCATCGCTGTTATCGTCCTTATTATCCTCATAATTATCGTTGTTATTATTGTCGTTAATATCGTGGTTATTATCGACGTTATTATCGTCGTTATTATCATCATTATTATCGTCATTATCATCGTTAATATTGTCGTTATTATCGTCGTTATTATCGACGTTATTATCGTCGTTATTATCGTCGTTATTATCGTCGTTATTATCGTCCTTATTATGGTCGATATTATCGTCATTATCATCTTTGTTATTGTCCTTATTATCCTCATAATTATAGTCGTTCTTATTCTCGTTATTATCGTCGTTATTATCGACGTTATTATCGTCGTTAATTAGGTCCTTATTATCGTCGTTATTATCGTCGATATTATCGTCCTTATTATCGTCGTTTTTATCGTCATTATCATCGTTAATATTGTCGTTATTATCGTCGTTATTATCGACGTTAATATCGTCGTTATTATCGTCGTTATTATCTACGATATTATCGTCGTTATTATCGTCATTATCATCGTTGTTATCGTCCTTATTATCCTCATAATTATCGTCGTTATTATTGTCGTTAATATCGTGGTTATTATCGACGTTATTATCGTCGTTATTATCATCATTATTATCGTCATTATCATCGTTAATATTGTCGTTATTATCGTCGTTATTATTGTAGTTATTATCGTCGTTATTATCGTCGTTATTATCGTTGTTATTATCGTCCTAATTATCGTCATTATCATCGTTGTTATCATCGTTGTTATCGTCCTTATTATACTCATAATTATCGTCGTTATTATTGTCGTTAATATCGTCGTTATTATCGTCGTTATTATCGTCATTATCATCGTTATTATCGTTGTTATTATCGACGTTATTATCGTCGTTATTATCGTCATTATCATCGTTGTTATCGTACTTATTATCCTCATAATTATAGTCGTTATTATTGTCGTTAATATCGTCGTTATCATCGTCGTTATTATCGACGTTATTATCGTCGTTATTATCGTCGTTATTATCATCATTATTATCGTCATTATCATCGTTAATATTGTCGTTATTATCGTCGTTGTTATCGTCCTTATTATCCTCATAATTATAGTCGTTATTATTGTCGTTAATATAGTCGTTATTATCGTCGTTATTATCGTCATTATCATCGTTGTTATCGTCCTTAATATCCTCATAATTATCGTCGTTATTATTGTCGTTAATATCGTGGTTAGTATCGACGTTATTATCGTCGTTATTATCATCATTATTATCGTCATAATCATCGTTAATATTGTCGTTATTATCGTCGTTATTATCGACGTTATTATCCTCGTTATTATCGTCGTTATTATCGTCGTTATTATCGTCCTTATTATGGTCGTTGTTATCGTCCTTATTATCCTCATAATTATAGTCGTTATTATTGTCGTTAATATCGTCGTTATTATCGTCGTTATTATCGACGTTATTACCGTCGTTATTATCGTCATTATCATCGTTGTTATCGTCCTTATAATCCTCATTATTATTGTCGTTAATATCGTCGTAATTATCGTCGTTATTATTGTCATTATCATCGTTAATATTGACGTGATTATCGTCATTATTATCGACGTTATTATCGTCGTTATTATCGTCATTATCATCGCTGTTATCGTCCTTATTATCCTCATAATTATAGTCGTTATTATTGTCGTTAATAGCGTCGTTATTATCGTCATTATCATCGTTAATATTGTCGTTATTGTCGTCGTTATTATCGACGTTATTATCGTCGCTATTAACGTCGTTATTATCGTCGTTATTATCGTCCTTATTATGGTCGTTATTATCGTCATTATCATCGTTGTTATCGTCCTTATTATACTCATAATTATAGTCGTTATTACTGTCGTTAATATCGTCGTTATTATCGTCGTTATTATCGTCATTATCATCGTTAATATTGTCGTTATTATCGTCGTTATTATCGACGTTATTATCGTCGTTATTATCGTCATTATCATCGTTGTTATCGTCCTTATTATCCTCATAATTATAGTCGTTATTATTGTCGTTAATATCGTCGTTATTATCGTCGTTATTATCGACGTTATTATCGTCGTTATTATCGTCGTTATTATCATCATTATTATCGTCATTATCATCGTTAATATTGTCGTTATTATCGTCGTTGTTATCGTCCTTATTATCCTCATAATTATAGTCGTTATTATTGTCGTTAATATCGTCGTTATTATCGTCGTTATTATCGTCATTATCATCCATAATATTGACGTTATTATCGTTGTTATTATCGACGTTATTATCGTCGTTATTATCGTCATTATCATCGTTGCTATCATCCTTATTATCCTCATAATTATAGTCGTTATTATCGTCGTTATTATCGTCATTATCATCGTTAATATTATCGTTATTATCGTCGTTATTATCGACGTTATTATCGTCGTTATTATCGTCATTATCATCGTTAATATTGTCTTTATTATATTCGTTATTATCGTCGTTACTATCGTCATTATCATCGTTAATATTGTCGTTATTGTCGTCGTTATTATCGACGTTATTAACGTCGCTATTATCGTCGTTATTATCGTCGTTATTATCGTCCTTATTATGGTCGTTATTATCGTCATTATCATCGTTGTTATCGTCCTTATTATACTCATAATTATCGTCGTTATTATTGTCGTTAATATCGTCGTTATTATCGTCGTTATTATCTTCATTATCATCGTTAATATTATCGTTATTATCGTCGTTATTATCGACGTTATTATCGTCGTTATTATCGTCATTATAATCGTTGTTATCGTCCTTATTATCCTCATAATAATAGTCGTTATTGATGTCGCTAATATCGTCGTTATTATCGTCGTTATTATCGTCATTATCATCTTTAATTTTGTCGTTATTATCGTCGTTATTATCGACGTTATTATCGTTGTTATTATCATCATTATCATCGTTGTTATCGTCCTTATTATCCTCATAATTATAGTCGTTCTTATTGTCGTTAATATCGTCGTTATTATCGTCGTTATTATCGACGTTATTATCGTCGTTAATTAGGTCCTCATTATCGTCGTTATTATCGTCGTTATTATCGTCCTTATTATCGACGTTATTATCGTCATTATCATCGTTAATATTGTCGTTATTATCGTCGTTATTATCGACGTTATTATCGTCGTTATTTTCGTCATTATTATCGTTGTTATCATCCTTATTATCTTCATAATTATAGTCGTTATTATTGTAGTTAATATCGTCGTTATTATCGTCGTTATTATCGACGTTATTATCGTCGTTAATTAGGTCCTTATTATCGTCGTTATTATCGTCGATATTATCGTCCTTATTATCGTCGTTTTTATCGTCATTATCATCGTTAATATTGTCGTTATTATCGTCGTTATTATCGACGTTAATATCGTCGTTATTATCGTCGTTATTATCTACGATATTATCGTCGTTATTATCGTCATTATCATCGTTGTTATCGTCCTTATTATCCTCATAATTATCGTCGTTATTATTGTCGTTAATATCGTGGGTATTATCGACGTTATTATCGTCGTTATTATCATCATTATTATCGTCATTATCATCGTTAATATTGTCGTTATTATCGTCGTTATTATTGTAGTTATTATCGTCGTTATTATCGTCGTTATTATCGTTGTTATTATCGTCCTAATTATCGTCATTATCATCGTTGTTATCATCGTTGTTATCGTCCTTATTATACTCATAATTATCGTCGTTATTATTGTCGTTAATATCGTCGTTATTATCGTCGTTATTATCGTCATTATCATCGTTAATATTGTCGTTATTATCGTTGTTATTATCGACGTTATTATCGTCGTTATTATCGTCATTATCATCGTTGTTATCGTACTTATTATCCTCATAATTATAGTCGTTATTATTGTCGTTAATATCGTCGTTATCATCGTCGTTATTATCGACGTTATTATCGTCGTTATTATCGTCGTTATTATCATCATTATTATCGTCATTATCATCGTTAATATTGTCGTTATTATCGTCGTTGTTATCGTCCTTATTATCCTCATAATTATAGTCGTTATTATTGTCGTTAATATAGTCGTTATTATCGTCGTTATTATCGTCATTATCATCGTTGTTATCGTCCTTATTATCCTCATAATTATCATCGTTAATATTGTCGTTATTATCGTCGTTATTATCGACGTTATTATCGTCGTTATTATCGTCATTATTATCGTTGTTATCGTCCTTATTATCCTCATAATTATAGTCGTTATTATTGTCGTTAATATCGTCGTTATTATCGTCGTTATTATCGACGTTATTATCGTCGTTTTATCATCATTATTATCGTCGTTATTATCGTCATTATCATCGTTAATATTGTCGATATTATATTCGTTATTATCGTCGTTGTTATCGTCATTATCATCGTTAATATTGTCGTTATTTTCGACGTTATTTTCGTCGGTATTGTTGTTGTTATTATCGTCGTTATTATCGTCATTATCATCGTTAATAATGTCGTTATTATCGTCGTTTTTATAGTCATTATCATCGTTGTTATCATCCTTATTATCCTCATAATTTTTGTCGTTATTATTGTCGTTAATATCGTCGTAATTATTGTCGTATTATCGTCGTTATTATCGTCCTTATTATCGTCGTTATTATCGTCATTATCATCGTTAGAATTGTCGTTATTACCGTCGTTATTATCGTCCTTATTATCGTCGTTATTATCGTCATAATCATCGTTATTATTGTCGTTATATTCGTCGGTAATTTCGTCCTTATTATCGTCGTTATAATCGTCATTATCATCGTTGTTATCGTCCTTATTATCCTCATAATTATCGTCGTTATTATTGTCGTTATTATCGTCGTTATTATCGTCGTTATTATCGTCATTATCATCGTTAATATTGTCGATATTATCGTCGTTATTATCGACGTTATTATCGTCGTTATTATCGTCATTATTATCGTCATTATCATCGTTAATTTTGTCGTTATTATCGACGTTATTTTCGTCGGTATTGTCGTCGTTATTATCGTCGTTATTATCGACGTTATTATCGTCGTTTTATCATCATTATTATCGTCGTTATTATCGTCATTATCATCGTTAATATTGTCGTTATTATATTCGTTATTATCGTCGTTATTATCGTCATTATCATCGTTAATATTGTCGTTATTATCGACGTTATTTTCGTCGGTATTGTCGTCGTTATTATCGTCGTTATTATCGTCATTATCATCGTTAATAATGTCGTTATTATCGTCGTTTTTATAGTCATTATCATCGTTGTTATCATCCTTATTATCCTCATAATTTTTGTCGTTATTATTGTCGTTAATATCGTCGTAATTATAGTCGTATTATCGTCGTTATTATCGTCCTTATTATCGTCGTTATTATCGTCATTATCATCGTTTGAATTGTCGTTATTACCGTCGTTATTATCGTCCTTATTATCGTCGTTATTATCGTCATAATCATCGTTATTATTGTCGTTATTTTCGTCGGTAATTTCGCCTTATTATCGTCGTTATAATCGTCATTATCATCGTTGTTGTCGTCCTTATTATCCTCATAATTATCGTCGTTATTATTGTCGTTAATATCGTCGTTATTATCGTCGTTATTATCGTCATTATCATCGTTAATATTGTCGTTATTATCGTCGTTATTATCGACGTTATTATCGTCGTTATTATCGTCATTATCATCGTTGTTATCGTCCTTATTATCCTCATAATTATAGTCGTTATTATTGTCGTTAATATCGTCGTTATTATCGTCATTATTATCGACGTTATTATCGTCGTTATTATCGTCGTTATTATCATCATTATTATCGTCATTATCATCGTTAATATTGTCGTTATTATCGTCGTTGTTATCGTTCTTATTATCCTCATAATTATAGTCGTTATTATTGTCGTTAATATCGTCGTTATTATCGTCGTTATTATCGTCATTATCATCGTTAATATTGTCGTTATTATCGTCGTTATTATCGACGTTATTATCGTCGTTATTATCGTCATTATCATCGTTGTTATCGTCCTTATTATCCTCATAATTATAGTCGTTATTATCGTCGTTATTGTCGTCCTTATTATCGTCGTTATTATCGTCATTATCATCGTTAATATTGTCGTTATTATCGTCGTTATTATCGACATTATTATCGTCGTTATTATCGTCATTATAATCGTTGTTATCGTCCTTATTATCCTCATAATAATAGTCGTTATTGATGTCGCTAATATCGTCGTTATTATCGTCATTATTATCGACGTTATTATCGTCGTTATTATCGTCATTATCATCGTTGTTATCGTCCTTATTATCCTCATAATTATCGTCGTTATTATTGTCGTTAATATCGTCGTTATTATCGTCGTTATTATTGACGTTATTATCGTCGTTATTATCGTCGTTATTATCATCGTTATTATCGTCCTTATTATCGTCGTTATTATCGTCATTATCATCGTTGTTATCGTCCTTATTATCTTCATAATTATTGACGTTATTATTGTCGTTAATATCGTCGTTATTATCGTCGTTATTATCGTCGTTATTATCATCATTATTATCGTCATTATCATCGTTAATATTGTCGTTATTATCGTCGTTGTTATCGTCCTTATTATCCTCATAATTATAGTCGTTATTATTGTCGTTAATATAGTCGTTATTATCGTCGTTATTATCGTCATTATCATCGTTGTTATCGTCCTTATTATCCTCATAATTATCGTCGTTATTATTGTCGTTAATATCGTGGTTAGTATCGACGTTATTATCGTCGTTATTATCATCATTATTATCGTCATAATCATCGTTAATATTGTCGTTATTATCGTCGTTATTATCGACGTTATTATCCTCGTTATTATCGTCGTTATTATCGTCGTTATTATCGTCCTTATTATGGTCGTTGTTATCGTCATTATCATCGTTGTTATCGTCCTTATTATCCTCATAATTATAGTCGTTCTTATTGTCGTTAATATCGTCGTTATTATCGTCGTTATTATCGACGTTATTAACGTCGTTAATTAGTTCCTCATTATCGTCGTTATTATCGTCGTTATTATCGTCCTTATTATCGTCGTTATTATCGTCATTATCATCGTAAATATTGTCGTTATTATCGTCGTTATTATCGACGTTATTATCGTCGTTATTATCGTCATTATTATCGTTGTTATCGTCCTTATTATCCTCATAATTATAGTCGTTATTATTGTCGTTAATATCGTCGTTATTATCGTCGTTATTATCGACGTTATTATCCTCGTTTTATCATCATTATTATCGTCGTTATTATCGTCATTATCATCGTTAATATTGTCGATATTATATTCGTTATTATCGTCGTTGTTATCGTCATTATCATCGTTAATATTGTCGTTATTTTCGACGTTATTTTCGTCGGTATTGTTGTTGTTATTATCGTCGTTATTATCGTCATTATCATCGTTAATACTGTCGTTATTATCGTCGTTTTTATAGTCATTATCATCGTTGTTATCATCCTTATTATCCTCATAATTTTTGTCGTTATTATTGTCGTTAATATCGTCGTAATTATAGTCGTATTATCGTCGTTATTATCGTCCTTATTATCGTCGTTATTATCGTCATTATCATCGTTAGAATTCGTTATTACCGTCGTTATTATCGTCCTTATTATCGTCGTTATTATCGTCATAATCATCGTTATTATTGTCGTTATTTTCGTCGGTAATTTCGTCCTTATTTACGTCGTTATAATCATCATTATCATCGTTGTTATCGTCCTTATTATCCTCATAATTATCGTCGTTATTATTGTCGTTAATATCGTCGTTATTATCGTCGTTATTATCGTCATTATCATCGTTAATATTGTCGATATTATCGTCGTTATTATCGACGTTATTATCGTCGTTATTATCGTCATTATTATCGTTGTTATCGTCCTTATTATCCTCATAATTATAGTCGTTATTATTGTCGTTAATATGGTCGTTATTATCGTCGTTATTATCGACGTTATTATCGTCGTTTTATCATCATTATTATCGTCGTTATTATCGTCATTATCATCGTTAATATTGTCGTTATTATATTCGTTATTATCGTCGTTATTATCGTCATTATCATCGTTAATATTGTCGTTATTATCGACGTTATTTTCGTCGGTATTGTCGTCGTTATTATCGTCGTTATTATCGACGTTATTATCGTCGTTTTATCATCATTATTATCGTCGTTATTATCGTCATTATCATCGTTAATATTGTCGTTATTATATTCGTTATTATCGTCGTTATTATCGTCATTATCATCGTTAATATTGTCGTTATTATCGACGTTATTTTCGTCGGTATTGTCGTCGTTATTATCGTCGTTATTATCGTCATTATCATCGTTAATAATGTCGTTATTATCGTCGTTTTTATAGTCATTATCATCGTTGTTATCATCCTTATTATCCTCATAATTTTTGTCGTTATTATTGTCGTTAATATCGTCGTAATTATAGTCGTATTATCGTCGTTATTATCGTCCTTATTATCGTCGTTATTATCGTCATTATCATCGTTAGAATTGTCGTTATTACCGTCGTTATTATCGTCCTTATTATCGTCGTTATTATCGTCATAATCATCGTTATTATTGTCGTTATTTTCGTCGGTAATTTCGCCTTATTATCGTCGTTATAATCGTCATTATCATCGTTGTTGTCGTCCTTATTATCCTCATAATTATCGTCGTTATTATTGTCGTTAATATCGTCGTTATTATCGTCGTTATTATCGTCATTATCATCGTTAATATTGTCGTTATTATCGTCGTTATTATCGACGTTATTATCGTCGTTATTATCGTCATTATCATCGTTGTTATCGTCCTTATTATCCTCATAATTATAGTCGTTATTATTGTCGTTAATATCGTCGTTATTATCGTCGTTATTATCGACGTTATTATCGTCGTTATTATCGTCGTTATTATCATCATTATTATCGTCATTATCATCGTTAATATTGTCGTTATTATCGTCGTTGTTATCGTTCTTATTATCCTCATAATTATAGTCGTTATTATTGTCGTTAATATCGTCGTTATTATCGTCGTTATTATCGTCATTATCATCGTTAATATTGTCGTTATTATCGTCGTTATTATCGACGTTATTATCGTCGTTATTATCGTCATTATCATCGTTGTTATCGTCCTCTTTATCCTCATAATTATAGTCGTTATTATCTTCGGTATTGTCGTCGTTATTATCGTCGTTATTATCGTCATTATCATCGTTAATAATGTCGTTATTATCGTCGTTTTTATAGTCATTATCATCGTTGTTATCATCCTTATTATCCTCATAATTTTTGTCGTTATTATTGTCGTTAATATCGTCGTAATTATAGTCGTATTATCGTCGTTATTATCGTCCTTATTATCGTCGTTATTATCGTCATTATCATCGTTAGAATTGTCGTTATTACCGTCGTTATTATCGTCCTTATTATCGTCGTTATTATCGTCATAATCATCGTTATTATTGTCGTTATTTTCGTCGGTAATTTCGCCTTATTATCGTCGTTATAATCGTCATTATCATCGTTGTTATCGTCCTTATTATCCTCATAATTATCGTCGTTATTATTGTCGTTAATATCGTCGTTATTATCGTCGTTATTATCGTCATTATCATCGTTAATATTGTCGTTATTATCGTCGTTATTATCGACGTTATTATCGTCGTTATTATCGTCATTATCATCGTTGTTATCGTCCTTATTATCCTCATAATTATAGTCGTTATTATTGTCGTTAATATCGTCGTTATTATCGTCGTTATTATCGACGTTATTATCGTCGTTATTATCGTCGTTATTATCATCATTATTATCGTCATTATCATCGTTAATATTGTCGTTATTATCGTCGTTGTTATCGTTCTTATTATCCTCATAATTATAGTCGTTATTATTGTCGTTAATATCGTCGTTATTATCGTCGTTATTATCGTCATTATCATCGTTAATATTGTCGTTATTATCGTCGTTATTATCGACGTTATTATCGTCGTTATTATCGTCATTATCATCGTTGTTATCGTCCTCTTTATCCTCATAATTATAGTCGTTATTATCTTCGTTATTGTCGTCCTTATTATCGTCGTTATTATCGTCATTATCATCGTTAATATTGTCGTTATTATCGTCGTTATTATCGACATTATTATCGTCGTTATTATCGTCATTATAATCGTTGTTATCGTCCTTATTATCCTCATAATAATAGTCGTTATTGATGTCGCTAATATCGTCGATATTATCGTCATTATTATCGACGTTATTATCGTCGTTATTATCGTCATTATCATCGTTGTTATCGTCCTTATTATCCTCATAATTATCGTCGTTATTATTGTCGTTAATATCGTCGTTATTATCGTCGTTATTATTGACGTTATTATCGTCGTTATTATCGTCGTTATTATCATCGTTATTATCGTCCTTATTATCGTCGTTATTATCGTCATTATCATCGTTGTTATCGTCCTTATTATCTTCATAATTATTGACGTTATTATTGTCGTTAATATCGACGTTATTATCGTCGTTATTATTGTTAATATCATCGTTGTTATCGTCCTTATTATCCTAATAATTATCGTCGTTATTATTGTCGTTAATATCGTCGTTATTATCGTCGCTATTATCGTCATTATCATCGTTAATATTGTCATTATTATCGTCGTTATTATCGACGTTATTATCGTCGTTATTATCGTCTTTATTATCGTCGTTATCATCCTTAATATTGTCGTTATTATCGTCGTTATTATCGACGTTATTATCGTCGTTATTATCGTCTTTATTATCGTCGTTATCATCCTTAATATTGTCGTTATTATCGTCGTTATTATCGACGTTATTATCGTCCTTATTATCGTCGTTATTATCGTCATTATCATCGTTAATATTGTCGTTATTATCGTCGTTATTATCGACGTTATTATCGTCGTTATTATCGTCGTTATTATCGTCCTTATTATCGTCGTTATTATCGTCATTATCATCGTTAATATTGTCGTAATTATCGTCGTTATTATTGACGTTATTATCGTCGTTATTATCGTCATTATCATCGTTGTTATCGTCCTTATTATCCTCATAATTATAGTCGTTATTATTGTCGTTAATATCGTCATTATTATCGTCGTTATTATCGTCATTATCATCGTTAATATTGTCGTTATTATCGTCGTTATTATCGTCCTTATTATCGTCGTTATTATCGTCATTATCATCGTTGTTATCGTCCTTATTATCCGCATAATTATAATCGTTATTATTGTCGTTAATATCGTTCTTATTATCGTCGTTATTATCGTCATTATCATCGTTAATATTGTCGTTATTATCGTCGTTATTATCGTCCTTATTATCGTCGTTATTATCGTCATTATCATCGTTGTTATCGTCCTTATTATCCTCATAATTATAGTCGTTATTATTGTCGTTAATATCGTCGTTATTATCGTCGTTATTATCGTCATTATCATCGTTAATATTGTCGTTATTATCGTCGTTATTATCGACGTTATTATCGTCGTTATTATCGTCGTTATTATCGTCCTTATTATCGTCGTTATTATCGTCTTTATCATCGTTGTTATCGTCCTTATTATCCTCATAATTATAGTCGTTATTATTGTCGTTAATATCGTCGTTATTATCGTCGTTATTATCGTCATTATCATCGAAAATATTGTCGTTATTATCGTCGTTATTATCGACGTTATTATCGTCGTTATTATCGTCATTATCATCGTTGTTATCGTCCTTATTATCCTCATAATTATAGTTGTTATTATCGTCGTTATTGTCGTCCTTATTATCGTCGTTATTATCGTCATTATCATCGTTAATATTGTCGTTATTATCGTCGTTATTATCGACATTATTATCGTCGTTATTATCGTCATTATAATCGTTGTTATCGTCCTTATTATCCTCATAATAATAGTCGTTATTGATGTCGCTAATATCGTCGTTATTATCGTCGTTATTATCGACGTTATTATCGTCGTTATTATCGTCATTATCATCGTTGTTATCGTCCTTATTATCCTCATAATTATAGTCGTTATTATTGTCGTTAATATCGTCGTTATTATCGTCATTATCATCGTTAATATTGTCGTTATTATCGTCGTTATTATCGACGTTATTATCGTCGTTATTATCGTCATTATCATCGTTGCTATCGTCCTTATTATCCTCATAATTATAGTCGTCATTATTGTCGTTAATATCGTCGTTATTATCGTCGTTATTATCGACGTTATTATCGTCGTTATTGTCTTCCTTATTATCGTCGTTATTATCGTCATTATCATCGTTGTTATCGTACTTATTATCCTCATTATTATAGTCGTTATTATTGTCGTTAATATCGTCGTTATTATCGTCGTTATTATCGTCATTATCATCGTTAATATTGACGTTATTATCGTCGTTATTATCGTCATTATCATCGTTGTTATCGTCCTTATTATCCTCATAATTATAGTCATTATTATCTTCGTTAATATCGTCGTTATTATCGTCGTTATTATCGACGTTATTATCGTCGTTAATTAGGTCCTTATTATCGTCGTTATTATCCTCCTTATTATAGTTGTTATTATCGTCATTATCATCGTTAATATTGACGTTATTATCGTCGTTATTATCGACGTTATTATCGTCGTTATTATCGTCATTATCATCGTTGCTATCGTCCTTATTATCCTCATAATTATAGTCGTTATTATTGTCGTTAATATCGTCGTTATTATCGTCGTTATTATCGACGTTATTATTTTCGTTATTGTCTTCCTTATTACCGTCGTTATTATCGTCATTATCATTGTTGTTATCGTCCTTATTATCCTCATTATTATAGTCGTTATTATTGTCGTTAATATCGTCGTAATTATCGTCATTATCATCGTTAATATTGACGTTATTATCGTCGTTATTATCGACGTTATTAACGTCGTTATTATCGTCATTATCATCGTTGTTATCGTTCTTATTGTCCTCATATTTATAGTCGTTATTATTGTCGTTAATATCGTCGTTAATTAGGTCCTCATTATCGTCTTTATTATCGTCGTTATTATCGTTCTTATTATCGACGTTATTATCGTCATTATCATCGTTAATATTGTCGTTATTATCGTCGTTATTATCGACGTTATTATCGTCGTTTTTATCGTCATTAACATCGTTGTTATCGTCCTTATTATCCTCATAATTATCGTCGTTATTATTATCGTTAATATCGTGGTTATTATCGCCGTTATTATCGTCGTTAATTAGGTCCTTATTATCGTCGTTATTATCGTCGTTATTATCGTCCTTATTATAGTCGTTATTATCGTCATTATCATCGTTAATATTGTCGTTATTATCGTCGTAATTATCGACGTTATTATCGTCGTTATTATCGTCGTTATTATCGTCGTTATTATCGTCCTTATTATGGTCGTTATTATCGTCATTATCATCGTTGTTATTGTCCTTATTATCCTCATAATTATAGTCGTTCTTATTGTCGTTATTATCGTCGCTATTATCGTCGTTATTTTCGACGTTATTATCGCCGTTAATTAGGTCCTCATTATCGTCGTTATTATCTTCCTTAGTATCGACGTTATTATCGTCATTATCATCGTTAATATTGTCGTTATTATCGTCGTTATTATCGACGTTATTATCGTCGTTATTATCGTCATTATTATCGTTGTTGTCGTCCTTATTATCCTCATAATTATAGTCGTTATTATTGTCGTTAATATCGTCGTTATTATCGTCGTTATTATCGTCATTATCATCGTTAATATTGTCGTTATTATCGTCGTTATTATCGTCCTTATTATCGTCGTTATTATCGTCATTATCATCGTTGTTATCGTCCTTATTATCCGCATAATTATAATCGTTATTATTGTCGTTAATATCGTTCCTATTATCGTCGTTATTATCGTCATTATCATCGTTAATATTGTCGTTATTATCGTCGTTATTATCGTTTTTATTATCGTCGTTATTATCGTCATTATCATCGTTGTTATCGTCCTTATTATCCTCATAATTATATTCGTTATTATTGTCGTTAATATCGTCGTTATTATAGTCGTTATTATCGTCATTATCATCGTTAATATTGTCGTTATTATCGTCGTTATTATCGACGTTATTATCGTCGTTATTATCGTCGTTATTATCGTCCTTATTATCGTCGTTATTATCGTCTTTATCATCGTTGTTATCGTCCTTATTATCCTCATAATTATAGTCGTTATTATTGTCGTTAATATCGTCGTTATTATCGTCGTTATTATCGTCATTATCATCGTTAATATTGTCGTTATTATCGTCGTTATTATCGACGTTATTATCGACGTTATTATCGTCGTTATTATCGTCGTTAATATCGTCGTTATTATCGTCGTTATTATCGTCGTTATTATCGTCATTATCATCGTTGTTATCGTCCTTAATTTCCTCTTAATTATTGTCGTTATTATTGTCGTTAATATCGTCGTTATTATCGTCGTTATTATCGTCATTATCATCGTTAATATTGTCGTTATTATCGTCGTTATCATCGTTGTTATCGTCCTTATTATCCTCATAATTATAGTCGTTATTATTGTCGTTAATATCGTCGTTATTATCGTCGTTATTATCGACGTTATTATCGTCTTTAATTAGGTCCTTATTATCGTCGTTATTATCGTCCTTATTATCGACGTTATTATCGTCATTATCATCGTTAATATTGTCGTTATTATCATCGTTATTATCGACGTTATTATCGTCGTTATTATCGTCGTTATTGTCGTCCTTATTATCGTCGTTATTATCGTCATTATCATCGTTAATATTGTCGTTATTATCGTCGTTATTATCGACATTATTATCGTCGTTATTATCGTCATTATAATCGTTGTTATCGTCCTTATTATCCTCATAATAATAGTTGTTATTGATGTCGCTAATATCGTCGTTATTATCGTCGTTATTATCGACGTTATTATCGTCGTTATTATCGTCATTATCATCGTTGTTATCGTCCTTATTATCCTCATAATTATAGTCGTTATTATTGTCGTTAATATCGTCGTTATTATCGTCATTATCATCGTTAATATTGTCGTTATTATCGTCGTTATTATCGACGTTATTATCGTCGTTATTATCGTCATTATCATCGTTGCTATCGTCCTTATTATCCTCATAATTATAGTCGTCATTATTGTCGTTAATATCGTCGTTATTATCGTCGTTTTTATCGACGTTATTATCGTCGTTATTGTCTTCCTTATTATCGTCGTTATTATCGTCATTATCATCGTTGTTATCGTCCTTATTATCCTCATTATTATAGTCGTTATAATTGTCGTTAATATCGTCGTAATTATCGTCGTTATTATCGTCATTATCATCGTTAATATTGACGTTATTATCGTCGTTATTATAGACGTTATTAACGTCGTTATTATCGTCATTATCATTGTTGTTATCGTTCTTATTGTCCTCATAATTATAGTCGTTATTATTGTCGTTAATATCGTCGTTTATTAGGTCCTCATTATCGTCGTTATTATCGTCGTTATTATCGTTCTTATTATCGACGTTATTATCGTCATTATCATCGTTAATATTGTCGTTATTATCGTCGTTATTATCGACGTTATTATCGTCGTTTTTATCGTCATTAACATCGTTGTTATCGTCCTTATTATCCTCATAATTATCGTCGTTATTATTAACGTTAATATCGTGGTTATTATCGACGTTATTATCGTCGTTAATTAGGTCCTTATTATCGTCGTTATTATCGTCGTTATTATCGTCCTTATTATAGTCGTTATTATCGTCATTATCATCGTTAATATTGTCGTTATTATCGTCGTTATTATCGACGTTATTATCGTCGTTATTATCGTCGTTATTATCGTCGTTATTATCGTCCTTATTATGGTCGTTATTATCGTCATTATCATCGTTATTATTGTCCTTATTATCCTCATAATTATAGTCGGTCTTATTGTCGTTATTATCGTCGCTATTATCGTCGTTATTTTCGACGTTATTATCGCCGTTAATTAGGTCCTCATTATCGTCGTTATTATCGTCGTTATTATCGTCCTTAGTATCAACGTTATTATCGTCATTATCATCGTTAATATTGTCGTTATTATCGTCGTTATTATCGACGTTATTATCATCGTTATTATCGTCATTATTATCGTTGTTGTCGTCCTTATTATCCTCATAATTATAGTCGTTATTATTGTCGTTAATATCGTCGTTATTATCGTCGTTATTATCGTCATTATCATCGTTAATATTGTCGTTATTATCGTCGTTATTATCGTCCTTATTATCGTCGTTATTATCGTCATTATCATCGTCGTTATCGTCCTTATTATCCGCATAATTATAATCGTTATTATTGTCGTTAATATCGTTCTTATTATCGTCGTTATTATCGTCATTATCATCGTTAATATTGTCGTTATTATCGTCGTTATTATCGTCCTTATTATCGTCGTTATTATCGTCATTATCATCGTTGTTATCGTCCTTATTATCCTCATAATTATAGTCGTTATTATTGTCGTTAATATCGTCGTTATTATCGTCGTTATTATCGTCATTATCATCGTTAATATTGTCGTTATTATCGTCGTTATTATCGACGTTATTATCGTCGTTATTATCGTCGTTATTATCGTCCTTATTATCGTCGTTATTATCGTCTTTATCATCGTTGTTATCGTCCTTATTATCCTCATAATTATAGTCGTTATTATTGTCGTTAATATCGTCGTTATTATCGTCGTTATTATCGTCATTATCATCGTTAATATTGTCGTTATTATCGTCGTTATTATCGACGTTATTATCGACGTTATTATCGTCGTTATTATCGTCGTTGATATCGTCGTTATTATCGTCCTTATTATCGTCGTTATTATCGTCATTATCATCGTTGTTATCGTCCTTATTATCTTCATAATTATTGTCGTTATTATTGTCGTTAATATCGTCGTTATTATCGTCGTTATTATCGTCATTATCATCGTTAATATTGTCGTTATTAACGTCGTTATCATCGTTGTTATCGTCCTTATTATCCTCATAATTATAGTCGTTATTATTGTAGTTAATATCGTCGTTATTATCGTCGTTATTATCGTCATTATCATCGTTAATATTGTCGTTATTATCGTCGTTATTATCGACGTTATTATCGTCGTTATTATCGTCATTATCATCGTTGTTATCGTCCTTATTATCCTCATAATTATAGTCGTTATTATCGTCGTTATTGTCGTCCTTATTATCGTCGTTATTATCGTCATTATCATCGTTAATATTGTCGTTATTATCGTCGTTATTATCGACATTATTATCGTCGTTATTATCGTCATTATAATCGTTGTTATCGTCCTTATTATCCTCATAATAATAGTCGTTATTGATGTCGCTAATATCGTCGTTATTATCGTCATTATTATCGACGTTATTATCGTCGTTATTATCGTCATTATCATCGTTGTTATCGTCCTTATTATCCTCATAATTATCGTCGTTATTATTGTCGTTAATATCGTCGTTATTATCGTCGTTATTATTGACGTTATTATCGTCGTTATTATCGTCGTTATTATCATCGTTATTATCGTCCTTATTATCGTCGTTATTATCGTCATTATCATCGTTGTTATCGTCCTTATTATCTTCATAATTATTGACGTTATTATTGTCGTTAATATCGTCGTTATTATCGTCGTTATTATCGTCATTATCATCGTTAATATTGTCGTTATTATCGTCGTTATTATCGACGTTATTATCGTCGTTATTATCGTCATTATCATCGTTGTTATCGTCCTCTTTATCCTCATAATTATAGTCGTTATTATCTTCGGTATTGTCGTCGTTATTATCGTCGTTATTATCGTCATTATCATCGTTAATAATGTCGTTATTATCGTCGTTTTTATAGTCATTATCATCGTTGTTATCATCCTTATTATCCTCATAATTTTTGTCGTTATTATTGTCGTTAATATCGTCGTAATTATAGTCGTATTATCGTCGTTATTATCGTCCTTATTATCGTCGTTATTATCGTCATTATCATCGTTAGAATTGTCGTTATTACCGTCGTTATTATCGTCCTTATTATCGTCGTTATTATCGTCATAATCATCGTTATTATTGTCGTTATTTTCGTCGGTAATTTCGCCTTATTATCGTCGTTATAATCGTCATTATCATCGTTGTTGTCGTCCTTATTATCCTCATAATTATCGTCGTTATTATTGTCGTTAATATCGTCGTTATTATCGTCGTTATTATCGTCATTATCATCGTTAATATTGTCGTTATTATCGTCGTTATTATCGACGTTATTATCGTCGTTATTATCGTCATTATCATCGTTGTTATCGTCCTTATTATCCTCATAATTATAGTCGTTATTATTGTCGTTAATATCGTCGTTATTATCGTCGTTATTATCGACGTTATTATCGTCGTTATTATCGTCGTTATTATCATCATTATTATCGTCATTATCATCGTTAATATTGTCGTTATTATCGTCGTTGTTATCGTTCTTATTATCCTCATAATTATAGTCGTTATTATTGTCGTTAATATCGTCGTTATTATCGTCGTTATTATCGTCATTATCATCGTTAATATTGTCGTTATTATCGTCGTTATTATCGACGTTATTATCGTCGTTATTATCGTCATTATCATCGTTGTTATCGTCCTCTTTATCCTCATAATTATAGTCGTTATTATCTTCGTTATTGTCGTCCTTATTATCGTCGTTATTATCGTCATTATCATCGTTAATATTGTCGTTATTATCGTCGTTATTATCGACATTATTATCGTCGTTATTATCGTCATTATAATCGTTGTTATCGTCCTTATTATCCTCATAATAATAGTCGTTATTGATGTCGCTAATATCGTCGATATTATCGTCATTATTATCGACGTTATTATCGTCGTTATTATCGTCATTATCATCGTTGTTATCGTCCTTATTATCCTCATAATTATCGTCGTTATTATTGTCGTTAATATCGTCGTTATTATCGTCGTTATTATTGACGTTATTATCGTCGTTATTATCGTCGTTATTATCATCGTTATTATCGTCCTTATTATCGTCGTTATTATCGTCATTATCATCGTTGTTATCGTCCTTATTATCTTCATAATTATTGACGTTATTATTGTCGTTAATATCGACGTTATTATCGTCGTTATTATCGTTAATATCATCGTTGTTATCGTCCTTATTATCCTAATAATTATCGTCGTTATTATTGTCGTTAATATCGTCGTTATTATCGTCGCTATTATCGTCATTATCATCGTTAATATTGTCATTATTATCGTCGTTATTATCGACGTTATTATCGTCGTTATTATCGTCTTTATTATCGTCGTTATCATCCTTAATATTGTCGTTATTATCGTCGTTATTATCGACGTTATTATCGTCGTTATTATCGTCTTTATTATCGTCGTTATCATCCTTAATATTGTCGTTATTATCGTCGTTATTATCGACGTTATTATCGTCCTTATTATCGTCGTTATTATCGTCATTATCATCGTTAATATTGTCGTTATTATCGTCGTTATTATCGACGTTATTATCGTCGTTATTATCGTCGTTATTATCGTCCTTATTATCGTCGTTATTATCGTCATTATCATCGTTAATATTGTCGTTATTATCGTCGTTATTATTGACGTTATTATCGTCGTTATTATCGTCATTATCATCGTTGTTATCGTCCTTATTATCCTCATAATTATAGTCGTTATTATTGTCGTTAATATCGTCGTTATTATCGTCGTTATTATCGTCATTATCATCGTTAATATTGTCGTTATTATCGTCGTTATTATCGTCCTTATTATCGTCGTTATTATCGTCATTATCATCGTTGTTATCGTCCTTATTATCCGCATAATTATAATCGTTATTATTGTCGTTAATATCGTTCTTATTATCGTCGTTATTATCGTCATTATCATCGTTAATATTGTCGTTATTATCGTCGTTATTATCGTCCTTATTATCGTCGTTATTATCGTCATTATCATCGTTGTTATCGTCCTTATTATCCTCATAATTATAGTCGTTATTATTGTCGTTAATATCGTCGTTATTATCGTCGTTATTATCGTCATTATCATCGTTAATATTGTCGTTATTATCGTCGTTATTATCGACGTTATTATCGTCGTTATTATCGTCGTTATTATCGTCCTTATTATCGTCGTTATTATCGTCTTTATCATCGTTGTTATCGTCCTTATTATCCTCATAATTATAGTCGTTATTATTGTCGTTAATATCGTCGTTATTATCGTCGTTATTATCGTCATTATCATCGAAAATATTGTCGTTATTATCGTCGTTATTATCGACGTTATTATCGTCGTTATTATCGTCATTATCATCGTTGTTATCGTCCTTATTATCCTCATAATTATAGTTGTTATTATCGTCGTTATTGTCGTCCTTATTATCGTCGTTATTATCGTCATTATCATCGTTAATATTGTCGTTATTATCGTCGTTATTATCGACATTATTATCGTCGTTATTATCGTCATTATAATCGTTGTTATCGTCCTTATTATCCTCATAATAATAGTCGTTATTGATGTCGCTAATATCGTCGTTATTATCGTCGTTATTATCGACGTTATTATCGTCGTTATTATCGTCATTATCATCGTTGTTATCGTCCTTATTATCCTCATAATTATAGTCGTTATTATTGTCGTTAATATCGTCGTTATTATCGTCATTATCATCGTTAATATTGTCGTTATTATCGTCGTTATTATCGACGTTATTATCGTCGTTATTATCGTCATTATCATCGTTGCTATCGTCCTTATTATCCTCATAATTATAGTCGTCATTATTGTCGTTAATATCGTCGTTATTATCGTCGTTATTATCGACGTTATTATCGTCGTTATTGTCTTCCTTATTATCGTCGTTATTATCGTCATTATCATCGTTGTTATCGTACTTATTATCCTCATTATTATAGTCGTTATTATTGTCGTTAATATCGTCGTTATTATCGTCGTTATTATCGTCATTATCATCGTTAATATTGACGTTATTATCGTCGTTATTATCGTCATTATCATCGTTGTTATTGTCCTTATTATCCTCATAATTATAGTCATTATTATCTTCGTTAATATCGTCGTTATTATCGTCGTTATTATCGACGTTATTATCGTCGTTAATTAGGTCCTTATTATCGTCGTTATTATCCTCCTTATTATAGTTGTTATTATCGTCATTATCATCGTTAATATTGACGTTATTATCGTCGTTATTATCGACGTTATTATCGTCGTTATTATCGTCATTATCATCGTTGCTATCGTCCTTATTATCCTCATAATTATAGTCGTTATTATTGTCGTTAATATCGTCGTTATTATCGTCGTTATTATCGACGTTATTATTTTCGTTATTGTCTTCCTTATTACCGTCGTTATTATCGTCATTATCATTGTTGTTATCGTCCTTATTATCCTCATTATTATAGTCGTTATTATTGTCGTTAATATCGTCGTAATTATCGTCATTATCATCGTTAATATTGACGTTATTATCGTCGTTATTATCGACGTTATTAACGTCGTTATTATCGTCATTATCATCGTTGTTATCGTTCTTATTGTCCTCATATTTATAGTCGTTATTATTGTCGTTAATATCGTCGTTAATTAGGTCCTCATTATCGTCTTTATTATCGTCGTTATTATCGTTCTTATTATCGACGTTATTATCGTCATTATCATCGTTAATATTGTCGTTATTATCGTCGTTATTATCGACGATATTATCGTCGTTTTTATCGTCATTAACATCGTTGTTATCGTCCTTATTATCCTCATAATTATCGTCGTTATTATTATCGTTAATATCGTGGTTATTATCGCCGTTATTATCGTCGTTAATTAGGTCCTTATTATCGTCGTTATTATCGTCGTTATTATCGTCCTTATTATAGTCGTTATTATCGTCATTATCATCGTTAATATTGTCGTTATTATCGTCGTAATTATCGACGTTATTATCGTCGTTATTATCGTCGTTATTATCGTCGTTATTATCGTCCTTATTATGGTCGTTATTATCGTCATTATCATCGTTGTTATTGTCCTTATTATCCTCATAATTATAGTCGTTCTTATTGTCGTTATTATCGTCGCTATTATCGTCGTTATTTTCGACGTTATTATCGCCGTTAATTAGGTCCTCATTATCGTCGTTATTATCTTCCTTAGTATCGACGTTATTATCGTCATTATCATCGTTAATATTGTCGTTATTATCGTCGTTATTATCGACGTTATTATCGTCGTTATTATCGTCATTATTATCGTTGTTGTCGTCCTTATTATCCTCATAATTATAGTCGTTATTATTGTCGTTAATATCGTCGTTATTATCGTCGTTATTATCGTCATTATCATCGTTAATATTGTCGTTATTATCGTCGTTATTATCGTCCTTATTATCGTCGTTATTATCGTCATTATCATCGTTGTTATCGTCCTTATTATCCGCATAATTATAATCGTTATTATTGTCGTTAATATCGTTCCTATTATCGTCGTTATTATCGTCATTATCATCGTTAATATTGTCGTTATTATCGTCGTTATTATCGTTTTTATTATCGTCGTTATTATCGTCATTATCATCGTTGTTATCGTCCTTATTATCCTCATAATTATATTCGTTATTATTGTCGTTAATATCGTCGTTATTATAGTCGTTATTATCGTCATTATCATCGTTAATATTGTCGTTATTATCGTCGTTATTATCGACGTTATTATCGTCGTTATTATCGTCGTTATTATCGTCCTTATTATCGTCGTTATTATCGTCTTTATCATCGTTGTTATCGTCCTTATTATCCTCATAATTATAGTCGTTATTATTGTCGTTAATATCGTCGTTATTATCGTCGTTATTATCGTCATTATCATCGTTAATATTGTCGTTATTATCGTCGTTATTATCGACGTTATTATCGACGTTATTATCGTCGTTATTATCGTCGTTGATATCGTCGTTATTATCGTCCTTATTATCGTCGTTATTATCGTCATTATCATCGTTGTTATCGTCCTTAATTTCCTCTTAATTATTGTCGTTATTATTGTCGTTAATATCGTCGTTATTATCGTCGTTATTATCGTCATTATCATCGTTAATATTGTCGTTATTATCGTCGTTATCATCGTTGTTATCGTCCTTATTATCCTCATAATTATAGTCGTTATTATTGTAGTTAATATCGTCGTTATTATCGTCGTTATTATCGACGTTATTATCGTCTTTAATTAGGTCCTTATTATCGTCGTTATTATCGTCCTTATTATCGACGTTATTATCGTCATTATCATCGTTAATATTGTCGTTATTGTCATCGTTATTATCGACGTTATTATCGTCGTTATTATCGTCGTTATTGTCGTCCTTATTATCGTCGTTATTATCGTCATTATCATCGTTAATATTGTCGTTATTATCGTCGTTATTATCGACATTATTATCGTCGTTATTATCGTCATTATAATCGTTGTTATCGTCCTTATTATCCTCATAATAATAGTTGTTATTGATGTCGCTAATATCGTCGTTATTATCGTCGTTATTATCGACGTTATTATCGTCGTTATTATCGTCATTATCATCGTTGTTATCGTCCTTATTATCCTCATAATTATAGTCGTTATTATTGTCGTTAATATCGTCGTTATTATCGTCATTATCATCGTTAATATTGACGTTATTATCGTCGTTATTATCGACGTTATTATCGTCGTTATTATCGTCATTATCATCGTTGCTATCGTCCTTATTATCCTCATAATTATAGTCGTCATTATTGTCGTTAATATCGTCGTTATTATCGTCGTTATTATCGACGTTATTATCGTCGTTATTGTCTTCCTTATTATCGTCGTTATTATCGTCATTATCATCGTTGTTATCGTCCTTATTATCCTCATTATTATAGTCGTTATTATTGTCGTTAATATCGTCGTAATTATCGTCGTTATTATCGTCATTATCATCGTTAATATTGACGTTATTATCGTCGTTATTATAGACGTTATTAACGTCGTTATTATCGTCATTATCATTGTTGTTATCGTTCTTATTGTCCTCATAATTATAGTCGTTATTATTGTCGTTAATATCGTCGTTTATTAGGTCCTCATTATCGTCGTTATTATCGTCGTTATTATCGTTCTTATTATCGACGTTATTATCGTCATTATCATCGTTAATATTGTCGTTATTATCGTCGTTATTATCGACGTTATTATCGTCGTTTTTATCGTCATTAACATCGTTGTTATCGTCCTTATTATCCTCATAATTATCGTCGTTATTATTAACGTTAATATCGTGGTTATTATCGACGTTATTATCGTCGTTAATTAGGTCCTTATTATCGTCGTTATTATCGTCGTTATTATCGTCCTTATTATAGTCGTTATTATCGTCATTATCATCGTTAATATTGTCGTTATTATCGTCGTTATTATCGACGTTATTATCGTCGTTATTATCGTCGTTATTATCGTCGTTATTATCGTCCTTATTATGGTCGTTATTATCGTCATTATCATCGTTATTATTGTCCTTATTATCCTCATAATTATAGTCGGTCTTATTGTCGTTATTATCGTCGCTATTATCGTCGTTATTTTCGACGTTATTATCGCCGTTAATTAGGTCCTCATTATCGTCGTTATTATCGTCGTTATTATCGTCCTTAGTATCAACGTTATTATCGTCATTATCATCGTTAATATTGTCGTTATTATCGTCGTTATTATCGACGTTATTATCATCGTTATTATCGTCATTATTATCGTTGTTGTCGTCCTTATTATCCTCATAATTATAGTCGTTATTATTGTCGTTAATATCGTCGTTATTATCGTCGTTATTATCGTCATTATCATCGTTAATATTGTCGTTATTATCGTCGTTATTATCGTCCTTATTATCGTCGTTATTATCGTCATTATCATCGTCGTTATCGTCCTTATTATCCGCATAATTATAATCGTTATTATTGTCGTTAATATCGTTCTTATTATCGTCGTTATTATCGTCATTATCATCGTTAATATTGTCGTTATTATCGTCGTTATTATCGTCCTTATTATCGTCGTTATTATCGTCATTATCATCGTTGTTATCGTCCTTATTATCCTCATAATTATAGTCGTTATTATTGTCGTTAATATCGTCGTTATTATCGTCGTTATTATCGTCATTATCATCGTTAATATTGTCGTTATTATCGTCGTTATTATCGACGTTATTATCGTCGTTATTATCGTCGTTATTATCGTCCTTATTATCGTCGTTATTATCGTCTTTATCATCGTTGTTATCGTCCTTATTATCCTCATAATTATAGTCGTTATTATTGTCGTTAATATCGTCGTTATTATCGTCGTTATTATCGTCATTATCATCGTTAATATTGTCGTTATTATCGTCGTTATTATCGACGTTATTATCGACGTTATTATCGTCGTTATTATCGTCGTTGATATCGTCGTTATTATCGTCCTTATTATCGTCGTTATTATCGTCATTATCATCGTTGTTATCGTCCTTATTATCTTCATAATTATTGTCGTTATTATTGTCGTTAATATCGTCGTTATTATCGTCGTTATTATCGTCATTATCATCGTTAATATTGTCGTTATTAACGTCGTTATCATCGTTGTTATCGTCCTTATTATCCTCATAATTATAGTCGTTATTATTGTAGTTAATATCGTCGTTATTATCGTCGTTATTATCGACGTTATTATCGTCTTTAATTAGGTCCTTATTATCGTCGTTATTATCGTCCTTATTATCGACGTTATTATCGTCATTATCATCGTTAATATTGTCGTTATTATCATCGTTATTATCGACGTTATTATCGTCGTTATTATCATCGTTATTGTCGTCCTTATTATCCTCGTTATTATCGTCATTATCATCGTTAATATTGTCGTTATTATCGTCGTTATTATCGTCATTATCATCGTTAATATTGTCGTTATTATATTCGTTATTATCGTCGTTATTACGTCATTATCATCGTTAATATTGTCGTTATTATCGTCGTTATTATCGACGTTATTATCGTCGTTATTATCGTCGTTATTATCGTTGTTATTATCGTCCTTATTATGGTCGTTATTATCGTCATTATCATCGTTGTTATTGTCCTTATTATCCTCATAATTATAGTCGTTATTATTGTCGTTAATATCGTCGTTATTATCGTCGTTATTATCGACGTTATTATCGTCGTTAATTAGGTCCTTATTATCGTCGTTATTATCGTCGTTATTATCGTCCTTATTATCGTCGTTATTATCGTCATTATCATCGTTAATATTGTCGTTATTATCGTCGTTATTATCGACGTTAATATCGTCGTAATTATCGTCGTTATTATCGACGTTATTATCGTCGTCATTATCGTCATTATCATCGTTGTTATCGTCCTTATTATCCTCATAATTATCGTCGTTATTATTGTCGTTAATATCGTGGTTATTATCGACGTTATTATCGTCGTTATTATCATCATTATTATCGTCATTATCATCGTTAATATTGTTGTTATTATCGTCGTTATTATCGACGTTATTATCGTCGTTTTTATCGTCATTAACATCGTTGTTATCGTCCTTATTATCCTCATAATTATCGTCGTTATTATTATCGTTAATATCGTGGTTATTATCGACGTTATTATCGTCGTTAATTAGGTCCTTATTATCGTCGTTATTATCGTCGTTATTATCGTCCTTATTATAGTCGTTATTATCGTCATTATCATCGTTAATATTGTCGTTATTATCGTCGTTATTATCGACGTTATTATCGTCGTTATTATCGTCGTTATTATCGTCGTTATTATCGTCCTTATTATGGTCGTTATTATCGTCATTATCATCGTTGTTATTGTCCTTATTATCCTCATAATTATAGTCGTTCTTATTGTCGTTATTATCGTCGCTATTATCGTCGTTATTTTCGACGTTATTATCGCCGTTAATTAGGTCCTCATTATCGTCGTTATTATCGTCGTTATTATCGTCCTTAATATCAACGTTATTATCGTCATTATCATCGTTAATATTGTCGTTATTATCGTCGTTATTATCGACGTTATTATCATCGTTATTATCGTCATTATTATCGTTGTTGTCGTCCTTATTATCCTCATAATTATAGTCGTTATTATTGTCGTTAATATCGTCGTTATTATCGTCGTTATTATCGTCATTATCATCGTTAATATTGTCGTTATTATCGTCGTTATTATCGTCCTTATTATCGTCGTTATTATCGTCATTATCATCGTCGTTATCGTCCTTATTATCCGCATAATTATAATCGTTATTATTGTCGTTAATATCGTTCTTATTATCGTCGTTATTATCGTCATTATCATCGTTAATATTGTCGTTATTATCGTCGTTATTATCGTCCTTATTATCGTCGTTATTATCGTCATTATCATCGTTGTTATCGTCCTTATTATCCTCATAATTATAGTCGTTATTATTGTCGTTAATATCGTCGTTATTATCGTCGTTATTATCGTCATTATCATCGTTAATATTGTCGTTATTATCGTCGTTATTATCGACGTTATTATCGTCGTTATTATCGTCGTTATTATCGTCCTTATTATCGTCGTTATTATCGTCTTTATCATCGTTGTTATCGTCCTTATTATCCTCATAATTATAGTCGTTATTATTGTCGTTAATATCGTCGTTATTATCGTCGTTATTATCGTCATTATCATCGTTAATATTGTCGTTATTATCGTCGTTATTATCGACGTTATTATCGACGTTATTATCGTCGTTATTATCGTCGTTGATATCGTCGTTATTATCGTCCTTATTATCGTCGTTATTATCGTCATTATCATCGTTGTTATCGTCCTTATTATCTTCATAATTATTGTCGTTATTATTGTCGTTAATATCGTCGTTATTATCGTCGTTATTATCGTCATTATCATCGTTAATATTGTCGTTATTAACGTCGTTATCATCGTTGTTATCGTCCTTATTATCCTCATAATTATAGTCGTTATTATTGTAGTTAATATCGTCGTTATTATCGTCGTTATTATCGACGTTATTATCGTCTTTAATTAGGTCCTTATTATCGTCGTTATTATCGTCCTTATTATCGACGTTATTATCGTCATTATCATCGTTAATATTGTCGTTATTATCATCGTTATTATCGACGTTATTATCGTCGTTATTATCATCGTTATTGTCGTCCTTATTATCCTCGTTATTATCGTCATTATCATCGTTAATATTGTCGTTATTATCGTCGTTATTATCGTCATTATCATCGTTAATATTGTCGTTATTATATTCGTTATTATCGTCGTTATTACGTCATTATCATCGTTAATATTGTCGTTATTATCGTCGTTATTATCGACGTTATTATCGTCGTTATTATCGTCGTTATTATCGTTGTTATTATCGTCCTTATTATGGTCGTTATTATCGTCATTACCATCGTTGTTATTGTCCTTATTATCCTCATAATTATAGTCGTTATTATTGTCGTTAATATCGTCGTTATTATCGTCGTTATTATCGACGTTATTATCGTCGTTAATTAGGTCCTTATTATCGTCGTTATTATCGTCGTTATTATCGTCCTTATTATCGTCGTTATTATCGTCATTATCATCGTTAATATTGTCGTTATTATCGTCGTTATTATCGACGTTAATATCGTCGTAATTATCGTCGTTATTATCGACGTTATTATCGTCGTCATTATCGTCATTATCATCGTTGTTATCGTCCTTATTATCCTCATAATTATAGTCGTTATTATTGTCGTTAATATCGTGGTTATTATCGACGTTATTATCGTCGTTATTATCATCATTATTATCGTCATTATCATCGTTAATATTGTTGTTATTATCGTCGTTATTATCGACGTTATTATCGTCGTTATTATCGTAGTTTTTATAGTCGTTATTATCGTCCTTATTATGGTCGTTATTATCGTCATTATCATCGTTGTTAATGTCCTTATTATCCTCATAATTATAGTCGTTCTTATTGTCGTTATTATCGTCGTTATTATCGTCGTTATTATCGACGTTATTATCGTCGTTAATTAGGTCCTCATTATCGTCGTTATTATCGTCGTTATTATCGTCCTTATTATCGACGTTATTATCGTCATTATCATCGTTAATATTGTCGTTATTATCGTCGTTATTATCGACGTTATTATCGTCGTTATTATCGTCATTATTATCGTTGTTATCGTCCTTATTATCCTCATAATTATAGTCGTTATTATTGTCGTTAATATCGTCGTTATTATCGTCGTTATTATCGACGTTATTATCGTCGGTATTATCGTCATTATCATCGTTGTTATCGTCCTTATTATCCTCATTATTATTGTCGTTAATATCGTCGTAATTATCGTCGTTATTATCGTCATTATCATCGTTAATATTGACGTTATTATCGTTGTTATTATCGACGTTATTATCATCGTTATTATCGTCATTATCATCGTTGCTATCGTCCTTATTATCCTCATAATTATAGTCGTTATTATTGTCGTTAATATCGTCGTAATTATCGTCGTTATTATCGTCATTATCATCGTTAATATTGACGTTATTATCGTCGTTATTATCGACGTTATTATCGTCGTTATTATCGTCGTTATCATAGTTGTTATCGTCCCTATTGTCCTCATAATTATAGTCGTTATTATTGTCGTTAATATCGTCGTTAATTAGGTCCTCATTATCGTCGTTATTATCGTCGTTATTATCGTCGTTATTATCGTCATTATCATCGTTAATATTGTCGTTATTATCGTCGTTATTATCGACGTTAATATCGTCGTAATTATCGTCGTTATTATCGACGTTATTATCGTCGTCATTATCGTCATTATCATCGTTGTTATCGTCCTTATTATCCTCATAATTATCGTCGTTATTATTGTCGTTAATATCGTGGTTATTATCGACGTTATTATCGTCGTTATTATCATCATTATTATCGTCATTATCATCGTTAATATTGTTGTTATTATCGTCGTTATTATCGTCGTTATTATCGTCGTTATTATCGTCCTTATTATGGTCGTTATTATCGTCATTATCATCGTTGTTATTGTCCTTATTATCCTCATAATTATAGTCGTTCTTATTGTCGTTATTATCGTCGTTATTATCGTCGTTATTATCGACGTTATTATCGTCGTTAATTAGGTCCTCACTATCGTCGTTATTATCGTCGTTATTATCGTCCTTATTATCGACGTTATTATCGTCATTATCATCGTTAATATTGACGTTATTATCGTCGTTATTATCGACGTTATTATCGTCGTTATTATCGTCATTATCATCGTTGCTATCGTTCTTATTATCCTCATAATTCTAGTCGTTATTATTGTCGTTAATAACGTCGTTATTATCGTCGTTATTATCGACGTTATTATCGTCGTTATTATCGTCCTTATTATCGTCGTTATTATCGTCATTATCATCGTTGCTATCGTTCTTATTATCCTCATAATTCTAGTCGTTATTATTGTCGTTAATAACGTCGTTATTATCGTCGTTATTATCGACGTTATTATCGTCGTTATTATCGTCCTTATTATCGTCGTTATTATCGTCATTATCATCGTTGTTATCGTCCTTATTATCCTCATAATTTTTGTCATTATTATTGTCGTTAATATCGTAGTAATTATCGTCGTATTATCGTCGTTATAATCGTCCTTATTATCGTCATTATTATCGTCATTATCATCGTTAGACTTGTCGTTATTATCGTCGTTATTATCGTCCTTATTATCGTCGTTATTATCGTCATTATCATCGTTATTATTGTCGTTATTTTCGTCGGTATTTTCGTCCTTATTATCGTCGTTATAATCGTCATTATCATCGTCTATATCGTCCTTATTATCCTCATAATTATCGTCGTTATTATTGTCGTTAATATCGTCGTTATTATCGTCGTTATTATCGTCATTATCATCGTTAATATTGTCGTTATTATCGTCGTTATTATCGACGTTATTATCGTCGTTATTATCGTCGTTATTATCGTCGTTATTATCGTCATTATAATCGTCGTTATTATCGTCATTATCATCGTTAATATTGTCGTTAGTATCGTCGTTATTATCGACGTTATTATCGTCGTTATTATCGTTAATATCATCGTTGTTATCGTCCTTATTATCCTCATAATTATCGTCGTTATTATTGTCGTTAATATCGTCGTTATCATCGTTGTTATCGTCCTTATTATCCTTATTATTATAGTCGTTATTATTGTCGTTAATATCGTCGTAATTATCGTCGTTATTATCGTCATTATCATCGTTAATATTGACGTTATTATCGTCGTTATTATCGACGTTATTATCGTCGTTATTATCGTCATTATCATCGTTGTTATCGTCCTTATTATCCTCATTATTATAGTCGTTATTATTGTCGTTAATATCGTCGTAATTATCGTCGTTATTATCGTCATTATCATCGTTAATATTGACGTTATTATCGTTGTTATTATCGACGTTATTATCGTCGTTATTTTCGTCATTATCATCGTTGCTATCGTTCTTATTATCCTCATAATTCTAGTCGTTATTATTGTCGTTAATATCGTCGTTATTATCGTCGTTATTATCGACGTTATTATCGTCATTATTATCGTCCTTATTATCGTCGTTATTATCGTCATTATCATCGTTGTTATCGTCCTTATTATCCTCATTATTATAGCTGTTATTATTGTCGTTAATATCGTCGTAATTATCGTCGTTATTATCGTCATTATCATCGTTAATATTGACGTTATTATCGTCGTTATTATCGACGTTATTATCGTCGTTATTATCGTCATTATCATCGTTGTTATCGTTCTTATTATCCTCATTATTATAGTCGTTATTATTGTCGTTAATATCGTCGTAATTATCGCGTTATTATCGTCATTATCATCGTTAATATTGACGTTATTATCGTTGTTATTATCGACGTTATTATCGTCGTTATTTTCGTCATTATCATCGTTGCTATCGTTCTTATTATCCTCATAATTCTAGTCGTTATTATTGTCGTTAATATCGTCGTTATTATCGTCGTTATTATCGACGTTATTATCGTCGTTATTATCGTCCTTATTATCGTCGTTATTATCGTCATTATCATCGATGTTATCGTCCTTATTATCCTCTTAATTTTTGTCATTATTATTGTCGTTAATATCGTAGTAATTATCGTCGTATTATCGTCGTTATTATCGTCCTTATTATCGTCATTATATCGTCATTATCATCGTTAGACTTGTCGTTATTATCGTCGTTATTATCGTCCTTATTATCGTCGTTATTATCGTCATTATCATCGTTATTATTGTCGTTATTTTCGTCGGTATTTTCGTCCTTATTATCGTCGTTATAATCGTCATTATCATCGTCGTTATCGTCCTTATTATCCTCATAATTATCGTCGTTATTATTGTCGTTAATATCGTCGTTATTATCGTCGTTATTATCGTCATTATCATCGTTAATATTGTCGTTATTATCGTCGTTATTATCGACGTTATTATCGTCGTTATTATCGTCGTTATTATCGTCGTTATTATCGTCCTTATAATCGTCGTTATTATCGTCATTATCATCGTTAATATTGTCGTTAGTATCGTCGTTATTATCGACGTTATTATCGTCGTTATTATCGTTAATATCATCGTTGTTATCGTCCTTATTATCCTCATAATTATCTTCGTTATTATTGTCGTTAATATCGTCGTTATTATCGTCGTTATTATCGTCATTATCATCGTTAATATTGTCGTTATTATCGTCGTTATTATCGACGTTATTATCGTCGTTAGTATCGTCATTATCATCGTTGTTATCGTCCTTATTATCCTCATAATTATAGTCGTTATTATTGACGTTAATATCGTCGTTATTATCGTCGTTATTATCGTCGTTATTATCGTCCTTATTTTCGTCGATATTTTCGTCATTATCATCGTTGTTATCGTCCTTATTATCCTCATAATTATAGTCCTTATTATTGTCGTTACTATCGTCGTTATTATCGTCGTTATTATCGTCATTATCATCGTTGCTATCGTTCTTATTATCCTCATAATTCTAGTCGTTATTATTGTCGTTAATATCGTCGTTATTATCGTCGTTATTATCGACGTTATTATCGTCGTTATTATCGTCCTTATTATCGTCGTTATATCGTCATTATCATCGTTGTTATCGTCCTTATTATCCTCATTATTATAGTCGTTATTATTGCCGTTAATATCGTCGTAATTATCGTCGTTATTATCGTCATTATCATCGGTAATATTGACGTTATTATCGTCGTTATTATCGACGTTATTATCGTCGTTATTATCGTCGTTATTATCGTCGTTATTATCGTCCTTATAATCTTCGTTATTATCGTCATTATCATCGTTAATATTGTCGTTAGTATCGTCGTTATTATCGACGTTATTATCGTCGTTATTATCGGTAATATCATCGTTGTTATCGTCCTTATTATCCTCATAATTATCGTCGTTATTTTTGTCGTTAATATCGTCGTTATTATCGTCGTTATTATCGTCATTATCATCGTTAATATTGTCGTTATTATCGTTGTTATTATCGACGTTATTATCGTCGTTATTATCGTCATTATCATCGTTGTTATCGTCCTTATTATCCTCATTATTATAGTCGTTATTATTGTCGTTAATATCGTCGTAATTATCGTCGTTATTATCGTCATTATCATCGTTAATATTGACGTTATTATCGTTGTTATTATCGACGTTATTATCGTCGTTATTATCGTCATTATCATCGTTGCTATCGTTCTTATTATCCTCATAATTCTAGTCGTTATTATTGTCGTTAATATCGTCGTTATTATCGTCGTTATTTTCGACGTTATTATCGTCGTTATTATCGTCCTTATTATCGTCGTTATTATCGTCATTATCATCGTTGTTATCGTCCTTATTATCCTCATTATTATAGTCGTTATTATTGTCGTTAATATCGTCGTAATTATCGTCGTTATTATCGTCATTATCATCGTTAATATTGACGTTATTATCGACGTTATTATCGTCGTTATTATCGTCATTATCATCGTTGTTATCGTCCTTATTATCCTCATTATTATAGTCGTTATTATTGTCGTTAATATCGTCGTAATTATCGTCGTTATTATCGTCATTATCATCGTTAATATTGACGTTATTATCGTTGTTATTGTCGACGTTATTATCGTCGTTATTATCGTCTTTATCATCGTTGCTATCGTTCTTATTATCCTCATAATTCTAGTCGTTATTATTGTCGTTAATAACGTCGTTATTATCGTCGTTATTATCGTCGTTTTATCATCATTATTATCGTCGTTATTATCGTCATTATCATCGTTAATATTGTCGTTATTATATTCGTTATTATCGTCGTTATTACGTCATTATCATCGTTAATATTGTCGTTATTATCGTCGTTATTATCGTCATTATCATCGTTGTTATCGTCATTATTATCCTCATAATTTTTGTCATTATTATTGTCGTTAATATCGTAGTAATTATCGTCGTATTATCGTCGTTATTATCGTCCTTATTATCGTCATTATTATCGTCATTATCATCGTTAGACTTGTCGTTATTATCGTCGTTATTATCGTCCTTATTATCGTCGTTATTTTCGTCATTATCATCGTTATTATTGTCGTTATTTTCGTCGGTATTTTCGTCCTTATTATCGTCGTTATAATCGTCATTATCATCGCCGTCAACGTCCTTATTATCCTCATAATTATCGTCGTTATTATTGTCGTTAATATCGTCGTTATTATCGTCGTTATTATCGTCATTATCATCGTTAATATTGTCGTTATTATCGTCGTTATTATCGACGTTATTATCGTCGTTATTATCGTCGTTATTATCGTCGTTATTATCGTCCTTATAATCGTCGTTATTATCGTCCTTATCATCGTTAATATTGTCGTTAGTATCGTCGTTATTATCGACGTTATTATCGTCGTTATTATCGTTAATATCATCGTTGTTATCGTCCTTATTATCCTCATAATTATCGTCGTTATTATTGTCGTTAATATCGTCGTTATTATCGTCGTTATTATCGTCATTATCATCGTTAATATTGTCGTTATTATCGTCGTTATTATCGACGTTATTATCGTCGTTAGAATCGTCATTATCATCGTTGTTATCGTCCTTATTATCCTCATAATTATAGTCGTTATTATTGTCGTTAATATCGTCGTTATTATCGTCGTTATTATCGACGTTATTATCGTCGTTATTATCGTCGTTTTTATCGTTGTCATTATCGTCCTTATTGTCATCGATATTATCGTCATTATCATCGTTGTTATCGTCCTTATAATCCTCATTATTATAGTCGTTATTATTGTCGTTAATATCGTCGTAATTATCGTCGTTATTATCGTCATTATCATCGTTAATATTGACGTTATTATCGTCGTTATTATCGACGTTATTATCGTCGTTATTATCGTCATTATCATCGTTGTTATCGTTCTTATTATCCTCATTATTATAGTCGTTATTATTGTCGTTAATATCGTCGTAATTATCGTCGTTATTATCGTCATTATCATCGTTAATATTGACGTTATTATCGTTGTTATTATCGACGTTATTATCGTCGTTATTTTCGTCATTATCATCGTTGCTATCGTTCTTATTATCCTCATAATTCTAGTCGTTATTATTGTCGTTAATATCGTCGTTATTATCGTCGTTATTATCGACGTTATTATCGTCGTTATTATCGTCCTTATTATCGTCGTTATTATCGTCATTATCATCGTTGTTATCGTCCTTATTATCCTCATTATTATAGCTGTTATTATTGTCGTTAATATCGTCGTAATTATCGTCGTTATTATCGTCATTATCATCGTTAATATTGACGTTAATATCGTCGTAATTATCGTCGTTATTATCGTCATTATCATCGTTAATATTGACGTTATTATCGTCGTTATTATCGACGTTATTATCGTCGATATTATCGTCATTATCATCGTTGTTATCGTCCTTATTATCCTCATTATTATAGTCGTTATTATTGTCGTTAATATCGTCGTAATTATCGTCGTTATTATCGACATTATCATCGTTAATATTGACGTTATTATCGTTGTTATTATCGACGTTATTATCGTCGTTATTATCGTCATTATCATCGTTGCTATCGTTCTTATTATCCTCATAATTCTAGTCGTTATTATTGTCGTTAATATCGTCGTTATTATCGTCGTTATTATCGACGTTATTATCGTCGTTATTATCGTCATTATCATCGGTGTAATCGTCCTTATTATCCTCATTATTATAGCCGTTATTATTGTCGTTAATATCGTCGTTATTATCGTCGTTATTATCGTCCTTATTTTCGTCGATATTTTCGTCATTATCATCGTTGTTATCGTCCTTATTATCCTCATAATTATAGTCGTTATTATTGTCGTTAATATCGTCGTAATTATCGTCGTTATTATCGTCATTATCATCGTTAATATTGACGTTATTATCGTCGTTATTATCGATGTTATTATCGTCGTTATTATCGTCATTATCATCGTTGTTATCGTTCTTATTATCCTCATTATTATAGTCGTTATTATTGTCGTTAATATCGTCGTAATTATCGTCGTTATTATCGTCATTATCATCGTTAATATTGACGTTATTATCGTTGTTATTATCGACGTTATTATCGTCGTTATTATCGTCATTATCATCGTTGCTGTCGTTCTTATTATCCTCATAATTCTAGTCGTTATTATTGTCGTTAATAACGTCGTTATTATCGTCGTTATTATCGACGTTATTATCGTCGTTATTATCGTCCTTATTATCGTCGTTATTATCGTCATTATCATCGATGTTATCGTCCTTATTATCCTCTTAATTTTTGTCATTATTATTGTCGTTAATATCGTAGTAATTATCGTCGTATTATCGTCGTTATTATCGTCCTTATTATCGTCATTATTATCGTCATTATCATCGTTAGACTTGTCGTTATTATCGTCGTTATTATCGTCCTTATTATCGTCGTTATTATCGTCATTATCATCGTTATTATTGTCGTTATTTTCGTCGGTATTTTCGTCCTTATTATCGTCGTTATAATCGTCATTATCATCGTCGTTATCGTCCTTATTATCCTCATAATTATCGTCGTTATTATTGTCGTTAATATCGTCGTTATTATCGTCGTTATTATCGTCATTATCATCGTTAATATTGTCGTTATTATCGTCGTTATTATCGACGTTATTATCGTCGTTATTATCGTCGTTATTATCGTCGTTATTATCGTCCTTATAATCGTCGTTATTATCGTCATTATCATCGTTAATATTGTCGTTAGTATCGTTGTTATTATCGACGTTATTATCGTCGTTATTATCGTTAATATCATCGTTGTTATCGTCCTTATTATCCTCATAATTATCGTCGTTATTATTGTCGTTAATATCGTCGTTATTATCGTCGTTATTATCGTCATTATCATCGTTAATATTGTCGTTATTATCGTCGTTATTATCGACGTTATTATCGTCGTTAGTATCGTCATTATCATCGTTGTTATCGTCCTTATTATCCTCATAATTATAGTCGTTATTATTGACGTTAATATCGTCGTTATTATCGTCGTTATTATCGTCGTTATTATCGTCCTTATTTTCGTCGATATTTTCGTCATTATCATCGTTGTTATCGTCCTTATAATCTTCATAATTATAGTCGTTATTATTGTCGTTACTATCGTCGTTATTATCGTCGTTATTATCGTCATTATCATCGTTGCTATCGTTCTTATTATCCTCATAATTCTAGTCGTTATTATTGTCGTTAATATCGTCGTTATTATCGTCGTTATTATCGACGTTATTATCGTCGTTATTATCGTCCTTATTATCGTCGTTATTATCGTCATTATCATCGTTGTTATCGTCTTTATTATCCTCATTATTATAGTCGTTATTATGCCGTTAATATCGTCGTAATTATCGTCGTTATTATCGTCATTATCATCGTTAATATTGACGTTATTATCGTCGTTATTATCGACGTTATTATCGTCGTTATTATCGTCGTTATTATCGTCGTTATTATCGTCCTTATAATCGTCGTTATTATCGTCATTATCATCGTTAATATTGTCATTAGTATCGTCGTTATTATCGACGTTATTATCGTCGTTATTATCGTTAATATCATCGTTGTTATCGTCCTTATTATCCTCATAATTATCGTCGTTATTATTGTCGTTAATATCGTCGTTATTATCGTCGTTATTATCGTCATTATCATCGTTAATATTGTCGTTATTATCGTTGTTATTATCGACGTTATTATCGTCGTTATTATCGTCATTATCATCGTTGTTATCGTCCTTATTATCCTCATTATTATAGTCGTTATTATTGTCGTTAATATCGTCGTAATTATCGTCGTTATTATCGTCATTATCATCGTTAATATTGACGTTATTATCGTTGTTATTATCGACGTTATTATCGTCGTTATTATCGTCATTATCATCGTTGCTATCGTTCTTATTATCCTCATAATTCTAGTCGTTATTATTGTCGTTAATAACGTCGTTATTATCGTCGTTATTATCGTCGTTTTATCATCATTATTATCGTCGTTATTATCGTCATTATCATCGTTAATATTGTCGTTATTATATTCGTTATTATCGTCGTTATTACGTCATTATCATCGTTAATATTGTCGTTATTATCGTCGTTATTATCGTCATTATCATCGTTGTTATCGTCATTATTATCCTCATAATTTTTGTCATTATTATTATCGTTAATATCGTAGTAATTATCGTCGTATTATCGTCGTTATTATCGTCCTTATTATCGTCATTATTATCGTCATTATCATCGTTAGACTTGTCGTTATTATCGTCGTTATTATCGTCCTTATTATCGTCGTTATTATCGTCATTATCATCGTTGTTATCGTCCTTATTATCTTCATAATTATTGTCGTTATTATTGTCGTTAATAACGTCGTTATTATCGTCGTTATTATCGACGTTATTATCGTCGTTATTGTCTTCCTTATTATCGTCGTTATTATCGTCATTATCATCGTTGTTATCGTCCTTATTATCCTCATTATTATAGTCGTTATTATTATCGTTAATATCGTGGTTATTATCGACGTTATTATCGTCGTTAATTAGGTCCTTATTATCGTCGTTATTATCGTCGTTATTATCGTCCTTATTATAGTCGTTATTATCGTCATTATCATCGTTAATATTGTCGTTATTATCGACGTTATTATCGTCGTTATTATCGTCGTTATTATCGTCGTTATTATCGTCCTTATTATGGTCGTTATTATCGTCATTATCATCGTTGTTATTGTCCTTATTATCCTCATAATTATAGTCGTTCTTATTGTCATTATTATCGTCGCTATTATCGTCGTTATTATCGACGTTATTATCGCCGTTAATTAGGTCCTCATTATCGTCGTTATTATCGTCGTTATTATCGTCCTTATTATCGACGTTATTATCGTCATTATCATCGTTAATATTGTCGTTATTATCGTCGTTATTATCGACGTTATTATCGTCGTTATTATCGTCATTATTATCGTTGTTATCGTCCTTATTATCCTCATAATTATAGTCGTTATTATTGTCGTTAATATGGTCGTTATTATCGTCGTTATTATCGACGTTATTATCGTCGTTATTGTCTTCCTTATTATCGTCGTTATTATCGTCATTATCATCGTTGTTATCGTCCTTATTATCCTCATAATTATCGTCGTTATTATTGTCGTTAATATCGTCGTTATTATCAGCATTATCATCGTTATTATTGTCGTTATTATCGACCTTATTATCGTCGTTATTATCGTCGTTATTATCGTCGTCATTATCGTCGTTATTGTCAGCGATATTATCGTCATTATCATCGTTGTTATCGTCCTTATTATCTTCATAATTATTGTCGTTATTATTGTCGTTAATAACGTCGTTATTATCGTCGTTATTATCGACGTTATTATCGCCGTTAATTAGGTCCTCATTATCGTCGTTATTATCGTCGTTATTATCGTCCTTATTATCGACGTTATTATCGTCATTATCATCGTTAATATTGTCGTTATTATCGTCGTTATTATCGACGTTATTATCGTCGTTATTATCGTCATTATTATCGTTGTTATCGTTCTTATTATCCTCATAATTATAGTCGTTATTATTGTCGTTAATATCGTCGTTATTATCGTCGTTATTATCGACGTTATTATCGTCGTTATTGTCTTCCTTATTATCGTTGTTATTATCGTCATTATCATCGTTGTTATCGTCCTTATTATCCTCATAATTATCGTCGTTATTATTGTCGTTAATATCGTCGTTATTATCAGCATTATCATCGTTATTATTGTCGTTATTATCGACCTTATTATCGTCGTTATTATCGTCGTTATTATCGTCGTCATTATCGTCGTTATTGTCAGCGATATTATCGTCATTATCATCGTTGTTATCGTCCTAATTATCCTCATAATTATAGTCGTTATTATTGTCGTTAATATCGTCGTTATTATCGTCGTTATTATCGTCGTTATTATCGTCATTATCATCGTTAATATTGACGTTATTATCGTCGTTATTATCGACGTTATTATCGTCGTTATTATCGTCATTATCATCGTTGCTATCGTCCTTATTATCCTCATAATTATAGTCGTTATTATTGTCGTTAATATCGTGGTTATTATCGACGTTATTATCGTCGTTTTATCATCATTATTATCGTCGTTATTATCGTCATTATCATCGTTAATATTGTCGTTATTATATTCGTTATTATCGTCGTTATTACGTCATTATCATCGTTAATATTTTCGTTATTATCGTCGTTATTATCGACGTTATTATCGTCGTTATTATCGTCATTATCATCGTTGTTATCGTCCTTATTATTCTCATAATTATAGTCGTTATTATTGTCGTTATTATCGTCGTTATTATCGACGTTATTATCGTCGTTAATTAGGTCCTTATTATCGTCGTTATTATCGTCATTATCATCGTTAATATTGTCGTTATTATCGTCGTTATTATCGACGTTAATATCGTCGTTAATATCGTCGTTATTATCGACGATATTATCGTCGTTATTATCGTCATTATCATCGTTGTTATCGTCCTTATTATCCTCATAATTATCGTCGTTATTATTGTCGTTAATATCGTGGATATTATCGTCATTATCATCGTTGTTATCGTCCTTATTATCCTCATAATTATCGTCGTTATTATTGTCGTTAATATCGTGGTTATTATCGACGTTATTATCGTCGTTATTATCGTCGTTATTATCGTCCTTATTATGTTCGTTATTACCGTCATTATCATCGTTGTTATCGTCCTTATTATCCTCATAATTATAGTCGTATTTATTGTCGTTAATATCGTCGTTATTATCGTCATTATCATTGTTAATATTGTCGTTATTATCGTCGTTATTATCGACGTTATTATCGTCGTTATTATCGTCATTATCATCGTTGTTATCGTCCTTATTATCCTCATAATTATAGTCGTTATTATTGTCGTTAATATCGTCGTTATTATCGTCGTTATTATCGACGTTATTATCGTCGTTATTATCTTCGTTATTATCGTCGTCATTATCGTCCTTATTGTCAGCGATATTATCGTCATTATCATCGTTGTTATCGTCCATATTACCCTCATAATTATAGTCGTTATTATTGTCGTTAATATCGTCGTTATTATCGTCGTTATTATCGTCATTATCATCGTTAATATTGACGTTATTATCGTTGTTATTATCGACGTTATTATCGTCGTTATTATCGTCATTATCATCGTTAATATTGTCGTTATTATCGTCGTTATTATCGACGTTATTATCGTCGTTATTATCGTCATTATTATCGTTGTTATCGTCCTTATTATCCTCATAATTATAGTCGTTATTATTGTCGTTAATATCGTCGTTATTATCGTCGTTATTATCGTCATTATCATCGTTAATATTGACGTTATTATCGTCGTTATTATCGACGTTATTATTGTCGTTATTATCGTCGTTATCATCGTTGTTATCGTCCCTATTGTCCTCATAATTATAGTCGTTATTATTGTCGTTAATATCGACGTTAATTAGTTCCTCATTATCGTCGTTATTATCGTCGTTATTATCGTCCTTATTATCGACGTTATTATCGTCATTATCATCGTTAGAATTGTCGTTATTATCGTCGTTATTATCGTCCTTATTTTCGTCGTTATTATCGTCATAATCATCGTTATTATTGTCGTTATTTTCGTCCGTAATTTCGTCCTTATTATCCTCGTTATAATCGTCATTATCATCGTTGATGTCGTCCTTATTATCCTCATAATTATCGTCGTTATTATTGTCGTTAATATCGTCGTTATTATCGTCGTTATTATCGTCATTATCATCGTTAATATTGTCGTTATTATCGTCGTTATTATCGACGTTAATATCGTCGTTATTATCGTCGTTATTATCGACGTTATTATCGACGTTATTATCGTCGTTATTAACGTCGTTATTATCGTCGTCATTATCGTCCTTATTGTCATCGATATTATCGTCATTATCATCGTTGTTATCGTCCTTATTATCCTCATAATTATAGTCGTTATTATTGTCGTTAATATCGTCGTTAAAATCGTCGTTATTATAGTCATTATTATCGTTAATATTGACGTTATTATCGTCGTTAATTTCGACGTTATTATCGTCGTTATTATCGTCATTATCATCGTTGCTATCGTCCTTATTATCCTCATAATTATAGTCGTTATTATTGTCGTTAATATAGTGGTTATTATCGACGTTATTATCGTCGTTTTATCATCATTATTATCGTCGTTATTATCGTCATTATCATCGTTAATATTGTCGTTATTATCGTCGTTATTATCGACGTTAATATCGTCGTTATTATCGTCGTTATTATCGACGTTATTATCGTCGTTATTATCGTCATTATCATCGTTGTTATCGTCCTTATTATCCTCATAATTATCGTCGTTTTTATTGTCGTTAATATCGTGGTTATTATCGACGTTATTATTGTCGTTATTATCATCATTATTATCGTCATTATCATCGTTAATATTGTCGTTATTATCGTCGTTATTATCGACGTTATTATCGTCGTTATTATCGTCGTTATTATCGTCGTTATTATCGTCCTTATTATGGTCGTTATTATCGTCATTATCATCGTTGTTATCGTCCTTATTATCCTCATAATTATAGTCGTTCTTATTGTCGTTAATATCGTCGTTATTATCGTCGTTATTATCGACGTTATTATCGTCGTTAATTAGGTCCTCATTATCGTCGTTATTATCGTTGTTATTGTCGTCCTTATTATCGACGTTATTATCGTCATTATCATCGTTAATATTGTCGTTATTATCGTCGTTATTATCGACGTTATTATCGTCGTTATTATCCTCCGTATTATCGTTGTTATCGTCCTTATTATCCTCATAATTATAGTCGTTATTATTGTCGTTAATATCGTCGTTATTATCGTCGTTATTATCGACGTTATTATCGTCGTTATTATCGTCATTATCATCGTTGTTATCGTCCTTATTATCCTCATAATTATCGTCGTTATTATTGTCGTTAATATCGTGGTTATTATCGACGTTATTATCGTCGTTATTATCATCATTATTATCGTCATTATCATCGTTAATATTGTCGTTATTATCGTCGTTATTATTGAAGTTATTATCGTCGTTATTATCGTCGTTATTATCGTCGTTATTATCGTCCTAATTATCGTCATTATCATCGTTGTTATCGTCCTTATTATCCTCATAATTATAGTCGTTATTATTGTCGTTAATATCGTCGTTATTATCGTCATTATCATCGTTGTTATCGTCCTTATTATCCTCATAATTATCGTCGTTATTATTGTCGTTAATATCGTGGATATTATCGTCATTATCATCGTTGTTATCGTCCTTATTATCCTCATAATTATCGTCGTTATTATTGTCGTTAATATCGTGGTTATTATCGACGTTATTATCGTCGTTATTATCGTCGTTATTATCGTCCTTATTATGTTCGTTATTATCGTCATTATCATCGTTGTTATCGTCCTTATTATCCTCATAATTATAGTCGTTATTATTGTCGTTAATATCGTCGTTATTATCGTCATTATCATTGTTAATATTGTCGTTATTATCGTCGTTATTATCGACGTTATTATCGTCGTTATTATCGTCATTATCATCGTTGTTATCGTCCTTATTATCCTCATAATTATAGTCGTTATTATTGTCGTTAATATCGTCGTTATTATCGTCGTTATTATCGACGTTATTATCGTCGTTATTATCGTCGTTATTATCGTCGTCATTATCGTCCTTATTGTCAGCGATATTATCGTCATTATCATCGTTATTATCGTCCTTATTACCCTCATAATTATAGTCGTCATTATTGTCGTTAATATCGTCGTTATTATCGTCGTTATTATCGTCATTATCATCGTTAATATTGACGTTATTATCGTTGTTATTATCGACGTTATTATCGTCGTTATTATCGTCATTATCATCGTTAATATTGTCGTTATTATCGTTGTTATTATCGACGTTATTATCGTCGTTATTATCGTCATTATTATCGTTGTTATCGTCCTTATTATCCTCATAATTATAGTCGTTATTATTGTCGTTAATATCGTCGTTATTATCGTCGTTATTATCGTCATTATCATCGTTAATATTGACGTTATTATCGTCGTTATTATCGACGTTATTATTGTCGTTATTATCGTCGTTATCATCGTTGTTATCGTCCCTATTGTCCTCATAATTATAGTCGTTATTATTGTCGTTAATATCGACGTTAATTAGTTCCTTATTATCGTCGTTATTATCGTCGTTATTATCGTCCTTATTATCGACGTTATTATCGTCATTATCTTCGTTAATATTGTCGTTATTATCGTCGTTATTATCGACGTTATTATCGTCGTTATCATCGTTAATATTGTCGTTATTATCGACGTTATTTTCGTCGGTATTGTCGTCGTTATTATCGTCGTTATTATCGTCATTATCATCGTTAATAATGTCGTTATTATCGTCGTTTTTATAGTCATTATCATCGTTGTTATCATCCTTATTATCCTCATAATTTTGACGTTATTATTGTCGTTAATATCGTCGTAATTATAGTCGTATTATCGTCGTTATTATCGTCCTTATTATCGTCGTTATTATCGTCATTATCATCGTTAGAATTGTCGTTATTATCGTCGTTATTATCGTCCTTATTTTCGTCGTTATTATCGTCATAATCATCGTTATTATTGTCGTTATTTTCGTCGGTAATTTCGTCCTTATTACCGTCGTTATAATCGTCATTATCATCGTTGATGTCGTCCTTATTATCCTCATAATTATCGTCGTTATTATTGTCGTTAATATCGTCGTTATTATCGTCGTTATTATCGTCATTATCATCGTTAATATTGTCGTTATTATCGTCGTTATTATCGACGTTAATATCGTCGTTATTATCGTCGTTATTATCGACGTTATTATCGTCGTTATTATCGTCATTATCATCGTTGTTATCGTCCTTATTATCCTCATAATTATAGTCGTTCTTATTGTCGTTAATATCGTGGTTATTATCGACGTTATTATCGTCGTTATTATCATCATTATTATCGTCATTATCATCGTTAATATTGTCGTTATTATCGTCGTTATTATCGACGTTATTATCGTCGTTATTATCGTCGTTATTATCGTCGTTATTATCGTCCTTATTATGGTCGTTATTATCGTCATTATCATCGTTGTTATCGTCCTTATTATCCTCATAATTATAGTCGTTATTATTGTCGTTATTATCGTCGTCATTATCGTCATTATCATCGTTAATATTGTCGTTATTATCGTCGTTATTATCGACGTTATTATCGTCGTTATTATCGTCATTATCATCGTTGTTATCGTCCTTATTATCCTCATAATTATAGTCGTTATTATTGTCGTTAATATCGTCGTTATTATCGTTGTTATTATCGACGTTATTATCGTCGTTATTATCGTCGTTATTATCGTCGTCATTATCGTCCTTATTGTCATCGATATTATCGTCATTATCATCGTTGTTATCGTCCTTATTATCCTCATAATTATAGTCGTTATTATTGTCGTTAATATCGTCGTTATTATCGTCGTTATTATAGTCATTATCATCGTTAATATTGACGTTATTATCGTCGTTAATTCCGACGTTATTATCGTCGTTATTATCGTCATTATCATCGTTGCTATCGTCCTTATTATACTCATAATTATAGTCGTTATTATTGTCGTTAATATCGTCGTTATTATCGTCATTATCATTGTTAATATTGTCGTTAATATCGTCGTTATTATCGTCGTTATTATCGTCATTATCATCGTTAATATTGTCGTTATTATCGTCGTTATTATCGACGTTAATATCGTCGTTATTATCGTCGTTATTATCGACGTTATTATCGTCGTTAATATCGTCATTATCATAGTTATTATCGTCAAAATTATCGTCGTCAATATCGTCGATATTATCGTCGTTATTATCGTCGTCATTATCTTCGTTAATATCGTCGTCATTGTCGTCGTTAATATCGTCGTTACCGTCGTTAATATCGTCATTATCATATTTATTATCGTCAAAATTATCGTTGTCAATGTAGTCGTTATTATCGTCGTTATTATCATCGTTGTTATCGTCGTTATTATCCTCATAAATATCGTCGTAAATATCGACGTTATTTTGTCATTATCATCATAGTTATCGTCGTTATTATCGTCGTTATTATCGTCGATATTATCGTCGTTATTATCGTCGCCATTATCGTCTTTAATATCGTCGTTATTATCGTCGTCATTATCGTCGTTAATATCGTCGTTATTATTGTCATTATCATCGTTGTTATCGTCGTTAATATCGTCATTATCATAGTTATTATCGTCAAAATTATCGTCGTCAATATCGTCGTTATTATCGTCGTTATTATCATCGTTGTTATCGTCGTTATTATCCTCATAAATATCGTCGTAAATATCGACGTTATTTTGTCATTATGATCATAGTTATCGTCGTTATTATCGTCGTTATTATCGTCGATATTATCGTCGTTATTATCGTCGCCATTATCGTCTTTAATATCGTCGTTATTATCGTCGTCATTATCGTCGTTAATATCGTCGTTATTATTGTCATTATCATCGTTGTTATCGTCGTTAATATCGTCATTATCATAGTTATTATCGTCAAAATTATCGTCGTCAATATCGTCGTTATTATCGTCGTTATTATCATCGTTGTTATCGTCGTTATTATCCTCATAATTACCGTCGTTAATATCGACGTTATTTTGTCATTACCATCGTTGTTATCGTCGTTATTTCATCGTTATTATCGTCGATATTATCGTCGTTAATATCGTCGTCATTATCGTCGTTATTATTGTCATTATCATCGTTGTTATCGTCGTTAATATCGTCATTATCATAGTTATTATCGTCAAAATTATCGTTGTCAATGTGGTCATAATTATCGTCGTTATTATCATCGTTGTTATCGTCGTTATTATCCTCATAAATATCATCGTTAATATCGACGTTATTTTGTCATTATCATCGTAGTTATCGTCGTTATTATCGTCGTTATTATCGTCGATATTATCGTCGTTATTATCGTCGTCATTATCGTCGTTAATATCGTCGTCATTGTCGTCGTTAATATCGTCTTTACCGTCGTTAATATCGTCATTATCATAGTTATTATCGTCAAAATTATCGTTGTCAATGTAGTCGTTATTATCGTCGTTATTATCATCGTTGTTATCGTCGTTATTATCCTCATAAATATCGTCGTAAATATCGACGTTATTTTGTCATTATCATCATAGTTATCGTCGTTATTATCGTCGTTATTATCGTCGATATTATCGTCGTTATTATCGTCGCCATTATCGTCTTTAATATCGTCGTTATTATCGTCGTCATTATTGTCGTTAATATCGTCGTTATTATTGTCATTATCATTGTTGTTATCGTCGTTAATATCGTCATTATCATAGTTATTATCGTCAAAATTATCGTCGTCAATATCGTCGTTATTATCGTCGTTATTATCATCGTTGTTATCGTCGTTATTATCCTCATAATTACCGTCGTTAATATCGACGTTATTTTGTCATTACCATCGTTGTTATCGTCGTTATTTCATCGTTATTATCGTCGATATTATCGTCGTTATTATCGTCGTCATTATCGTCGTTAATATCGTCGTTTTAAATTGTCATTATCATCGTTGTTATCGTCGTTAATATCGTCATTATCATAGTTATTATCGTCAAAATTATCGTCGTCAATGTCGTCGTTATTATCGTCGTTATTATCATCGTCGTTATCGTCGTTATTATCGTCGTTATTATCTTCGATATAACGTTATTATCGTCGTTATAATCAACGTTATTATCGTCGATATAATCGTCGTTATTATCGTCGTCATTATCGTCGTTAATATCGTCGTTATTATAGTCATTATCATCGTTGTTATCGTCGTTATTATCCTCATAATTATAGTCGTTAATATCGTCGTTATTTCGTCATTATCATCGTTGTTGTCGTCGTTATTATCGTCGTTATTATCTTCGATATAACGTTATTATCGTCGTTATAATCAACGTTAACATCATCACTATTATCGTCGTTATTATAGTCGTTATTATCGTCGATATTATCGTCGTTATTATCGTCGATATTTTCGTCGTAATTATCGTCGTCATTATCGTAGTTAATATCGTCGTTATTATTTTCATTATCATCGTTGTTATCGTCGTTAATATCGTCATTATCATAGTTATTATCGTCAAAATTATCGTCGTCAATATCGTCGTTATTATCGTCGTTATTATCATCGTTGTTATCGTCGTTATTATCCTCATAATTATCGTCGTTAATATCGACGTTATTTTGTCATTAACATCGTTGTTATCGTTGTTATTATCGTCGTTATTATCGTCGTTATTATCGTCGTTATTATCGTCGTTATTATCGTCGTTAATATCGTCGTTATTATCGTCATTATCATCGTTGTTATCGTCGTTATTATCCTCATAATTATCGTCGTTAATATCGTTGTTATTATCGTTATTATCATCGTTGTTATCGTCGTTATTATCCTCATAAATATCGTCGTTATTATCGTCGTTATTATCTTCGATATTATCGTCGTTATTATCGTCGATATTATCGTCGTTATTATCGTCGTCATTATCGTCGTTAATATCGTAGTTATTATTGTCATTATCATCGTTGTTATCGTCGTTAATATCGTCATTATCATAGTTATTATCGTCAAAATTATCGTCGTCAATGTCGTCGATATAATCGTCGTTATTATCGTCGTCATTATCGTCGTTAATATCGTCGTTATTATTGTCATTATCATCGTTGTTATCGTCGTTATTACCCTCATAATTATCGTCGTTAATATCGTCGTTATTTCGTCATTATCATCGTTGTTGTCGTCGTTATTATCGTCGTTATTATCTTCGATATAACGTTATTATCGTCGTTATAATCAACGTTAATATCATCGCTATTATCGGCGTTATTATCGTAGTTATTATCGTCGATATTATCGTCCTTATTATCGTCGATATTTTCGTCGTTATTATCGTCGTTATTATCGTCGTTAATATCGTCGTTATTATCGTCATTATCATCGTTGTTATCGTCGTTATTATCCTCATAATTATCGTCGTTAATATCGTTGTTATTATCGTTATTATCATCGTTGTTATCGTCGTTATTATCCTCATAAATATCGTCGTTATTATCGTCGTTATTATCTTCGATATTATCGTCGTTATTATCGTCGATATTATCGTCGTTATTATCGTCGTCATTATCGTCGTTAATATCGTAGTTATTATTGTCATTATCATCGTTGTTATCGTCGTTAATATCGTCATTATCATAGTTATTATCGTCAAAATTATCGTCGTCAATGTCGTCGATATAATCGTCGTTATTATCGTAGTCATTATCGTCGTTAATATCGTCGTTATTATTGTCATTATCATCGTTGTTATCGTCGTTATTACCCTCATAATTATCGTCGTTAATATCGTCGTTATTTCGTCATTATCATCGTTGTTGTCGTCGTTATTATCGTCGTTATTATCTTCGATATAACGTTATTATCGTCGTTATAATCAACGTTAATATCATCGCTATTATCGGCGTTATTATCGTAGTTATTATCGTCGATATTATCGTCCTTATTATCGTCGATATTTTCGTCGTTATTATCGTCGTCATTATCGTCGTTAATATCGTCGTTATTATTGTCATTATCATCGTTGTTATCGTCGTTAATATCGTCATTATCATAGTTATTATCGTCAAAATTATCGTCGTCAATATCGTCGTTATTATCGTCGTTATTATCATCGTTGTTATCGTCGTTATTATCCTCATAATTACCGTCGTTAATATCGACGTTATTTTGTCATTACCATCGTTGTTATCGTCGTTATTTCATCGTTATTATCGTCGATATTATCGTCGTTATTATCGTCGTCATTATCGTCGTTAATATCGTCGTTTTAAATTGTCATTATCATCGTTGTTATCGTCGTTAATATCGTCATTATCATAGTTATTATCGTCAAAATTATCGTCGTCAATGTCGTCGTTATTATCGTCGATATTATCGTCGTTATTATCGTCGTCATTATCGTCGTTAATATCGTCGTTATTATCGTCGTCATTATCGTCGTTAATATCGTCGTTATTATTGTCATTATCATCGTTGTTATCGTCGTTAATATCGTCATTATCATAGTTATTATCGTCAAAATTATCGTCGTCAATATCGTCGTTATTATCGTCGTTATTATCATCGTTGTTATCGTCGTTATTATCCTCATAATTACCGTCGTTAATATCGACGTTATTTTGTCATTACCATCGTTGTTATCGTCGTTATTTCATCGTTATTATCGTCGATATTATCGTCGTTAATATCGTCGTCATTATCGTCGTTATTATTGTCATTATCATCGTTGTTATCGTCGTTAATATCGTCATTATCATAGTTATTATCGTCAAAATTATCGTTGTCAATGTGGTCATAATTATCGTCGTTATTATCATCGTTGTTATCGTCGTTATTATCCTCATAAATATCATCGTTAATATCGACGTTATTTTGTCATTATCATCGTAGTTATCGTCGTTATTATCGTCGTTATTATCGTCGATATTATCGTCGTTATTATCGTCGTCATTATCGTCGTTAATATCGTCGTCATTGTCGTCGTTAATATCGTCTTTACCGTCGTTAATATCGTCATTATCATAGTTATTATCGTCAAAATTATCGTTGTCAATGTAGTCGTTATTATCGTCGTTATTATCATCGTTGTTATCGTCGTTATTATCCTCATAAATATCGTCGTAAATATCGACGTTATTTTGTCATTATCATCATAGTTATCGTCGTTATTATCGTCGTTATTATCGTCGATATTATCGTCGTTATTATCGTCGCCATTATCGTCTTTAATATCGTCGTTATTATCGTCGTCATTATTGTCGTTAATATCGTCGTTATTATTGTCATTATCATTGTTGTTATCGTCGTTAATATCGTCATTATCATAGTTATTATCGTCAAAATTATCGTCGTCAATATCGTCGTTATTATCGACGTTATTATCGTCGTTATTATCGTCATTATCATCGTTGTTATCGTCCTTATTATCCTCATAATTATAGTCGTTATTATTGTCGTTAATATCGTCGTTATTATCGTTGTTATTATCGACGTTATTATCGTCGTTATTATCGTCGTTATTATCGTCGTCATTATCGTCCTTATTGTCATCGATATTATCGTCATTATCATCGTTGTTATCGTCCTTATTATCCTCATAATTATAGTCGTTATTATTGTCGTTAATATCGTCGTTATTATCGTCGTTATTATAGTCATTATCATCGTTAATATTGACGTTATTATCGTCGTTAATTTCGACGTTATTATCGTCGTTATTATCGTCATTATCATCGTTGCTATCGTCCTTATTATACTCATAATTATAGTCGTTATTATTGTCGTTAATATAGTGGTTATTATCGACGTTATTATCGTCGTTTTATCATCATTATTATCGTCGTTATTATCGTCATTATCATCGTTAATATTGTCGTTATTATCGTCGTTATTATCGACGTTAATATCGTCGTTATTATCGTCGTTATTATTGACGTTATTATCGTCGTTATTATCGTCATTATCATCGTTGTTATCGTCCTTATTATCCTCATAATTATCGTCGTTTTTATTGTCGTTAATATCGTGGTTATTATCGACGTTATTATTGTCGTTATTATCATCATTATTATCGTCATTATCATCGTTAATATTGTCGTTATTATCGTCGTTATTATCGACGTTATTATCGTCGTTATTATCGTCGTTATTATCGTCGTTATTATCGTCCTTATTATGGTCGTTATTATCGTCATTATCATCGTTGTTATCGTCCTTATTATCCTCATAATTATAGTCGTTCTTATTGTCGTTAATATCGTCGTTATTATCGTCGTTATTATCGACGTTATTATCGTCGTTAATTAGGTCCTCATTATCGTCGTTATTATCGTTGTTATTGTCGTCCTTATTATCGACGTTATTATCGTCATTATCATCGTTAATATTGTCGTTATTATCGTCGTTATTATCGACGTTATTATCGTCGTTATTATCCTCCGTATTATCGTTGTTGTCGTCCTTATTATCCTCATAATTATAGTCGTTATTATTGTCGTTAATATCGTCGTTATTATCGTCGTTATTATCGACGTTATTATCGTCGTTATTATCGTCATTATCATCGTTGTTATCGTCCTTATTATACTAATAATTATCGTCGTTATTATTGTCGTTAATATCGTCGTTATTATCGTCGTTATTATCGTCATTATCATCGTTAATATTGTCGTTATTATCGTCGTTATTATCGACGTTATTATCGTCGTTATTATCGTCATTATCATCGTTGTTATCGTCCTTATTATCCTCATAATTATCGTCGTTATTATTGTCGTTAATATCGTGGTTATTATCGACGTTATTATCGTCGTTATTATCATCATTATTATCGTCATTATCATCGTTAATATTGTCGTTATTATCGTCGTTATTATTGAAGTTATTATCGTCGTTATTATCGTCGTTATTATCGTCGTTATTATCGTCCTAATTATCGTCATTATCATCGTTGTTATCGTCCTTATTATCCTCATAATTATAGTCGTTATTATTGTCGTTAATATCGTCGTTATTATCGTCATTATCATCGTTGTTATCGTCCTTATTATCCTCATAATTATAGTCGTTCTTATTGTCGTTAATATCGTCGTTATTATCGTCGTTATTATCGTCATTATCATCGTTAATATTGACGTTATTATCGTCGTTATTATCGACGTTATTATCGTCGTTATTATCGTCATTATCATCGTTGCTATCGTCCTTATTATACTCATAATTATAGTCGTTATTATTGTCGTTAATATAGTGGTTATTATCGACGTTATTATCGTCGTTTTATCATCATTATTATTGTCGTTATTATCGTCATTATCATCGTTAATATTGTCGTTCGATATAACGTTATTATCGTCGTTATAATCAACGTTAATATCATCGCAATTATCGTCGTTATTATCGTCGTTATTATCGTCGATATTATCGTCGTTATTATCGTCGTCATTATCGTCGTTAATATCGTCGTCATTGTCGTCGTTAATATCGTCGTTACCGTCGTTAATATCGTCATTATCATAGTTATTATCGTCAAAATTATCGTTGTCAATGTGGTCATAATTATCGTCGTTATTATCATCGTTGTTATCGTCGTTATTATCCTCATAAATATCATCGTTAATATCGACGTTATTTTGTCATTATCATCGTAGTTATCGTCGTTATTATCGTCGTTATTATCGTCGATATTATCGTCGTTATTATCGTCGTCATTATCGTCGTTAATATCGTCGTCATTGTCGTCGTTAATATCGTCTTTACCGTCGTTAATATCGTCATTATCATAGTTATTATCGTCAAAATTATCGTTGTCAATGTAGTCGTTATTATCGTCGTTATTATCATCGTTGTTATCGTCGTTATTATCCTCATAAATATCGTCGTAAATATCGACGTTATTCTGTCATTATCATCATAGTTATCGTCGTTATTATCGTCGTTATTATCGTCGATATTATCGTCGTTATTATCGTCGCCATTATCGTCTTTAATATCGTCGTTATTATCGTCGTCATTATTGTCGTTAATATCGTCGTTATTATTGTCATTATCATTGTTGTTATCGTCGTTAATATCGTCATTATCATAGTTATTATCGTCAAAATTATCGTCGTCAATATCGTCGTTATTATCGTCGTTATTATCGTCGTCATTATCGTCCTTATTGTCATCGATATTATCGTCATTATCATCGGTGTTATCGTCCTTATTATCCTCATAATTATAGTCGTTATTATTGTCGTTAATATCGTCGTTATTATCGTCGTTATTATAGTCGTTAATATCGTCGTTTTAAATTGTCATTATCATCGTTGTTATCGTCGTTAATATCGTCATTATCATAGTTATTATCGTCAAAATTATCGTCGTCAATGTCGTCGTTATTATCGTCGATATTATCGTCGTTATTATCGTCGCCATTATCGTCTTTAATATCGTCGTTATTATCGTCGTCATTATTGTCGTTAATATCGTCGTTATTATTGTCATTATCATCGTTGTTATCGTCGTTAATATCGTCATTATCATAGTTATTATCGTCAAAATTATCGTCGTCAATATCGTCGTTATTATCGTCGTTATTATCATCGTTGTTATCGTCGTTATTATCCTCATAATTACCGTCGTTAATATCGACGTTATTTTGTCATTACCATCGTTGTTATCGTCGTTATTTCATCGTTATTATCGTCGATATTATCGTCGTTAATATCGTCGTCATTATCGTCGTTATTATTGTCATTATCATCGTTGTTATCGTCGTTAATATCGTCATTATCATAGTTATTATCGTCAAAATTATCGTTGTCAATGTGGTCATAATTATCGTCGTTATTATCATCGTTGTTATCGTCGTTATTATCCTCATAAATATCATCGTTAATATCGACGTTATTTTGTCAATATCATCGTAGTTATCGTCGTTATTATCGTCGTTATTATCGTCGATATTATCGTCGTTATTATCGTCGTCATTATCGTCGTTAATATCGTCGTCATTGTCGTCGTTAATATCGTCGTTACCGTCGTTAATATCGTCATTATCATAGTTATTATCGTCAAAATTATCGTTGTCAATGTAGTCGTTATTATCGTCGTTATTATCATCGTTGTTATCGTCGTTATTATCCTCATAAATATCGTCGTAAATATCGACGTTATTTTGTCATTATCATCATAGTTATCGTCGTTATTATCGTCGTTATTATCGTCGATATTATCGTCGTTATTATCGTCGCCATTATCGTCTTTAATATCGTCGTTATTATCGTCGTCATTATCGTCGTTAATATCGTCGTTATTATTGTCATTATCATCGTTGTTATCGTCGTTAATATCCTCAGTATCATAGTTATTATCGTCAAAATTATCGTCGTCAATAGCGTCGTTATTATCGACGTTATTATCGTCGTTATTATCGTCATTATCATCGTTGTTATCGTCCTTATTATCCTCATAATTATAGTCGTTATTATTGTCGTTAATATCGTCGTTATTATCGTTGTTATTATCGACGTTATTATCGTCGTTATTATCGTCGTTATTATCGTCGTCATTATCGTCCTTATTGTCATCGATATTATCGTCATTATCATCGTTGTTATCGTCCTTATTATCCTCATAATTATAGTCGTTATTATTGTCGTTAATATCGTCGTTATTATCGTCATTATCATCGTTGTTATCGTCCTTATTATCCTCATAATTATAGTCGTTCTTATTGTCGTTAATATCGTCGTTATTATCGTCGTTATTATCGTCATTATCATCGTTAATATTGACGTTATTATCGTCGTTATTATCGACGTTATTATCGTCGTTATTATCGTCATTATCATCGTTGCTATCGTCCTTATTATCCTCATAATTATAGTCGTTATTATTGTCGTTAATATAGTGGTTATTATCGACGTTATTATCGTCGTTTTATCATCATTATTATTGTCGTTATTATCGTCATTATCATCGTTAATATTGTCGTTCGATATAACGTTATTATCGTCGTTATAATCAACGTTAATATCATCGCAATTATCGTCGTTATTATCGTCGTTATTATCGTCGATATTATCGTCGTTATTATCGTCGTCATTATCTTCGTTAATATCGTCGTCATTGTCGTCGTTAATATCGTCGTTACCGTCGTTAATATCGTCATTATCATATTTATTATCGTCAAAATTATCGTTGTCAATGTAGTCGTTATTATCGTCGTTATTATCATCGTTGTTATCGTCGTTATTATCCTCATAAATATCGTCGTAAATATCGACGTTATTTTGTCATTATCATCATAGTTATCGTCGTTATTATCGTCGTTATTATCGTCGATATTATCGTCGTTATTATCGTCGCCATTATCGTCTTTAATATCGTCGTTATTATCGTCGTCATTATCGTCGTTAATATCGTCGTTATTATTGTCATTATCATCGTTGTTATCGTCGTTAATATCGTCATTATCATAGTTATTATCGTCAAAATTATCGTCGTCAATATCGTCGTTATTATCGTCGTTATTATCATCGTTGTTATCGTCGTTATTATCCTCATAATTACCGTCGTTAATATCGACGTTATTTTGTCATTACCATCGTTGTTATCGTCGTTATTTCATCGTTATTATCGTCGATATTATCGTCGTTAATATCGTCGTCATTATCGTCGTTATTATTGTCATTATCATCGTTGTTATCGTCGTTAATATCGTCATTATCATAGTTATTATCGTCAAAATTATCGTTGTCAATGTGGTCATAATTATCGTCGTTATTATCATCGTTGTTATCGTCGTTATTATCCTCATAAATATCATCGTTAATATCGACGTTATTTTGTCATTATCATCGTAGTTATCGTCGTTATTATCGTCGTTATTATCGTCGATATTATCGTCGTTATTATCGTCGTCATTATCGTCGTTAATATCGTCGTCATTGTCGTCGTTAATATCGTCTTTACCGTCGTTAATATCGTCATTATCATAGTTATTATCGTCAAAATTATCGTTGTCAATGTAGTCGTTATTATCGTCGTTATTATCATCGTTGTTATCGTCGTTATTATCCTCATAAATATCGTCGTAAATATCGACGTTATTTTGTCATTATCATCATAGTTATCGTCGTTATTATCGTCGTTATTATCGTCGATATTATCGTCGTTATTATCGTCGCCATTATCGTCTTTAATATCGTCGTTATTATCGTCGTCATTATTGTCGTTAATATCGTCGTTATTATTGTCATTATCATTGTTGTTATCGTCGTTAATATCGTCATTATCATAGTTATTATCGTCAAAATTATCGTCGTCAATGTCGTCGTTATTATCGTCGTTATTATCATCGTCGTTATCGTCGTTATTATCGTCGTTATTATCTTCGATATAACGTTATTATCGTCGTTATAATCAACGTTATTATCGTCGATATAATCGTCGTTATTATCGTCGTCATTATCGTCGTTAATATCGTCGTTATTATAGTCATTATCATCGTTGTTATCGTCGTTATTATCCTCATAATTATAGTCGTTAATATCGTCGTTATTTCGTCATTATCATCGTTGTTGTCGTCGTTATTATCGTCGTTATTATCTTCGATATAACGTTATTATCGTCGTTATAAGCAACGTTAACATCATCACTATTATCGTCGTTATTATAGTCGTTATTATCGTCGATATTATCGTCGTTATTATCGTCGATATTTTCGTCGTAATTATCGTCGTCATTATCGTAGTTAATATCGTCGTTATTATTTTCATTATCATCGTTGTTATCGTCGTTAATATCGTCATTATCATGGTTATTATCGTCAAAATTATCGTCGTCAATATCGTCGTTATTATCGTCGTTATTATCATCGTTGTTATCGTCGTTATTATCCTCATAATTATCGTCGTTAATATCGACGTTATTTTGTCATTAACATCGTTGTTATCGTTGTTATTATCGTCGTTATTATCGTCGTTATTAACGTCGTTATTATCGTCGTTATTATCGTCGTTAATATCGTCGTTATTATCGTCATTATCATCGTTGTTATCGTCGTTATTATCCTCATAATTATCGTCGTTAATATCGTTGTTATTATCGTTATTATCATCGTTGTTATCGTCGTTATTATCCTCATAAATATCGTCGTTATTATCGTCGTTATTATCTTCGATATTATCGTCGTTATTATCGTCGATATTATCGTCGTTATTATCGTCGTCATTATCGTCGTTAATATCGTAGTTATTATTGTCATTATCATCGTTGTTATCGTCGTTAATATCGTCATTATCATAGTTATTATCGTCAAAATTATCGTCGTCAATGTCGTCGATATAATCGTCGTTATTATCGTCGTCATTATCGTCGTTAATATCGTCGTTATTATTGTCATTATCATCGTTGTTATCGTCGTTATTACCCTCATAATTATCGTCGTTAATATCGTCGTTATTTCGTCATTATCATCGTTGTTGTCGTCGTTATTATCGTCGTTATTATCTTCGATATAACGTTATTATCGTCGTTATAATCAACGTTAATATCATCGCTATTATCGGCGTTATTATCGTAGTTATTATCGTCGATATTATCGTCCTTATTATCGTCGATATTTTCGTCGTTATTATCGTCGTCATTATCGTCGTTAATATCGTCGTTATTATTGTCATTATCATCGTTGTTATCGTCGTTAATATCGTCATTATCATAGTTATTATCGTCAAAATTATCGTCGTCAATATCGTCGTTATTATCGTCGTTATTATCATCGTTGTTATCGTCGTTATTATCCTCATAATTACCGTCGTTAATATCGACGTTATTTTGTCATTACCATCGTTGTTATCGTCGTTATTTCATCGTTATTATCGTCGATATTATCGTCGTTATTATCGTCGTCATTATCGTCGTTAATATCGTCGTTTTAAATTGTCATTATCATCGTTGTTATCGTCGTTAATATCGTCATTATCATAGTTATTATCGTCAAAATTATCGTCGTCAATGTCGTCGTTATTATCGTCGATATTATCGTCGTTATTATCGTCGCCATTATCGTCGTTAATATCGTCGTTATTATCGTCGTCATTATCGTCGTTAATATCGTCGTTATTATTGTCATTATCATCGTTGTTATCGTCGTTAATATCGTCATTATCATAGTTATTATCGTCAAAATTATCGTCGTCAATATCGTCGTTATTATCGTCGTTATTATCATCGTTGTTATCGTCGTTATTATCCTCATAATTACCGTCGTTAATATCGACGTTATTTTGTCATTACCATCGTTGTTATCGTCGTTATTTCATCGTTATTATCGTCGATATTATCGTCGTTAATATCGTCGTCATTATCGTCGTTATTATTGTCATTATCATCGTTGTTATCGTCGTTAATATCGTCATTATCATAGTTATTATCGTCAAAATTATCGTTGTCAATGTGGTCATAATTATCGTCGTTATTATCATCGTTGTTATCGTCGTTATTATCCTCATAAATATCATCGTTAATATCGACGTTATTTTGTCATTATCATCGTAGTTATCGTCGTTATTATCGTCGTTATTATCTTCGATATTATCGTCGTTATTATCGTCGTCATTATCGTCGTTAATATCGTCGTCATTGTCGTCGTTAATATCGTCTTTACCGTCGTTAATATCGTCATTATCATAGTTATTATCGTCAAAATTATCGTTGTCAATGTAGTCGTTATTATCGTCGTTATTATCATCGTTGTTATCGTCGTTATTATCCTCATAAATATCATCGTTAATATCGACGTTATTTTGTCATTATCATCGTAGTTATCGTCGTTATTATCGTCGTTATTATCGTCGATATTATCGTCGTTATTATCGTCGTCATTATCGTCGTTAATATCGTCGTCATTGTCGTCGTTAATATCGTCTTTACCGTCGTTAATATCGTCATTATCATAGTTATTATCGTCAAAATTATCGTTGTCAATGTAGTCGTTATTATCGTCGTTATTATCATCGTTGTTATCGTCGTTATTATCCTCATAAATATCGTCGTAAATATCGACGTTATTTTGTCATTATCATCATAGTTATCGTCGTTATTATCGTCGTTATTATCGTCGATATTATCGTCGTTATTATCGTCGCCATTATCGTCTTTAATATCGTCGTTATTATCGTCGTCATTATTGTCGTTAATATCGTCGTTATTATTGTCATTATCATTGTTGTTATCGTCGTTAATATCGTCATTATCATAGTTATTATCGTCAAAATTATCGTCGTCAATGTCGTCGTTATTATCGTCGTTATTATCATCGTCGTTATCGTCGTTATTATCGTCGTTATTATCTTCGATATAACGTTATTATCGTCGTTATAATCAACGTTATTATCGTCGATATAATCGTCGTTATTATCGTCGTCATTATCGTCGTTAATATCGTCGTTATTATAGTCATTATCATCGTTGTTATCGTCGTTATTATCCTCATAATTATAGTCGTTAATATCGTCGTTATTTCGTCATTATCATCGTTGTTGTCGTCGTTATTATCGTCGTTATTATCTTCGATATAACGTTATTATCGTCGTTATAATCAACGTTAACATCATCACTATTATCGTCGTTATTATAGTCGTTATTATCGTCGATATTATCGTCGTTATTATCGTCGATATTTTCGTCGTAATTATCGTCGTCATTATCGTAGTTAATATCGTCGTTATTATTTTCATTATCATCGTTGTTATCGTCGTTAATATCGTCATTATCATGGTTATTATCGTCAAAATTATCGTCGTCAATATCGTCGTTATTATCGTCGTTATTATCATCGTTGTTATCGTCGTTATTATCCTCATAATTATCGTCGTTAATATCGACGTTATTTTGTCATTAACATCGTTGTTATCGTTGTTATTATCGTCGTTATTATCGTCGTTATTATCGTCGTTATTATCGTCGTTATTATCGTCGTTAATATCGTCGTTATTATCGTCATTATCATCGTTGTTATCGTCGTTATTATCCTCATAATTATCGTCGTTAATATCGTTGTTATTATCGTTATTATCATCGTTGTTATCGTCGTTATTATCCTCATAAATATCGTCGTTATTATCGTCGTTATTATCTTCGATATTATCGTCGTTATTATCGTCGATATTATCGTCGTTATTATCGTCGTCATTATCGTCGTTAATATCGTAGTTATTATTTTCATTATCATCGTTGTTATCGTCGTTAATATCGTCAGTATCATAGTTATTATCGTCAAAATTATCGTCGTCAATGTCGTCGATATAATCGTCGTTATTATCGTCGTCATTATCGTCGTTAATATCGTCGTTATTATTGTCATTATCATCGTTGTTATCGTCGTTATTACCCTCATAATTATCGTCGTTAATATCGTCGTTATTTCGTCATTATCATCGTTGTTGTCGTCGTTATTATCGTCGTTATTATCTTCGATATAACGTTATTATCGTCGTTATAATCAACGTTAATATCATCGCTATTATCGGCGTTATTATCGTAGTTATTATCGTCGATATTATCGTCCTTATTATCGTCGATATTTTCGTCGTTATTATCGTCGTCATTATCGTCGTTAATATCGTCGTTATTATTGTCATTATCATCGTTGTTATCGTCGTTAATATCGTCATTATCATAGTTATTATCGTCAAAATTATCGTCGTCAATATCGTCGTTATTATCGTCGTTATTATCATCGTTGTTATCGTCGTTATTATCCTCATAATTACCGTCGTTAATATCGACGTTATTTTGTCATTACCATCGTTGTTATCGTCGTTATTTCATCGTTATTATCGTCGATATTATCGTCGTTATTATCGTCGTCATTATCGTCGTTAATATCGTCGTTTTAAATTGTCATTATCATCGTTGTTATCGTCGTTAATATCGTCATTATCATAGTTATTATCGTCAAAAATTATCGTCGTCAATGTCGTCGTTATTATCGTCGATATTATCGTCGTTATTATCGTCGCCATTATCGTCTTTAATATCGTCGTTATTATCGTCGTCATTATCGTCGTTAATATCGTCGTTATTATTGTCATTATCATCGTTGTTATCGTCGTTAATATCGTCATTATCATAGTTATTATCGTCAAAATTATCGTCGTCAATATCGTCGTTATTATCGTCGTTATTATCATCGTTGTTATCGTCGTTATTATCCTCATAATTACCGTCGTTAATATCGACGTTATTTTGTCATTACCATCGTTGTTATCGTCGTTATTTCATCGTTATTATCGTCGATATTATCGTCGTTAATATCGTCGTCATTATCGTCGTTATTATTGTCATTATCATCGTTGTTATCGTCGTTAATATCGTCATTATCATAGTTATTATCGTCAAAATTATCGTTGTCAATGTGGTCATAATTATCGTCGTTATTATCATCGTTGTTATCGTCGTTATTATCCTCATAAATATCATCGTTAATATCGACGTTATTTTGTCATTATCATCGTAGTTATCGTCGTTATTATCGTCGTTATTATCTTCGATATTATCGTCGTTATTATCGTCGTCATTATCGTCGTTAATATCGTCGTCATTGTCGTCGTTAATATCGTCTTTACCGTCGTTATATCGTCATTATCATAGTTATTATCGTCAAAATTATCGTTGTCAATGTAGTCGTTATTATCGTCGTTATTATCATCGTTGTTATCGTCGTTATTATCCTCATAAATATCATCGTTAATATCGACCTTATTTTGTCATTATCATCGTAGTTATCGTCGTTATTATCGTCGTTATTATCGTCGATATTATCGTCGTTATTATCGTCGTCATTATCGTCGTTAATATCGTCGTTATTATTGTCATTATCATCGTTGTTATCGTCGTTATTACCCTCATAATTATCGTCGTTATTATCGTCGTTATTATCGTCCTTATTATGGTCGTTATTATCGTCATTATCACCGTTGTTATCGTCCTTATTATCCTCATATTTATAGTCGTTATTATTGTCGTTATTATCGTCGTTATTATCGTCATTATCATCGTTAATATTGTCGTTATTATCGTCGTTATTATCGACGTTATTATCGTCGTTATTATCGTCATTATCATCGTTGTTATCGTCCTTATTATCCTCATAATTATAGTCGTTATTATTGTCGTTAATATCGTCGTTATTATCGTTGTTATTATCGACGTTATTATCGTCGTTATTAACGTCGTTATTATCGTCGTCATTATCGTCCTTATTGTCATCGATATTATCGTCATTATCATCGTTGTTATCGTCCTTATTATCCTCATAATTATAGTCGTTTTTATTGTCGTTAATATCGTGGTTATTATCGACGTTATTATTGTCGTTATTATCATCATTATTATCGTCATTATCGTCGTTAATATTGTCGTTATTATCGTCGTTATTATCGACGTTATTATCGTCGTTATTATCGTCGTTATTATCGTCGTTATTATCGTCCTTATTATGGTCGTTATTATCGTCATTATCATCGTTGTTATCGTCCTTATTATCCTCATAATTATAGTCGTTCTTATTGTCGTTAATATCGTCGTTATTATCGTCGTTATTATCGACGTTATTATCGTCGTTAATTAGGTCCTCATTATCGTCGTTATTATCGTTGTTATTGTCGTCCTTATTATCGACGTTATTATCGTCATTATCATCGTTAATATTGTCGTTATTATCGTCGTTATTATCGACGTTATTATCGTCGTTATTATCCTCCGTATTATCGTTGTTATCGTCCTTATTATCCTCATAATTATAGTCGTTATTATTGTCGTTAATATCGTCGTTATTATCGTCGTTATTATCGACGTTATTATCGTCGTTATTATCGTCATTATCATCGTTGTTATCGTCCTTATTATACTAATAATATCGTCGTTATTATTGTCGTTATATCGTCGTTATTATCGTCGTTATTAGCGTCATTATCATCGTTAATATTGTCGTTATTATCGTCGTTATTATCGACGTTATTATCGTCGTTATTATCGTCATTATCATCGTTGTTATCGTCCTTATTATCCTCATAATTATCGTCGTTATTATTGTCGTTAATATCGTGGTTATTATCGACGTTATTATCGTCGTTATTATCATCATTATTATCGTCATTATCATCGTTAATATTGTCGTTATTATCGTCGTTATTATTGAAGTTATTATCGTCGTTATTATCGTCGTTATTATCGTCGTTATTATCGTCGTTATTATCGTCATTATCATCGTTGTTATCGTCCTTATTATCCTCATAATTATAGTCGTTATTATTGTCGTTAATATCGTCGTTATTATCGTCATTATCATCGTTGTTATCGTCCTTATTATCCTCATAATTATCGTCGTTATTATTGTCGTGATTATCGTCATTATCATCGTTGTTATCGTCCTTATTATCCTCATAATTATCGTCGTTATTATTGTCGTTAATATCGTGGTTATTATCGACGTTATTATCGTCGTTATTATCGTCGTTATTATCGTCCTTATTATGTTCGTTATTATCGTCATTATCATCGTTGTTATCGTCCTTATTATCCTCATAATTATAGTCGTTATTATTGTCGTTAATATCGTCGTTATTATCGTCATTATCATTGTTGATATTGTCGTTATTATCGTCGTTATTATCGACGTTATTATCGTCGTTATTATCGTCATTATCATCGTTGTTATCGTCCTTATTATCCTCATAATTATAGTCGTTATTATTGTCGTTAATATCGTCGTTATTATCGTCGTTATTATCGACGTTATTATCGTCGTTATTATCGTCGTTATTATCGTCGTCATTATCGTCCTTATTGTCAGCGATATTATCGACATTATCATCGTTATTATCGTCCTTATTACCCTCATAATTATAGTCGTCATTATTGTCGTTAATATCGTCGTTATTATCGTCGTTATTATCGTCATTATCATCGTTAATATTGACGTTATTATCGTTGTTATTATCGACGTTATTATCGTCGTTATTATCGTCATTATCATCGTTAATATTGTCGTTATTATCGTTGTTATTATCGACGTTATTATCGTCGTTATTATCGTCATTATTATCGTTGTTATCGTCCTTATTATCCTCATAATTATAGTCGTTATTATTGTCGTTAATATCGTCGTTATTATCGTCGTTATTATCGTCATTATCATCGTTAATATTGACGTTATTATCGTCGTTATTATCGACGTTATTATTGTCGTTATTATCGTCATTATCATCGTTGCTATCGTCCTTATTATCCTCATAATTATAGTCGTTATTATTGTCGTTAATATAGTGGTTATTATCGACGTTATTATCGTCGTTTTATCATCATTATTATTGTCGTTATTATCGTCATTATTATCGTTAATATTGTCGTTCGATATAACGTTATTATCGTCGTTATAATCAACGTTAATATCATCGCAATTATCGTCGTTATTATCGTCGTTATTATCGTCGATATTATCGTCGTTTTTATCGTCGTCATTATCGTCGTTAATATCGTCGTCATTGTCGTCGTTAATATCGTCGTTACCGTCGTTAATATCGTCATTATCATAGTTATTATCGTCAAAATTATCGTTGTCAATGTAGTCGTTATTATCGTCGTTATTATCATCGTTGTTATCGTCGTTATTATCCTCATAATATCGTCGTAAATATCGACGTTATTTTGTCATTATCATCATAGTTATCGTCGTTATTATCGTCGTTATTATCGTCGATATTATCGTCGTTATTATCGTCGCCATTATCGTCTTTAATATCGTCGTTATTATCGTCGTCATTATCGTCGTTAATATCGTCGTTATTATTGTCATTATCATCGTTGTTATCGTCGTTAATATCGTCATATCATAGTTATTATCGTCAAAATTATCGTCGTCAATATCGTCGTTATTATCGTCGTTATTATCATCGTTGTTATCGTCGTTATTATCCTCATAATTACCGTCGTTAATATCGACGTTATTTTGTCATTACCATCGTTGTTATCGTCGTTATTTCATCGTTATTATCGTCGATATTATCGTCGTTATATCGTCGTCATTATCGTCGTTATTATTGTCATTATCATCGTTGTTATCGTCGTTAATATCGTCATTATCATATTTATTATCGTCAAAATTATCGTTGTCAATGTGGTCATAATTATCGTCGTTATTATCATCGTTGTTATCGTCGTTATTATCCTCATAAATATCATCGTTAATATCGACGTTATTTTGTCATTATCATCGTAGTTATCGTCGTTATTATCGTCGTTATTATCGTCGATATTATCGTCGTTAATATCGTCTTTACCGTCGTTAATATCGTCATTATCATAGTTATTATCGTCAAAATTATCGTTGTCAATGTAGTCGTTATTATCGTCGTTATTATCATCGTTGTTATCGTCGTTATTATCCTCATAAATATCGTCGTAAATATCGACGTTATTTTGTCATTATCATCATAGTTATCGTCGTTATTATCGTCGTTATTATCGTCGTTATTATCGTCGTCATTATTGTCGTTAATATCGTCGTTATTATTGTCATTATCATTGTTGTTATCGTCGTTAATATCGTCATTATCATAGTTATTATCGTCAAAATTATCGTCGTCAATATCGTCGTTATTATCGTCGTTATTATCATCGTTGTTATCGTCGTTATTATCCTCATAATTACCGTCGTTAATATCGACGTTATTTTGTCATTACCATCGTTGTTATCGTCGTTATTTCATCGTTATTATCGTCGATATTATCGTCGTTATTATCGTCGTCATTATCGTCGTTAATATCGTCGTTTTAAATTGTCATTATCATCGTTGTTATCGTCGTTAATATCGTCATTATCATAGTTATTATCGTCAAAATTATCGTCGTCAATGTCGTCGTTATTATCGTCGTTATTATCATCGTCGTTATCGTCGTTATTATCGTCGTTATTATCTTCGATATAACGTTATTATCGTCGTTATAATCAACGTTATTATCGTCGATATAATCGTCGTTATTATCGTCGTGATTATCGTCGTTAATATCGTCGTTATTATAGTCATTATCATCGTTGTTATCGTCGTTATTATCCTCATAATTATAGTCGTTAATATCGTCGTTATTTCGTCATTATCATCGTTGTTGTCGTCGTTATTATCGTCGTTATTATCTTCGATATAACGTTATTATCGTCGATATAATCAACGTTAACATCATCACTATTATCGTCGTTATTATAGTCGTTATTATCGTCGATATTATCGTCGTTATTATCGTCGATATTTTCGTCGTTATTATCGTCGTCATTATCGTCGTTAATATCGTAGTTATTATTGTCATTATCATCGTTGTTATCGTCGTTAATATCGTCATTATCATAGTTATTATCGTCAAAATTATCGTCGTCAATGTCGTCGATATAATCGTCGTTATTATCGTCGTTATTATCGTCGTTAATATCGTCGTTATTATCGTCATTATCATCGTTGTTATCGTCGTTATTATCCTCATAATTATCGTCGTTAATATCGTTGTTATTATCGTTATTATCATCGTTGTTATCGTCGTTATTATCCTCATAAATATCGTCGTTATTATCGTCGTTATTATCTTCGATATTATCGTCGTTATTATCGTCGATATTATCGTCGTTATTATCGTCGTCATTATCGTCGTTAATATCGTAGTTATTATTGTCATTATCATCGTTGTTATCGTCGTCAATATCGTCATTATCATAGTTATTATCGTCAAAATTATCGTCGTCAATGTCGTCGATATAATCGTCGTTATTATCGTCGTCATTATCGTCGTTAATATCGTCGTTATTATTGTCATTATCATCGTTGTTATCGTCGTTATTACCCTCATAATTATCGTCGTTAATATCGTCGTTATTTCGTCATTATCATCGTTGTTGTCGTCGTTATTATCGTCGTTATTATCTTCGATATAACGTTATTATCGTCGTTATAATCAACGTTAATATCATCGCTATTATCGGCGTTATTATCGTAGTTATTATCGTCGATATTATCGTCCTTATTATCGTCGATATTTTCGTCGTTATTATCGTCGTCATTATCGTCGTTAATATCGTCGTTATTATTGTCATTATCATCGTTGTTATCGTCGTTAATATCGTCATTATCATAGTTATTATCGTCAAAATTATCGTCGTAAATATCGTCGTTATTATCGTCGTTATTATCATCGTTGTTATCGTCGTTATTATCCTCATAATTACCGTCGTTAATATCGACGTTATTTTGTCATTACCATCGTTGTTATCGTCGTTATTTCATCGTTATTATCGTCGATATTATCGTCGTTATTATCGTCGTCATTATCGTCGTTAATATCGTCGTTTTAAATTGTCATTATCATCGTTGTTATCGTCTTTATTATCCTCATAATTATCGTCGTTAATATCGTCGTTATTTTGTCATAATCATCGTCGTTAATGTCGTCGTTATTATCGTCATTATCTTCGTTGTTATCGTCGTTATTATCCTCATAATTATCGTCGTCAATATCGTCGTTATTTTGTCATAATCATCGTCGTTAATGTCGTCGTTATTATCGTCATTATCTACGTTGTTATCGTCGTTATTATCCTCATAATTATCGTCGATAATATCATCGTTATTTTGTCAAAATCATCGTCCTTAATGTCGTCGTTATTATCGTCATTATCTACGTTGTTATCGTCATAAATATCATCTTTAATATCGTCGTAATTATTGTCATTATCTTCTTTTTATCGTCGTTATTATCGTCGTTATTATCGTCGTTATTATCGTCGTTAATATCGTCGTTATTATCGTCGTTATTATCGTCGTTATTATCGTCGTTAATATCGTCGTTAATATCGTCATTATAATCGTTGTTATCGTCCTTATTATCCTCATAATTATCGTCGTTAATATCGTCGTTATTATCGTCATTATCATCGTTGTTATCGTCCTTATCATCCTCATAATTATCGTCGTTAATATCGTCGTTATTTTGTCATAATCATCGTCGTTAATGTCGTCGTTATTATCGTCATTATCTTCGTTGTTATCGTCGTTATTATCCTCATAATTATCGTCGTTAATATCGTCGTTATTTTGTCATAATCATCGACGTTAATGTTGTCGTTATTATCATCATTATCTTCGTTGTTATCGTCGTTATTATCCTCATAATTATCGTCGTTAATATCATCGTTATTTTGTCAAAATCATCGTCGTTAATGTCGTCGTTATTATCGTCATTATCTACGTTGTTATCGTCATAATTATCATGTTTAATATCGTCGTTATTATTGTCATTATCTTCTTTTTATCGTCGTTATTATCGTCGTTATTATCGTCGTTATTATCGTCGTTAATATCGTCGTTTTTATCGTTATTATCTTCATAAATATCGTCGTTATTATCGTCGTTAATATTGTCGTTATTATCGTCATTATCGTCGTTTTTATCATCATAATTATAGTCGTTATTATCGTCGTTAATATCGTCATTGTCATCGTTGTTATCGTCGTTATTATCCTCAAAATTATCGTCGTTAATATCCTCATTATCTTCGCTGTTATCGTCATAATTATCATCGTTAATATCGTCGTTATTATTGTCATTATCTTCTTTTTATCGTCGTTATTATCATCGTTAATATCGTCGTTATTATCGTCGTTATTATCGTCGTTATTATCGTCGTTAATATCGTCGTTAATATTGTCATTATCATCGTTGTTATCGTCCTTATTATCCTCATAATTATTGTCGTTAATATCTTCGTTATTTTGTCATAAAAATCGTCGTTAATGTCGTCGTTATTATTGTCATTATCATCGTTGTTATCGTCCTTATTATCCTCATAATTATCGTCGTTAATATCGTCGTTATTTTGTCATAATCATCGTCGTTAATATCGTCGTTATTTTGTCATAATCATCGTCGTTAATGTCGTCGTTATTATCGTCATTATCTACATTGTTATCATCCTTATCATCCTCATAATTATCGTCGTTAATATCGTCGTTATTTTGTCATAATCATCGTCGTTAATGTCGTCGTTATTATCGTCATTTTCTTCGTTGTTAACGTCGTTATTATCCTCATAATTATCGTCGTTAATATCATCGTTATTTTGTCAAAATCATCGTCGTTAATGTCGTCGCTATTATCGTCATTATCATCGTTGTTATCGTCCTTATCATCCTCATAATTATCGTCTTTAATATCGTCGTTATTTTGTCATAATCATCGTCGTTAATGTCGTCGTTATTATCGTCATTATCTACGTTGTTATCGTCATAAATATCATCGTTAATATCGTCGTTATTATTGTCATTATCTTCTTTTTATCGTCGTTATTATCGTCGTTAATATCGTCGTTATCATCGTCGTTATTATCGTCGTTAATGTCGTCGTTATTATCGTCATTATTATCGTTGTTATCGTCCTTATTATCCTCATAATTATCGTCGTTAATATCGTCGTTATTTTGTCATAATCATCGTCGTTAATGTCGTCGTTATTATCGTCATTATCTTCGTTGTTATCGTCGTTATTATCCTCATAATTATCGTCGTTAATATCGTCGTTATTTTGTCATAATCATCGTCGTTAATGTCGTCGTTATTATCGTCATTATCTTCGTTGTTATCGTCATTATTATCCTCATAATTATCGTCGTTAATATCGTCGTTATTTTGTCATAATCATCGTCGTTAATGTCGTCGTTATTATCGTCATTATCTTCGTTGTTATCGTCGTTATTATCTTCATAATTATCGTCGTTATTATTGTCATTATCTTCTTTTTATTGTCGTTATTATCGTCGTTAATATCTTCGTTATTTTGTCATAATCATCGTCGTTAATGTCGTCGTTATTATCGTCATTATCATCGTTGTTATCGTCCTTATCATCCTCATAATTATTGTCGTTAATATCGTCTTTATTTTGTCATAATCATCGTCGTTAATGTTGTCGTTATTATCGTCATTATCTTCGTTGTTATCGTCGTTATTATCCTCATAATTATCGTCGTTAATATCGTCGTTATTTTGTCATAATCATCGTCGTTAATGTCGTCGTTATTATCGTCATTATCTACGTTGTTATCGTCATAAATATCATCGTTAATATCGTCGATATTATTGTCATTATCTTCTTCTTATCGTCGTTATTATCGTCGTTAATATCGTCGTTATTATCGTCGTTATTATCGTCGTTAATATAGTCGTTATTATCGTTGTTATTATCGTCGTTATTATCGTCATTATCTTCGTTGTTATCGTCGTTATTATCCTCATAATTATCGTCGTTAATATCATCGTTATTTTGTCAAAATCATCGTCGTTAATGTCGTCGTTATTATCGTCATTATCTACGTTGTTATCGTCATAAATATCATCGTTAATATCGTCGTTATTATTGTCATTATCTTCTTTTTATCGTCGTTATTATCGTCGTTAATATCTTCGTTATTTTGTCATAATCATCGTCGTTAATGTCGTCGTTGTTATCGTCATTATCATCGTTGTTATCGTCCTTATCATCCTCATAATTATCGTCGTTAATATCGTCGTTATTTTGTCATAATCATCGTCGTTAATGTCGTCGTTATTATCGTCATTATCTACGTTGTTATAGTCGTTAATATCGTCGTTATTATCGTCATTATCGTCGTTTTTATCATCATAATTATAGTCGTTATTATCGTCGTTAATATCGTCATTGTCATCGTTGTTATCGTCGTTATTATTCTCATAAATATCGTCGTTAATATCGTCATTATCTTCGCTGTTATCGTCATAATTATCATCGTTAATATCGTCGTTATTATTGTCATTATCTTCTTTTTATCGTAGTTATTATCATCGTTAATATCGTCGTTATTATCGTCGTTATTATCGTCGTTATTATCGTCGTTAATATCGTCGTTAATATCGTCATTATCATCGTTGTTATCGTCCTTATTATCCTCATAATTATTGTCGTTAATATCTTCGTTATTTTGTCATAAAAATCGTCGTTAATGTCGTCGTTATTATCGTCATTATCTTCGTTGTTATCGTAGTTATTATCCTCATAATTATCGTCGTTATTTTGTCATAATCATCGACGTTAATGTCGTCGTTATTATCGCCATTATCTTCGTTGTTATCGTCATAATTATCATCGTTAATATCGTCGTTATTATTGTCATTATCTTCTTTTTATCGTCGTTATTATCGTTGTTAATATCGTCTTTATTATCGTCGTTATTATCGTCGTTAATATCGTCATTAATATCGTCATTATCATCGTTGTTATCGTCCTTATCATCCTCATAATTATCGTCGTTATTATCGTCGTTATTTTGTCATAATCATCGTCGTTAATGTCGTCGTTAGTATCGTCATTATCTACGTTGTCATCAACCTTATCATCCTCATAATTATCGTCGTTAATATCGTCGTTAGTTTGTCATAATCATCGTCGTTAATGTCGTCGTTATTATCGTCATTATCTTCGTTGTTATCGTCATTATTATCCTCATAATTATCGTCGTTAATATCGTCGTTATTTTGTCATAATCATCGTCGTTAATGTCGTCGTTATTATCGTCATTATCTTCGTTGTTATCGTCGTTATTATCCTCATAATTATCGTCGTTAATATCGTCGTTATTTTGTCATAATCATCGTCGTTAATGTCGTCGTTATTATCGTCATTATCTACGTTGTTATCGTCATAAATATCATCGTTAATATCGTCGTTATTATTGTCATTATCTTCTTTTTATCGTCGTTAATATCGTCGTTAATATCGTCGTTATTATCGTCGTTATTATCGTCGTTAATATTGTCGTTAATATCATCATTATCATCGTTGTTATCGTCCTTATTATCCTCATAATTATCGTCGTTAATGTCGTCGTTATTTTGTCATAATCATCGTCGTTATTTTGTCGTTAATATCGTCATTATCATCGTTGTTATCGTCCTTATTATCCTCATAATTATCGTCGTTAATATCGTCGTTATTTTGTCATAATCATCGTCGTTAATGTCGTCGTTATTATCGTAATTATCATCGTTGTTATCGTCCTTATTATCCTCATAATTATCGTCGTTAATATCGTCGTTATTTTGTCATAATCATCGTCGTTAATGTCGTCGTTATTATCATCATTATCATCGTTGTTATCGTCCTTATTATCCTCATAATTATCGTCGTTAATATCGTCGTTATTCTGTCATAATCATCGTCGTTAATGTCGTCGTTATTATCGTCATTATCTACGTTGTTATCGTCATAAATATCATCGTTAATATCGTCGTTATTATTGTCATTATCTTCTTTTTATCATCGTTATTATCGTCGTTAATATCGTCGTTATTATCGACGTTATTATCGTCGTTAATATCGTCATTATCATCGTTGTTATCGTCCTTATTATCCTCATAATTATCGTCGTTAATATCGTCGTTATTTTGTCATAATCATCGTCGTTAATGTCGTCGTTATTATCGTCATTATCTTCGTTGTTATCGTCGTTATTATCGTCGTTAATATCGTCGTTATTTTGTCATAATCATCGTCGTTAATGTCGTCGTTATTATCGTCATTATTTCGTTGTTATCGTCGTTATTATCTTCATAATTATCGTCGTTATTATTGTCATTATCTTCTTTTTATTGTCGTTATTATCGTCGTTAATATCTTCGTTATTTTGTCATAATCATCGTCGTTAATGTCGTCGTTATTATCGTCATTATCATCGTTGTTATCGTCCTTATCATCCTCATAATTATTGTCGTTAATATCGTCTTTATTTTGTCATAATCATCGTCGTTAATGTTGTCGTTATTATCGTCATTATCTTCGTTGTTATCGTCGTTATTATCCTCATAATTATCGTCGTTAATATCGTCGTTATTTTGTCATAATCATCGTCGTTAATGTCGTCGTTATTATCGTCATTATCTACGTTGTTATCGTCATAAATATCATCGTTAATATCGTCGATATTATTGTCATTATCTTCTTTTTATCGTCGTTATTATCGTCGTTAATATCGTCGTTATTATCGTCGTTATTATCGTCGTTAATATAGTCGTTATTATCGTTGTTATTATCGTCGTTATTATCGTCATTATCTTCGTTGTTATCGTCGTTATTATCCTCATAATTATCGTCGTTAATATCATCGTTATTTTGTCAAAATCATCGTCGTTAATGTCGTCGTTATTATCGTCATTATCTACGTTGTTATCGTCATAAATATCATCGTTAATATCGTCGTTATTATTGTCATTATCTTCTTTTTATCGTCGTTATTATCGTCGTTAATATCTTCGTTATTTTGTCATAATCATCGTCGTTAATGTCGTCGTTGTTATCGTCATTATCATCGTTGTTATCGTCCTTATCATCCTCATAATTATCGTCGTTAATATCGTCTTTATTTTGTCATAATCATCGTCGTTTATGTCGTCGTTATTATCGTCATTATCTTCGTTGTTATCGTCGTTATTATCCTCATAATTATCGTCGTTAATATCGTCGTTATTTTGTCATAATCATCGTCGTTAATGTCGTCGTTATTATCGTCATTATCTACGTTGTTATAGTCGTTAATATCGTCGTTATTATCGTCATTATCGTCGTTTTTATCATCATAATTATAGTCGTTATTATCGTCGTTAATATCGTCATTGTCATCGTTGTTATCGTCGTTATTATTCTCATAAATATCGTCGTTAATATCGTCATTATCTTCGCTGTTATCGTCATAATTATCATCGTTAATATCGTCGTTATTATTGTCATTATCTTCTTTTTATCGTAGTTATTATCATCGTTAATATCGTCGTTATTATCGTCGTTATTATCGTCGTTATTATCGTCGTTAATATCGTCGTTAATATCGTCATTATCATCGTTGTTATCGTCCTTATTATCCTCATAATTATTGTCGTTAATATCTTCGTTATTTTGTCATAAAAATCGTCGTTAATGTCGTCGTTATTATCGTCATTATCTTCGTTGTTATCGTAGTTATTATCCTCATAATTATCGTCGTTATTTTGTCATAATCATCGACGTTAATGTCGTCGTTATTATCGCCATTATCTTCGTTGTTATCGTCATAATTATCATCGTTAATATCGTCGTTATTATTGTCATTATCTTCTTTTTATCGTCGTTATTATCGTTGTTAATATCGTCTTTATTATCGTCGTTATTATCGTCGTTAATATCGTCATTAATATCGTCATTATCATCGTTGTTATCGTCCTTATCATCCTCATAATTATCGTCGTTATTATCGTCGTTATTTTGTCATAATCATCGTCGTTAATGTCGTCGTTAGTATCGTCATTATCTACGTTGTCATCAACCTTATCATCCTCATAATTATCGTCGTTAATATCGTCGTTAGTTTGTCATAATCATCGTCGTTAATGTCGTCGTTATTATCGTCATTATCTTCGTTGTTATCGTCATTATTATCCTCATAATTATCGTCGTTAATATCGTCGTTATTTTGTCATAATCATCGTCGTTAATGTCGTCGTTATTATCGTCATTATCTTCGTTGTTATCGTCGTTATTATCCTCATAATTATCGTCGTTAATATCGTCGTTATTTTGTCATAATCATCGTCGTTAATGTCGTCGTTATTATCGTCATTATCTACGTTGTTATCGTCATAAATATCATCGTTAATATCGTCGTTATTATTGTCATTATCTTCTTTTTATCGTCGTTAATATCGTCGTTAATATCGTCGTTATTATCGTCGTTATTATCGTCGTTAATATTGTCGTTAATATCATCATTATCATCGTTGTTATCGTCCTTATTATCCTCATAATTATCGTCGTTAATGTCGTCGTTATTTTGTCATAATCATCGTCGTTATTTTGTCGTTAATATCGTCATTATCATCGTTGTTATCGTCCTTATTATCCTCATAATTATCGTCTTTAATATCGTCGTTATTTTGTCATAATCATCGTCGTTAATGTCGTCGTTATTATCGTAATTATCATCGTTGTTATCGTCCTTATTATCCTCATAATTATCGTCGTTAATATCGTCGTTATTTTGTCATAATCATCGTCGTTAATGTCGTCGTTATTATCATCATTATCATCGTTGTTATCGTCCTTATTATCCTCATAATTATCGTCGTTAATATCGTCGTTATTCTGTCATAATCATCGTCGTTAATGTCGTCGTTATTATCGTCATTATCTACGTTGTTATCGTCATAAATATCATCGTTAATATCGTCGTTATTATTGTCATTATCTTCTTTTTATCATCGTTATTATCGTCGTTAATATCGTCGTTATTATCGACGTTATTATCGTCGTTAATATCGTCATTATCATCGTTGTTATCGTCCTTATTATCCTCATAATTATCGTCGTTAATATCGTCGTTATTTTGTCATAATCATCGTCGTTAATGTCGTCGTTATTATCGTCATTATCTTCGTTGTTATCGTCGTTATTATCGTCGTTAATATCGTCGTTATTATCGTCGTTATTATCGTCATTATCTTCGTTGTTATCGTCGTTATTATCGTCGTTATTATCGTCATAATAATCATCGTTATTATTGTCATTATCTTCTTTTTATCGTCGTTATTATCGTCGTTAATATCGTCGTTATAATCGTCGTTATTATCGTCGTTATTACCGTCTTTAATATCGTCGTTAATATTGTCATTATCATCGTTGTTATCGTCCTTATTATCCTCCTAATTATCGTCGTTAATATCGTCGTTATTTTGTCATATTCATCGTCGTTAATGTCGTCGTTATTATCGTCATTATCTACGTTGTTATCGTCATAAATATCATCGTTAATATCGTCGTTATTATTGTCATTATCTTCTTTTTATCGTCGTTATTATCGTCGTTAATATCGTCGTTATTATCGTCGTTATTATCGTCGTTAATGTCGTCGTTATTATCGTCATTATCATCGTTGTTATCGTCCTTATCATCCTCATAATTATCGTCGTTAATATCGTCGTTATTTTGTCATAATCATCGTCGTTAATGTCGTCGTTATTATCGTCATTATCATCGTTGTTATCGTCCTTATTATCCTCATAATAATCGTCGTTAATATCGTCGTTATTTTGTCATAATCATCGTCGTTAATGTCGTCGTTATTATTGTCATTATCTTCTTTTTATCGTCGTTATTATCGTCGTTAATATCGTCGTTATTATCGTCGTTATTATCGTCGTTAATGTCGTCGTTATTATCGTCATTATCATCGTTGATATCGTCCTTATCATCCTCATAATTATCGTCGTTAATATCGTCGTTATTTTGTCATAATCATCGTCGTTAATGTCGTCGTTATTATCGTCATTATCTACGTTGTTATCGTCATAAATATCATCGTTAATATCGTCGTTATTATTGTCATTATCTTCTTTTTATCGTCGTTATTATCGTCGTTAATATCGTCGTTATTATCGTCGTTATTATCGTCGTTAATGTCGTCGTTATTATCGTCATTATCTTCGTTGTTATCGTCGTTATTATCCTCATAATTATCGTCGTTAATATCGTCGTTATTTTGTCATAATCATCGTCGTTAATGTCCTCGTTATTATCGTCATTATCATCGTTGTTATCGTCCTTATTATCCTCATAATTATCGTGGTTAATATCATCGTTATTTTGTCATAATCATCGTCGTTAATGTCGTCGTTATTATCGTCATTATCTTCGTTGTTATCGTCATAAATATCATCGTTAATATCGTCGTTATTATTGTCATTATCTTCTTTTTATCGTCGTTATTATCGTCGTTATTATCGTCGTTGATATCGTCGTTAATATCGTCATTATCATCGTTGTTATCGTCCTTAATATCCTCATAATTATCGTCGTTAATATCGTCGTTATTTTGTCATAATCATCGTCGTTAATATCGTCGTTATTTTGTCATAATCATCGACGTTAATGTCGTCGTTATTATCGTCATTATCTTCGTTGTTATCGTCGTTATTATCCTCATAATTATCGTCGTTAATATCGTCGTTATTTTGTCATAATCATCGTCGTTAATGTCGTCGTTATTATCGTCATTATCTACGTTGTTATCGTCATAAATATCATCGTTAATATCGTCGTTATTATTGTCATTATCTTCTTTTTATCGTCGGTATTATCGTCGTTAATATCGTCGTTATTATCGTCGTTAATATCGTCGTTATTATCGTCTTTATTATCGTCGTTATTATCGTCGTTAATATCGTCGTTAATATCGTCATTATAATCGTTGTTATCGTCCTTATTATCCTCATAATTATCGTCGTTAATATCGTCGTTATTATCGTCATTATCATCGTTGTTATCGTCCTTATCATCCTCATAATTATCGTCGTTAATATCGTCGTTATTTTGTCATAATCATCGTCGTTAATGTCGTCGTTATTATCATCATTATCATCGTTGTTATCGTCCTTATTATCCTCATAATTATCGTCGTTAATATCGTCGTTATTTTGTCATAATCATCGTCGTTAATGTCGTCGTTATTATCGTCATTATCTACGTTGTTATCGTCATAAATATCATCGTTAATATCGTCGTTATTATTGTCATTATCTTCTTTTTATCATCGTTATTATCGTCGTTAATATCGTCGTTATTATCGACGTTATTATCGTCGTTAATATCGTCATTATCATCGTTGTTATCGTCCTTATTATCCTCATAATTATCGTCGTTAATATCGTCGTTATTTTGTCATAATCATCGTCGTTAATGTCGTCGTTATTATCGTCATTATCTTCGTTGTTATCGTCGTTATTATCGTCGTTAATATCGTCGTTATTATCGTCGTTATTATCGTCATTATCTTCGTTGTTATCGTCGTTATTATCGTCGTTATTATCGTCATAATAATCATCGTTATTATTGTCATTATCTTCTTTTTATCGTCGTTATTATCGTCGTTAATATCGTCGTTATAATCGTCGTTATTATCGTCGTTATTACCGTCTTTAATATCGTCGTTAATATTGTCATTATCATCGTTGTTATTGTCCTTATTATCCTCCTAATTATCGTCGTTAATATCGTCGTTATTTTGTCATATTCATCGTCGTTAATGTCGTCGTTATTATCGTCATTATCTACGTTGTTATCGTCATAAATATCATCGTTAATATCGTCGTTATTATTGTCATTATCTTCTTTTTATCGTCGTTATTATCGTCGTTAATATCGTCGTTATTATCGTCGTTATTATCGTCGTTAATGTCGTCGTTATTATCGTCATTATCATCGTTGTTATCGTCCTTATCATCCTCATAATTATCGTCGTTAATATCGTCGTTATTTTGTCATAATCATCGTCGTTAATGTCGTCGTTATTATCGTCATTATCATCGTTGTTATCGTCCTTATTATCCTCATAATAATCGTCGTTAATATCGTCGTTATTTTGTCATAATCATCGTCGTTAATGTCGTCGTTATTATTGTCATTATCTTCTTTTTATCGTCGTTATTATCGTCGTTAATATCGTCGTTATTATCGTCGTTATTATCGTCGTTAATGTCGTCGTTATTATCGTCATTATCATCGTTGTTATCGTCCTTATCATCCTCATAATTATCGTCGTTAATATCGTCGTTATTTTGTCATAATCATCGTCGTTAATGTCGTCGTTATTATCGTCATTATCTACGTTGTTATCGTCATAAATATCATCGTTAATATCGTCGTTATTATTGTCATTATCTTCTTTTTATCGTCGTTATTATCGTCGTTAATATCGTCGTTATTATCGTCGTTATTATCGTCGTTAATGTCGTCGTTATTATCGTCATTATCTTCGTTGTTATCGTCGTTATTATCCTCATAATTATCGTCGTTAATATCGTCGTTATTTTGTCATAATCATCGTCGTTAATGTCCTCGTTATTATCGTCATTATCATCGTTGTTATCGTCCTTATTATCCTCATAATTATCGTGGTTAATATCATCGTTATTTTGTCATAATCATCGTCGTTAATGTCGTCGTTATTATCGTCATTATCTTCGTTGTTATCGTCATAAATATCATCGTTAATATCGTCGTTATTATTGTCATTATCTTCTTTTTATCGTCGTTATTATCGTCGTTATTATCGTCGTTGATATCGTCGTTAATATCGTCATTATCATCGTTGTTATCGTCCTTAATATCCTCATAATTATCGTCGTTAATATCGTCGTTAGTTTGTCATAATCATCGTCGTTAATATCGTCGTTATTTTGTCATAATCATCGACGTTAATGTCGTCGTTATTATCGTCATTATCTTCGTTGTTATCGTCGTTATTATCCTCATAATTATCGTCGTTAATATCGTCGTTATTTTGTCATAATCATCGTCGTTAATGTCGTCGTTATTATCGTCATTATCTACGTTGTTATCGTCATAAATATCATCGTTAATATCGTCGTTATTATTGTCATTATCTTCTTTTTATCGTCGGTATTATCGTCGTTAATATCGTCGTTATTATCGTCGTTAATATCGTCGTTATTATCGTCGTTATTATCGTCGTTATTATCGTCGTTAATATCGTCGTTAATATCGTCATTATAATCGTTGTTATCGTCCTTATTATCCTCATAATTATCGTCGTTAATATCGTCGTTATTATCGTCATTATCATCGTTGTTATCGTCCTTATCATCCTCATAATTATCGTCGTTAATATCGTCGTTATTTTGTCATAATCATCGTCGTTAATGTCGTCGTTATTATCGTCATTATCAACGTTGTTATCGTCATAAATATCATCGTTAATATCGTCGCTATTATTGTCATTATCTTCTTTTTATCGTCGTTATTATCGTCGTTAATATCGTCGTTATTATCGTCGTTATTATCATCGTTAATATCGTCGTTAATATCGTCATTATCATCGTTGTTATCGTCCTTATTATCCTCATAATTATTGTCGTTAATATCGTCGTTATTTTGTCATAAACATTGTCGTTAATGTCGTCGTTATTATCGTCATTATCTACGTTGTTATCGTCATAAATATCATCGTTAATATCGTCGTTATTATTGTCATTATCTTCTTTTTATCGTCGTTATTATCGTCGTTAATATCGTCGTTATTATCGTCGTTATTATCGTCGTTAATATCGTCGTTAATATCGTCATTATCATCGTTTTATCGTCCTTATTATCCTCATAATTATCGTCGTTAATATCGTCGTTATTTTGTCATAATCATCGTCGTTAGTGTCGTCGTTATTAACGTCATTATCTTCTTTTTATCGTCGTTATTATCGTTGTTAATATCGTCGTTATTATCGTCGTTATTATCGTCGTTAATGTCGTCGTTATTATCGTCATTATCGTCGTTTTTATCATCATAATTATAGTCGTTATTATCGTCGTTAATATCGTCATTGTCATCGTTGTTATCGTCGTTATTATCCTCAAAATTATCGTCGTTAATATCCTCATTATCTTCGCTGTTATCGTCATAATTATCATCGTTAATATCGTCGTTATTATTGTCATTATCTTCTTTTTATCGTCGTTAATATCGTCGTTATTTTGTCATAATCATCGTCGTTAATGTCGTCGTTATTATCGTCATTATCTTCGTTGTTATCGTCATAATTATCATCGTTAATATCGTCGTTATTATTGTCATTATCTTCTTTTTATCGTCGTTATTATCGTCGTTAATATCGTCTTTATTATCGTCGTTATTATCGTCGTTAATATCGTCGTTAATATCGTCATTATCATCGTTGTTATCGTCCTTATCATCCTCATAACCATCGTCGTTAATATCGTCGTTATTTTGTCATAATCATTGTCGTTAATGTCGCCGTTATTATCGTCATTATCTACGTTGTTATCGTCATAAATATCATCGTTAATATCGTCGTTATTATTGTCATTATCTTCTTTTTATCGTCGTTATTATCGTCGTTAATATCGTCGTTATTATCGTCGTTATTATCGTCGTTAATGTCGTCGTTATTATCGTCATTATCATCGTTGTTATCGTCCTTATCATCCTCATAATTATCGTCGTTAATATCGTCGTTATTTTGTCATAATCATCGTCGTTAATGTCGTCGTTATTATCGTCATTATCATCGTTGTTATCGTCCTTATTATCCTCATAATAATCGTCGTTAATATCGTCGTTATTTTGTCATAATCATCGTCGTTAATGTCGTCGTTATTATTGTCATTATCTTCTTTTTATCGTCGTTATTATCGTCATTATCATCGTTGTTATCGTCCTTATCATCCTCATAATTATCGTCGTTAATATCGTCGTTATTTTGTCATAATCATCGTCGTTAATGTCGTCGTTATTATCGTCATTATCTACGTTGTTATCGTCATAAATATCATCGTTAATATCGTCGTTATTATTGTCATTATCTTCTTTTTATCGTCGTTATTATCGTCGTTAATATCGTCGTTATTATCGTCGTTATTATCGTCGTTAATGTCGTCGTTATTATCGTCATTATCTTCGTTGTTATCGTCGTTATTATCCTCATAATTATCGTCGTTAATATCGTCGTTATTTTGTCATAATCATCGTCGTTAATGTCCTCGTTATTATCGTCATTATCATCGTTGTTATCGTCCTTATTATCCTCATAATTATCGTGGTTAATATCATCGTTATTTTGTCATAATCATCGTCGTTAATGTCGTCGTTATTATCGTCATTATCTTCGTTGTTATCGTCATAAATATCATCGTTAATATCGTCGTTATTATTGTCATTATCTTCTTTTTATCGTCGTTATTATCGTCGTTATTATCGTCGTTGATATCGTCGTTAATATCGTCATTATCATCGTTGTTATCGTCCTTAATATCCTCATAATTATCGTCGTTAATATCGTCGTTAGTTTGTCATAATCATCGTCGTTAATATCGTCGTTATTTTGTCATAATCATCGACGTTAATGTCGTCGTTATTATCGTCATTATCTTCGTTGTTATCGTCGTTATTATCCTCATAATTATCGTCGTTAATATCGTCGTTATTTTGTCATAATCATCGTCGTTAATGTCGTCGTTATTATCGTCATTATCTACGTTGTTATCGTCATAAATATCATCGTTAATATCGTCGTTATTATTGTCATTATCTTCTTTTTATCGTCGGTATTATCGTCGTTAATATCGTCGTTATTATCGTCGTTAATATCGTCGTTATTATCGTCGTTATTATCGTCGTTATTATCGTCGTTAATATCGTCGTTAATATCGTCATTATAATCGTTGTTATCGTCCTTATTATCCTCATAATTATCGTCGTTAATATCGTCGTTATTATCGTCATTATCATCGTTGTTATCGTCCTTATCATCCTCATAATTATCGTCGTTAATATCGTCGTTATTTTGTCATAATCATCGTCGTTAATGTCGTCGTTATTATCGTCATTATCTACGTTGTTATCGTCATAAATATCATCGTTAATATCGTCGCTATTATTGTCATTATCTTCTTTTTATCGTCGTTATTATCGTCGTTAATATCGTCGTTATTATCGTCGTTATTATCATCGTTAATATCGTCGTTAATATCGTCATTATCATCGTTGTTATCGTCCTTATTATCCTCATAATTATTGTCGTTAATATCGTCGTTATTTTGTCATAAACATTGTCGTTAATGTCGTCGTTATTATCGTCATTATCTACGTTGTTATCGTCATAAATATCATCGTTAATATCGTCGTTATTATTGTCATTATCTTCTTTTTATCGTCGTTATTATCGTCGTTAATATCGTCGTTATTATCGTCGTTATTATCGTCGTTAATATCGTCGTTAATATCGTCATTATCATCGTTTTATCGTCCTTATTATCCTCATAATTATCGTCGTTAATATCGTCGTTATTTTGTCATAATCATCGTCGTTAGTGTCGTCGTTATTAACGTCATTATCTTCGTATTTATCGTCGTTATTATCGTTATTATCTTCGTAAATATCGTCGTTATTATCGTCGTTAATATCGTCGTTATTATCGTCATTATCGTCGTTTTTATCATCATAATTATAGTCGTTATTATCGTCGTTAATATCGTCATTGTCATCGTTGTTATCGTCGTTATTATCCTCAAAATTATCGTCGTTAATATCCTCATTATCTTCGCTGTTATCGTCATAATTATCATCGTTAATATCGTCGTTATTATTGTCATTATCTTCTTTTTATCGTCGTTAATATCGTCGTTATTTTGTCATAATCATCGTCGTTAATGTCGTCGTTATTATCGTCATTATCTTCGTTGTTATCGTCATAATTATCATCGTTAATATCGTCGTTATTATTGTCATTATCTTCTTTTTATCGTCGTTATTATCGTCGTTAATATCGTCTTTATTATCGTCGTTATTATCGTCGTTAATATCGTCGTTAATATCGTCATTATCATCGTTGTTATCGTCCTTATCATCCTCATAACCATCGTCGTTAATATCGTCGTTATTTTGTCATAATCATTGTCGTTAATGTCGCCGTTATTATCGTCATTATCTACGTTGTTATCGTCATAAATATCATCGTTAATATCGTCGTTATTATTGTCATTATCTTCTTTTTATCGTCGTTATTATCGTCGTTAATATCGTCGTTATTTTGTCTTAATCATCGTCGTTAATGTCGTCGTTATTATCGTCATTATCATCGTTGTTATCGTCCTTATCATCCTCATAATTATCGTCGTTAATATCGTCGTTATTTTGTCATAATCATCGTCGTTAATGTCGTCGTTATTATCGTCATTATCATCGTTGTTATCGTCCTTATCATCCTCATAATTATCGTCGTTAATATCGTCGTTATTTTGTCATAATCATCGTCGTTAATGTCGTCGTTATTATCGTCATTATCTACGTTGTTATCGTAATAAATATCATCGTTAATATCGTCGTTATTATTGTCATTATCTTCTTTTTCTCGTCGTTATTATCGTCGTTAATATCGTCGTTATTATCGCCGTTATTATCGTCGTTAATATCGTCGTTAATTTCGTCATTATCATCGTTGTTATCGTACTTATTATCCTCATAATTATCGTCGTTATTATCGTCGTTATTTTGTCATAATCATCGTCGTTAATGTCGTCGTTATTACCGTCATTATCATCGTTGTTATCGTCCTTATCATCCTCATAATTATCGTCGTTAATATCGTCGTTATTTTGTCATAATCATCGTCGTTAATGTCGTCGTTATTATCGTCATTGTCTACGTTGTTATCGTAATAAATATCATCGTTAATATCGTCGTTATTATTGTCATTATCTTCTTTTTCTCGTCGTTATTATCGTCGTTAATATCGTCGTTATTATCGCCGTTATTATCGTCGTTAATATCGTCGTTAATATCGTCATTATCATCGTTGTTATCGTACTTATTATCCTCATAATTATCGTCGTTATTATCGTCGTTATTTTGTCATAATCATCGTCGTTAATGTCGTCGTTATTACCGTCATTATCATCGTTGTTATCGTCCTTATCATCCTCATAATTATCGTCGTTAATATCGTCGTTATTTTGTCATAATCATCGTCGTTAATGTCGTCGTTATTATCGTCATTATCTACGTTGTTATCGTAATAAATATCATCGTTAATATCGTCGTTATTATTGTCATTATCTTCTTTTTCTCGTCGTTATTATCGTCGTTAATATCGTCGTTATTATCGTCGTTATTATCGTCGTTAATATCGTCGTTAATATCGTCATTATCATCGTTGTTATCGTACTTATTATCCTCATAATTATCGTCGTTATTATCGTCGTTATTTTGTCATAATCATCGTCGTTAATGTCGTCGTTATTATCGTCATTATCTTCGTTGTTATCGTCCTTATCATCCTCATAATTATCGTCGTTAATATCGTCGTTATTTTGTCATAATCATCGTCGTTAATGTCGTCGTTATTATCGTCATTATCTACGTTGTTATCGTCATAAATATCATCGTTAATATCGTCGTTATTATTGTCATTATCTTCTTTTTATCGTCGTTATTATCGTCGTTAATATCGTCGTTATTATCGTCGTTATTATCGTCGTTAATATCGTCGTTAATATCATCATTATCATCGTTGTTATCGTCCTTATTATCCTCATAATTATCGTCGTTAATGTCGTCGTTATTTTGTCATAATCATCGTCGTTAATTTTGTCGTTAATATCGTCATTATCATCGTTGTTATCGTCCTTATTATCCTCATAATTATCGTCGTTAATATCGTCGTTATTTGTCATAATCATCGTCGTTAATGTCGTCGTTATTATCGTCATTATCATCGTTGTTATCGTCCTTATTATCCTCATAATTATCGTCGTTAATATCGTCGTTATTTTGTCATAATCATCGTCGTTAATGTCGTCGTTATTATCCTCATTATCATCGTTGTTATCGTCCTTATTATCCTCATAATTATGGTCGTTAATATCGTCGTTATTTTGTCATAATCATCGTCGTTAATGTCGTCGTTATTATCGTCATTATCATCGTTGTTATCGTCCTTATCATCCTCATAATTATCGTCGTTAATATCGTCGTTATTTTGTCATAATCATCGTCGTTAATGTGGTCGTTATTATCGTCATTATCTACGTTGTTATCGTCATAAATATCATCGTTACTATCGTCGTTATTATTGTCATTATCTTCTTTTTATCATCGTTATTATCGTCGTTAATATCGTCGATATTATCGTCGTTATTATCGTCGTTAATATCGTCGTTATTATCGTCGTTAATATCGTCGTTAATATCGTCATTATCATCGTTGTTATCGTCTTTATTGTCCTCATAATTATCGTCGTTAATATCGTCGTTATTTTGTCATAATCATCGTCGTTAATGTCGTCGTTATTATCGTCATTATCATCGTTGTTATCGTCCTTATCATCCTCATAATTATCGTCGATAATATTGTCGTTATATTGTCATAATCATCGTCGTTAATGTCGTCGTTATTATCGTCATTATCTTCGTTGTTATCGTCGTTATTATCGTCGTTAATATCGTCGTTATTATCGTCATAATTATCATCGTCATTATCGTCGTTTTTATCATCATAATTATAGTCGTTATTATCGTCGTTAATATCGTCATTGTCATCGTTGTTATCGTCGTTATTATCCCCATAATTATCGTCGTTAATATCGTCGATATTATCGTCATTATCTTCGTTGTTATCGTAGTTATTATCCTCATAATTATCGTCGTTAATATCGTCGTTATTTTGTCATAATCATCGTCGTTAATGTCGTCGTTATTATCGTCATTATCATCGTTGTTATCGTCCTTATCATCCTCATAATTATCGTCGTTAATATCGTCGTTATTTTGTCAAAATCATCGTCGTTAATGTCGTCGTTATTATCGTCATTATCTACGTTGTTATCGTCATAAATATCATCGTTAATATCGTCGTTATTATTGTCATAATCTTCTTTATATCGTCGTTATTATCGTCGTTAATATCGTCGTTATTATCGTCGTTATTATCGTCGTTATTATCGTCGTTAATATCGTCGTTAATATCGTCATTATCATCGTTGTTATCGTCCTTATTATCCTCATAATTATCGTCGTTAATATCGTCGTTATTTTGTCATAATCATCGTCGTTAATGTCGTCGTTATTATCGTCATTATCATCGTTGTTATCGTCCTTATTATCCTCATAATTATTGTCGTTAATATCGTCGTTATTTTGTCATAATCATCCTCGTTAATGTCGTCGTTATTATCGTCATTATCAGCGTTGTTATCGTCCTTATTATCCTCATAATTATCGTCGTTAATATCGTCGCTATTTTGTCATAATCATCGTCGTTAATGTCGTCGTTATTATCATCATTATCTTCGTTGTTATCGTCGTTATTATCCTCATAATTATCGTCGTTAATATCGTCGTTATTTTGTCATAATCATCGTCGTTAATGTCGTCGTTATTATCATCATTATCATCGTTGTTATCGTCCTTATTATCCTCATAATTATCGTCGTTAATATCGTCGTTATTTTGTCATAATCATCGTCGTTAATGTCGTCGTTATTATCGTCATTATCATCGTTGTTATCGTCCTTATCATCCTCATAATTATCGTCGTTAATATCGTCGTTATTTTGTCATAATCATCGTCGTTAATGCGGTCGTTATTATCGTCATTATCTACGTTGTTATCGTCATAAATATCATCGTTACTATCGTCGTTATTATTGTCATTATCTTCTTTTTATCATCGTTATTATCGTCATTAATATCGTCGATATTATCGTCGTTATTATCGTCGTTAATATCGTCGTTAATATCGTCATTATCATCGTTGTTATCGTCCTTATCATCCTCATAATTATCGTCGTTAATATCGTCGTTATTTTGTCATAATCATCGTCGTTAATGTCGTCGTTATTATCGTCATTATCTACGTAGTCATCGTCATAAATATCATCGTTAATATCGTCGTTATTATTGTCATTATCTTCTTTTTATCGTCGTTATTATCGTCGTTAACATCGTCGTTATTATCGTCGTTATTATCGTCGTTAATATCGTCGTTATTATCGTCGTTATTATCGTCGTTAATATCGTCATTATCATCGTTGTTATCGTCCTTTCTATCCTCATAATTATCGTCGTTAATATCGTCGTTAATATCGTCGTTATTATCGTCGTTATTATCGTCGTTAATATCGTCGTTAATATCGTCATTATCATATTTGTTATCGTCCTTATTATCCTCATAATTATCGTCGTTAATATCGTCGTTATTTTGTCATAATCATCGTCGTTAATGTCGTCGTTATTATCGTCATTATCTACGTTGTTATCGTCATAAATATCATCGTTAATATCGTCGTTATTATTGTCATTATCTTCTTTTTATCGTCGTTATTATCGTCGTTAATATCGTCGTTATTATCGTCGTTATTATCGTCGTTAATATCGTCGTTAATATCGTCATTATCATCGTTGTTATCGTCCTTATTATCCTCATAATTATCGTCGTTAATATCGTCGTTAGTTTGTCATAATCATCGTCGTTAATGTCGTCGTTATTATCGTCATTATCTTCGTTGTTATCGTCGTTATTATCCTCATAATTATCGTCGTTAATATCGTCGTTATTTTGTCATAATCATCGTCGTTAATATCGTCGTTAATATCGTCATTATCATCGTTGTTATCGTCCTTATTATCCTCAAATTATCGTCGTTAATATCGTCGTTATTTTGTCTTAATCATCGTCGTTAATGTCGTCGTTATTATCCTCATTATCATCGTTGTTATCGTCCTTATCATCCTCATAATTATCGTCGTTAATATCGTCGTTATTTTGTCATAATCATCGTCGTTAATGTCGTCGTTATTATCGTCATTATCTACGTAGTCATCGTCATAAATATCATCGTTAATATCGTCGTTATTATTGTCATTATCTTCTTTTTATCGTCGTTATTATCGTCGTTAACATCGTCGTTATTATCGTCGTTATTATCGTCGTTAATATCGTCGTTAATATCGTCATTATCATCGTTGTTATCGTCCTTTCTATCCTCATAATTATCGTCGTTAATATCGTCGTTATTATCGTCGTTATTATCGTCGTTAATATCGTCGTTAATATCGTCATTATCATCGTTGTTATCGTCCTTATTATCCTCATAATTATCGTCGTTAATATCGTCGTTATTTTGTCATAATCATTGTCGCAATGTCGTCGTTATTATCGTCATTATCTTCGTTGTTATCGTCATAAATATCATCGTTAATATCGTCGTTATTATTGTCATTATCTTCTTTTTATCGTCGTTATTATCGTCGTTAATATCGTCGTTATTATCGTCGTTATTATCGTCGTTAATATCGTCATTATCATCGTTGTTATCGTCCTTATTATCCTCATAATTATCGTCATTAATATCGTCGTTATTTTGTCATAATCATCGTCGTTAATGTCGTCGTTATTATCGTCATTATCTTCGTTGTTATCGTGTTTATTATCCTCATAATTATCGTCGTAAATATCGTCGTTATTTTGTCATAATCATCGTCGTTAATGTCGTCGTTATTATCGTCATTATCATCGTTGTTATCGTTTTTATCATCCTCATAATTATCGTCGTTAATATCGTCGTTATTTTGTCATAATCATCGTCGTTAATGTCTTCGTTATTATCGTCATTATCTACGTTGTTATCGTCATAAATATCATCGTTAATATCGTCGTTATTATTGTCATTATCATCGTTGTTATCGTCCTTATAATCCTCATAATTATCGTCGTTAATATCGTCGTGATATTGTCGAAATCAACGTTGTTATGTCGTCGTTATTATCGTCATTATCTTCGTTGTTATCGTCGTTAATATCGTCGTTATTTTGTCATAATCATCGTCGTTAATGTCGTCGTTATTATCGTCATTATCTTCGTTGTTATCGTCGTTACTATCGTCGTTAATATCGTAGTTATTATCGTCATAATTATCATCGTCATTATCGTCGTTTTTATCATCATAATTATAGTCGTTATTATCGTCGTTAATAACGTCATTGTCATCGTTGTGATCGTCGTTATTATCCCCATAATTATCGTCGTTAATATCGTCGATATTATCGTCATTATCTTCGTTGTTATCGTCGTTATTATCGTCGATATTATCGTCATAATTATCATCGACATTATCGTCGTTTATAATCATAATTATATTCGTTATTATCGTCGTCAATATCGTCATTATCATCGTTGTTATCGTCCTTATCATCCTCATAATTATCGTCGTTAATATCGTCGCTATTTTGTCATAATCATCGTCGTTAATGTCGTCGTTGTTATCATCATTATCTTCGTTGTTGTCGTCGTTATTATCCTCATAATTATCGTCGTTAATATCGTCGTTATTTTGTCATAATCATCGTCGTTAATGTCGTCGTTATTATCGTCATTATCTACGTTGTTATCGTCATAAATATCATCGTTAATATCGTCGTTATTATTGTCATTATCTTCTTTTTATCGTCGTTATTATCGTCGTTAATATCGTCGTTATTATCGTCGTTATTATCGTCGTTAATATCGTCGTTAATATCATCATTATCATCGTTGTTATCGTCCTTATTATCCTCATAATTATCGTCGTTAATGTCGTCGTTATTTTGTCATAATCATCGTCGTTAATTTTGTCGTTAATATCGTCATTATCATCGTTGTTATCGTCCTTATTATCCTCATAATTATCGTCGTTAATATCGTCGTTATTTTGTCATAATCATCGTCGTTAATGTCGTCGTTATTATCGTCATTATCATCGTTGTTATCGTCCTTATTATCCTCATAATTATCGTCGTTAATATCGTCGTTATTTTGTCATAATCATCGTCGTTAATGTCATCGTTATTATCATCATTATCATCGTTGTTATCGTCCTTATTATCCTCATAATTATCGTCGTTAATATCGTCGTTATTTTGTCATAATCATCGTCGTTAATGTCGTCGTTATTATCGTCATTATACTCGTTGTTATCGTCCTTATCATCCTCATAATTATCGTCGTTAATATCGTCGTTATTTTGTCATAATCATCGTCGTTAATGTGGTCGTTATTATCGTCATTATCTACGTTGTTATCGTCATAAATATCATCGTTACTATCGTCGTTATTATTGTCATTATCTTCTTTTTATCATCGTTATTATCGTCGTTAATATCGTCGATATTATCGTCGTTATTATCGTCGTTAATATCGTCGTTAATATCGTCATTATCATCGTTGTTATCGTCCTTATCATCCTCATAATTATCGTCGTTAATATCGTCGTTATTTTGTCATAATCATCGTCGTTAATGTCGTCGATATTATCGTCATTATATACGTTGTTATCGTCATAAATATCATCGTTAATATCGTCGTTATTATTGTCATTATCTTCTTTTTATCGTCGTTATTATCGTCGTTAATATCGTCGTTATTATCGTCGTTATTATCGTCGATAATGTCGTCGTTATTATCGTCATTATCTTCGTTGTTATCGTCGTTATTATCCTCATAATTATCGTCGTTAATATCGTCGTTATTTTGTCATAATCATCGTCGTTAATGTCGTCGTTATTATCGCCATTATCATCGTTGTTATCGTCCTTATCATCCTCATAATTATCGTCGTTAATATCGTCGTTATTTTGTCATAATCATCGTCGTTAATGTCGTCGTAATTATCGTCATTATCTACGTTGTTATCGTCATAAATATCATCGTTAATATCGTCGTTATTATTGTCATTATCTTCTTTTTATCGTCGTTATTATCGTCGTTAATATCGTCGTTATTATCGTCGTTATATTCGTCGTTATTATCGTCGTTAATATCGTCGTTAATATCGTCATTATCATCGTCGTTATCGTCCTTATTATCCTCATAATTATCGTCGTTAATATCGTCGTGATATTGTCGAAATCAACGTTGTTATGTCGTCGTTATTATCGTCATTATCTTCGTTGTTATCGTCGTTAATATCGTCGTTATTTTGTCATAATCATCGTCGTTAATGTCGTCGTTATTATCGTCATTATCTTTGTTGTTATCGTCGTTACTATCGTCGTTAATATCGTAGTTATTATCGTCATAATTATCATCGTCATTATCGTCGTTTTTATCATCATAATTATAGTCGTTATTATCGTCGTTAATAACGTCATTGTCATCGTTGTGATCGTCGTTATTATCCCCATAATTATCGTCGTTAATATCGTCGATATTATCGTCATTATCTTCGTTGTTATCGTCGTTATTATCGTCGATATTATCGTCATAATTATCATCGACATTATCGTCGTTTATAATCATAATTATATTCGTTATTATCGTCGTTAATATCGTCATTATCATCGTTGTTATCGTCCTTATTATCCTCATAATTATCGTCGTTAATATCGTCGTTATTTTGTCATAATCATCGTCGTTAATGTCGTCGTTATTATCGTCATTATCATCGTTGTTATCGTCCTTATTATCCTCATAATTATCGTCGTTAATATCGTCGTTATTTTGTCATAATCATCGTCGTTAATGTCATCGTTATTATCATCATTATCATCGTTGTTATCGTCCTTATTATCCTCATAATTATCGTCGTTAATATCGTCGTTATTTTGTCATAATCATCGTCGTTAATGTCGTCGTTATTATCGTCATTATCATCGTTGTTATCGTCCTTATCATCCTCATAATTATCGTCGTTAATATCGTCGTTATTTTGTCATAATCATCGTCGTTAATGTGGTCGTTATTATCGTCATTATCTACGTTGTTATCGTCATAAATATCATCGTTACTATCGTCGTTATTATTGTCATTATCTTCTTTTTATAATCGTTATTATCGTCGTTAATATCGTCGATATTATCGTCGTTATTATCGTCGTTAATATCGTCGTTAATATCGTCATTATCATCGTTGTTATCGTCCTTATCATCCTCATAATTATCGTCGTTAATATCGTCGTTATTTTGTCATAATCATCGTCGTTAATGTCGTCGATATTATCGTCATTATCTACGTTGTTATCGTCATAAATATCATCGTTAATATCGTCGTTATTATTGTCATTATCTTCTTTTTATCGTCGTTATTATCGTCGTTAATATCGTCGTTATTATCGTCGTTATTATCGTCGTTAATATCGTCGTTAATATCGTCATTATCATCGTTGTTATCGTCCTTATTATCCTCATAATTATCGTCGTTAATATCGTCGTTAGTTTGTCATAATCATCGTCGTTAATGTCGTCGTTATTATCGTCATTATCTTCGTTGTTATCGTCGTTATTATCCTCATAATTATCGTCGTTAATATCGTCGTTATTTTGTCATAATCATCGTCGTTAATATCGTCGTTAATATCGTCATTATCATCGTTGTTATCGTCCTTATTATCCTCAAATTATCGTCTTTAATATCGTCGTTATTTTGTCTTAATCATCGTCGTTAATGTCGTCGTTATTATCCTCATTATCATCGTTGTTATCGTCCTTATCATCCTCATAATTATCGTCGTTAATATCGTCGTTATTTTGTCATAATCATCGTCGTTAATGTCGTCGTTATTATCGTCATTATCTACGTTGTTATCGTCATAAATATCATCGTTAATATCGTCGTTATTATTGTCATTATCTTCTTTTTATCGTCGTTATTATCGTCGTTAATATCGTCGTTATTATCGTCGTTATTATCGTCGTTAATATAGTCGTTAATATCGTCATTATCATCGTTGTTATCGTCCTTATTATCCTCATAATTATCGTCGTTAATATCGTCGTTATTTTGTCATAATCATCGTCGTTAATGTCGTCGTTATTATCGTCATTATCTTCGTTTTATCGTCGTTATTATCGTCGTTAATGACGTCGTTATTATCGTCGTTATTATAGTCGTTATTATCGTCGTTAATATCGTCGTTAATATCGTCATTATCATCATTGTTATCGTCCTTTTTATCCTCATAATTATTGTCGTTAATATCGTCGTGATTTTGTCATAATCATCGTTTTTATGTCGTCGTTATTATCGTCATTATCTTCGTTGTTATCGTGTTTATTATCCTCATAATTATCGTCGTAAATATCGTCGTTATTTTGTCATAATCATCGTCGTTAATGTCGTCGTTATTATCGTCATTATCATCGTTGTTATCGTCCTTATCATCCTCATAATTATCGTCGTTAATATCGTCGTTATTTTGTCATAATCATCGTCGTTAATGTCGTCGTTATTATCGTCATTATCTACGTTGTTATCGTCATAAATATCATCGTTAATATCGTCGTTATTATTGTCATTATCTTTTTTTTATCGTCGTTATTATCGTCGTTAATATCGTCGTTATTATCGTCGTTATTATCGTCGTTAATGTCGTCGTTATTATCGTCATTATCTTCGTTGTTATCGTCGTTATTATCCTCATAATTATCGTCGTTAATATCGTCGTTATTTTGTCATAATCATCGTCGTTAATGTCGTCGTTATTATCGTCATTATCATCGTTGTTATCGTCCTTATCATCCTCATAATTATCGTCGTTAATATCGTCGTTATTTTGTCATAATCATCGTCGTTAATGTCGTCGTTATTATCGTCATTATCATCGTTGTTATCGTCCTTATCATCCTCATAATTATCGTCGTTAATATCGTCGTTATTTTGTCATAATCATCGTCGTTAATGTCGTCGTTATTATCGTCATTATCTACGTTGTTATCGTCATAAATATCATCGTTAATATCGTCGTTATTATTGTCATTATCTTCTTTTTATCGTCGTTATTATCGTCGTTAATATCGTCGTTATTATGGTCGTTATTATCGTCGTTAATATAGTCGTTAATATCGTCATTATCATCGTTGTTATCGTCCTTATTATCCTCATAATTATCGTCGTTAATGTCGTCGTTATTTTGTCATAATCATCGTCGTTAATTTTGTCGTTAATATCGTCATTATCATCGTTGTTATCGTCCTTATTATCCTCATAATTATCGTCGTTAATATCGTCGTTATTTTGTCATAATCATCGTCGTTAATGTCGTCGTTATTATCGTCATTATCATCGTTGTTATCGTCCTTATTATCCTCATAATTATCGTCGTTAATATCGTCGTTATTTTGTCATAATCATCGTCGTTAATGTCATCGTTATTATCATCATTATCATCGTTGTTATCGTCCTTATTATCCTCATAATTATCGTCGTTAATATCGTCGTTATTTTGTCATAATCATCGTCGTTAATGTCGTCGTTATTATCGTCATTATCATCGTTGTTATCGTCCTTATCATCCTCATAATTATCGTCGTTAATATCGTCGTTATTTTGTCATAATCATCGTCGTTAATGTGGTCGTTATTATCGTCATTATCTACGTTGTTATCGTCATAAATATCATCGTTACTATCGTCGTTATTATTGTCATTATCTTCTTTTTATCATCGTTATTATCGTCGTTAATATCGTCGATATTATCGTCGTTATTATCGTCGTTAATATCGTCGTTAATATCGTCATTATCATCGTTGTTATCGTCCTTATCATCCTCATAATTATCGTCGTTAATATCGTCGTTATTTTGTCATAATCATCGTCGTTAATGTCGTCGATATTATCGTCATTATCTACGTTGTTATCGTCATAAATATCATCGTTAATATCGTCGTTATTATTGTCATTATCTTCTTTTTATCGTCGTTATTATCGTCGTTAATATCGTCGTTATTATCGTCGTTATTATCGTCGATAATGTCGTCGTTATTATCGTCATTATCTTCGTTGTTATCGTCGTTATTATCCTCATAATTATCGTCGTTAATATCGTCGTTATTTTGTCATAATCATCGTCGTTAATGTCGTCGTTATTATCGCCATTATCATCGTTGTTATCGTCCTTATCATCCTCATAATTATCGTCGTTAATATCGTCGTTATTTTGTCATAATCATCGTCGTTAATGTCGTCGTTATTATCGTCATTATCTACGTTGTTATCGTCATAAATATCATCGTTAATATCGTCGTTATTATTGTCATTATCTTCTTTTTATCGTCGTTATTATCGTCGTTAATATCGTCGTTATTATCGTCGTTATATTCGTCGTTATTATCGTCGTTAATATCGTCGTTAATATCGTCATTATCATCGTCGTTATCGTCCTTATTATCCTCATAATTATCGTCGTTAATATCGTCGTTATTTTGTCATAATCATCGTCGTTAATGTCGTCGTTATTATCGTCATTATCATCGTTGTTATCGTCCTTATTATCCTCATAATTATCGTCGTTAATATCGTCGTTATTTTGTCATAATCATCGTCGTTAATGTCATCGTTATTATCATCATTATCATCGTTGTTATCGTCCTTATTATCCTCATAATTATCGTCGTTAATATCGTCGTTATTTTGTCATAATCATCGTCGTTAATGTCGTCGTTATTATCGTCATTATCATCGTTGTTATCGTCCTTATCATCCTCATAATTATCGTCGTTAATATCGTCGTTATTTTGTCATAATCATCGTCGTTAATGTGGTCGTTATTATCGTCATTATCTACGTTGTTATCGTCATAAATATCATCGTTACTATCGTCGTTATTATTGTCATTATCTTCTTTTTATAATCGTTATTATCGTCGTTAATATCGTCGATATTATCGTCGTTATTATCGTCGTTAATATCGTCGTTAATATCGTCATTATCATCGTTGTTATCGTCCTTATCATCCTCATAATTATCGTCGTTAATATCGTCGTTATTTTGTCATAATCATCGTCGTTAATGTCGTCGATATTATCGTCATTATCTACGTTGTTATCGTCATAAATATCATCGTTAATATCGTCGTTATTATTGTCATTATCTTCTTTTTATCGTCGTTATTATCGTCGTTAATATCGTCGTTATTATCGTCGTTATTATCGTCGTTAATATCGTCGTTAATATCGTCATTATCATCGTTGTTATCGTCCTTATTATCCTCATAATTATCGTCGTTAATATCGTCGTTAGTTTGTCATAATCATCGTCGTTAATGTCGTCGTTATTATCGTCATTATCTTCGTTGTTATCGTCGTTATTATCCTCATAATTATCGTCGTTAATATCGTCGTTATTTTGTCATAATCATCGTCGTTAATATCGTCGTTAATATCGTCATTATCATCGTTGTTATCGTCCTTATTATCCTCAAATTATCGTCTTTAATATCGTCGTTATTTTGTCTTAATCATCGTCGTTAATGTCGTCGTTATTATCCTCATTATCATCGTTGTTATCGTCCTTATCATCCTCATAATTATCGTCGTTAATATCGTCGTTATTTTGTCATAATCATCGTCGTTAATGTCGTCGTTATTATCGTCATTATCTACGTTGTTATCGTCATAAATATCATCGTTAATATCGTCGTTATTATTGTCATTATCTTCTTTTTATCGTCGTTATTATCGTCGTTAATATCGTCGTTATTATCGTCGTTATTATCGTCGTTAATATAGTCGTTAATATCGTCATTATCATCGTTGTTATCGTCCTTATTATCCTCATAATTATCGTCGTTAATATCGTCGTTATTTTGTCATAATCATCGTCGTTAATGTCGTCGTTATTATCGTCATTATCTTCGTTTTATCGTCGTTATTATCGTCGTTAATGACGTCGTTATTATCGTCGTTATTATAGTCGTTATTATCGTCGTTAATATCGTCGTTAATATCGTCATTATCATCATTGTTATCGTCCTTTTTATCCTCATAATTATTGTCGTTAATATCGTCGTGATTTTGTCATAATCATCGTTTTTATGTCGTCGTTATTATCGTCATTATCTTCGTTGTTATCGTGTTTATTATCCTCATAATTATCGTCGTAAATATCGTCGTTATTTTGTCATAATCATCGTCGTTAATGTCGTCGTTATTATCGTCATTATCATCGTTGTTATCGTCCTTATCATCCTCATAATTATCGTCGTTAATATCGTCGTTATTTTGTCATAATCATCGTCGTTAATGTCGTCGTTATTATCGTCATTATCTACGTTGTTATCGTCATAAATATCATCGTTAATATCGTCGTTATTATTGTCATTATCTTTTTTTTATCGTCGTTATTATCGTCGTTAATATCGTCGTTATTATCGTCGTTATTATCGTCGTTAATGTCGTCGTTATTATCGTCATTATCTTCGTTGTTATCGTCGTTATTATCCTCATAATTATCGTCGTTAATATCGTCGTTATTTTGTCATAATCATCGTCGTTAATGTCGTCGTTATTATCGTCATTATCATCGTTGTTATCGTCCTTATCATCCTCATAATTATCGTCGTTAATATCGTCGTTATTTTGTCATAATCATCGTCGTTAATGTCGTCGTTATTATCGTCATTATCATCGTTGTTATCGTCCTTATCATCCTCATAATTATCGTCGTTAATATCGTCGTTATTTTGTCATAATCATCGTCGTTAATGTCGTCGTTATTATCGTCATTATCTTCGTTTTATCGTCGTTATTATCGTCGTTAATAACGTCGTTATTATCGTCGTTATTATCGTCGTTATTATCGTCGTTAATATCGTCGTTAATATCGTCATTATCATCATTGTTATCGTCCTTTTTATCCTCATAATTATTGTCGTTAATATCGTCGTGATTTTGTCATAATCATCGTTTTTATGTCGTCGTTATTATCGTCATTATCTTTGTTGTTATCGTCGTTATTATCCTCATAATTATCGTCGTTAATATCGTCGTTATTTTGTCATAATCATCGTCGTTAATGTCGTCGTTATTATCGTCATTATCATCGTTGTTATCGTCCTTATTATCCTCATAATTATCGTCGTTAATATCGTCGCTATTTTGTCATAATCATCGTCGTTAATGTCGTCGTTATTATCATCATTATCATCGTTGTTATCGTCCTTATAATCCTCACTTTTATCGTCGTTAATATCGTCGTTATTTTGTCATAATCATCGTCGTTAATGTCGCCGTATTATCGTCATTATCTTCGTTGTTATCGTCGTTATTATCCTCATAATTATCGTCGTTAATATCGTCGTTATTTTGTCATAATCATCGTCGTTAATGTCGTCGTTATTATCGTCATTATCATCGTTGTTATCGTCCTTATTATGCTCATAATTATCGTCGTTAATATCGTCGCAATTTTGTCATAATCATCGTCGTTAATGTCGTCGTTATTATCATCATTATCTTCGTTGTTATCGTCGTTATTATCCTCATAATTATCGTCGTTAATATCGTCGTTATTTTGTCATAATCATCGTCGTTAATGTCGTCGTTATTATCGTCATTATCTACGTTGTTATCGTCATAAATATCATCGTTAATATCGTCGTTATTATTGTCATTATCTTCTTTTTATCGTCGTTATTATCGTCGTTAATATCGTCGTTATTATCGTCGTTATTATCGTCGTTAATATCGTCGTTAATATCATCATTATCATCGTTGTTATCGTCCTTATTATCCTCATAATTATCGTCGTTAATGTCGTCGTTATTTTGTCATAATCATCGTCGTTAATTTTGTCGTTAATATCGTCATTATCATCGTTGTTATCGTCCTTATTATCCTCATAATTATCGTCGTTAATATCGTCGTTATTTTGTCATAATCATCGTCGTTAATATCGTCGTTAATATCGTCATTATCATCGTTGTTATCGTCCTTATTATCCTCAAATTATCGTCGTTAATATCGTCGTTATTTTGTCTTAATCATCGTCGTTAATGTCGTCGTTATTATCCTCATTATCATCGTTGTTATCGTCCTTATCATCCTCATAATTATCGTCGTTAATATCGTCGTTATTTTGTCATAATCATCGTCGTTAATGTCGTCGTTATTATCGTCATTATCTACGTAGTCATCGTCATAAATATCATCGTTAATATCGTCGTTATTATTGTCATTATCTTCTTTTTATCGTCGTTATTATCGTCGTTAATATCGTCGTTATTATCGTCGTTATTATCGTCGTTAATATCGTCGTTAATATCGTCGTTATTATTGTCATTATCTTCTTTTTATCGTCGTTATTATCGTCGTTAATATCGTCGTTATTATCGTCGTTATTATCGTCGTTAATATCGTCGTTAATATCGTCATTATCATCGTTGTTATCGTCCTTATTATCCTCATAATTATCGTCGTTAATGTCGTCGTTATTTTGTCATAATCATCGTCGTTAATTTTGTCGTTAATATCGTCATTATCATCGTTGTTATCGTCCTTATTATCCTCATAATTATCGTCGTTAATATCGTCGTTATTTTGTCATAATCATCGTCGTTAATATCGTCGTTAATATCGTCATTATCATCGTTGTTATCGTCCTTATTATCCTCAAATTATCGTCGTTAATATCGTCGTTATTTTGTCTTAATCATCGTCGTTAATGTCGTCGTTATTATCCTCATTATCATCGTTGTTATCGTCCTTATCATCCTCATAATTATCGTCGTTAATATCGTCGTTATTTTGTCATAATCATCGTCGTTAATGTCGTCGATATTATCGTCATTATCTACGTTGTTATCGTCATAAATATCATCGTTAATATCGTCGTTATTATTGTCATTATCTTCTTTTTATCGTCGTTATTATCGTCGTTAATATCGTCGTTATTATCGTCGTTATTATCGTCGATAATGTCGTCGTTATTATCGTCATTATCTTCGTTGTTATCGTCGTTATTATCCTCATAATTATCGTCGTTAATATCGTCGTTATTTTGTCATAATCATCGTCGTTAATGTCGTCGTTATTATCGCCATTATCATCGTTGTTATCGTCCTTATCATCCTCATAATTATCGTCGTTAATATCGTCGTTATTTTGTCATAATCATCGTCGTTAATGTCTTCGTTATTATCGTCATTATCTACGTTGTTATCGTCATAAATATCATCGTTAATATCGTCGTTATTATTGTCATTATCATCGTTGTTATCGTCCTTATAATCCTCATAATTATCGTCGTTAATATCGTCGTGATATTGTCGAAATCAACGTTGTTATGTCGTCGTTATTATCGTCATAATCTTCGTTGTTATCGTCGTTAATATCGTCGTTATTTTGTCATAATCATCGTCGTTAATGTCGTCGTTATTATCGTCATTATCTTCGTTGTTATCGTCGTTACTATCGTCGTTAATATCGTAGTTATTATCGTCATAATTATCATCGTCATTATCGTCGTTTTTATCATCATAATTATAGTCGTTATTATCGTCGTTAATAACGTCATTGTCATCGTTGTGATCGTCGTTATTATCCCCATAATTATCGTCGTTAATATCGTCGATATTATCGTCATTATCTTCGTTGTTATCGTCGTTATTATCGTCGATATTATCGTCATAATTATCATCGACATTATCGTCGTTTATAATCATAATTATATTCGTTATTATCGTCGTCAATATCGTCATTATCATCGTTATTATCGTCCTTATCATCCTCATAATTATCGTCGTTAATATCGTCGCTATTTTGTCATAATCATCGTCGTTAATGTCGTCGTTATTATCATCATTATCTTCGTTGTTATCGTCGTTATTATCCTCATAATTATCGTCGTTAATATCGTCGTTATTTTGTCATAATCATCGTCGTTAATGTCGTCGTTATTATCGTCATTATCTACGTTGTTATCGTGATAAATATCATCGTTAATATCGTCGTTATTATTGTCATTATCTTCTTTTTATCGTCGTTATTATCGTCGTTAATATCGTCGTTATTATCGTCGTTATTATAGTCGTTAATATCGTCGTTAATATCATCATTATCATCGTTGTTATCGTCCTTATTATCCTCATAATTATCGTCGTTAATGTCGTCGTTATTTTGTCATAATCATCGTCGTTAATTTTGTCGTTAATATCGTCATTATCATCGTTGTTATCGTCCTTATTATCCTCATAATTATCGTCGTTAATATCGTCGTTATTTTGTCATAATCATCGTCGTTAATGTCGTCGTTATTATCGTCATTATCATCGTTGTTATCGTCCTTATTATCCTCATAATTATCGTCGTTAATATCGTCGTTATTTTGTCATAATCATCGTCGTTAATGTCATCGTTATTATCATCATTATCATCGTTGTTATCGTCCTTATTATCCTCATAATTATCGTCGTTAATATCGTCGTTATTTTGTCATAATCATCGTCGTTAATGTCGTCGTTATTATCGTCATTATCATCGTTGTTATCGTCCTTATTATCCTCATAATTATCGTCGTTAATATCGTCGTTATTTTGTCATAATCATCGTCGTTAATGTCATCGTTATTATCATCATTATCATCGTTGTTATCGTCCTTATTATCCTCATAATTATCGTCGTTAATATCGTCGTTATTTTGTCATAATCATCGTCGTTAATGTCGTCGTTATTATCGTCATTATCATCGTTGTTATCGTCCTTATCATCCTCATAATTATCGTCGTTAATATCGTCGTTATTTTGTCATAATCATCGTCGTTAATGTGGTCGTTATTATCGTCATTATCTACGTTGTTATCGTCATAAATATCATCGTTACTATCGTCGTTATTATTGTCATTATCTTCTTTTTATAATCGTTATTATCGTCGTTAATATCGTCGATATTATCGTCGTTATTATCGTCGTTAATATCGTCGTTAATATCGTCATTATCATCGTTGTTATCGTCCTTATCATCCTCATAATTATCGTCGTTAATATCGTCGTTATTTTGTCATAATCATCGTCGTTAATGTCGTCGATATTATCGTCATTATCTACGTTGTTATCGTCATAAATATCATCGTTAATATCGTCGTTATTATTGTCATTATCTTCTTTTTATCGTCGTTATTATCGTCGTTAATATCGTCGTTATTATCGTCGTTATTATCGTCGTTAATATCGTCGTTAATATCGTCATTATCATCGTTGTTATCGTCCTTATTATCCTCATAATTATCGTCGTTAATATCGTCGTTAGTTTGTCATAATCATCGTCGTTAATGTCGTCGTTATTATCGTCATTATCTTCGTTGTTATCGTCGTTATTATCCTCATAATTATCGTCGTTAATATCGTCGTTATTTTGTCATAATCATCGTCGTTAATATCGTCGTTAATATCGTCATTATCATCGTTGTTATCGTCCTTATTATCCTCAAATTATCGTCTTTAATATCGTCGTTATTTTGTCTTAATCATCGTCGTTAATGTCGTCGTTATTATCCTCATTATCATCGTTGTTATCGTCCTTATCATCCTCATAATTATCGTCGTTAATATCGTCGTTATTTTGTCATAATCATCGTCGTTAATGTCGTCGTTATTATCGTCATTATCTACGTTGTTATCGTCATAAATATCATCGTTAATATCGTCGTTATTATTGTCATTATCTTCTTTTTATCGTCGTTATTATCGTCGTTAATATCGTCGTTATTATCGTCGTTATTATCGTCGTTAATATAGTCGTTAATATCGTCATTATCATCGTTGTTATCGTCCTTATTATCCTCATAATTATCGTCGTTAATATCGTCGTTATTTTGTCATAATCATCGTCGTTAATGTCGTCGTTATTATCGTCATTATCTTCGTTTTATCGTCGTTATTATCGTCGTTAATGACGTCGTTATTATCGTCGTTATTATAGTCGTTATTATCGTCGTTAATATCGTCGTTAATATCGTCATTATCATCATTGTTATCGTCCTTTTTATCCTCATAATTATTGTCGTTAATATCGTCGTGATTTTGTCATAATCATCGTTTTTATGTCGTCGTTATTATCGTCATTATCTTCGTTGTTATCGTGTTTATTATCCTCATAATTATCGTCGTAAATATCGTCGTTATTTTGTCATAATCATCGTCGTTAATGTCGTCGTTATTATCGTCATTATCATCGTTGTTATCGTCCTTATCATCCTCATAATTATCGTCGTTAATATCGTCGTTATTTTGTCATAATCATCGTCGTTAATGTCGTCGTTATTATCGTCATTATCTACGTTGTTATCGTCATAAATATCATCGTTAATATCGTCGTTATTATTGTCATTATCTTTTTTTTATCGTCGTTATTATCGTCGTTAATATCGTCGTTATTATCGTCGTTATTATCGTCGTTAATGTCGTCGTTATTATCGTCATTATCTTCGTTGTTATCGTCGTTATTATCCTCATAATTATCGTCGTTAATATCGTCGTTATTTTGTCATAATCATCGTCGTTAATGTCGTCGTTATTATCGTCATTATCATCGTTGTTATCGTCCTTATCATCCTCATAATTATCGTCGTTAATATCGTCGTTATTTTGTCATAATCATCGTCGTTAATGTCGTCGTTATTATCGTCATTATCATCGTTGTTATCGTCCTTATCATCCTCATAATTATCGTCGTTAATATCGTCGTTATTTTGTCATAATCATCGTCGTTAATGTCGTCGTTATTATCGTCATTATCTTCGTTTTATCGTCGTTATTATCGTCGTTAATAACGTCGTTATTATCGTCGTTATTATCGTCGTTATTATCGTCGTTAATATCGTCGTTAATATCGTCATTATCATCATTGTTATCGTCCTTTTTATCCTCATAATTATTGTCGTTAATATCGTCGTGATTTTGTCATAATCATCGTTTTTATGTCGTCGTTATTATCGTCATTATCTTTGTTGTTATCGTCGTTATTATCCTCATAATTATCGTCGTTAATATCGTCGTTATTTTGTCATAATCATCGTCGTTAATGTCGTCGTTATTATCGTCATTATCATCGTTGTTATCGTCCTTATTATCCTCATAATTATCGTCGTTAATATCGTCGCTATTTTGTCATAATCATCGTCGTTAATGTCGTCGTTATTATCATCATTATCATCGTTGTTATCGTCCTTATAATCCTCACTTTTATCGTCGTTAATATCGTCGTTATTTTGTCATAATCATCGTCGTTAATGTCGCCGTATTATCGTCATTATCTTCGTTGTTATCGTCGTTATTATCCTCATAATTATCGTCGTTAATATCGTCGTTATTTTGTCATAATCATCGTCGTTAATGTCGTCGTTATTATCGTCATTATCATCGTTGTTATCGTCCTTATTATGCTCATAATTATCGTCGTTAATATCGTCGCAATTTTGTCATAATCATCGTCGTTAATGTCGTCGTTATTATCATCATTATCTTCGTTGTTATCGTCGTTATTATCCTCATAATTATCGTCGTTAATATCGTCGTTATTTTGTCATAATCATCGTCGTTAATGTCGTCGTTATTATCGTCATTATCTACGTTGTTATCGTCATAAATATCATCGTTAATATCGTCGTTATTATTGTCATTATCTTCTTTTTATCGTCGTTATTATCGTCGTTAATATCGTCGTTATTATCGTCGTTATTATCGTCGTTAATATCGTCGTTAATATCATCATTATCATCGTTGTTATCGTCCTTATTATCCTCATAATTATCGTCGTTAATGTCGTCGTTATTTTGTCATAATCATCGTCGTTAATTTTGTCGTTAATATCGTCATTATCATCGTTGTTATCGTCCTTATTATCCTCATAATTATCGTCGTTAATATCGTCGTTATTTTGTCATAATCATCGTCGTTAATATCGTCGTTAATATCGTCATTATCATCGTTGTTATCGTCCTTATTATCCTCAAATTATCGTCGTTAATATCGTCGTTATTTTGTCTTAATCATCGTCGTTAATGTCGTCGTTATTATCCTCATTATCATCGTTGTTATCGTCCTTATCATCCTCATAATTATCGTCGTTAATATCGTCGTTATTTTGTCATAATCATCGTCGTTAATGTCGTCGTTATTATCGTCATTATCTACGTAGTCATCGTCATAAATATCATCGTTAATATCGTCGTTATTATTGTCATTATCTTCTTTTTATCGTCGTTATTATCGTCGTTAATATCGTCGTTATTATCGTCGTTATTATCGTCGTTAATATCGTCGTTAATATCGTCGTTATTATTGTCATTATCTTCTTTTTATCGTCGTTATTATCGTCGTTAATATCGTCGTTATTATCGTCGTTATTATCGTCGTTAATATCGTCGTTAATATCATCATTATCATCGTTGTTATCGTCCTTATTATCCTCATAATTATCGTCGTTAATGTCGTCGTTATTTTGTCATAATCATCGTCGTTAATTTTGTCGTTAATATCGTCATTATCATCGTTGTTATCGTCCTTATTATCCTCATAATTATCGTCGTTAATATCGTCGTTATTTTGTCATAATCATCGTCGTTAATATCGTCGTTAATATCGTCATTATCATCGTTGTTATCGTCCTTATTATCCTCAAATTATCGTCGTTAATATCGTCGTTATTTTGTCTTAATCATCGTCGTTAATGTCGTCGTTATTATCCTCATTATCATCGTTGTTATCGTCCTTATCATCCTCATAATTATCGTCGTTAATATCGTCGTTATTTTGTCATAATCATCGTCGTTAATGTCGTCGATATTATCGTCATTATCTACGTTGTTATCGTCATAAATATCATCGTTAATATCGTCGTTATTATTGTCATTATCTTCTTTTTATCGTCGTTATTATCGTCGTTAATATCGTCGTTATTATCGTCGTTATTATCGTCGATAATGTCGTCGTTATTATCGTCATTATCTTCGTTGTTATCGTCGTTATTATCCTCATAATTATCGTCGTTAATATCGTCGTTATTTTGTCATAATCATCGTCGTTAATGTCGTCGTTATTATCGCCATTATCATCGTTGTTATCGTCCTTATCATCCTCATAATTATCGTCGTTAATATCGTCGTTATTTTGTCATAATCATCGTCGTTAATGTCTTCGTTATTATCGTCATTATCTACGTTGTTATCGTCATAAATATCATCGTTAATATCGTCGTTATTATTGTCATTATCATCGTTGTTATCGTCCTTATAATCCTCATAATTATCGTCGTTAATATCGTCGTGATATTGTCGAAATCAACGTTGTTATGTCGTCGTTATTATCGTCATAATCTTCGTTGTTATCGTCGTTAATATCGTCGTTATTTTGTCATAATCATCGTCGTTAATGTCGTCGTTATTATCGTCATTATCTTCGTTGTTATCGTCGTTACTATCGTCGTTAATATCGTAGTTATTATCGTCATAATTATCATCGTCATTATCGTCGTTTTTATCATCATAATTATAGTCGTTATTATCGTCGTTAATAACGTCATTGTCATCGTTGTGATCGTCGTTATTATCCCCATAATTATCGTCGTTAATATCGTCGATATTATCGTCATTATCTTCGTTGTTATCGTCGTTATTATCGTCGATATTATCGTCATAATTATCATCGACATTATCGTCGTTTATAATCATAATTATATTCGTTATTATCGTCGTCAATATCGTCATTATCATCGTTATTATCGTCCTTATCATCCTCATAATTATCGTCGTTAATATCGTCGCTATTTTGTCATAATCATCGTCGTTAATGTCGTCGTTATTATCATCATTATCTTCGTTGTTATCGTCGTTATTATCCTCATAATTATCGTCGTTAATATCGTCGTTATTTTGTCATAATCATCGTCGTTAATGTCGTCGTTATTATCGTCATTATCTACGTTGTTATCGTGATAAATATCATCGTTAATATCGTCGTTATTATTGTCATTATCTTCTTTTTATCGTCGTTATTATCGTCGTTAATATCGTCGTTATTATCGTCGTTATTATAGTCGTTAATATCGTCGTTAATATCATCATTATCATCGTTGTTATCGTCCTTATTATCCTCATAATTATCGTCGTTAATGTCGTCGTTATTTTGTCATAATCATCGTCGTTAATTTTGTCGTTAATATCGTCATTATCATCGTTGTTATCGTCCTTATTATCCTCATAATTATCGTCGTTAATATCGTCGTTATTTTGTCATAATCATCGTCGTTAATGTCGTCGTTATTATCGTCATTATCATCGTTGTTATCGTCCTTATTATCCTCATAATTATCGTCGTTAATATCGTCGTTATTTTGTCATAATCATCGTCGTTAATGTCATCGTTATTATCATCATTATCATCGTTGTTATCGTCCTTATTATCCTCATAATTATCGTCGTTAATATCGTCGTTATTTTGTCATAATCATCGTCGTTAATGTCGTCGTTATTATCGTCATTATCATCGTTGTTATCGTCCTTATCATCCTCATAATTATCGTCGTTAATATCGTCGTTATTTTGTCATAATCATCGTCGTTAATGTGGTCGTTATTATCGTCATTATCTACGTTGTTATCGTCATAAATATCATCGTTACTATCGTCGTTATTATTGTCATTATCTTCTTTTTATCATCGTTATTATCGTCGTTAATATCGTCGATATTATCGTCGTTATTATCGTCGTTAATATCGTCGTTAATATCGTCATTATCATCGTTGTTATCGTCCTTATCATCCTCATAATTATCGTCGTTAATATCGTCGTTATTTTGTCATAATCATCGTCGTTAATGTCGTCGATATTATCGTCATTATCTACGTTGTTATCGTCATAAATATCATCGTTAATATCGTCGTTATTATTGTCATTATCTTCTTTTTATCGTCGTTATTATCGTCGTTAATATCGTCGTTATTATCGTCGTTATTATCGTCGATAATGTCGTCGTTATTATCGTCATTATCTTCGTTGTTATCGTCGTTATTATCCTCATAATTATCGTCGTTAATATCGTCGTTATTTTGTCATAATCATCGTCGTTAATGTCGTCGTTATTATCGCCATTATCATCGTTGTTATCGTCCTTATCATCCTCATAATTATCGTCGTTAATATCGTCGTTATTTTGTCATAATCATCGTCGTTAATGTCGTCGTTATTATCGTCATTATCTACGTTGTTATCGTCATAAATATCATCGTTAATATCGTCGTTATTATTGTCATTATCTTCTTTTTATCGTCGTTATTATCGTCGTTAATATCGTCGTTATTATCGTCGTTATATTCGTCGTTATTATCGTCGTTAATATCGTCGTTAATATCGTCATTATCATCGTTGTTATCGTCCTTATTATCCTCATAATTATCGTCGTTAATATCGTCGTGATATTGTCGAAATCAACGTTGTTATGTCGTCGTTATTATCGTCATTATCTTCGTTGTTATCGTCGTTAATATCGTCGTTATTTTGTCATAATCATCGTCGTTAATGTCGTCGTTATTATCGTCATTATCTTCGTTGTTATCGTCGTTACTATCGTCGTTAATATCGTAGTTATTATCGTCATAATTATCATCGTCATTATCGTCGTTTTTATCATCATAATTATAGTCGTTATTATCGTCGTTAATAACGTCATTGTCATCGTTGTGATCGTCGTTATTATCCCCATAATTATCGTCGTTAATATCGTCGATATTATCGTCATTATCTTCGTTGTTATCGTCGTTATTATCGTCGATATTATCGTCATAATTATCATCGACATTATCGTCGTTTATAATCATAATTATATTCGTTATTATCGTCGTTAATATCGTCATTATCATCGTTGTTATCGTCCTTATCATCCTCATAATTATCGTCGTTAATATCGTCGTTATTTTGTCATAATCATCGTCGTTAATGTCGTCGTTATTATCGTCATTATCATCGTTGTTATCGTCCTTATTATCCTCATAATTATCGTCGTTAATATCGTCGCTATTTTGTCATAATCATCGTCGTTAATGTCGTCGTTATTATCATCATTATCTTCGTTGTTATCGTCGTTATTATCCTCATAATTATCGTCGTTAATATCGTCGTTATTTTGTCATAATCATCGTCGTTAATGTCGTCGTTATTATCGTCATTATCTACGTTGTTATCGTCATAAATATCATCGTTAATATCGTCGTTATTATTGTCATTATCTTCTTTTTATCGTCGTTATTATCGTCGTTAATATCGTCGTTATTATCGTCGTTATTATCGTCGTTAATATCGTCGTTAATATCATCATTATCATCGTTGTTATCGTCCTTATTATCCTCATAATTATCGTCGTTAATGTCGTCGTTATTTTGTCATAATCATCGTCGTTAATTTTGTCGTTAATATCGTCATTATCATCGTTGTTATCGTCCTTATTATCCTCATAATTATCGTCGTTAATATCGTCGTTATTTTGTCATAATCATCGTCGTTAATGTCGTCGTTATTATCGTCATTATCATCGTTGTTATCGTCCTTATCATCCTCATAATTATCGTCGTTAATATCGTCGTTATTTTGTCATAATCATCGTCGTTAATGTGGTCGTTATTATCGTCATTATCTACGTTGTTATCGTCATAAATATCATCGTTACTATCGTCGTTATTATTGTCATTATCTTCTTTTTATAATCGTTATTATCGTCGTTAATATCGTCGATATTATCGTCGTTATTATCGTCGTTAATATCGTCGTTAATATCGTCATTATCATCGTTGTTATCGTCCTTATCATCCTCATAATTATCGTCGTTAATATCGTCGTTATTTTGTCATAATCATCGTCGTTAATGTCGTCGATATTATCGTCATTATCTACGTTGTTATCGTCATAAATATCATCGTTAATATCGTCGTTATTATTGTCATTATCTTCTTTTTATCGTCGTTATTATCGTCGTTAATATCGTCGTTATTATCGTCGTTATTATCGTCGTTAATATCGTCGTTAATATCGTCATTATCATCGTTGTTATCGTCCTTATTATCCTCATAATTATCGTCGTTAATATCGTCGTTAGTTTGTCATAATCATCGTCGTTAATGTCGTCGTTATTATCGTCATTATCTTCGTTGTTATCGTCGTTATTATCCTCATAATTATCGTCGTTAATATCGTCGTTATTTTGTCATAATCATCGTCGTTAATATCGTCGTTAATATCGTCATTATCATCGTTGTTATCGTCCTTATTATCCTCAAATTATCGTCTTTAATATCGTCGTTATTTTGTCTTAATCATCGTCGTTAATGTCGTCGTTATTATCCTCATTATCATCGTTGTTATCGTCCTTATCATCCTCATAATTATCGTCGTTAATATCGTCGTTATTTTGTCATAATCATCGTCGTTAATGTCGTCGTTATTATCGTCATTATCTACGTTGTTATCGTCATAAATATCATCGTTAATATCGTCGTTATTATTGTCATTATCTTCTTTTTATCGTCGTTATTATCGTCGTTAATATCGTCGTTATTATCGTCGTTATTATCGTCGTTAATATAGTCGTTAATATCGTCATTATCATCGTTGTTATCGTCCTTATTATCCTCATAATTATCGTCGTTAATATCGTCGTTATTTTGTCATAATCATCGTCGTTAATGTCGTCGTTATTATCGTCATTATCTTCGTTTTATCGTCGTTATTATCGTCGTTAATGACGTCGTTATTATCGTCGTTATTATAGTCGTTATTATCGTCGTTAATATCGACGTTAATATCGTCATTATCATCATTGTTATCGTCCTTTTTATCCTCATAATTATTGTCGTTAATATCGTCGTGATTTTGTCATAATCATCGTTTTTATGTCGTCGTTATTATCGTCATTATCTTCGTTGTTATCGTGTTTATTATCCTCATAATTATCGTCGTAAATATCGTCGTTATTTTGTCATAATCATCGTCGTTAATGTCGTCGTTATTATCGTCATTATCATCATTGTTATCGTCCTTATCATCCTCATAATTATCGTCGTTAATATCGTCGTTATTTTGTCATAATCATCGTCGTTAATGTCGTCGTTATTATCGTCATTATCTACGTTGTTATCGTCATAAATATCATCGTTAATATCGTCGTTATTATTGTCATTATCTTTTTTTTATCGTCGTTATTATCGTCGTGAATATCGTCGTTATTATCGTCGTTATTATCGTCGTTAATGTCGTCGTTATTATCGTCATTATCTTCGTTGTTATCGTCGTTATTATCCTCATAATTATGGTCGTTAATATCGTCGTTATTTTGTCATAATCATCGTCGTTAATGTCGTCGTTATTATCGTCATTATCATCGTTGTTATCGTCCTTATCATCCTCATAATTATCGTCGTTAATATCGTCGTTATTTTGTCATAATCATCGTCGTTAATGTCGTCGTTATTATCGTCATTATCATCGTTGTTATCGTCCTTATCATCCTCATAATTATCGTCGTTAATATCGTCGTTATTTTGTCATAATCATCGTCGTTAATGTCGTCGTTATTATCATCATTATCATCGTTGTTATCGTCCTTATTATCCTCATAATTATCGTCGTTAATATCGTCGTTATTTTGTCATAATCATCGTCGTTAATGTCGCCGTATTATCGTCATTATCTTCGTTGTTATCGTCGTTATTATCCTCATAATTATCGTCGTTAATATCGTCGTTATTTTGTCATAATCATCGTCGTTAATGTCGTCGTTATTATCGTCATTATCATCGTTGTTATCGTCCTTATTATCCTCATAATTATCGTCGTTAATATCGTCGCAATTTTGTCATAATCATCGTCGTTAATGTCGTCGTTATTATCATCATTATCTTCGTTGTTATCGTCGTTATTATCCTCATAATTATCGTCGTTAATATCGTCGTTATTTTGTCATAATCATCGTCGTTAATGTCGTCGTTATTATCGTCATTATCTACGTTGTTATCGTCATAAATATCATCGTTAATATCGTCGTTATTATTGTCATTATCTTCTTTTTATCGTCGTTATTATCGTCGTTAATATCGTCGTTATTATCGTCGTTATTATCGTCGTTAATATCGTCGTTAATATCATCATTATCATCGTTGTTATCGTCCTTATTATCCTCATAATTATCGTCGTTAATGTCGTCGTTATTTTGTCATAATCATCGTCGTTAATTTTGTCGTTAATATCGTCATTATCATCGTTGTTATCGTCCTTATTATCCTCATAATTATCGTCGTTAATATCGTCGTTATTTTGTCATAATCATCGTCGTTAATGTCGTCGTTATTATCGTCATTATCATCGTTGTTATCGTCCTTATTATCCTCATAATTATCGTCGTTAATATCGTCGTTATTTTGTCATAATCATCGTCGTTAATGTTGTCGTTATTATCATCATTATCATCGTTGTTATCGTCCTTATTATCCTCATAATTATCGTCGTTAATATCGTCGTTATTTTGTCATAATCATCGTCGTTAATGTCGTCGTTATTATCGTCATTATCATCGTTGTTATCGTCCTTATCATCCTCATAATTATCGTCGTTAATATCGTCGTTATTTTGTCATAATCATCGTCGTTAATGTGGTCGTTATTATCGTCATTATCTACGTTGTTATCGTCATAAATATCATCGTTACTATCGTCGTTATTATTGTCATTATCTTCTTTTTATCATCGTTATTATCGTCGTTAATATCGTCGATATTATCGTCGTTATTATCGTCGTTAATATCGTCGTTAATATCGTCATTATCATCGTTGTTATCGTCCTTATCATCCTCATAATTATCGTCGTTAATATCGTCGTTATTTTGTCATAATCATCGTCGTTAATGTCGTCGATATTATCGTCATTATCTACGTTGTTATCGTCATAAATATCATCGTTAATATCGTCGTTATTATTGTCATTATCTTCTTTTTATCGTCGTTATTATCGTCGTTAATATCGTCGTTATTATCGTCGTTATTATCGTCGTTAATATCGTCGTTAATATCGTCATTATCATCGTTGTTATCGTCCTTATTATCCTCATAATTATCGTCGTTAATATCGTCGTTAGTTTGTCATAATCATCGTCGTTAATGTCGTCGTTATTATCGTCATTATCTTCGTTGTTATCGTCGTTATTATCCTCATAATTATCGTCGTTAATATCGTCGTTATTTTGTCATAATCATCGTCGTTAATATCGTCGTTAATATCGTCATTATCATCGTTGTTATCGTCCTTATTATCCTCAAATTATCGTCGTTAATATCGTCGTTATTTTGTCTTAATCATCGTCGTTAATGTCGTCGTTATTATCCTCATTATCATCGTTGTTATCGTCCTTATCATCCTCATAATTATCGTCGTTAATATCGTCGTTATTTTGTCATAATCATCGTCGTTAATGTCGTCGTTATTATCGTCATTATCTACGTAGTCATCGTCATAAATATCATCGTTAATATCGTCGTTATTATTGTCATTATCTTCTTTTTATCGACGTTATTATCGTCGTTAACATCGTCGTTATTATCGTCGTTATTATCGTCGTTAATATCGTCGTTAATATCGTCATTATCATCGTTGTTATCGTCCTTTCTATCCTCATAATTATCGTCGTTAATATCGTCGTTAATATCGTCGTTATTATCGTCGTTATTATCGTCGTTAATATCGTCGTTAATATCGTCATTATCATCGTTGTTATCGTCCTTATTATCCTCATAATTATCGTCGTTAATATCGTCGTTATTTTGTCATAATCATCGTCGCAATGTCGTCGTTATTATCGTCATTATCTTCGTTGTTATCGTCATAAATATCATCGTTAATATCGTCGTTATTATTGTCATTATCTTTTTTTTATCGTCGTTATTATCGTCGTTAATATCGTCGTTATTATCGTCGTTATTATCGTCGTTAATATCGTCATTATCATCGTTGTTATCGTCCTTATTATCCTCATAATTATCGTCATTAATATCGTCGTTATTTTGTCATAATCATCGTCGTTAATGTCGTCGTTATTATCGTCATTATCATCGTTGTTATCGTCCTTATTATCCTCATAATTATCGTCGTTAATATCGTCGTTATTTTGTCATAATCATCGTCGTTAATGTTGTCGTTATTATCATCATTATCATCGTTGTTATCGTCCTTATTATCCTCATAATTATCGTCGTTAATATCGTCGTTATTTTGTCATAATCATCGTCGTTAATGTCGTCGTTATTATCGTCGTTATCATCGTTGTTATCGTCCTTATCATCCTCATAATTATCGTCGTTAATATCGTCGTTATTTTGTCATAATCATCGTCGTTAATGTGGTCGTTATTATCGTCATTATCTACGTTGTTATCGTCATAAATATCATCGTTACTATCGTCGTTATTATTGTCATTATCTTCTTTTTATCATCGTTATTATCGTCGTTAATATCGTCGATATTATCGTCGTTATTATCGTCGTTAATATCGTCGTTAATATCGTCATTATCATCGTTGTTATCGTCCTTATCATCCTCATAATTATCGTCGTTAATATCGTCGTTATTTTGTCATAATCATCGTCGTTAATGTCGTCGATATTATCGTCATTATCTACGTTGTTATCGTCATAAATATCATCGTTAATATCGTCGTTATTATTGTCATTATCTTCTTTTTATCGTCGTTATTATCGTCGTTAATATCGTCGTTATTATCGTCGTTATTATCGTCGTTAATATCGTCGTTAATATCGTCATTATCATCGTTGTTATCGTCCTTATTATCCTCATAATTATCGTCGTTAATATCGTCGTTAGTTTGTCATAATCATCGTCGTTAATGTCGTCGTTATTATCGTCATTATCTTCGTTGTTATCGTCGTTATTATCCTCATAATTATCGTCGTTAATATCGTCGTTATTTTGTCATAATCATCGTCGTTAATATCGTCGTTAATATCGTCATTATCATCGTTGTTATCGTCCTTATTATCCTCAAATTATCGTCGTTAATATCGTCGTTATTTTGTCTTAATCATCGTCGTTAATGTCGTCGTTATTATCCTCATTATCATCGTTGTTATCGTCCTTATCATCCTCATAATTATCGTCGTTAATATCGTCGTTATTTTGTCATAATCATCGTCGTTAATGTCGTCGTTATTATCGTCATTATCTACGTAGTCATCGTCATAAATATCATCGTTAATATCGTCGTTATTATTGTCATTATCTTCTTTTTATCGTCGTTATTATCGTCGTTAACATCGTCGTTATTATCGTCGTTATTATCGTCGTTAATATCGTCGTTAATATCGTCATTATCATCGTTGTTATCGTCCTTTCTATCCTCATAATTATTGTCGTTAATATCGTCGTTAATATCGTCGTTATTATCGTCGTTATTATCGTCGTTAATATCGTCGTTAATATCGTCATTATCATCGTTGTTATCGTCCTTATTATCCTCATAATTATCGTCGTTAATATCGTCGTTATTTTGTCATAATCATCGTCGCAATGTCGTCGTTATTATCGTCATTATATTCGTTGTTATCGTCATAAATATCATCGTTAATATCGTCGTTATTATTGTCATTATCTTTTTTTTATCGTCGTTATTATCGTCGTTAATATCGTCGTTATTATCGTCGTTATTATCGTCGTTAATATCGTCATTATCATCGTTGTTATCGTCCTTATTATCCTCATAATTATCGTCATTAATATCGTCGTTATTTTGTCATAATCATCGTCTTTAATGTCGTCGTTATTATCGTCATTATCTTCGTTGTTATCGTGTTTATTATCCTCATAATTATCGTCGTAAATATCGTCGTTATTTTGTCATAATCATCGTCGTTAATGTCGTCGTTATTATCGTCATTATCATCGTTGTTATCGTTTTTATCATCCTCATAATTATCGTCGTTAATATCGTCGTTATTTTGTCATAATCATCGTCGTTAATGTCGTCGTTATTATCGTCATTATCTACGTTGTTATCGTCATAAATATCATCGTTAATATCGTCGTTATTATTGTCATTATCTTTTTTTTATCGTCGTTATTATCGTCGTTAATATCGTCGTTATTATCGTCGTTATTATCGTCGTTAATGTCGTCGTTATTATCGTCATTATCTTCGTTGTTATCGTCGTTATTATCCTCATAATTATCGTCGTTAATATCGTCGTTATTTTGTCATAATCATCGTCGTTAATGTCGTCGTTATTATCGTCATTATCATCGATGTTATCGTCCTTATCATCCTCATAATTATCGTCGTTAATATCGTCGTTATTTTGTCATAATCATCGTCGTTAATGTCGTCGTTATTATCGTCATTATCTACGTTGTTATCGTCATAAATATCATCGTTAATATCGTCGTTATTATTATCATTATCTTCTTTTTATCGTCGTTATTATCGTCGTTTATATCGTCGTTATTATCGTCGTTATTATCGTCGTTAATATAGTCTTTAATATCGTCATTATCATCGTTGTTATCGTCCTTATTATCCTCATAATTATCGTCGTTAATATCGTCGTTATTTTGTCATAATCATCGTCGTTAATGTCGTCGTTATTATCGTCATTATCTTCGTTGTTATCGTCGTTATTATCGTCGTTAATAACGTCGTTATTATCGTCGTTATTATCGTCGTTATTATCGTCGAAAATATCGTCGTTAATAACGTCATTATCATCATTGTTATCGTCCTTTTTATCCTCATAATTATTGTCGTTAATATCGTCGTGATTTTGTCATAATCATCGTTTTTATGTCGTCGTTATTATCGTCATTATCTTCGTTGTTATCGTCGTTATTATCCTCATAATTATCGTCGTTAATATCGTCGTTATTTTGTCATAATCATCGTCGTTAATGTCGTCGTTATTATCGTCATTATCATCGTTGTTATCGTCCTTATCATCCTCATAATTATCGTCGTTAATATCGTCGTTATTTTGTCATAATCATCGTCGTTAATGTGGTCGTTATTATCGTCATTATCTACGTTGTTATCGTCATAAATATCATCGTTAATATCGTCGTTATTATTGTCATTATCTTCTTTTTATCGTCGTTATTATCGTCGTTAACATCGTCGTTATTATCGTCGTTATTATCGTCGTTAATATCGTCGTTAATATCGTCATTATCAACGTTGTTATCGTCCTTTCTATCCTCATAATTATCGTCGTTAATATCGTCGTTAATATCGTCGTTATTATCGTCGTTATTATCGTCGTTAATATCGTCGTTAATATCGTCATTATCATCGTTGTTATCGTTCTTATTATCCTCATAATTATCGTCGTTAATATCGTCGTTATTTTGTCATAATTATCGTCGCAATGTCGTCGTTATTATCGTCATTATCTTCGTTGTTATCGTCATAAATATCATCGTTAATATCGTCGTTATTATTGTCATTATCTTCTTTTTATCGTCGTTATTATCGTCGTTAATATCGTCGTTATTATCGTCGTTATTATCGTCGTCAATATCGTCATTATCATCGTTGTTATCGTCCTTATTATCCTCATAATTATCGTCATTAATATCGTCGTTATTTTGTCATAATCATCGTCGTTAATGTCGTCGTTATTATCGTCATTATCTTCGTTGTTATCGTGTTTATTATCCTCATAATTATCGTCGTAAATATCGTCGTTATTTTGTCATAATCATCGTCGTTAATGTCGTCGTTATTATCGTCATTATCATCGTTGTTATCGTTTTTATCATCCTCATAATTATCGTCGTTAATATCGTCGTTATTTTGTCATAATCATCGTCGTTAATGTCGTCGTTATTATCGTCATTATCTACGTTGTTATCGTCATAAATATCATCGTTAATATCGTCGTTATTATTGTCATTATCTTTTTTTTATCGTCGTTATTATCGTCGTTAATATCGTCGTTATTATCGTCGTTATTATCGTCGTTAATGTCGTCGTTATTATCGTCATTATCTTCGTTGTTATCGTCGTTATTATCCTCATAATTATCGTCGTTAATATCGTCGTTATTTTGTCATAATCATCGTCGTTAATGTCGTCGTTATTATCGTCATTATCTTCGTTGTTATCGTCGTTATTATCCTCATAATTATCGTCGTTAATATCGTCGTTATTTTGTCATAATCATCGTCGTTAATGTCGTCGTTATTATCGTCATTATCTACGTTGTTATCGTCATAAATATCATCGTTAATATCGTCGTTATTATTGTCATTATCTTCTTTTTATCGTCGTTATTATCGTCGTTTATATCGTCGTTATTATCGTCGTTATTATCGTCGTTAATATAGTCTTTAATATCGTCATTATCATCGTTGTTATCGTCCTTATTATCCTCATAATTATCGTCGTTAATATCGTCGTTATTTTGTCATAATCATCGTCGTTAATGTCGTCGTTATTATCGTCATTATCATCGTTGTTATCGTCGTTATTATCCTCATAATTATCGTCGTTAATATCGTCGTTATTTTGTCATAATCATCGTCGTTAATGTCGTCGTTATTATCGTCATTATCTACGTTGTTATCGTCATAAATATCATCGTTAATATCGTCGTTATTATTGTCATTATCTTCTTTTTATCGTCGTTATTATCGTCGTTAATATCGTCGTTATTATCGTCGTTATTTTCGTCGTTATTATCGTCGTTAATATCGTCGTTAATATCGTCATTATCATCATTGTTATCGTCCTTATTATCCTCATAATTATCGTCGTTAATATCGTCGTGATATTGTCGAAATCAACGTTGTTATGTCGTCGTTATTATCGTCGTTATTATCGTCGTTAATATCGTCGTTAATATCGTCATTATCATCATTGTTATCGTCCTTTTTATCCTCATAATTATTGTCGTTAATATCGTCGTGATTTTGTCATAATCATTGTTTTTATGTCGTCGTTATTATCGTCATTATCTTCGTTGTTATCGTCGTTATTATCCTCATAATTATCGTCGTTAATATCGTCGTTATTTTGTCATAATCATCGTCGTTAATGTCGTCGTTATTATCGTCATTATCTACGTTGTTATCGTCATAAATATCATCGTTAATATCGTCGTTATTATTGTCATTATCTTCTTTTTATCGTCGTTATTATCGTCGTTAATATCGTCGTTATTATCGTCGTTATTTTCGTCGTTATTATAGTCGTTAATATCGTCGTTAATATCGTCATTATCATCATTGTTATCGTCCTTATTATCCTCATAATTATAGTCGTTAATATCGTCGTGATATTGTCGAAATCAACGTTGTTATGTCGTCGTTATTATCGTCATTATCTTCGTTGTTATCGTCGTTAATATCGTCGTTATTTTGTCATAATCATCGTCGTTAATGTCGTCGTTATTATCGTCATTATCTTCGTTGTTATCGTCGTTACTATCGTCGTTAATATCGTAGTTATTATCGTCATAATTATCATCGTCATTATCGTCGTTTTTATCATCATAATTATAGTCGTTATTATCGTCGTTAATATCGTCATTGTCATCGTTGTGATCGTCGTTATTATCCCCATAAATATCGTCGTTAATATCGTCGATATTATCGTCATTATCTTCGTTGTTATCGTCGTTATTATCGTCGATATTATCGTCATAATTATCATCGACATTATCGTCGTTTATAATCATAATTATATTCGTTATTATCGTCGTTAATATCGTCATTATCATCGTTGTTATCGTCCTTATCATCCTCATAATTATCGTCGTTAATATCGTCGTTATTTTGTCATAATCATCTTCGTTAATGTCGTCGTTATTATCGTCATTATCATCGTTGTTATCGTCCTTATTATCCTCATAATTATCGTCGTTAATATCGTCGCTATTTTGTCATAATCATCGTCGTTAATGTCGTCGTTATTATCGTCATTATCTACGTTGTTATCGTCATAAATATCATCGTTAATATCGTCGTTATTATTGTCATTATCTTCTTTTTATCGTCGTTATTATCGTCGTTAATATCGTCGTTATTATCGTCGTTATTATCGTCGTTAATATCGTCGTTAATATCGTCATTATCATCGTTGTTATCGTCCTTATTATCCTCATAATTATCGTCGTTAATATCGTCGTTAGTTTGTCATAATCATCGTCGTTAATGTCGTCGTTATTATCGTCATTATCTTCGTTGTTATCGTCGTTATTATCCTCATAATTATCGTCGTTAATATCGTCGTTATTTTGTCATAATCATCGTCGTTAATATCGTCGTTAATATCGTCATTATCATCGTTGTTATCGTCCTTATTATCCTCAAATTATCGTCGTTAATATCGTCGTTATTTTGTCATAATCATCGTCGTTAATGTCGTCGTTATTATCGTCATTATCTACGTAGTCATTGTCATAAATATCATCGTTAATATCGTCGTTATTATTGTCATTATCTTCTTTTTATCGTCGTTATTATCGTCGTTAATATCGTCGATATTATCGTCGTTATTATCGTCGTTAATATCGTCGTTAATATCGTCATTATCATCGTTGTTATCATCCTTATCATCCTCATAATTATCGTCGTTAATATCGTCGTTATTTTGTCATAATCATCGTCGTTAATGTCGTCGATATTATCGTCATTATCTACGTTGTTATCGTCATAAATATCATCGTTAATATCGTCGTTATTATTGTCATTATCTTCTTTTTATCGTCGTTATTATCGTCGTTAATATCGTCGTTATTATCGTCGTTATTATCGTCGTTAATATCGTCGTTAATATCGTCATTATCATCGTTGTTATCGTCCTTATTATCCTCATAATTATCGTCGTTAATATCGTCGTAGTTTGTCATAATCATCGTCGTTAATGTCGTCGTTATTATCGTCATTATCTTCGTTGTTATCGTCGTTATTATCCTCATAATTATCGTCGTTAATATCGTCGTTATTTTGTCATAATCATCGTCGTTAATATCGTCGTTAATATCGTCATTATCATCGTTGTTATCGTCCTTATTATCCTCAAATTATCGTCGTTAATATCGTCGTTATTTTGTCATAATCATCGTCGTTAATGTCGTCGTTATTATGGTCATTATCTACGTAGTCATTGTCATAAATATCATCGTTAATATCGTAGTTATTATTGTCATTATCTTCTTTTTATCGTCGTTATTATCGTCGTTAATATCGTCGTTATTATCGTCGTTATTATCGTCGTTAATATCGTCGTTAATATCGTCATTATCATCGTTGTTAACGTCCTTATTATCCTCATTATTATCGTCGTTAATATCGTCGTTATTTTGTCATAATCATCGTCGCAATGTCGTCGTTATTATCGTCATTATCTTCGTTGTTATCGTCATAAATATCATCGTTAATATCGTCGTTATTATTGTCATTATCTTCTTTTTATCGTCGTTATTATCGTCGTTAATATCGTCGTTATTATCGTCGTTATTATCGTCGTTAATATCGTCATTATCATCGTTGTTATCGTCCTTATTATCCTCATAATTATCGTCATTAATATCGTCGTTATTTTGTCATAATCATCGTCGCTAATGTCGTCGTTATTATCGTCATTATCTTCGTTGTTATCGTGTTTATTATCCTCATAATTATCGTCGTAAATATCGTCGTTATTTTGTCATAATCATCGTCGTTAATGTCGTCGTTATTATTGTCATTATCATCGTTGTTATCGTTTTTATCATCCTCATAATTATCGTCGATAATATCGACGTTATTTTGTCATAATCAACGTCGTTAATGTCGTCGTTATTATCGTCATTATCTACGTTGTTATCGTCATGAATATCATCGTTAATATCGTCGTTATTATTGTCATTATCTTTTTTTTATCGTCGTTATTATCGTCGTTAATATTGTCGTTATTATCGTCGTTATTATCGTCGTTAATGTCGTCGTTATTATCGTCATTATCTTCGTTGTTATCGTCGTTATTATCCTCATAATTATCGTCGTTAATATCGTCGTTATTTTGTCATAATCATCGTCGTTAATGTCGTCGTTATTATCGTCATTATCATCGTTGTTATCGTCCTTATCATCCTCATAATTATCGTCGTTAATATCGTCGTTATTTTGTCATAATCATCGTCGTTAATGTCGTCGTTATTATCGTCATTATCTACGTTGTTATCGTCATAAATATCATCGTTAATATCGTCGTTATTATTGTCATTATCTTCTTTTTATCGTCGTTATTATCGTCGTTAATATCGTCGTTATTATCGTCGTTATTATCGTCGTTAATATAGTCGTTAATATCGTCATTATCATCGTTGTTATCGTCCTTATCATCCTCATAATTATCGTCGTTAATATCGTCGTTATTCTGTCATAATCATCGTCGTTAATGTCGTCGTTATTATCGTCATTATCTACGTAGTCATCGTCATAAATATTATCGTTAATATCGTCGTTATTATTGTCATTATCTTCTTTTTATCGTCGTTATTATCGTCGTTAATATGGTCGTTATTATCGTCGTTATTATCGTCGTTAATATCGTCGTTAATATCGTCATTATCATCGTTGTTAACGTCCTTATTATCCTCATAATTATCGTCGTTAATATCGTCGTTATTTTGTCATAATCATCGTCGTTAATGTCGTCGTTATTATCGTCATTATCATCGTTATTATCGTCCTTTCTATCCTCATAATTATCGTTAATATCGTCGTTAATATCGTCGTTATTATCGTCGTTATTATCGTCGTTAATATCGTCGTTAATATCGTCATTATCATCGTTGTTATCGTCCTTATTATCCTCATAATTATCGTCGTTAATATCGTCGTTATTTTGTCATAATCATCGTCGCAATGTCGTCGTTATTATCGTCATTACCTTCGTTGTTATCGTCATAAATATCATCGTTAATATCGTCGTTATTATTGCCATTATCTTCTTTTTATCGTCGTGATTATCGTCGTTATTATCGTCGTTATTATCGTCGTTAATATCGTCGTTAATATCGTCATTATCGTCGTTGTTATCGTCCTTATTATCCTCATAATTATCGTCGTTAATATCGTCGTTATTTTGTCATAATCATCGTCGTTAATGTCGTCGTTATTATCGTCATTATCTTCGTTGTTATCGTCGTTATTATCCTCATAATTATCGTCGTTAATATCGTCGTTATTTTGTCATAATCATCGTCGTTAATGTCGTCGTTATTATCGACATTATCATCGTTGTTATCGTCCTTATCATCCTCATAATTATCGTCGTTAATATCGTCGTTATTTTGTCATAATCATCGTCGTTAATGTCGTCGTTTTATCGTCATTATCTACGTTGTTATCGTCATAAATATCATCGTTAATATCGTCGTTATTATTGTCATTATCTTCTTTTTATCGTCTTCATTATCGTCGTTAATATCGTCGTTATTATCGCCGTTATTATCGTCGTTAATATCGTCGTTAATATCGTCATTATCATCGTTGTTATCGTCCTTATTATCCTCATAATTATCATCGTTAATATCGTCGTTTTTTTGTCATAATCATCGTCGTTAATGTCGTCGTTATTATCGTCATTATCTTCGTTGTTATCGTCGTTATTATCCTCATAATTATCGTCGTTAATATCGTCGTTATTTTGTCATAATCATCGTCGTTAATGTCGTCGTTATTATCGTCATTATCTTCGTTGTTATCGTCGTTATTATCGTCGTTAATATCGTCGTTATTATCGTCATAATTATCATCGTCATTATCGTCGTTCTATCATCATCATTATAGTCGTTATTATCGTCGTTAATATCGTCATTGTCATCGTTGTTATCGTCGTTATTATCCCCATAATTATCGTCGTTAATATCGTCGATATTATCGTCATTATCTTCGTTGTTATCGTCGTTATTATCCTCATAATTATCGTCGTTAATATCGTCGTTATTTTGTCATAATCATCGTCGTTAATGTCGTCGTTATTATCGTCATTATCATCGTTGTTATCGTCCTTATCATCCTCATAATTATCGTCGTTAATATCGTCGTTATTTTGTCATAATCATCGTCGTTAATGTCGTCGTTATTATCGTCATTATCATCGTTGTTATCGTCCTTATTATCCTCATAATTATCGTCGTTAATATCGTCGCTATTTTGTCATAATCATCGTCGTTAATGTCGTCGTTATTATCATCATTATCTTCGTTGTTATCGTCCTTATTATCCTCATAATTATCGTCGTTAATATCGTCGTTATTTTGTCATAATCATCGTCGTTAATGTCGTCGTTATTATCGTCATTATCTACGTTGTTATCGTCATAAATATCATCGTTAATATCGTCGTTATTATTGTCATTACCTTCTTTTTATCGTCGTTATTATCGTCGTTAATATCGTCGTTATTATCGTCGTTATTATCGTCGTTAATATCGTCGTTAATATCATCATTATCATCGTTGTTATCGTCCTTATTATCCTCATAAATATCGTCGTTAATGTCGTCGTTATTTTGTCATAATCATCGTCGTTAATTTTGTCGTTAATATCGTCATTATCATCGTTGTTATCGTCCTTATTATCCTCATAATTATCGTCGTTAATATCGTCGTTATTTTGTCATAATCATCGTCGTTAATGTCGTCGTTATTATCGTCATTATCATCGTTGTTATCGTCCTTATTATCCTCATAATTATCGTCGTTAATATCGTCGTTATTTTGTCATAATCATCGTCGTTAATGTCGTCGTTATTATCATCATTATCATCGATGTTATCGTCCTTATTATCCTCATAATTATCGTCGTTAATATCGTCGTTATTTTGTCATAATCATCGTCGTTAATGTCGTCGTTATTATCGTCATTATCATCGTTGTTATCGTCCTTATCATCCTCATAATTATCGTCGTTAATATCGTCGTTATTTTGTCATAATCATCGTCGTTAATGTGGTCGTTATTATCGTCATTATCTACGTTGTTATCGTCATAAATATCATCGTTACTATCGTCGTTATTATTGTCATTATCTTCTTTTTATCATCGTTATTATCGTCGTTAATATCGTCGATATTATCGTCGTTATTATCGTCGTTAATATCGTCGTTAATATCGTCATTATCATCGTTGTTATCGTCCTTATCATCCTCATAATTATCGTCGTTAATATCGTCGTTATTTTGTCATAATCATCGTCGTTAATGTCGTCGTTATTATCGTCATTATCTTCGTTGTTATCGTCGTTATTATCGTCGTTAATATCGTCGTTATTATCGTCGTTATTATCGTCGTTATTATCGTCGTTAATATCGTCGTGATTTTGTCATAATCATCGTTTTTATGTCGTCGTTATTATCGTCATTATCTTCGTTGTTATCGTCGTTATTATCCTCATAATTATCGTCGTTAATATCGTCGTTATTTTGTCATAATCATCGTCGTTAATGTCGTCGTTATTATCGTCATTATCATCGTTTTTATCGTCCTTATTATCCTCATAATTATCGTCGTTAATATCGTCGATAATTTGTCATAATCATCGTCGTTAATGTCGTCGTTATTATCGTCATTATCATCGTTGTTATCGTCCTTATCATCCTCATAATTATCGTCGTTAATATCGTCGTTATTTTGTCATAATCATCGTCGTTAATGTCGTCGTTATTATCGTCATTATCTACGTTATCGTCATAAATATCATCGTTAATATCGTCGTTATTATTGTCATTATCTTCTTTATATCGTCGTTATTATCGTCGTTAATATCGTCATTAACATCGTTGTTATCGTCCTTATTATCCTCATAATTATCGTCGTTAATATCGTCGTTATTTTGTCATAATCATCGTCGTTAATGTCGTCGTTATTATCGTCATCATGTTCGTTGTTATCGTCCTTATTATCCTCATAATTATCGTCGTTAATATCGTCGTTATTTTGTCATAAACATCGTCGTTAATGTCGTCGTTATTATCGTCATTATCTTCGTTGTTATCGTCGTTATTATCGTCGTTAATATTGTCGTTATTATCGTCGTTATTATCGTCGTTATTATCGTCGTTAATATCGTCGTTAATATCGTCATTATCTACGTTGTTATCGTCATAAATATCATCGTTAATATCGTCGTTATTATTGTCATTATCTTCTTTTTATCGTCGTTATTATCGTCGTTAATATCGTCGATATTATCGTCGTTATTATCGTCGTTAATATCGTCGTTAATATCGTCATTATCATCGTTGTTATCGTCTTTATTATCCTCATAATTATCGTCGTTAATGTCGTCGTTATTTTGTCATAATCATCGTCGTTAATATCGTCGTTATTATCGTCATTATCATCGTTGTTATCGTCCTTATTATCCTCATAATTATCGTCGTTAATATCGTCGTTATTTTGTCAGAATCATCGTCGTTAATGTCGTCGTTATTATCATCATTATCTTCGTTGTTATCGTCGTTATTGTCCTCATAATTATCGTCGTTAATATCGTCGTTATTTTGTCATAATCATCGTCGTTAATATCGTCGTTATTATCGTCATTATCATCGTTGATATCGTCCTTATCATACTCATAATTATCGTCGTTAATATCGTCGTTATTTTGTCATAATCATCGTCGTTAATGTCGTCGTTATTATCGTCATTATCTACGTTGTTATCGTCATAAATATCATCCTTAATATCGTCGTTATTATTTTCATTAGCTTCTTTTTATCGTCGTTATTATCGTCGTTAATATCGTCGTTATTATCGTCGTTATTATCGTCGTTAATATCGTCGTTAATATCGTCATTATCATCGTTGTTATCGTCCTTATTATCCTCATAATTATCGTCGTTAATATCGTCGTTATTTTGTCATAATCATCGTCGTTAATGTCGTCGTTATTATCGTCATTATCTTCGTTGTTATCGTCGTTATTATCGTCGTTAATATCGTCGTTATTATCGTCGTTATTATCGTCGTTATTATCGTCGTTAATATCGTCGTTAATATCGTCATTATCATCGTTGTTATCGTCCTTTTTATCCTCATAATTATCGTCGTTAATATCATCGTGATTTTGTCATAATCATCGTTTGTATGTCGTCGTTATTATCGTCATTATCTTCGTTGTTATCGTCGTTATTATCCTCATAATTATCGTCGTTAATATCGTCGTTATTTTGTCATAATCATCGTCGTTAATGTCGTCGTTATTATCGTCATTATCTACGTTGTTATCGTCATAAATATCATCGTTAATATCGTCGTTATTATTGTCATTATCTTCTTTTTATCGTCGTTATTATCGTCGTTAATATCGTCGTTATTATCGTCGTTATTATCGTCGTTAAGATCGTCGTTAATATCGTCATTATCATCGTTGTTATCTTCCTTATTATCCTCATAATTATCGTCGTTAATATCGTCGATATTTTGTCATAATCAACGTCGTTAATGTCGTCGTTATTATCGTCATTATCATCGTTGTTATCGTCCTTATTATCCTCATAATTATCGTCGTTAATATCGTCGATATTTTGTCATAATCATCGTCGTTAATGTCGTCGTTATTATCGTCATTATCATCGTTGTTATCGTTCTTATCATCCTCATAATTATCGTCGTTAATATCGTCGTCATTTTGTCATAATCATCGTCGTTAATGTCGTCGTTATTATCGTCATTATCTACGTTGTTATCGTCATAAATATCATCGTTACTATCGTCGTTATTATTGTCATTATCTTCTTTTTATCGTCGTTATTATCGTCGTTAATATCGTCGATATTATCGTCGTTATTATCGTCGTTAATATCGTCGTTAATATCGTCATTATCATCGTTGTTATCGTCCTTATTATCCTCATAATTATCGTCGTTAATATCGTCGTTATTTTGTCATAATCATCGTCGTTAATGTCGTCGTTATTATCGTCATTATCTACGTTGTTATCGTCATAAATATCATCGTTAATATCGTCGTTATTATTGTCATTATCTTCTTTTTATCGTCGTTATTATCGTCGTTAATATCGTCGTTATTATCGTCGTTATTATCGTCGTTATTATCGTCGTTAATATCGTCATTATCATCGTTGTTATCGTCCTTATTATCCTCATAATTATCGTCGTTAATATCGTCGTTATTTTGTCATAATCATCGTCGTTAATATCTTCGTTAATATCGTCATTATCATCGTTGTTATCGTCCTTATTATCCTCATAATTATCGTCGTTAATATCGTCGTGATTTTGTCATAATCATCGTCGTTAATGTCGTCGTTATTATCGTCATTATGTTCGTTGTTATCGTCGTTATTATCCTCATAATTATCGTCGTTAATATCGTCGTTATTTTGTCATAATCATCGTCGTTAATGTCGTCGTTATTATCGTCATTATCTACGTTGATATCGTCATAAATATCATCGTTAATATCGTCGTTATTATTGTCATTATCTTCTTTTTATCGTCGTTATTATCGTCGTTAATATCGTCGTTATTATCGTCGTTATTATCGTCGTTAATATCGTCGTTAATATCGTCATTATCATCGTTGTTATCGTCCTTATTATCCTCATAATTATCGTCGTTAATATCGTCGTTATTTTGTCATAATCATCGTCGTTAATGTCGTCGTTATTATCGTCATTATCTTCGTTGTTATCGTCGTTAATATCGTCGTTATTTTGTCATAATCATCGTCGTTAATGTCGTCGTTATTATCGTCATTATCTTCGTTGTTATCGTCGTTACTATCGTCGTTAATATCGTAGTTATTATCGTCATAATTATCATCGTCATTTTCGTCGTTTTTATCATCATAATTATAGTCGTTATTATCGTCGTTAATATCGTCATTGTCATCGTTGTGATCGTCGTTATTATCCCCATAATTATCGTCGTTAATATCGTCGATATTATCGTCATTATCTTCGTTGTTATCGTCGTTACAATCGTCGATATTATCGTCATAATTATCATCGACATTATCGTCGTTTATAATCATAATTATATTCGTTATTATCGTCGTTAATATCGTCATTATCATCGTTGTTATCGTCCTTATCATCCTCATAATTATCGTCGTTAATATCGTCGTTATTTTGTCATAATCATCGTCGTTAATGTCGTCGTTATTATCGTCATTATCATCGTTGTTATCGTCCTTATTATCCTCATAATTATCGTCGTTAATATCGTCGCTATTTTGTCATAATCATCGTCGTTAATGTCGTCGTTATTATCATCATTATCTTCGTTGTTATCGTCGTTATTATCCTCATAATTATCGTCGTTAATATCGTCGTTATTTTGTCATAATCATCGTCGTTAATGTCGTCGTTATTATCGTCATTATCTACGTTGTTATCGTCATAAATATCATCGTTAATATCGTCGTTATTATTGTCATTATCTTCTTTTTATCGTCGTTATTATCGTCGTTAATATCGTCGTTATTATCGTCGTTATTATCGTCGTTAATATCGTCGTTAATATCATCATTATCATCGTTGTTATCGTCCTTATTATCCTCATAATTATCGTCGTTAATGTCGTCGTTATTTTGTCATAATCATCGTCGTTAATTTTGTCGTTAATATCGTCATTATCATCGTTGTTATCGTCCTTATTATCCTCATAATTATCGTCGTTAATATCGTCGTTAGTTTGTCATAATCATCGTCGTTAATGTCGTCGTTATTATCGTCATTATCTTCGTTGTTATCGTCGTTATTATCCTCATAATTATCGTCGTTAATATCGTCGTTATTTTGTCATAATCATCGTCGTTAATATCGTCGTTAATATCGTCATTATCATCGATGTTAACGTCCTTATTATCCTCAAATTATCGTCGTTAATATCGTCGTTATTTTGTCTTAATCATCGTCGTTAATGTCGTCGTTATTATCCTCATTATCATCGTTGTTATCGTCCTTATCATCCTCATAATTATCGTCGTTAATATCGTCGTTATTTTGTCATAATCATCGTCGTTAATGTCGTCGTTATTATCGTCATTATCTACGTAGTCATCGTCATAAATATCATCGTTAATATCGTCGTTATTATTGTCATTATCTTCTTTTTATCGTCGTTATTATCGTCGTTAATATCGTCGTTATTATCGTCGTTATTATCGTCGTTAATATCGTCGTTAATATCGTCATTATCATCGTTGTTAACGTCCTTATTATCCTCATAAATATCGTCGTTAATATCGTCGTTATTTTGTCATAATCATCGTCGTTAATGTCGTCGTTATTATCGTCATTATCATCGTTGTTATCGTCCTTATCATCCTCATAATTATCGTCGTTAATATCGTCGTTATTTTGTCATAATCATCGTCGTTAATGTCGTCGTTTTATCGTCATTATCTACGTTGTTATCGTCATAAATATCATCGTTAATATCGTCGTTATTATTGTCATTATCTTCTTTTTATCGTCTTCATTATCGTCGTTAATATCGTCGTTATTATCGCCGTTATTATCGTCGTTAATATCGTCGTTAATATCGTCAATATCATCGTTGTTATCGTCCTTATTATCCTCATAATTATCATCGTTAATATCGTCGTGATTTTGTCATAATCATCGTCGTTAATGTCGTCGTTATTATCGTCATTATCTTCGTTGTTATCGTCGTTATTATCCTCATAATTATCGTCGTTAATATCGTCGTTATTTTGTCATAATCATCGTCGTTAATGTCGTCGTTATTATCGTCATTATCTTCGTTGTTATCGTCGTTATTATCGTCGTTAATATCGTCGTTATTATTGTCATTATCTTCTTTATATCGTCGTTATTATCGTCGTTAATATCGTCGTTATTATCGTCGTTATTATCGTCGTTAATATCGTCGTTAATATCGTCATTAACATCGTTGTTATCGTCCTTATTATCCTCATAATTATCGTCGTTAATATCGTCGTTATTTTGTCATAATCATCGTCGTTAATGTCGTCGTTATTATCGTCATCATGTTCGTTGTTATCGTCGTTATTATCCTCATAATTATCGTCGTTAATATCGTCGTTATTTTGTCATAAACATCGTCGTTAATGCCGTCGTTATTATCGTCATTATCTTCGTTGTTATCGTCGTTATTATCGTCGTTATTATCGTCGTTATTATCGTCGTTATTATCGTCGTTATTATCGTCGTTAATATCGTCGTTAATATCGTCATTATCTACGTTGTTATCGTCATAAATATCATCGTTAATATCGTCGTTATTATTGTCATTATCTTCTTTTTATCGTCGTTATTATCGTCGTTAATATCGTCGTTATTATCGTCGTTATTATCGTCGTTAATATCGTCGTTAATATCGTCATTATCATCGTTGTTATCGTCTTTATTATCCTCATAATTATCGTCGTTAATGTCGTCGTTATTTTGTCATAATCATCGTCGTTAATATCGTCGTTATTATCGTCATTATCATCGTTGTTATCGTCCTTATTATCCTCATAATTATCGTCGTTAATGTCGTCGTTATTTTGTCAGAATCATCGTCGTTAATGTCGTCGTTATTATCGTCATTATTTTCGTTGTTATCGTCGTTATTGTCCTCATAATTATCGTCGTTAATATCGTCGTTATTTTGTCATAATCATCGTCGTTAATATCGTCGTTATTATCGTCATTATCATCGTTGATATCGTCCTTATCATACTCATAATTATCGTCGTTAATATCGTCGTTATTTTGTCATAATCATCGTCGTTAATGTCGTCGTTATTATCGTCATTATCTACGTTGTTATCGTCATAAATATCATCCTTAATATCGTCGTTATTATTGTCATTAACTTCTTTTTATCGTCGTTATTATCGTCGTTAATATCGTCGTTATTATCGTCGTTATTATCGTCGTTAATATCGTCGTTAATATCGTCATTATCATCGTTGTTATCGTCCTTATTATCCTCATAATTATCGTCGTTAATATCGTCGTTATTTTGTCATAATCATCGTCGTTAATGTCGTCGTTATTATCCTCATTATCTTCGTTGTTATCGTCGTTATTATCGTCGTTAATATCGTCGTTATTATCGTCGTTATTATCGTCGTTATTATCGTCGTTAATATCGTCGTTAATATCGTCATTATCATCGTTGTTATCGTCCTTTTTATCCTCATAATTATCGTCGTTAATATCATCGTGATTTTGTCATAATCATCGTTTGTATGTCGTCGTTATTATCGTCATTATCTTCGTTGTTATCGTCGTTATTATCCTCATAATTATCGTCGTTAATATCGTCGTTATTTTGTCATAATCATCGTCGTTAATGTCGTCGTTATTATCGTCATTATCTACGTTGTTATCGTCATAAATATCATCGTTAATATCGTCGTTATTATTGTCATTATCTTCTTTTTATCGTCGTTATTATCGTCGTTAATATCGTCGTTATTATCGTCGTTATTAACGTCGTTAATATCGTCGTTAATATCGTCATTATCATCGTTGTTATCTTCCTTATTATCCTCATAATTATCGTCGTTAATATCGTCGTTATTTTGTCATAATCATCGTCGTTAATGTCGTCGTTATTATCGTCATTATCATCGTTGTTATCGTCCTTATTATCCTCATAATTATCGTCGTTAATATCGTCGTTATTTTGTCATAATCATCGTCGTTAATGTCGTCGTTATTATCCTCATTATCATCGTTGTTATCGTCCTTATCATCCTCATAATTATCGTCGTTAATATCGTCGTTATTTTGTCATAATCATCGTCGTTAATATCGTCGTTAATATCGTCATTATCATCGTTGTTATCGTCCTTATTATCCTCATAATTATCGTCGTTAATATCGTCGTTATTTTGTCATAATCATCGTTGTTATGTCGTCGTTATTATCGTCATTATCTTCGTTGTTATCGTCCTTATTATCCTCATAATTATCGTCGTTAATATCGTCGTTATTTTGTCATAATCATCGTCGTTAATGTCGTCTTTATTATCGCCATTATCTTCGTTGTTATCGTCGTTATTATCCTCATAATTATCGTCGATAATATCGTCGTTATTTTGTCATAATCATCGTCGTTAATGTCGTCGTTATTATCGTCATTATCTACGTTGTTATCGTCATAATTATCGTCGTTAATATCGTCATTATCTTCGCTGTTATCGTCATAATTATCATCGTTAATATCGTCGTTATTATTGTCATTATCTTCTTTTTATCGTTGTTATTATCATCGTTAATAGCGTCGTTATTATCGTCGTTATTATCGTCGTTATTATCGTCGTTAATATCGTCGTTAATATCGTCATTATCATCGTTGTTATCGTCCTTATTATCCTCATAATTATCGTCGTTAATATCGTCGTGATTTTGTCATAATCATCGTTGTTATGTCGTCGTTATTATCGTCATTATCTTCGTTGTTATCGTCGTTATTATCCTCATAATTATCGTCGTTAATATCGTCGTTATTTTGTCATAATCATCGTCGTTAATGTCGTCGTTATTATCGTCATTATCTACGTTGTTATCGTCATAAATATCATCGTTAATATCGTCGTTATTATTGTCATTATCTTCTTTTTATCGTCGTTATTATCGTCGTTAATATCGTCGTTATTATCGTCGTTATTATCGTCGTTATTATCGTCGTTAATATCGTCATTATCATCGTTGTTATCGTCCTTATTATCCTCATAATTATCGTCGTTAATATCGTCGTTATTTTGTCATAATCATCGTCGTTAATATCGTCGTTAATATCGTCATTATCATCGTTGTTATCGTCCTTATTATCCTCATAATTATCGTCGTTAATATCGTCGTTATTTTGTCATAATCATCGTCGTTAATGTCGTCGTTATTATCGTCATTATGTTCGTTGTTATCGTCGTTATTATCCTCATAATTATCGTCGTTTATATCGTCGTTATTTTGTCATAATCATCGTCGTTAATGTCGTTGTTATTATCGTCATTATCTACGTTGTTATCGTCATAATTATCATCGTTAATATCGTCGTTATTATTGTCATTATCTTCTTTTTATCGTCGTTATTATCGTCGTTAATATCGTCGTTATTATCGTCGTTATTTTGTCATAATTATCGTCGTTAATATCGTCGTTAATATCGTCATTATCATCGTTGTTATCGTCCTTATTATCCTCATAATTATCGTCGTTATTATCGTCGTTATTTTGTCATAATCATCGTCGTTAATGTCGTCGTTATTATCCTCATTATCATCGTTGTTATCGTCCTTATCATCCTCATAATTATCGTCGTTAATATCGTCGTTATTTTGTCATAATCATCGTCGTTAATATCGTCGTTAATATCGTCATTATCATCGTTGTTATCGTCCTTATTATCCTCATAATTATCGTCGTTAATATCGTCGTTATTTTGTCATAATCATCGTCGTTAATGTCGTCGTTATTATCGTCATTATCATCGTTGTTATCGTCCTTATTATCCTCATAATTATCGTCGTTAATATCGTCGATATTTTGTCATAATCATCGTCGTTAATGTCGTCGTTATTATCGTCATTATCATCGTTGTTATCGTCCTTATCATCCTCATAATTATCGTCGTTAATATCGTCGTTATTTTGTCATAATCATCGTCGTTAATGTCGTCGTTATTATCGTCATTATCTACGTTGTTATCGTCATTAATATCATCGTTACTATCGTCGTTATTATTGTCATTATCTTATTTTTATCGTCGTTATTATCGTCGTTAATATCGTCGCTATCATCGTCGTTATTATCGTCGTTAATGTCGTCGTTATTATCGTCATTATCTACGTTGTTATCGTCCTTATCATCCTCATAATTATCGTCGTTAATATCGTCGTTATTTTGTCATAATCATCGTCGTTAATGTTGTCGTTATTATCGTCATTATCTTCGCTGTTATCGTCGTTATTATCCTCATAATTATCGTCGTTAATATCGTCGTTATTTTGTCATAATCATCGTCGTTAATGTCGTCGTTATTATCGTCATTATCTACGTTGTTATCGTCATAAATATCATCGTTAATATCGTCGTTATTATTGTCATTATTTTCTTTTTATCGTCGTTATTATCGTCGTTAATATCGTCGCTATCATCGTCGTTATTATCGTCGTTAATGTCGTCGTTATTATCGTCATTATCTACGTTGTTATCGTCCTTATCATCCTTATAATTATCGTCGTTAATATCGTCGTTATTTTGTCATAATCATCGTCGTTAATGTCGTCGTTATTATCGTCATTATCTTCGTTGTTATCGTCGTTATTATCCTCATAATTATCGTCGTTAATATCATAGTTATTTTGTCAAAATCATCGTCGTTAATGTCGTCGTTATTATCGTCATTATCTACGTTGTAATCGTCATAAATATCATCGTTAATATCGTCGTTATTATTGTCATTATCTTCGTTTTATCGTCGTTATTATCGTCGTTATTATCGTCATTATCGTCGTTTTTATCATCATAATTATAGTCGTTATTATCGTCGTTAAAATCGTCATTGTCATCGTTGTTATCGTCGTTATTATCCTCATAATTATCGTCGTTAATATCGTCATTATCTTCGCTGTAATCGTCATAATTATCATCGTTAATATCGTCGTTATTATTGTCATTATCTTCTTTTTATCGTTGTTGTTATCATCGTTAATATCGTCGTTATTATCGTCGTTATTATCGTCGTTATTATCGTCGTTAATATCGTCGTTAATATCGTCATTATCATCGTTGTTATCGTCCTTATTATCCTCATAATTATCGTCGTTAATATCGTCGTGATTTTGTCATAATCATCGTTGTTATGTCGTCGTTATTATCGTCATTATCTTCGTTGTTATCGTCGTTATTATCCTCATAATTATCGTCGTTAATATCGTCGTTATTTTGTCATAATCATCGTCGTTAATGTCGTCGTTATTATTGTCATTATCTACGTTGTTATCGTCATAAATATCATCGTTAATATCGTCGTTATTATTGTCATTATCTTCTTTTTATCGTCGTTATTATCGTCGTTAATATCGTCGTTATTATCGTCGTTATTATCGTCGTTAATATCGTCGTTAATATCGTCATTATCATCGTTGTTATCGTCCTTATTATCCTCATAATTATCGTCGTTAATATCGTCGTTATTTTGTCATAATCATCGTCGTTAATATCGTCGTTAATATCGTCATTATCATCGTTGTTATCGTCCTTATTATCCTCATAATTATCGTCGTTAATATCGTCGATATTTTGTCATAATCATCGTCGTTAATGTCGTCGTTATTATCGTCATTATGTTCGTTGTTATCGTCGTTATTATCCTCATAATTATCGTCGTTAATATCGTCGTTATTTTGTCATAATCATCGTCGTTAATGTCGTTGTTATTATCGTCATTATCTACGTTGTTATCGTCATAATTATCATCGTTAATATCGTCGTTATTATTGTCATTATCTTCTTTTTATCGTCGTTATTATCGTCGTTAATATCGTCGTTATTATCGTCGTTAATATCGTCGTTAATATCGTCATTATCATCGTTGTTATCGTCCTTATTATCCTCATAATTATCGTCGTTAATATCGTCGTTATTTTGTCATAATTATCGTCGTTAATATCGTCGTTAATATCGTCATTATCATCGTTGTTATCGTCCTTATTATCCTCATAATTATCGTCGTTAATATCGTCGTTATTTTGTCATAATCATCGTCGTTATTGTCGTCGTTATTATCCTCATTATCATCGTTGTTATCGTCCTTATCATCCTCATAATTATCGTCGTTAATATCGTCGTTATTTTGTCATAATCATCGTCGTTAATGTCGTCGTTATTATCGTCATTATCTACGTTGTTATCGTCATTAATATCATCGTTACTATCGTCGTTATTATTGTCATTATCTTCTTTTTATCGTCGTTATTATCGTCGTTATTATCGTCGTTAATATCGTCGTTAATATCGTCATTATCATCGTTGTTATCGTCCTTATTATCCTCATAATTATCGTCGTTAATATCGTCGTTATTTTGTCAGAATCATCGTCGTTAATGTCGTCGTTATTATCGTCATTATCTTCGTTGTTATCGTCGTTATTGTCCTCACAATTATCGTCGTTAATATCGTCGTTATTTTGTCATAATCATCGTCGTTAATGTCGTCGTTATTATCGTCATTATGTTCGTTGTTATCGTCGTTATTATCCTCATAATTATCGTCGTTAATATCGTCGTTATTTTGTCATAATCATCGTCGTTAATGTCGTTGTTATTATCATCATTATCTACGTTGTTATCGTCATAAATATCATCGTTAATATCGTCGTTATTATTGTCATTATCTTCTTTTTATCGTCGTTATTATCGTCGTTAATATCGTCGTTATTATCGTCGTTAATATCGTCGTTAATATCGTCATTATCATCGTTGTTATCGTCCTTATTATCCTCATAATTATCGTCGTTAATATCGTCGCTATCATCGTCGTTATTATCGTCGTTAATGTCGTCGTTATTATCGTCATTATCTACGTTGTTATCGTCCTTATCATCCTCATAATTATCGTTGTTAATATCGTCGTTATTTTTTCATAATCATCTTCGTTAATGTCGTCGTTATTATCGTCATTATCTTCGTTGTAATCGTCGTTATGATCCTCATAATTATCGTCGTTAATATCATCGTTATTTTGTCAAAATCATCGTCGTTAATGTCGTCGTTATTATCGTCATTATCTACGTTGTTATCGTCATAAATATCATCGTTAATATCGTCGTTATTATTGTCATTATCTTTTTTTTATCGTCGTTATTATCGTCGTTATTATCGTCATTATCGTCGTTTTTATCATCATAATTATAGTCGTTATTATCGTCGTTAAAATCGTCATTGTCATCGTTGTTATCGTCGTTATTATCCTCATAATTATCGTCGTTAATATCGTCATTATCTTCGCTGTTATCGTCATAATTATCATCGTTAATATCGTCGTTATTATTGTCATTATCTTCTTTTTATCGTTGTTGTTATCATCGTTAATATCGTCGTTATTATCGTCGTTATTATCGTCGTTATTATCGTCGTTAATATCGTCGTTAATATCGTCATTATCATCGTTGTTATCGTCCTTATTATCCTCATAATTATCGTCGTTAATATCGTCGTGATTTTGTCATAATCATAGTTGTTATGTCGTCGTTATTATCGTCATTATCTTCGTTGTTATCGTCGTTATTAATCCTCATAATTATCGTCGTTAATATCGTCGTTATTTTGTCATAATCATCGTCGTTAATGTCGTTGTTATTATCATCATTATCTACGTTGTTATCGTCATAAATATCATCGTTAATATCGTCGTTATTATTGTCATTATCTTCTTTTTATCGTCGTTATTATCGTCGTTAATATCGTCGTTATTATCGTCGTTAATATCGTCGTTAATATCGTCATTATCATCGATGTTATCGTCCTTATTATCCTCAGAATTATCGTCGTTAATATCGTCGTTATTTTGTCATAATCATCGTCGTTAATATCGTCGTTAATATCGTCATTATCATCGTTGTTATCGTCCTTATTATCCTTATAATTATCGTCGTTAATATCGTCGTTATTTTGTCATAATCATCGTCGTTAATGTCGTCGATATTATCGTCATTATCTACGTTGTTATCGTCATAAATATCATCGTTAATATCGTCGTTATTATTGTCATTATTTTCTTTTTATCGTCGTTATTATCGTCGTTAATATCGTCGCTATCATCGTCGTTATTATCGTCGTTAATGTCGTTGTTATTATCGTCATTATCTACGTTGTTATCGTCCTTATCATCCTCATAATTATCGTTGTTAATGTCGTCGTTATTTTGTCATAATCATCGTCGTTAATGTCGTCGTTATTATCGTCATTATCTTCGTTGTTATCGTCGTTATTATCCTCATAATTATCGTCGTTAATATCATCGTTATTTTGTCAAAATCATCGTCGTTAATGTCGTCGTTATTATCGTCATTATCTACGTTGTTATCGTCCTTATTATCCTCATAATTATCGTCGTTAATATCGTCGTTATTTTGTCATAATCATCGTCGTTAATGTCGTCGTTATTATCGTCATTATGTTCGTTGTTATCGTCGTTATTATCCTCATAATTATCGTCGTTAATATCGTCGTTATTTTGTCATAATCATCGTCGTTAATGTCGTTGTTATTATCGTCATTATCTACGTTGTTATCGTCATAAATATCATCGTTAATATCGTCGTTATTATTGTCATTATCTTCTTTTTATCGTCGTTATTATCGTCGTTAATATCGTCGTTATTATCGTCGTTAATATCGTCGTTAATATCGTCATTATCATCGTTGTTATCGTCCTTATTATCCTCATAATTATCGTCGTTAATATCGTCGTTATTTTGTCATAATCATCGTCGTTAATATCGTCGTTAATATCGTCATTATCATCGTTGTTATCGTCCTTATTATCCTCATAATTATCGTCGTTAATATCGTCGTTATTTTGTCATAATCATCGTCGTTAATGTAGTCGTTATTATCCTCATTATCATCGTTGTTATCGTCCTTATCATCCTCATAATTATCGTCGTTAATATCGTTGTTATTTTGTCATAATCATCGTCGTTAATGTCGTCGTTATTATCGTCATTATCTACGTTGTTATCGTCATAAATATCATCGTTAATATCATCGTTATTATTGTCATTATCTTCTTTTTATCGTCGTTATTATCGTCGTTAATATCGTCGTTATTATCGTCGTTATTATCGTCGTTAATGTCGTCGTAATTATCGTCATTATCATCGTAGTTATCGTCCTTATCATCCTCATAATTATCGTCGTTTTTATCGTCGTTATTTTGTCATATTCATCGTCGTTAATGTCGTCGTTATTATCGTCATTATCTACGTTGTTATCGTCATAAATATCATCGTTAATATCGTCGTTATTATTGTCATTATCTTCTTTTATCGTCGTTATTATCGTCGTTATTATCGTCATTATCGTCGTTTTTATCATCATAATTATAGTCGTAATTATCGTCGATAAAATCGTCATTGTCATCGTTGTTATCGTCGTTATTATCCTCATAATTATCGTCGTTAATATCGTCATTATCTTCGCAGTTATCGTCATAATTATCATCGTTAATATCGTAGTTATTTTGTCAGAATCATCGACGTTAATTTCGTCGTTATTATCGTCATTATCTTCGTTGTTATCGTCGTTATTGTCCTCAAAATTATCGTCGTTAATATCGTCGTTATTTTGTCATAATCATCGTCGTTAATGTCGTCGTTATTATCGTCATTATCATCGTTGTTATCGTCCTTATTATCCTCATAATTATCGTCGTTAATATCGTCGTTATTTTGTCAGAATCAACGTCGTTAATGTCGTCGTTATTATCGTCATTATCTTCGTTGATATCGTCGCTATTGTCCTCATAATTATCGTCGTTAATATCGTCGTTATTTTGTCATAATCATCGTCGTTAATGTCGTCGTTATTATCGTCATTATCATCGTTGTTATCGTCCTTATCATCCTCATAATTATCGTCGTTAATATCGTCGTTATTTTGTCATAATCATCGTCGTTAATGTCGTCGTTATTATCGTCATTATCTACGTTGTTATCGTCATAAATATCATCGTTAATATCGACGTTATTATTGTCATTATCTTCTTTTTATCGTCGTTATTATCGTCGTTAATATCGTCGTTATTATCGTCGTTATTATCGTCGTTAATATCGTCGTTAATATCGTCATTATCATCGTTGTTATCGTACTTATCATCCTCATAATTATCGTCGTTAATATCGTCGTTATTTTGTCATAATCATCGTCGTTAATGTCGTCGTTATTATCGTCACTATCTTCGTTGTTATCGTCGTTATTATCGTCGTTAATATCGTCGTTATTATCGTCGTTATTATCGTCGTTATTATCGTCGTTAATATCGTCGTTAATATCGTCATTATCATCGTTGTTATCGTCATTATTATCCTCATAATTATCGTCGTTCATATCGTCGTGATTTTGTCATAATCATCGTTGTTATGTCGTCGTTATTATCGTCATTATCTTCGTTGTTATCGTTGTTATTATCCTCATAATTATCGTCGTTAATATCGTCGTTATTTTGTCATAATCATCGTCGTTAATGTCGTCGTTATTATCGTCATTATCTACGTTGTTATCGTCATAAATATCATCGTTAATATCGTCGTTATTATTGTCATTATCTTCTTTTTATCGTCGTTATTATCGTCGTTAATATCGTCGTTATTATCGTCGTTATTATCGTCGTTAATATCGTCCTTAATATCGTCATTATCATCGTTGTTATGGTCCTTATTATCCTCATAATTATCGTCGTTAATATCGTCGTTATTTTGTCATAATCATTGTCGTTAATGTCGTCGTTATTATCGTCATTATCTTCGTTGTTATCGTCATAAATATCATCGTTAATATCGTCGTTATTATTGTCATTATCTTCTTTTTATCGTCGTAATTATCGTCGTTAATATCGTCGTTATTATCGTCGTTATTATCGTCGTTAATCTCGTCATTATCATCGTTGTTATCGTCCTTATTATCCTCATAATTATCGTCGTTAATATCGTCGTTATTTTGTCATAATCATCGTCGTTAATGTCGTCGTTATTATCGTCATTATCATCGTTGTTATCGTCCTTATTATCGTCATAATTATCGTCGTTAATATCGTCGTTATTTTGTCATAATCATCGTCGTTAATATCGTCGTTATTATTGTCATTATCTTCTTTTTATCGTCGTTATTATCGTCGTTAATATCGTCGTTATTATCGTCGTTATTATCGTCGTTAATGTCGTCGTTAATATCGTCATTATCATCGTCGTTATCGTCCTTATTAACCTCATAATTATCGTCGTTAATATCGTCGTTATTTTGTCATAATCATCGTCGTTAATGTCGTCGTTATTATCGTCATTATCATCGTTGTTATCGTCCTTATCATCCTCATAATTATCGTCGTTAATATCATCGTTATTTTGTCATAATCATCGTCGTTAATGTCGTCGTTATTATCGTCATTATCTACGTTGTTATCGTCATAAATATCATCGTTAATATCGTCGTTATTATTGTCATTATCTTCTTTTTATCGTCGTTTTTATCGTTGTTAATATCGTCGTTATTATCGTCGTTATTATCGTCGTTAATGTCGTCGTTATTATCGTCATTATCATCGTTGTTATCGTCCTTATCATCCTCATAATTATCGTCGTTAATATCGTCGTTATTTTGTCATAATCATCGTCGTTAATGTCGTCGTTATTATCGTCATTATCTTCGTTGTTATCGTCATAAATATCATCGTTAATATCGTCGTTATTATTGTCATTATCTTCTTTTTATCGTCGTTATTATCGTCGTTAATATCGTCGTTATTATCGTCGTTATTATCGTCGTTAATGTCGTCGTTATTATCGTCATTATCTTCGTTGTTATCGTCATTATTATCCTCATAATTATCGTCGTTAATATCGTCGTTATTTTGTCATAATCATCGTCGTTAATGTCCTCGTTATTATCGTCATTATCATCGTTGTTATCGTCCTTATTATCCTCATAATTATCGTGGTTAATATCGTCGTTATTTTGTCATAATCATCGTCGTTAATGTCGTCGTTATTATCGTCATTATCTTCGTTGTTATCGTCATAAATATCATCGTTAATATCGTCGTTATTATTGTCATTATCTTCTTTTTATCGTCGTTATTATCGTCGTTAATATCGTCGTTATTATCGTCGTTATTATCGTCGTTAATGTCGTCGTTATTATCGTCATTATCTTCGTTGTTATCGTCGTTATTATCCTCATAATTATCGTCGTTAATATCGTCGTTATTTTGTCATAATCATCGTCGTTAATGTCCTCGTTATTATCGTCATTATCATCGTTTTTATCGTCCTTATTATCCTCATCATTATCGTGGTTAATATCGTCGTTATTTTGTCATAATCATCGTCGTTAATGTCGTTGTTATTATCGTCATTATCTTCGTTGTTATCGTCATAAATATCATCGTTAATATCGTCGTTATTATTGTCATTATCTTCTTTTTATCGTCGTTATTATCGTCGTTATTATCGTCGTTATTATCGTCGTTAATGTCGTCGTTAATATCGTCATTATCATCGTTGTTATCGTCCTTATTATCCTTATAATTATCGTCGTTAATATCGTCGTTATTTTGTCATAATCATCGTCGTTAATGTCGTCGTTATTATCGTCATTATCTTCGTTGTTATCGTCATAAATATCATCGTTAATATCGTCGTTATTATTGTCATTATCTTCTTTTTATCGTCGTTATTATCGTCGTTAATATCGTCGTTATTATCGTCGTTATTATCGTCGTTAATGTCGTCGTTATTATCGTCATTATCTTCGTTGTTATCGTCGTTATTATCCTCATAATTATCGTCGTTAATATCGTCGTTATTTTGTCATAATCATCGTCGTTAATGTCCTCGTTATTATCGTCATTATCATCGTTTTTATCGTCCTTATTATCCTCATCATTATCGTGGTTAATATCGTCGTTATTTTGTCATAATCATCGTCGTTAATGTCGTTGTTATTATCGTCATTATCTTCGTTGTTATCGTCATAAATATCATCGTTAATATCGTCGTTATTATTGTCATTATCTTCTTTTTATCGTCGTTATTATCGTCGTTATTATCGTCTTTATTATCGTCGTTATTATCGTCATTAATATCTTCGTTAATATCGTCATTATCATCGTTGTTATCGTCCTTATCATCCTCATAATTATCGTCGTTAATATCGTCGTTATTTTGTCATAATCAACGTCGTTAATTTCGTCGTTATTATCGTCATTATTATCGTTGTTATCGTCATAAATATCATCGTCAATATCGTCGTTATTATTGTCATTATCTTCTTTTTATCGTCGTTATTATCGTCGTTAATATCGTCGTTAATATCGTAATTATCATCGTTGTTATCGTCCTTATTATCCTCATAATTATCGTCGTTAATATCGTCGTTATTTTGTCATAATCATCGTCGTTAATGTCGTCGTTATTATCGTCATTATTATCGTTGTTATCGTCATAAATATCATCGTTAATATCGTCGTTATTATTGATATTATCTTCTTTTTATCGTCGTTATTATCGTCGTTAATATCGTCGTTATTATCGTCGTTATTATCGTCGTTAATATCGTCGTTAATATCGTAATTATCATCGTTGTTATCGTCCTTATCATCCTCATAATTATCGTCGTTAATATCGTCGTTACTTTGTCATAATCATCGTCGTTAATGTCGTCGTTATTATCGTCATTATCTACGTTGTTATCGTCATAAATATCATCGTTAATGTCGTCGTTATTATTGTCATTATCTTCTTTTTATCGTCGTTATTATCGTCGTTAATATCGTCGTTATTATCGTCGTTATTATCGTCGTTAATATCGTCGTTAATATCGTCATTATCATCGTCGTTATCGTCCTTATTAACCTCATAATTATCGTCGTTAATATCGTCGTTATTTTGTCATAATCATCGTCGTTAATGTCGTCGTTATTATCGTCATTATCATCGTTGTTATCGTCCTTATCATCCTCATAATTATCGTCGTTAATATCGTCGTTATTTTGTCATAATCATCGTCGTTAATGTCGTCGTTATTATCGTCATTATCTACGTTGTTATCGTCATAAATATCATCGTTAATATCGTCGTTATTATTGTCATTATCTTCTTTTTATCGTCGTTATTATCGTCGTTAATATCGTCGTTATTATCGTCGTTATTATCGTCGTTAATGTCGTCGTTATTATCGTCATTATCTTCGTTGTTATCGTCGTTATTATCCTCATAATTATCGTCGTTAATATCGTCGTTATTTTGTCATAATCATCGTCGTTAATGTCCTCGTTATTATCGTCATTATCATCGTTGTTATCGTCCTTATTATCCTCATAATTATCGTGGTTAATATCGTCGTTATTTTGTCATAATCATCGTCGTTAATGTCGTCGTTATTATCGTCATTATCTTCGTTGTTATCGTCATAAATGTCATCGTTAATATCGTCGTTATTATTGTCATTATCTTCTTTTTATCGTCGTAGTTATAGTCGTTAATATCGTCGTTAATATCGTCATTATCATCGTTGTTATCGTCCTTATTATCCTCATAATTATCGTCGTTAATATCGTCGTGATTTTGTCATAATCATCGTTGTTATGTCGTCGATATTATCGTCATTATCTTCGTTGTTATCGTCGTTATTATCCTCATAATTATCGTCGTTAATATCGTCTTTACTTTGTCATAATCATCGTCGTTAATGTCCTCGTTATTATCGTCATTATCTACGTTGTGTTCGTCATAAATATCATCGTTAATATTGTCGTTATTATTGTCATTATCTTCTTTTTATCGTCGTTATTATCGTCGTTAATATCGTCGTTATTATCGTCGTTATTATCTTCATTAATATCGTCGTTAATATCGTCACTATCATCGTTGTTATGGTCCTTATTATCCTCATAATTATCGTCGTTAATATCGTCGTTATTTTGTCATAATCATCGTCGTTAATGTCGTCGTTATTATCGTCATTATCATCGTTGTTATCGTCCTTAACATCCTCATAATTATCGTCGTTAATATCGTTATTTTGTCATAATCATCGTCGTTAATGTCGTCGTTATTATCGTCATTATCTACGTTAATATCGTCAGAAATATCATCGTTAATATCGTCGTTATTATTGTCATTATCTTCTTTTTATCGTCGTTATTATCGTCGTTAATATCGTCGTTATTATCGTCGTTATTATCGTCGTTAATGTCGTCGTTATTATCGTCATTATCTTCGTTGTTATCGTCGTTATTAACTTCATAATTATCGTCGTTAATATCGTCGTTATTTTGTCATAATCATCGTTGTTATGTCGTCGTTATTATCGTCATTATCTTCGTTGTTATCGTCGTTATTATCCTCATAATTATCGTCGTTAATATCGTCGTTATTTTGTCATAATCATCGTCGTTAATGTCGTCGTTATTATTGTCATTATCTACGTTGTTATCGTCATAAATATCATCGTTAATATCGTCGTTATTATTGTCATTATCTTCTTTTTATCGTCGATATTATCGTCGTTAATATCGTCGTTATTATCGTCGTTATTATCGTCGTTAATATCGTCGTTAATATCGTCATTATCATCGTTGTTATCGTCCTTATTATCCTCATAAATATCGTCGTTAATATCGTCATTAATATCGTCGTTATTATCGTCGTTATTATCGTCGTTAATATCGTCGTTAATATCGTCATTATCATCGTTGTTATCGTCCTTAATATCCTCATAATTATCGTCGTTAATATCGTCGTTAATTTGTCATAATCATTGTCGTTAATGTCGTCGTTATTATCGTCATTATCTTCGTTGTTATCGTCATAAATATCATCGTTAATATCGTCGTTATTATTGTCATTATCTTCTTTTTATCGTCGTTATTATCGTCGTTAATATCGTCGTTATTATCGTGGTTATTATCGTCGTTAATATCGTCATTATCATCGTTGTTATCGTCCTTAATATCCTCATAATTATCGTCGTTAATATCGTCGTTATTTTGTCATAATCATCGTCGTTAATGTCGTCGTTATTATCGTCATTAACTTCGTTGTTATCGTCGTTATTATCGTCGTTAATATCGTCGTTATTATCGTCATAATTATCATCGTCATTATCGTCGTTTTTATCATCATAATTATAGTCGTTATTATCGTCGTTAATATCGTCATTGTCATCGTTGTTATCGTCGTTATTATCCCCATAATTATCGTCGTTAATATCGTCGATATTATCGTCATTATCTTCGTTGTTATCGTCGTTATTATCGTCGTTATTATCCTCATAATTATCGTCGTTAATATCGTCGTTATTTTGTCATAATCATCGTCGTTAATGTCGTCGTTATTATCGTCATTATCATCGTTGTTATCGTCCTTATCATCCTCATAATTATCGTCGTTAATATCGTCGTTATTTTGTCATAATCATCGTCGTTAATGTCGTCGTTATTATCGTCATTATCTACGTTGTTATCGTCATAAATATAATCGTTAATATCGTCGTTATTATTGTCATTATCTTCTTTTTATCGTCGTTATTATCGTCGTTATAATCGTCGTTATTATCGTTGTTAATATCGTTGTTAATATCGTCATTATCATCGTTGTTATCGTCCTTATTATCCTCATAATTATCGTCGTTAATATCGTCGTAATTTTGTCATAATCATCGTTGTTACGTCGTCGTTATTATCGTCATTATCTTCGTTGTTATCGTCCTTATTATCCTCATAATTATCGTCGTTAATATCGTCGTGATTTTGTCATAATCATCGTTGTTATGTCGTCGTTATTATCGTCATTATCTTCGTTGTTATCGTCATAAATATCATCGTTAATATCGTCGTTATTATTGTCATTATCTTCTTTTTATCGTCGTTATTATCGTCGTTAATATCGTCGTTATTATCGTGGTTATTATCGTCGTTAATATCGTCATTATCATCGTTGTTATCGTCCTTAATATCCTCATAATTATCGTCGTTAATATCGTCGTTATTTTGTCATAATCATCGTCGTTAATGTCGTCGTTATTATCGTCATTAACTTCGTTGTTATCGTCGTTATTATCGTCGTTAATATCGTCGTTATTATCGTCATAATTATCATCGTCATTATCGTCGTTTTTATCATCATAATTATAGTCGTTATTATCGTCGTTAATATCGTCATTGTCATCGTTGTTATCGTCGTTATTATCCCCATAATTATCGTCGTTAATATCGTCGATATTATCGTCATTATCTTCGTTGTTATCGTCGTTATTATCGTCGTTATTATCCTCATAATTATCGTCGTTAATATCGTCGTTATTTTGTCATAATCATCGTCGTTAATGTCGTCGTTATTATCGTCATTATCATCGTTGTTATCGTCCTTATCATCCTCATAATTATCGTCGTTAATATCGTCGTTATTTTGTCATAATCATCGTCGTTAATGTCGTCGTTATTATCGTCATTATCTACGTTGTTATCGTCATAAATATCATCGTTAATATCATCGTTATTATTGTCATTATCTTCTTTTTATCGTCGTTATTATCGTCGTTATAATCGTCGTTATTATCGTTGATAATATCGTCGTTAATATCGTCATTATCATCGTTGTTATCGTCCTTATTATCCTCATAATTATCGTCGTTAATATCGTCGTAATTTTGTCATAATCATCGTTGTTATGTCGTCGTTATTATCGTCATTATCTTCGTTGTTATCGTCGTTATTATCCTCATAATTATCGTCGTTAATATCGTCGTTATTTTGTCATAATCATCGTCGTTAATGTCGTCGTTATTATCGTCATTATCTTCGTTGTTATCGTCATAAATATCATCGTTAATATCGTCGTTATTATTGTCATTATCTTCTTTTTATCGTCGTTATTATCGTCGTTATTATCGTCGTTATTATCGTCGTTAATATCGTCGTTAATATCGTCATTATCATCGTTGTTATCGTCCTTATTATCCTCATAATTATCGTCGTTAATATCGTCGTTAATATCATCGTTATTATCGTCGTTATTATCGTCGTTAATATCGTCGTTAATATCGTCATTATCATCGTTGTTATCGTGCTTATTATCCTCATAATTATCGTCGTTAATATCGTCGTTATTTTGTCTTAAACATTGTCGTTAATGTCGTCGTTATTATCGTCATTATCTTCGTTGTTATCGTCATAAATATCATCGTTAATATCGTCGTTATTATTGTCATTATCTTCTTTTTATCGTCGTTATTATCGTCGTTAATATCGTCGTTATTATCGTCGTTATTATCGTCGTTAATATCGTCGTTAATATCGTCATTATCATCGTTGTTATCGTCCTTATTATCCTCATAATTATCGTCGTTAATATCGTCGTTATTTTCTCATAATCATCGTCGTTAATGTCGTCGTTATTATAGTCATTATCTTCGTTGTTATCGTCGTTATTATCGTCGTTAATATCGTCGTTATAATCGTCGTTATTATCGTCGTTATTATCGTTGTTAATATCGTCGTTAATATCGTCATTATCATCGTTTTTATCGTCCTTATTATCCTCGTAATTATCGTCGTTAATATCTTCGTGATTTTGTCATAATCATCGTTGTTATGTCGTCGTTATTATCGTCATTATCTTGGTTGTTATCGTCTTTATTATCCTCATATTTATCGTCGTTAATATCGTCGTTATTTTGTCATAATCATCGTCGTTAATGTCGTCGTTTTTATCGTCAATATCTACGTTGTTATCGTCATAAATATCATCGTTAATATCGTCGTTATTATTGTCATTATCTTCTTTTTATCGTCGTTATTATCGTCGTTAATATCGTCGTTATTATCGTCGTTATTATCGTCGTTAATATCGTCGTTAATATCGTCATTATCATCGTTGTTATCGTCCTTATTATCCTCATAATTATCGTCGTTAATATCGTCGTTATTTTGTCTTAATCATCGTCGTTAATATCGTCGTTAATATCGTCATTATCATCGTTGTTATCGTCCTTATTATCCTCATAATTATCGTCGTTAATATCGTCGTGATTTTGTCCTAATCATCGTTGTTATTTCGTCGTTATTATCGTCATTATCTTCGTTGTTATCGTCGTTATTATCCTCATAATTATCGTCGTTAATATCGTCGTTATTTTGTCATAATCATCGTCGTTAATGTCGTCGTTATTATCGTCATTATCTACGTTGTTATCGTCATAAATATCATCGTTAATATCGTCGTTATTATTGTCATTATCTTCTTTTTATCGTCGTTATTATCGTCGTTAATATCGTCGTTATCACCGTTGTTATCGTCCTTATTATCCTCATAAATATCTCCGTTAATATCGTCGTTATTTTGTCATAATCATCGTCGTTAATGTCGTCGTTATTATCGTCTTTATCATCGTTGTTATCGTCCTTATCATCCTCATAATTATCGTCGATAATATCGTCGTTATTTTGTCATAATCATAGTCGTTAATGTCGTCGTTATTATCGTCATTATCTACGTTGTTATCGTCATAAATATCATCGTTAATATCGTCGTTATTATTGTCATTATCTTCTTTTTATCGTCGTTATTATCGTCGTTAATATCGTCGTTAATATCGTCATTATCATCGTTGTTATCGTCGTTATTATCCTCATATTTATCGTCGTTAATATCGTCGTTATTTTGTCATAATCATCGTCGTTAATGTCGTCGTTTTTATCGTCATTATCTACGTTGTTATCGTCATAAATATCATCGTTAATATCGTCGTTATTATTGTCATTATCTTCTTTTTATCGTCGTTATTATCGTCGTTAATATCGTCGTTATTATCGTCGTTATTATCGTCGTTAATAACGTCGTTAATGTCGTCATTATCATCGTTGTTATCGTCCTTAATATCCTCATAATTATCGTCGTTAATATCGTCGTTATTTTGTCATAATCATCGTCGTTAATGTCGTCGTTATTATCGTCATTATCTTCGTTGATATCCTCGTTATTATCGTCGTTAATATCGTCGTTATTATCTTCATAATTATCATCGTCATTATCGTCGTTTTTATCATCATAATTATAGTCGTTATTATCGTCGTTAATATCGTCATTGTCATCGTTGTTATCGTCGTTATTATCACCATAATTATCGTCGTTAATATCGTCGATATTATCGTCATTATCTTCGTTGTTATCGTCGTTATTATCGTCGTTATTATCCTCATAATTATCGTCGTTAATATCGTCGTTATTTTGTCATAATCATCGTCGTTAATGTCGTCGTTATTATCGTCATTATCATCGTTGTTATCGTCCTTATCATCCTCATAATTATCGTCGTTAATATCGTCGTTATTTTGTCATAATCATCGTCGTTAATGTCGTCGTTATTATCGTCATTATCTTCGTTGTTATCGTCATAAATATCATCGTTAATATCGTCGTTATTATTGTCATTATCTTCTTTTTATTGTCGTTATTATCGTCGTTATAATCGTCGTTATTATCGTCGTTAATATCCTCGTTAATATCGTCATTATCATCGTTGTTATCGTCCTTATTATCCTCATAATTATCGTCGTTATTATCGTCGTTATAATCGTCGTTATTATCGTCGTTAATATCGTCGTTAATATCGTCATTATCATCGTTGTTATCGTCCTTATTATCCTCGTAATTATCGTCGTTAATATCGTCGTGATTTTGTCATAATCATCGTTGTTATGTCGTCGTTATTATCGTCATTATCTTCGTTGTTATCGTCCTTATCTTCCTCATAATTATCGTCGTTAATATCGTCGTTATTCTGTCATAATCATCGTCGTTAATGTCGTCGATATTATCGTCATTATCTACGTTGTTATCGTCATAAATATCATCGTTAATATCGTCGTTATTATCGTCATTATCTTCTTTTTATCGTCGTTATTATCGTCGTTAATATCGTCGTTATTATCGTCGTTATTATCGTCGTTAATGTCGTCGTTATTATCGTCATTATCATCGTTGTTATCGTCCTTATTATCCTCATAATTATCGTCGTTAATATCGTCGTTATTTTGTCATAATCATCGTCGTTATTGTCGTCGTTATTATCGTCATTATCTACTTTGTTATCGTCATAAATATCATCGTTAATATCGTCGTTATTATTGTCATTATCTTCTTTTTATCGTCGTTATTATCGTCGTTATAATCGTCGCTATAATCGTCGTTAATATCGTCGTTAATATCGTCATTATCATCGTTGTTATCGTCCTTATTATCCTCATAATTATCGTCGTTAATATCGTCGTTATTTTGTCATAATCATCGTCGTTAATGTCTTCGTTATTATCGTCATTATCTTCGTTGTTATCGTCATAAATATCATCGTTAATATCGTCGTTATTATTGTCATTATCTTCTTTTTATTGTCGTTATTATCGTCGTTATAATCGTCGTTATTATAGTCGTTAATATCGTCGTTAATATCGTCATTATCATCGTTGTTATCGTCCTTATTATCCTCATAATTATCGTCGTTAATATCGCCGTTATTTTGTCATAATCATCGTCGTTAATGTCGTCGTTATTATCGTCATTATCTTCGTTGTTATCGTCATAAATATCATCGTTAATATCGTCGTTATTATTGTCATTATCTTCTTTTTATCGTCGTTATTATCGTCGTTAATATCGTCGTTAATATCGTCATTATCATCGTTGTTATCGTCGTTATTATCCTCATATTTATCGTCGTTAATATCGTCGTTATTTTGTCATAATCATCGTCGTTAATGTCGTCGTTTTTATCGTCATTATCTACGTTGTTATCGTCATAAATATCATCGTTAATATCGTCGTTATTATTGTCATTATCTTCTTTTTATCGTCGTTATTATCGTCGTTAATATCGTCGTTATTATCGTCGTTATTATCGTCGTTAATAACGTCGTTAATGTCGTCATTATCATCGTTGTTATCGTCCTTAATATCCTCATAATTATCGTCGTTAATATCGTCGTTATTTTGTCATAATCATCGTCGTTAATGTCGTCGTTATTATCGTCATTATCTTCGTTGATATCCTCGTTATTATCGTCGTTAATATCGTCGTTATTATCTTCATAATTATCATCGTCATTATCGTCGTTTTTATCATCATAATTATAGTCGTTATTATCGTCGTTAATATCGTCATTGTCATCGTTGTTATCGTCGTTATTATCACCATAATTATCGTCGTTAATATCGTCGATATTATCGTCATTATCTTCGTTGTTATCGTCGTTATTATCGTCGTTATTATCCTCATAATTATCGTCGTTAATATCGTCGTTATTTTGTCATAATCATCGTCGTTAACGTCGTCGTTATTATCGTCATTATCATCGTTGTTATCGTCCTTAACATCCTCATAATTATCGTCGTTAATATCGTCGTTATTTTGTCATAATCATCGTCGTTAATATCGTCGTTATTATTGTCATTATCTTCTTTTTATGGTCGTTATTATCGTCGTTATAATCGTCGTTATTATCGTCGTTAATATCGTCGTTAATATCGTCATTATCATCGTTGTTATCGTCCTTATTATCCTCATAATTATCGTCGTTAATATCGTCGTGATTTTGTCATAATCATCGTTGTTATGTCGTTGTTATTATCGTCATTATCTTCGTTGTTATCGTCGTTATTATCCTCATAATTATCGTCGTTAATATCGTCGTTATTTTGTCATAATCATCGTCGTTAATGTCGTCGTTATTATCGTCATTATCTACGTTGTTATCGTCATAAATATCATCGTTAATATAGTCGTTATTATTGTCATTATCTTCTTTTTATCGTCGTTATTATCGTCGTTAATATTGTCGTTATTATCGTCGTTATTATCGTCGTTAATATCGTCGTTAATATCGTCATTATCCTCGTTGTTATCGTCCTTATTATCCTCATAATTATCGTCGTTATTATCGTCGTTAATATCGTCGTTATTATCGTCGTTAATATCGTCGTTAATATCGTCATTATCATCGTTGTTATCGTCCTTATTATCCTCGTAATTATCGTCGTTAATATCGTCGTGATTTTGTCATAATCATCGTTGTTATGTCGTCGTTATTATCGTCATTATCTTCGTTGTTATCGTCCTTATCATCCTCATAATTATCGTCGTTAATATCGTCGTTATTCTGTCATAATCATCGTCGTTAATGTCGTCGATATTATCGTCATTATCTACGTTGTTATCGTCATAAATATCATCGTTAATATCGTCGTTATTATCGTCATTTTCTTCTTTTTATCGTCGTTAATATCGTCGTTAATATCGTCGTTATTATCGTCGTTATTATCGTCGTTAATGTCGTCGTTATTATCGTCATTATCATCGTTGTTATCGTCCTTATTATCCTCATAATTATCGTCGTTAATATCGTCGTTATTTTGTCATAATCATCGTCGTTATTGTCGTCGTTATTATCGTCATTATCTACTTTGTTATCGTCATAAATATCATCGTTAATATCGTCGTTATTATTGTCATTATCTTCTTTTTATCGTCGTTATTATCGTCGTTATAATCGTCGCTATAATCGTCGTTAATATCGTCGTTAATATCGTCATTATCATCGTTGTTATCGTCCTTATTATCCTCATAATTATCGTCGTTAATATCGTCGTGATTTTGTCATAATCATCGTTGTTATGTCGTCGTTATTATCGTCATTATCTTCGTTGTTATCGTCGTTATTATCCTCATAATTATCGTCGTTAATATCGTCGTTATTTTGTCATAATCATCGTCGTTAATGTCGTCGTTATTATCGTCATTATCTACGTTGTTATCGTCATAAATATCATCGTTAATATCGTCGTTATTATTGTCATTATCTTCTTTTTATCGTCGTTATTATCGTCGTTAATATCGTCGTTATTATCGTCGTTATTATCGTCGTTAATATCGTCGTTAATATCGTCATTATCATCGTTGTTATCGTCCTTATTATTCTCATAATTATCGTCGTTAATATCGTCGTTATTTTGTCATAATCATCGTCCTTAATATCGTCGTTAATATCGTCATTATCACCGTTGTTATCGTCCTTATTATCCTCATAATTATCGCCGTTAATATCGTCGTTATTTTGTCATAATCATCGTCGTTAATGTCGTCGTTATTATCGTCATAATCATCGTTGTTAACATCCTTATCATCCTCATAATTATCGTCGTTAATATCGTCGTTATTTTGTCATAATCATCGTCGTTAATGTCGTCGTTATTATCGTCATTATCTACGTTGTTATCGTCATAAATATCATCGTTAATATCGGCGTTATTATTGTCATTATCTTCTTTTTATCGTCGTTATTATCGTCGTTAATATCGTCGTTAATATCGTCATTATCATCGTTGTTATCGTCCTTATTATCCTCATAATTATCGTCGTTAATATCGTCGTTAATATCGTCGTTATTATCGTCGTTATTATCGTCGTTAATATCGTCGTTAATATCGTCATTATCATCGTTGTTATCGTCCTTATTATCCTCATAATTATCGTCGTTAATATCGTCGTTATTTTGTCATAATCATCGTCGTTAATGTCTTCGTTATTATCGTCATTATCTTCGTTGTTATCGTCATAAATATCCTCATAATTATCGTCGTTAATATCGTCGTTATTTTGTCATAATCATCGTCGTTAATGTCTTCGATATTATCGTCATTATCTTCGTTGTTATCGTCATAAATATCATCGTTAATATCGTCGTTATTATTGTCATTATCTTCTTTTTATTGTCGTTATTATCGTCGTTATAATCGTCGTTATTATAGTCGTTAATATCGTCGTTAATATCGTCATTATCATCGTTGTTATCGTCCTTATTATCCTCATAATTATCGTCGTTAATATCGTCGTTATTTTGTCATAATCATCGTCGTTAATGTCTTCGTTATTATCGTCATTATCTTCGTTGTTATCGTCATAAATATCATCGTTAATATCGTCGTTATTATTGTCATTATCTTCTTTTTATCGTCGTTATTATCGTCGTTAATATCGTCGTTATTATCGTCGTTATTATCGTCGTTAATATCGTCGTTAATATCGTCATTATCATCGTTGTTATCGTCCTTATTATTCTCATAATTATCGTCGTTAATATCGTCGTTATTTTGTCATAATCATCGTCGTTAATATCGTCGTTAATATCGTCATTATCACCGTTGTTATCGTCCTTATTATCCACATAATTATCGCCGTTAATATCGTCGTTATTTTGTCATAATTATCGTCGTTAATGGCGTCGTTATTATCGTCATTATCATCGTTGTTATCATCCTTATCATCCTCATAATTATCGTCGTTAATATCGTCGTTATTTTGTCATAATCATCGTCGTTAATGTCGTCGTTATTATCGTCATTATCTACGTTGTTATCGTCATAAATATCATCGTTAATATCGTCGTTATTATTGTCATTATCTTCTTTTTATCGTCGTTATTATCGTCGTTAATATCGTCGTTAATATCGTCATTATCATCGTTGTTATCGTCCTTATTATCCTCATAATTATCGTCGTTAATATCGTCGTTAATATCGTCGTTATTATCGTCGTTATTATCGTCGTTAATATCGTCGTTAATATCGTCATTATCATCGTTGTTATCGTCCTTATTATCCTCATAATTATCGTCGTTAATATCGTCGTTATTTTGTCATAATCATCGTCGTTAATGTCTTCGATATTATCGTCATTATCTTCGTTGTTATCGTCATAAATATCATCGTTAATATCGTCGTTATTATTGTCATTATCTTCTTTTTATTGTCGTTATTATCGTCGTTATAATCGTCGTTATTATAGTCGTTAATATCGTCGTTAATATCGTCATTATCATCGTTGTTATCGTCCTTATTATCCTCATAATTATCGTCGTTAATATCGTCGTTATTTTGTCATAATCATCGTCGTTAATGTCGTCGTTATTATCGTCATTATCTTCGTTGTTATCGTCATAAATATCATCGTTAATATCGTCGTTATTATTGTCATTATCTTCTTTTTATCGTCGTTATTATCGTCGTTATAATCGTCGTTATTATCGTCGTTAATATCGTCGTTAATATCGTCATTATCATCGTTGTTATCGTCCTTATTATCCTCATAATTATCGTCGTTAATATCGTCGTGATTTTGTCATAATCATCGTTGTTATGTCGTCGTTATTATCGTCATTATCTTCGTTGTTATCGTCGTTATTATCCTCATAATTATCGTCGTTAATATCGTCGTTATTTTGTCATAATCATCGTCGTTAATGTCGTCGTTATTATCGTCATTATCAACGTTGTTATCGTCATAAATATCATCGTTAATATCGTCGTTATTATTGTCATTATCTTCTTTTTATCGTCGTTATTATCGTCGTTAATATCGTCGTTATTATCGTCGTTATTATCGTCGTTAATATCGTCGTTAATATCGTCATTATCATCGTTGTTATCGTCCTTATTATCCTCATAATTATCGTCGTTATTTTGTCATAATCATCGTCGTTAATATCGTCGTTAATATCGTCATTATCATCGTTGTTATCGTCCTTATTATCCTCATAATTATCGTCGTTAATATCGTCGTTATTTTGTCATAATCATCGTCGTTAATGTCGTCGTTATTATCGTCATTATCATCGTTGTTATCGTCCTTATCATCCGCATAATTATCTTCGTTAATATCGTCGTTATTTTGTCATAATCATCGTCGTTAATGTCGTCGTTATTATCGTCATTATCTACGTTGTTATCGTCATAAATATCATCGTTAATATCGTCGTTATTATCGTCATTATCTTCTTTTTATCGTCGTTATTATAGTCGTTAATATCGTCGTTATTATCGTCGTTATTATCGTCGATAATGTCGTCGTTATTATCGTCATTATCTTCGTTGTTATCGTCGTTATTATCTTCATAATTATCGTCGTTAATATCGTCGTTATTTTGTCATAATCATCGTCGTTAATGTCGTCGTTATTATCGTCATTATCTACGTTGTTATCGTCATAAATATCATCGCTAAAATCGTCGTTATTATTGTCATTATCTTCTTTTTATCGTCGTTATTATCGTCGTTAATATCGTCGTTATTATCGTCGTTATTATCGTCTTTAATATCGTCGTTAATATCGTCATTATCATCGTTGTTATCGTCCTTATTATCCTCATAATTATCGTCGTTAATATCGTCGTTATTTTGTCATATTCATCGTCGTTAATGTCGTCGTTATTAACGTCATTATCTACGTTGTTATCGTCATAAATATCATCGTTAATATCGTCGTTATTATTGTCATTATCTTCTTTTTATCGTCGTTATTATCGTCGTTAATATCGTCGTTATTATCGTCGTTATTATCGTCGTTAATGTCGTCGTTATTATCGTCATTATCATCGTTGTTATCGTCCTTATTATCCTCATAATTATCGTCGTTAATATCGTCGTTATTTTGTCATATTCATCGTCGTTAATGTCGTCGTTATTATCGTCATTATCTACGTTGTTATCGTCATAAATATCATCGTTAATATCGTCGTTATTATTGTCATTATCTTCTTTTTATCGTCGTTATTATCGTCGTTATTATCGTCGTTAATATCGTCGTTATAATCGTCGTTATTATCGTCGTTATTATCGTCGTTAATATCGTCGTTAATATCGTCATTATCATCGTTGTTATCGTCCTTATTATCCTCATAATTATCGTCGTTAATATCGTCGTTATTTTGTCATATTCATCGTCGTTAATGTCGTCGTTATTATCGTCATTATCTACGTTGTTATCGTCATAAATATCATCGTTAATATCGTCGTTATTATTGTCATTATCTTCTTTTTATCGTCGTTATTATCGTCGTTAATATCGTCGTTATTTTCGTCGTTAATATCGTCGTTAATATCGTCATTATCATCGTTGTTATCGTCCTTATTATCCTCATAATTATCGTCGTTAATATCGTCGTTAATATCGTCGTTATTATCTTCGTTATTATCGTCGTTAATATCGTCGTTAATATCGTCATTAGCATCGTTGTTATCGTCCATAATATCCTCATAATTATCGTCGTTAATATCGTCGTTAATTTGTCATAATCATCGTCGTTAATGTCGTCGTTATTATCGTCATTATCTTCGTTGTTATCGTCATAAATATCATCGTTAATATCGTCGTTATTATTGTCATTATCTTCTTTTTATCGACGTTATTATCGTCGTAAATATCGTCGTTATTATCGTCGTTATTATCGTCGTTAATATCGTCGTTAATATCGTCATTATCATCGTTGTTATCGTCCTTATTATCCTCATAATTATCGTCGTTAATATCGTCGTTATTTTCTCATAATCATCGTCGTTAATGTCGTCGTTATTATAGTCATTATCTTCGTTGTTATCGTCGTTATTATCGTCGTTAATATCATCGTTATAATCGTCGTTATTATCGTCGTTATTATCGTTGTTAATATCGTCGTTAATATCGTCATTATCATCGTTGTTATCGTCCTTATTATCCTCGTAATTATCGTCGTTAATATCTTCGTGATTTTGTCATAATCATCGTTGTTATGTCGTCGTTATTATCGTCATTATCTTCGTTGTTATCGTCGTTATTATCCTCATATTTATCGTCGTTAATATCGTCGTTATTTTGTCATAATCATCGACGTTAATGTCGTCGTTATTATCGTCATTATCTTCGTTGTTATCGTCGTTATTATCCTCATAATTATCGTCGTTAATATCGTCGTTATTTTGTCATAATCATCGTCGTTAATGTCGTCGTTATTATCGTCATTATCTACGTTGTTATCGTCATTAATATCATCGTTAATATCGTCGTTATTATTGTCATTATCTTCTTTTTATCGTCGTTATTATCGTCGTTAATATTGTCGTTTTTATCGTCGTTATTATCGTCGTTAATGTCGTCGTTATTATCGTCATTATCATCGTTGTTATCGTCCTTATCATCCTCCTAATTATCGTCGGTAATATCGTCGTTATTTTGTCATATTCATCGTCGTTAATGTCGTCGTTATTATCGTCATTATCTACGTTGTTATCGTCATAAATATAATCGTTAATATCGTCGTTATTATTGTCATTATCTTCTTTTTATCGTCGTTATTATCGTCGTTATTATCGTCGTTATTATCGTCCTTAATATCGTCGTTAATATCGTCATTATCATCGTTGTTATCGTCCTTATTATCCTCATAATTATCGTCGTTAATATCGTCGTTAATATCGTCGTTATTATCGTCGTTATTATCGTCGTTAATATCGTCGTTAATATCGTCATTATCATCGTTGTTATCGTCCTTATTATCCTCATAATTATCGTCGTTAATATCGTCGTTATTTTGTCATAAACATCGTCGTTAATGTCGTCGTTATTATCGTCATTTTCTTCGTTGTTATCGTCATAAATATCATCGTTAATATCGTCGTTATTATTGTCATTATCTTCTTTTTATCGTCGTTATTATCGTCGTTAATATCGTCGTTATTATCGTCGTTATTATCGTCGTTAATATCGTCGTTAATATCGTCATTATCATCGTTGTTATCGTCCTTAATATCCTCATAATTATCGTCGTTAATAACGTCGTTATTTTGTCATAATCATCGTCGTTAATGTCGTCGTTATTATCGTCATTATCTTCGTTGTTATCGTCGTTATTATCGTCGTTAATATCGTCGTTATTTTGTCATAATCATCGTCGTTAATGTCGTCGTTATTATCGTCATTATCTTCGTTGTTATCGTGTTTATTATCCTCATAATTATCGTTTAATATCGTCGTTATTTTGTCATAATCATCGTCGTTAATGTCGTCGTTATTATCGTCATTATCTACGTTGTTATCGTCATAAATATCATCGTTAATATCGTCGTTATTATTGTCATTATCTTCTTTTTATCGTCGTTATTATCGTCGTTAATATCGTCGTTATTATCGTCGTTATTATCGTCGTTAATATCGTCGTTAATATCGTCATTATCATCGTTGTTATCGTCCTTATTATCCTCATAATTATCGTCGTTAATATCGTCGTTATTTTCTCATAATCATCGTCGTTAATGTCGTCGTTATTATAGTCATTATCTTCGTTGTTATCGTCCTTATTATCCTCATAATTATCGTCGTTAATATCGTCGTTATTTTCTCATAATCATCGTCGTTAATGTCGTCGTTATTATAGTCATTATCTTCGTTGTTATCGTCGTTATTATCGTCGTTAATATCGTCGTTACAATCGTCGTTATTATCGTCGTTATTATCGTTGTTAATATCGTCGTTAATATCGTCATTATCATCGTTGTTATCGTCCTTATTATCCTCGTAATTATCGTCGTTAATATCTTCGTGATTTTGTCATAATCATCGTTGTTATGTCGTCGTTATTATCGTCATTATCTTCGTTGTTATCGTCGTTATTATCCTCATAATTATCGTCGTTAATATCGTCGTTATTTTGTCATAATTATCGTCGTTAATGTCGTCGTTATTATCGTCATTATCTACGTTGTTATCGTCATAAATATCATCGTTAATATCGTCGTTATTATTGTCATTATCTTCTTTTTATCGTCGTTATTATCGTCGTTAATATCGTCGTTTTTATCGTCGTTATTATCGTCGTTAATTTCGTCGTTATTATCGTCATTATCATCGTTGTTATCGTCCTTATCATCCTCCTAATTATCGTCGGTAATATCGTCGTTATTTTGTCATATTCATCGTCGTTAATGTCGTCGTTATTATCGTCATTATCTACGTTGTTATCGTCATAAATATCATCGTTAATATCGTCGTTATTATTGTCATTATCTTCTTTTTATCGTCGTTATTATCGTCGTTATTATCGTCGTTATTATCGTCCTTAATATCGTCGTTAATATCGTCATTATCATCGTTGTTATCGTCCTTATTATCCTCATAATTATCGTCGTTAATATCGTCGTTAATATCGTCGTTATTATCGTCGTTATTATCGTCGTTAAAATCGTCGTTAATATCGTCATTATCATCGTTGTTATCGTCCTTATTATCCTCATAATTATCGTCGTTAATATCGTCGTTATTTTGTCATAATCATCGTCGTTAATGTCGTCGTTATTATCGTCATTATCTTCGTTGTTATCGTCATAAATATCATCGTTAATATCGTCGTTATTATTGTCATTATCTTCTTTTTATCGTCGTTATTATCGTCGTTAATATCGTCGTTATTATCGTCGTTATTATCGTCGTTAATATCGTCGTTAATATCGTCATTATCATCGTTGTTATCGTCCTTAATATCCTCATAATTATCGTCGTTAATAACGTCGTTATTTTGTCATAATCATCGTCGTTAATGTCGTCGTTATTATCGTCATTATCTTCGTTGTTATCGTCGTTATTATCGTCGTTAATATCGTCGTTATTTTGTCATAATCATCGTCGTTAATGTCGTCGTTATTATCGTCATTATCTTCGTTGTTATCGTGTTTATTATCCTCATAATTATCGTTTAATATCGTCGTTATTTTGTCATAATCATCGTCGTTAATGTCGTCGTTATTATCGTCATTATCTACGTTGTTATCGTCATAAATATCATCGTTAATATCGTCGTTATTATTGTCATTATCTTCTTTTTATCGTCGTTATTATCGTCGTTAATATCGTCGTTATTATCGTCGTTATTATCGTCGTTAATATCGTCGTTAATATCGTCATTATCATCGTTGTTATCGTCCTTATTATCCTCATAATTATCGTCGTTAATATCGTCGTTATTTTCTCATAATCATCGTCGTTAATGTCGTCGTTATTATAGTCATTATCTTCGTTGTTATCGTCGTTATTATCGTCGTTAATATCGTCGTTACAATCGTCGTTATTATCGTCGTTATTATCGTTGTTAATATCGTCGTTAATATCGTCATTATCATCGTTGTTATCGTCCTTATTATCCTCGTAATTATCGTCGTTAATATCTTCGTGATTTTGTCATAATCATCGTTGTTATGTCGTCGTTATTATCGTCATTATCTTCGTTGTTATCGTCGTTATTATCCTCATAATTATCGTCGTTAATATCGTCGTTATTTTGTCATAATTATCGTCGTTAATGTCGTCGTTATTATCGTCATTATCTACGTTGTTATCGTCATAAATATCATCGTTAATATCGTCGTTATTATTGTCATTATCTTCTTTTTATCGTCGTTATTATCGTCGTTAATATCGTCGTTTTTATCGTCGTTATTATCGTCGTTAATGTCGTCGTTATTATCGTCATTATCATCGTTGTTATCGTCCTTATCATCCTCCTAATTATCGTCGGTAATATCGTCGTTATTTTGTCATATTCATCGTCGTTAATGTCGTCGTTATTATCGTCATTATCTACGTTGTTATCGTCATAAATATCATCGTTAATATCGTCGTTATTATTGTCATTATCTTCTTTTTATCGTCGTTATTATCGTCGTTATTATCGTCGTTATTATCGTCCTTAATATCGTCGTTAATATCGTCATTATCATCGTTGTTATCGTCCTTATTATCCTCATAATTATCGTCGTTAATATCGTCGTTAATATCGTCGTTATTATCGTCGTTATTATCGTCGTTAATATCGTCGTTAATATCGTCATTATCATCGTTGTTATCGTGCTTATTATCCTCATAATTATCGTCGTTAATATCGTTGTTATTTTGTCATAAACATCGTCGTTAATGTCGTCGTTATTATCGTCATTATCTTCGTTGTTATCGTCATAAATATCATCGTTAATATCGTCGTTATTATTGTCATTATCTTCTTTTTATCGTCGTTATTATCGTCGTAAATATCGTCGTTATTATCGTCGTTATTATCGTCGTTAATATCGTCGTTAATATCGTCATTATCATCGTTGTTATCGTCCTTATTATCCTCATAATTATCGTCGTAAATATCGTCGTTATTTTCTCATAATCATCGTCGTTAATGTCGTCGTTATTATAGTCATTATCTTCGTTGTTATCGTCGTTATTATCGTCGTTAATATCGTCGTTATAATCGTCGTTATTATCGTCGTTATTATCGTTGTTAATATCGTCGTTAATATCGTCATTATCATCGTTGTTATCGTCCTTATTATCCTCGTAATTATCGTCGTTAATATCTTCGTGATTTTGTCATAATCATCGTTGTTATGTCGTCGTTATTATCGTCATTATCTTCGTTGTTATCGTCGTTATTATCCTCATATTTATCGTCGTTAATATCGTCGTTATTTTGTCATAATCATCGACGTTAATGTCGTCGTTTTTATCGTCATTATCTACGTTGTTATCGTCATAAATATCATCGTTAATATCGTCGTTATTATTGTCATTATCTTCTTTTTATCGTCGTTATTATCGTCGTTAATATCGTCGTTATTATCGTCGTTATTATCGTCGTTAATAACGTCGTTAATGTCGTCATGATCATCGTTGTTATCGTCCTTAATATCCTCATAATTATCGTCGTTAATATCGTCGTTATTTTGTCATAATCATCGTCGTTAATGTCGTCGTTATTATCGTCATTATCTTCGTTGTTATCTTCGTTATTATCGTCGTTAATATCGTCGTTATTATCGTCATAATTATCATCGTCATTATCGTCGTTTTTATCATCATAATTATAGTCGTTATTATCGTCGTTAATATCGTCATTGTCATCGTTGTTATCGTCGTTATTATCCCCATAATTATCGTCGTTAATATCGTCGATATTATCGTCATTATCTTCGTTGTTATCGTCGTTATTATCGTCGTTATTATCCTCATAATTATCGTCGTTAATATCGTCGTTATTTTGTCATAATCATCGTCGTTAATGTCGTCGTTATTATCGTCATTATCATCGTTGTTATCGTCCTTATCATCCTCATAATTATCGTCGTTAATATCGTCGTTATTTTGTCATAATCATCGTCGTTAATGTCGTCGTTATTATCGTCATTATCTACGTTGTTATCGTCATAAATATCATCGTTAATATCGTCGTTATTATTGTCATTATCTTCTTTTTATCGTCGTTATTATCGTCGTTATAATCGTCGTTATAATCGTCGTTAATATCGTCGTTAATATCGTCATTATCATCGTTGTTATCGTCCTTATTATCCTCATAATTATCGTCGTTAATATCGTCGTGATTTTGTCATAATCATCGTTGTTATGTCGTCGTTATTATCGTCATTATCTTCGTTGTTATCGTCGTTATTATCCTCATAATTATCGTCGTTAATATCGTCGTTATTTTGTCATAATCATCGTCGTTAATGTCGTCGTTATTGTGGTCATTATCTACGTTGTTATCGTCATAAATATCATCGATAATATCGTCGTTATTATTGTCATTATCTTCTTTTTATCGTCGTTATTATCGTCGTTAATATCGTCGTTATTATCGTCGTTATTATCGTCGTTAATATCGTCGTTAATATCGTCATTATCATCGTTGTTATCGTCCTTATTATTCTCATAATTATCGTCGTTAATATCGTCGTTATTTTGTCATAATCATCGTCGTTAATATCGTCGTTAATATCGTCATTATCACCGTTGTTATCGTCCTTATTATCCTCATAATTATCGCCGTTAATATCGTCGTTATTTTGTCATAATCATCGTCGTTAATGTCGTCGTTATTATCGTCATTATCATCGTTGTTATCTTCATAAATATCATCGTTAATATCGTCGTTATTATTGTCATTATCTTCTTTTTATCGTCGTTATTATCGTCGTTAATATCGTCGTTATTATCGTCGTTATTTTCGTCGTTAATATCGTCGTTAATATCGTCATTATCATCGTTGTTATCGTCCTTATTATCCTCATAATTATCGTCGTTAATATCGTCGTTAATATCGTCGTTATTATCTTCGTTATTATCGTCGTTAATATCGTCGTTAATATCGTCATTAGCATCGTTGTTATCGTCCATAATATCCTCATAATTATCGTCGTTAATATCGTCGTTAATTTGTCATAATCATCGTCGTTAATGTCGTCGTTATTATCGTCATTATCTTCGTTGTTATCGTCATAAATATCATCGTTAATATCGTCGTTATTATTGTCATTATCTTCTTTTTATCGTCGTTATTATCGTCGTTAATATCGTCGTTATTATCGTGGTTATTATCGTCGTTAATATCGTCATTATCATCGTTGTTATCGTCCTTAATATCCTCATAATTATCGTCGTTAATATCGTCGTTATTTTGTCATAATCATCGTCGTTAATGTCGTCGTTATTAACGTCATTAACTTCGTTGTTATCGTCGTTATTATCGTCGTTAATATCGTCGTTATTATCGTCATAATTATCATCGTCATTATCGTCGTTTTTATCATCATAATTATAGTCGTTATTATCGTCGTTAAAATCGTCGTTAATATCGTCATTATCATCGTTGTTATCGTCCTTATTATCCTCATAATTATCGTCGTTAATATCGTCGTTATTTTGTCATAATCATCGTCGTTAATGTCGTCGTTATTATCGTCATTATCTTCGTTGTTATCGTCATAAATATCATCGTTAATATCGTCGTTATTATTGTCATTATCTTCTTTTTATCGTCGTTATTATCGTCGTTAATATCGTCGTTATTATCGTCGTTATTATCGTCGTTAATATCGTCGTTAATATCGTCATTATCATCGTTGTTATCGTCCTTAATATCCTCATAATTATCGTCGTTAATAACGTCGTTATTTTGTCATAATCATCGTCGTTAATGTCGTCGTTATTATCGTCATTATCTTCGTTGTTATCGTCGTTATTATCGTCGTTAATATCGTCGTTATTTTGTCATAATCATCGTCGTTAATGTCGTCGTTATTATCGTCATTATCTTCGTTGTTATCGTGTTTATTATCCTCATAATTATCTTTTAATATCGTCGTTATTTTGTCATAATCATCGTCGTTAATGTCGTCGTTATTATCGTCATTACCTACGTTGTTATCGTCATAAATATCATCGTTAATATCGTCGTTATTATTGTCATTATCTTCTTTTTATCGTCGTTATTATCGTCGTTAATATCGTCGTTATTATCGTCGTTATTATCGTCGTTAATATCGTCGTTAATATCGTCATTATCATCGTTGTTATCGTCCTTATTATCCTCATAATTATCGTCGTTAATATCGTCGTTATTTTCTCATAATCATCGTCGTTAATGTCGTCGTTATTATAGTCATTATCTTCGTTGTTATCGTCGTTATTATCGTCGTTAATATCGTCGTTACAATCGTCGTTATTATCGTCGTTATTATCGTTGTTAATATCGTCGTTAATATCGTCATTATCATCGTTGTTATCGTCCTTATTATCCTCGTAATTATCGTCGTTAATATCTTCGTGATTTTGTCATAATCATCGTTGTTATGTCGTCGTTATTATCGTCATTATCTTCGTTGTTATCGTCGTTATTATCCTCATAATTATCGTCGTTAATATCGTCGTTATTTTGTCATAATTATCGTCGTTAATGTCGTCGTTATTATCGTCATTATCTACGTTGTTATCGTCATAAATATCATCGTTAATATCGTCGTTATTATTGTCATTATCTTCTTTTTATCGTCGTTATTATCGTCGTTAATATCGTCGTTTTTATCGTCGTTATTATCGTCGTTAATGTCGTCGTTATTATCGTCATTATCATCGTTGTTATCGTCCTTATCATCCTCCTAATTATCGTCGGTAATATCGTCGTTATTTTGTCATATTCATCGTCGTTAATGTCGTCGTTATTATCGTCATTATCTACGTTGTTATCGTCATAAATATCATCGTTAATATCGTCGTTATTATTGTCATTATCTTCTTTTTATCGTCGTTATTATCGTCGTTATTATCGTCGTTATTATCGTCGTTAATATCGTCGTTAATATCGTCATTATCATCGTTGTTATCGTCCTTATTATCCTCATAATTATCGTCGTTAATATCGTCGTTAATATCGTCGTTATTATCGTCGTTATTATCGTCGTTAATATCGTCGTTAATATCGTCATTATCATCGTTGTTATCGTGCTTATTATCCTCATAATTATCGTCGTTAATATCGTCGTTATTTTGTCATAAACATCGTCGTTAATGTCGTCGTTATTATCGTCATTATCTTCGTTGTTATCGTCATAAATATCATCGTTAATATCGTCGTTATTATTGTCATTATCTTCTTTTTATCGTCGTTATTATCGTCGTAAATATCGTCGTTATTATCGTCGTTATTATCGTCGTTAATATCGTCGTTAATATCGTCATTATCATCGTTGTTATCGTCCTTATTATCCTCATAATTATCGTCGTAAATATCGTCGTTATTTTCTCATAATCATCGTCGTTAATGTCGTCGTTATTATAGTCATTATCTTCGTTGTTATCGTCGTTATTATCGTCGTTAATATCGTCGTTATAATCGTCGTTATTATCGTCGTTATTATCGTTGTTAATATCGTCGTTAATATCGTCATTATCATCGTTGTTATCGTCCTTATTATCCTCGTAATTATCGTCGTTAATATCTTCGTGATTTTGTCATAATCATCGTTGTTATGTCGTCGTTATTATCGTCATTATCTTCGTTGTTATCGTCGTTATTATCCTCATATTTATCGTCGTTAATATCGTCGTTATTTTGTCATAATCATCGACGTTAATGTCGTCGTTTTTATCGTCATTATCTACGTTGTTATCGTCATAAATATCATCGTTAATATCGTCGTTATTATTGTCATTATCTTCTTTTTATCGTCGTTATTATCGTCGTTAATATCGTCGTTATTATCGTCGTTATTATCGTCGTTAATAACGTCGTTAATGTCGTCATGATCATCGTTGTTATCGTCCTTATTATCCTCATAATTATCGTCGTTAATATCGTCGTTATTTTGTCATAATCATCGTCGTTAATGTCGTCGTTATTATCGTCATTATCTTCGTTGTTATCTTCGTTATTATCGTCGTTAATATCGTCGTTATTATCGTCATAATTATCATCGTCATTATGGTCGTTTTTATCATCATAATTATAGTCGTTATTATCGTCGTTAATATCGTCATTGTCATCGTTGTTATCGTCGTTATTATCGTCGTTAATATCGTCGATATTATCGTCATTATCTTCGTTGTTATCGTCGTTATTATCGTCGTTATTATCCTCATAATTATCGTCGTTAATATCGTCGTTATTTTGTCATAATCATCGTCGTTAATGTCGTCGTTATTATCGTCATTATCATCGTTGTTATCGTCCTTATCATCCTCATAATTATCGTCGTTAATATCGTCGTTATTTTGTCATAATCATCGTCGTTAATGTCGTCGTTATTATCGTCATTATCTACGTTGTTATCGTCATAAATATCATCGTTAATATCGTCGTTATTATTGTCATTATCTTCTTTTTATCGTCGTTATTATCGTCGTTATAATCGTCGTTATAATCGTCGTTAATATCGTCGTTAATATCGTCATTATCATCGTTGTTATCGTCCTTATTATCCTCATAATTATCGTCGTTAATATCGTCGTGATTTTGTCATAATCATCGTTGTTATGTCGTCGTTATTATCGTCATTATCTTCGTTGTTATCGTCGTTATTATCCTCATAATTATCGTCGTTAATATCGTCGTTATTTTGTCATAATCATCGTCGTTAATGTCGTCGTTATTGTGGTCATTATCTACGTTGTTATCGTCATAAATATCATCGATAATATCGTCGTTATTATTGTCATTATCTTCTTTTTATCGTCGTTATTATCGTCGTTAATATCGTCGTTATTATCGTCGTTATTATCGTCGTTAATATCGTCGTTAATATCGTCATTATCATCGTTGTTATCGTCCTTATTATTCTCATAATTATCGTCGTTAATATCGTCGTTATTTTGTCATAATCATCGTCGTTAATATCGTCGTTAATATCGTCATTATAACCGTTGTTATCGTCCTTATTATCCTCATAATTATCGTCGTTAATATCGTCGTTAATTTGTCATAATCATCGTCGTTAATGTCGTCGTTATTATCGTCATTATCTTCGTTGTTATCGTCATAAATATCATCGTTAATATCGTCGTTATTATTGTCATTATCTTCTTTTTATCGTCGTTATTATCGTCGTTAATATCGTCGTTATTATCGTGGTTATTATCGTCGTTAATATCGTCATTATCATCGTTGTTATCGTCCTTAATATCCTCATAATTATCGTCGTTAATATCGTCGTTATTTTGTCATAATCATCGTCGTTAATGTCGTCGTTATTATCGTCATTAACTTCGTTGTTATCGTCGTTATTATCGTCGTTAATATCGTCGTTATTATCGTCATAATTATCATCGTCATTATCGTCGTTTTTATCATCATAATTATAGTCGTTATTATCGTCGTTAATATCGTCATTGTCATCGTTGTTATCGTCGTTATTATCCCCATAATTATCGTCGTTAATATCGTCGATATTATCGTCATTATCTTCGTTGTTATCGTCGTTATTATCGTCGTTATTATCCTCATAATTATCGTCGTTAATATCGTCGTTATTTTGTCATAATCATCGTCGTTAATATCGTCGTTATTTTGTCATAATCATCGTCGTTAATGTCGTCGTTATTATCGTCATTATCTACGTTGTTATCGTCATAAATATCATCGTTAATATCGTCGTTATTATTGTCATTATCTTCTTTTTATCGTCGTTATTATCGTCGTTAATATCGTCGTTATTATCGTCGTTATTATCGTCGTTAATATCGTCGTTAATATCGTCATTATCATCGTTGTTATCGTCCTTATTATCCTCATAATTATCGTCGTTAATATCGTCGTTATTTTGTCATAATCATCGTTGTTATCGTCCTTATTATCCTCATAATTATCGTCGTTAATATCGTCGTTATTTTGTCATAATCATCGTCGTTAATGTCGTCGTTATTATCGTCATTATCTTCGTTGTTATCGTCATAAATATCATCGTTAATATCGTCGTTATTATTGTCATTATCTTCTTTTTATCGTCGTTATTATTGTCATTATCTTCTTTTTATCTTCGTTATTATCGTCGTTATAATCGTCGTTATTATCGTCGTTAATATCGTCGTTAATATCGTCATTATCATCGTTGTTATCGTCCTTATTATCCTCATAATTATCGTCGTTAATATCGTCGTGATTTTGTCATAATAATCGTTGTTATGTCGTCGTTATTATCGTCATTATCTTCGTTGTTATCGTCGTTATTATCCTCATAATTATCGTCGTTAATATCGTCGTTATATTGTCATAATCATCGTCGTTAATGTCGTCGTTATTATCGTCATTATCTACGTTGTTATCGTCATTAATATCATCGTTAATATCGTCGTTATTATTGTCATTATCTTCTTTTTATCGTCGTTATAATCGTCGTTAATATTGTCGTTTTTATCGTCGTTATTATCGTCGTTAATGTCGTCGTTATTATCGTCATTATCATCGTTGTTATCGTCCTTATCATCCTCCTAATTATCGTCGGTAATATCGTCGTTATTTTGTCATATTCATCGTCGTTAATGTCGTCGTTATTATCGTCATTATCTACGTTGTTATCGTCATAAATATAATCGTTAATATCGTCGTTATTATTGTCATTATCTTCTTTTTATCGTCGTTATTATCGTCGTTATTATCGTCGTTATTATCGTCCTTAATATCGTCGTTAATATCGTCATTATCATCGTTGTTATCGTCCTTATTATCCTCATAATTATCGTCGTTAATATCGTCGTTAATATCGTCGTTATTATCGTCGTTATTATCGTCGTTAATATCGTCGTTAATATCGTCATTATCATCGTTGTTATCGTCCTTATTATCCTCATAATTATCGTCGTTAATATCGTCGTTATTTTGTCATAATCATCGTCGTTAATGTCGTCGTTATTATCGTCATTATCTTCGTTGTTATCGTCATAAATATCATCGTTAATATCGTCGTTATTATTGTCATTATCTTCTTTTTTCGTCGTTATTATCGTCGTTAATATCGTCGTTATTATCGTCGTTATTATCGTCGTTAATATCGTCGTTAATATCGTCATTATCATCGTTGTTATCGTCCTTAATATCCTCATAATTATCGTCGTTAATAACGTCGTTATTTTGTCATAATCATCGTCGTTAATGTCGTCGTTATTATCGTCATTATCTTCGTTGTTATCGTCGTTAATATCGTCGTTAATATCGTCGTTATTATCGTCGTTATTATCGTCGTTAATATCGTCGTTAATATCGTCATTATCATCGTTGTTATCGTCCTTATTATCCTCATAATTATCGTCGTTAATATCGTCGTTATTTTGTCATAATCATCGTCGTTAATGTCGTCGTTATTATCGTCATTATCTTCGTTGTTATCGTCATAAATATCATCGTTAATATCGTCGTTATTATTGTCATTATCTTCTTTTTATCGTCGTTATTATCGTCGTTAATATCGTCGTTATTATCGTCGTTATTATCGTCGTTAATATCGTCGTTAATATCGTTATTATCATCGTTGTTATCGTCCTTAATATCCTCATAATTATCGTCGTTAATAACGTCGTTATTTTGTCATAATCATCGTCGTTAATGTCGTCGTTATTATCGTCATTATCTTCGTTGTTATCGTCGTTATTATCGTCGTTAATATCGTCGTTATTTTGTCATAATCATCGTCGTTAATGTCGTCGTTATTATCGTCATTATCTTCGTTGTTATCGTGTTTATTATCCTCATAATTATCGTTTAATATCGTCGTTATTTTGTCATAATCATCGTCGTTAATGTCGTCGTTATTATCGTCATTATCTACGTTGTTATCGTCATAAATATCATCGTTAATATCGTCGTTATTATTTTCATTATCTTCTTTTTATCGTCGTTATTATCGTCGTTAATATCGTCGTTATTATCGTCGTTATTATCGTCGTTAATATCGTCGTTAATATCGTCATTATCATCGTTGTTATCGTCCTTATTATCCTCATAATTATCGTCGTTAATATCGTCGTTATTTTCTCATAATCATCGTCGTTAATGTCGTCGTTATTATAGTCATTATCTTCGTTGTTATCGTCGTTATTATCGTCGTTAATATCGTCGTTACAATCGTCGTTATTATCGTCGTTATTATCGTTGTTAATATCGTCGTTAATATCGTCATTATCATCGTTGTTATCGTCCTTAATATCCTCGTAATTATCGTCGTTAATATCTTCGTGATTTTGTCATAATCATCGTTGTTATGTCGTCGTTATTATCGTCATTATCTTCGTTGTTATCGTCGTTATTATCCTCATAATTATCGTCGTTAATATCGTCGTTATTTTGTCATAATTATCGTCGTTAATGTCGTCGTTATTATCGTCATTATCTACGTTGTTATCGTCATAAATATCATCGTTAATATCGTCGTTATTATTGTCATTATCTTCTTTTTATCGTCGTTATTATCGTCGTTAATATCGTCGTTAATATCGTCATTATCATCGTTGTTATCGTCCTTATTATCCTCATAATTATCGTCCTTAATATCGTCGTTAATATCGTCATTATCATCGTTGTTATCGTCTTTATTATCCTCATAATTATCGTCGTTAATATCGTCGTTAATATCGTCGTTATTATCGTCGTTATTATCGTCGTTAATATCGTCGTTAATATCGTCATTATCATCGTTGTTATCGTGCTTATTATCCTCATAATTATCGTCGTTAATATCGTCGTTATTTTGTCATAAACATCGTCGTTAATGTCGTCGTTATTATCGTCATTATCTTCGTTGTTATCGTCATAAATATCATCGTTAATATCGTCGTTATTATTGTCATTATCTTCTTTTTATCGTCGTTATTATCGTCGTAAATATCGTCGTTATTATCGTCGTTATTATCGTCGTTAATATCGTCGTTAATATCGTCATTATCATCGTTGTTATCGTCCTTATTATCCTCATAATTATCGTCGTTAATATCGTCGTTATTTTCTCATAATCATCGTCGTTAATGTCGTCGTTATTATAGTCATTATCTTCGTTGTTATCGTCGTTATTATCGTCGTTAATATCGTCGTTATAATCGTCGTTATTATCGTCGTTATTATCGTTGTTAATATCGTCGAGAATATCGTCATTATCATCGTTGTTATCGTCCTTATTATCCTCGTAATTATCGTCGTTAATATCTTCGTGATTTTGTCATAATCATCGTTGTTATGTCGTCGTTATTATCGTCATTATCTTCGTTGTTATCGTCGTTATTATCCTCATATTTATCGTCGTTAATATCGTCGTTATTTTGTCATAATCATCGACGTTAATGTCGTCGTTTTTATCGTCATTATCTACGTTGTTATCGTCATAAATATCATCGTTAATATCGTCGTTATTATTGTCATTATCTTCTTTTTATCGTCGTTATTATCGTCGTTAATATCGTCGTTATTATCGTCGTTATTATCGTCGTTAATAACGTCGTTAATGTCGTCATGATCATCGTTGTTATCGTCCTTAATATCCTCATAATTATCGTCGTTAATATCGTCGTTATTTTGTCATAATCATCGTCGTTAATGTCGTCGTTATTATCGTCATTATCTTCGTTGTTATCTTCGTTATTATCGTCGTTAATATCGTCGTTATTATCGTCATAATTATCATCGTCATTATGGTCGTTTTTATCATCATAATTATAGTCGTTATTATCGTCGTTAATATCGTCATTGTCATCGTTGTTATCGTCGTTATTATCCCCATAATTATCGTCGTTAATATCGTCGTTATTATCGTCATTATCTTCGTTGTTATCGTCGTTATTATCGTCGTTATTATCCTCATAATTATCGTCGTTAATATCGTCGTTATTTTGTCATAATCATCGTCGTTAATGTCGTCGTTATTATCGTCATTATCATCGTTGTTATCGTCCTTATCATCCTCATAATTATCGTCGTTAATATCGTCGTTATTTTGTCATAATCATCGTCGTTAATGTCGTCGTTATTATCGTCATTATCTACGTTGTTATCGTCATAAATATCATCGTTAATATCGTCGTTATTATTGTCATTATCTTCTTTTTATCGTCGTTATTATCGTCGTTATAATCGTCATTATAATCGTCGTTAATATCGTCGTTAATATCGTCATTATCATCGTTGTTATCGTCCTTATTATCCTCATAATTATCGTCGTTAATATCGTCGTGATTTTGTCATAATCATCGTTGTTATGTCGTCGTTATTATCGTCATTATCTTCGTTGTTATCGTCGTTATTATCCTCATAATTATCGTCGTTAATATCGTCGTTATTTTGTCATAATCATCGTCGTTAATGTCGTCGTTATTGTGGTCATTATCTACGTTGTTATCGTCATAAATATCATCGTTAATATCGTCGTTATTATTGTCATTATCTTCTTTTTATCGTCGTTATTATCGTCGTTAATATCGTCGTTATTATCGTCGTTATTATCGTCGTTAATATCGTCGTTAATATCGTCATTATCATCGTTGTTATCGTCCTTATTATTCTCATAATTATCGTCGTTAATATCGTCGTTATTTTGTCATAATCATCGTCGTTAATATCGTCGTTAATATCGTCATTATCACCGTTGTTATCGTCCTTATTATCCTCATAATTATCGCCGTTAATATCGTCGTTATTTTGTCATAATCATCGTCGTTAATGTCGTCGTTATTATCGTCATTATCATCGTTGTTATCTTCATAAATATCATCGTTAATATCGTCGTTATTATTGTCATTATCTTCTTTTTATCGTTGTTATTATCGTCGTTAATATCGTCGTTATTATCGTCGTTATTTTCGTCGTTAATATCGTCGTTAATATCGTCATTATCATCGTTGTTATCGTCCTTATTATCCTCATAATTATCGTCGTTAATATCGTCGTTAATATCGTCGTTATTATCTTCGTTATTATCGTCGTTAATATCGTCGTTAATATCGTCATTAGCATCGTTGTTATCGTCCATAATATCCTCATAATTATCGTCGTTAATATCGTCGTTAATTTGTCATAATCATCGTCGTTAATGTCGTCGTTATTATCGTCATTATCTTCGTTGTTATCGTCATAAATATCATCGTTAATATCGTCGTTATTATTGTCATTATCTTCTTTTTATCGTCGTTATTATCGTCGTTAATATCGTCGTTATTATCGTGGTTATTATCGTCGTTAATATCGTCATTATCATCGTTGTTATCGTCCTTAATATCCTCATAATTATCGTCGTTAATATCGTCGTTATTTTGTCATAATCATCGTCGTTAATGTCGTCGTTATTATCGTCATTAACTTCGTTGTTATCGTCGTTATTATCGTCGTTAATATCGTCGTTATTATCGTCATAATTATCATCGTCATTATCGTCGTTTTTATCATCATAATTATAGTCGTTATTATCGTCGTTAATATCGTCATTGTCATCGTTGTTATCGTCGTTATTATCCCCATAATTATCGTCGTTAATATCGTCGATATTATCGTCATTATCTTCGTTGTTATCGTCGTTATTATCGTCGTTATTATCCTCATAATTATCGTCGTTAATATCGTCGTTATTTTGTCATAATCATCGTCGTTAATATCGTCGTTATTTTGTCATAATCATCGTCGTTAATGTCGTCGTTATTATCGTCGTTAATATCGTCGTTAATATCGTCATTATCATCGTTGTTATCGTCCTTATTATCCTCATAATTATCGTCGTTAATATCGTCGTTATTTTGTCATAATCATCGTCGTTAATGTCGTCGTTATTATCGTCATTATCTTCGTTGTTATCGTCATAAATATCATCGTTAATATCGTCGTTATTATTGTCATTATCTTCTTTTTATCGTCGTTATTATCGTCGTTAATATCGTCGTTATTATCGTCGTTATTATCGTCGTTAATATCGTCGTTAATATCGTCATTATCATCGTTGTTATCGTCCTTAATATCCTCATAATTATCGTCGTTAATAACGTCGTTATTTTGTCATAATCATCGTCGTTAATGTCGTCGTTATTATCGTCATTATCTTCGTTGTTATCGTCGTTATTATCGTCGTTAATATCGTCGTTATTATCGTCATATTTATCATCGTCATTATCGTCGTTTTTATCATCATAATTATAGTCGTTATTATCGTCGTTAATATCGTCATTGTCATCGTTGTTATCGTCGTTATTATCCCCATAATTATCATCGTTAATATCGTCGTTATTATTGTCATTATCTTCTTTTTATCGTCGTTATTATCGTCGTTATAATCGTCGTTATAATCGTCGTTAATATCGTCGTTAATATCGTCATTATCATCGTTGTTATCGTCCTTATTATCCTCATAATTATCGTCGTTAATATCGTCGTGATTTTGTCATAATCATCGTTGTTATGTCGTCGTTATTATCGTCATTATCTTCGTTGTTATCGTCGTTATTATCCTCATAATTATCGTCGTTAATATCGTCGTTATTTTGTCATAATCATCGTCGTTAATGTCGTCGTTATTGTGGTCATTATCTACGTTGTTATCGTCATAAATATCATCGTTAATATCGTCGTTATTATTGTCATTATCTTCTTTTTATCGTCGTTAATATCGTCGTTAATATCGTCGTTATTATCGTCGTTATTATCGTCGTTAATATCGTCGTTAATATCGTCATTATCATCGTTGTTATCGTCCTTATTATTCTCATAATTATCGTCGTTAATATCGTCGTTATTTTGTCATAATCATCGTCGTTAATATCGTCGTTAATATCGTCATTATCACCGTTGTTATCGTCCTTATTATCCTCATAATTATCGCCGTTAATATCGTCGTTATTTTGTCATAATCATCGTCGTTAATGTCGTCGTTATTATCGTCATTATCATCGTTGTTATCTTCATAAATATCATCGTTAATATCGTCGTTATTATTGTCAATATCTTCTTTTTATCGTCGTTATTATCGTCGTTAATATCGTCGTTATTATCGTCGTTATTTTCGTCGTTAATATCGTCGTTAATATCGTCATTATCATCGTTGTTATCGTCCTTATTATCCTCATAATTATCGTCGTTAATATCGTCGTTAATATCGTCGTTATTATCTTCGTTATTATCGTCGTTAATATCGTCGTTAATATCGTCATTAGCATCGTTGTTATCGTCCATAATATCCTCATAATTATCGTCGTTAATATCGTCGTTTTTATTTGTCAATTTTGATTATTTGTCATAATCATCGTCGTTAATGTCGTCGTTATTATCGTCATTATCTTCGTTGATATCGTCATAAATATCATCGTTAATATCGTCGTTATTATTGTCATTATCTTCTTTTTATCGTCGTTATTATCGTCGTTAATATCGTCGTTATTATCGTGGTTATTATCGTCGTTAATATCGTCTTTATCATCGTTGTTATCGTCCTTAATATCCTCATAATTATCGTCGTTAATATCGTCGTTATTTTGTCATAATCATCGTCGTTAATGTCGTCGTTATTATCGTCATTAACTTCGTTGTTATCGTCGTTATTATCGTCGTTAATATCGTCGTTATTATCGTCATAATTATCATCGTCATTATCGTCGTTTTTATCATCATAATTATAGTCGTTATTATCGTCGTTAATATCGTCATTGTCATCGTTGTTATCGTCGTTATTATCCCCATAATTATCGTCGTTAATATCGTCGATATTATCGTCATTATCTTCGTTGTTATCGTCGTTATTATCGTCGTTATTATCCTCATAATTATCGTCGTTAATATCGACGTTATTTTGTCATAATCATCGTCGTTAATATCGTCGTTATTTTGTCATAATCATCGTCGTTAATGTCGTCGTTATTATCGTCATTATCTACGTTGTTATCGTCATAAATATCATCGTTAATATCGTCGTTATTATTGTCATTATCTTCTTTTTATCGTCGTTATTATCGTCGTTAATATCGTCGTTATTATCGTCGTTATTATCGTCGTTAATATCGTCGTTAATATCGTCATTATCATCGTTGTTATCGTCCTTATTATCCTCATAATTATCGTCGTTAATATCGTCGTTATTTTGTCATAATCATCGTCGTTAATATCGTCGTTAATATCGTCATTATCATCGTTGTTATCGTCCTTATTATCCTCATAATTATCGTCGTTAATATCGTCGTTATTTTGTCATAATCATCGTCGTTAATGTCGTCGTTATTATCGTCATTATCTTCGTTGTTATCGTCATAAATATCATCGTTAATATCGTCGTTATTATTGTCATTATCTTCTTTTTATCGTCGTTATTATTGTCATTATCTTCTTTTTATCTTCGTTATTATCGTCGTTATAATCGTCGTTATTATCGTCGTTAATATCGTCGTTAATATCGTCATTATCATCGTTGTTATCGTCCTTATTATCCTCATAATTATCGTCGTTAATATCGTCGTGATTTTGTCATAATAATCGTTGTTATGTCGTCGTTATTATCGTCATTATCTTCGTTGTTATCGTCGTTATTATCCTCATAATTATCGTCGTTAATATCGTCGTTATTTTGTCATAATCATCGTCGTTAATGTCGTCGTTATTATCGTCATTATCTACGTTGTTATCGTCATTAATATCATCGTTAATATCGTCGTTATTATTGTCATTATCTTCTTTTTATCGTCGTTATTATCGTCGTTAATATTGTCGTTTTTATCGTCGTTATTATCGTCGTTAATGTCGTCGTTATTATCGTCATTATCATCGTTGTTATCGTCCTTATCATCCTCCTAATTATCGTCGGTAATATCGTCGTTATTTTGTCATATTCATCGTCGTTAATGTCGTCGTTATTATCGTCATTATCTACGTTGTTATCGTCATAAATATAATCGTTAATATCGTCGTTATTATTGTCATTATCTTCTTTTTATCGTCGTTATTATCGTCGTTATTATCGTCGTTATTATCGTCCTTAATATCGTCGTTAATATCGTCATTATCATCGTTGTTATCGTCCTTATTATCCTCATAATTATCGTCGTTAATATCGTCGTTAATATCGTCGTTATTATCGTCGTTATTATCGTCGTTAATATCGTCGTTAATATCGTCATTATCATCGTTGTTATCGTCCTTAATATCCTCATAATTATCGTCGTTAATAACGTCGTTATTTTGTCATAATCATCGTCGTTAATGTCGTCGTTATTATCGTCATTATCTTCGATGTTATCGACGTTATTATCGTCGTTAATATCGTCGTTATTATCGTCATAATTATCATCGTCATTATCGTCGTTTTTATCATCATAATTATAGTCGTTATTATCGTCGTTAATATCGTCATTGTCATCGTTGTTATCGTCGTTATTATCCCCATAATTATCGTCGTTAATATCGTCGATATTATCGTCATAATCTTCGTTGTTATCGTCGTTATTATCGTCGTTATTATCCTCATAATTATCGTCGTTAATATCGTCGTTATTTTGTCATAATCATCGTCGTTAATGTCGTCGTTATTATCGTCATTATCATCGTTGTTATCGTCCTTATCATCCTCATAATTATCGTCGTTAATATCGTCGTTATTTTGTCATAATCATCGTCGTTAATGTCGTCGTTATTATCGTCATTATCTACGTTGTTATCGTCATAAATATCCTCGTTAATATCGTCGTTATTATTGTCATTATCTTCTTTTTATCGTCGTTATTATCGTCGTTATAATCGTCGTTAATATCGTCGTTAATATCGTCATTATCATCGTTGTTATCTTCCTTATTATCCTCGTAATTATCGTCGTTAATATCTTCGTGATTTTGTCATAATCATCGTTGTTATGTCGTCGTTATTATCGTCATTATCTTCGTTGTTATCGTCGTTATTATCCTCATATTTATCGTCGTTAATTTCGTCGTTATTTTGTCATAATCATCGACGTTAATGTCGTCGTTTTTATCGTCATTATCTACGTTGTTATCGTCATAAATATTATCGTTAATATCGTCATTATTATTGTCATTATCTTCTTTTTATTGTCTTTATTATCGTCGTTAATATCGTCGTTAATATCGTCGTTAATATCGTCATTATCATCGTTGTTATCGTCCTTATCATCCTCATAATTATCGTCGTTAATATCGTCGTTATTTTGTCATAATCATCGTCGTTAATGTCGTCGTTATTATCGTCATTATCTACGTTGTTATCGTCATAAATATCATCGTCAATATCGTCGTTATTATTGTCATTATCTTCTTTTTATCGTCGTTATTATCGTCGTTATTATCGTCGTTATTATCGTCCTTAATATCGTCGTTAATATCGTCATTATCATCGTTGTTATCGTCCTTATTATCCTCATAATTATCGTCGTTAATATCGTCGTTATTATCGTTATTATCATCGTTGTTATCGTCGTTATTATCCGCATAATTATCGTCGTTAATATCGTCGTTATTATCGTCGTTATTATCGTCGTTATTATCGTCGTTAATATCGTCGTTAATATCGTCATTATCATCGTTGTTATCGTCCTTATTATCCTCATAATTATCGTCGTTAATATCGTCGTTATTTTGTCATAATCATCGTCGTTAATGTCTTCGTTATTATCGTCATTATCTACGTTGTTATCGTCATAAATATCATCGTTAATATCGTCGTTATTATTGTCATTATCTTCTTTTTATCGTCGTTATTATCGTCGTTAATATCGTCGTTATTATCGTCGTTATTATCGTCGTTAATAACGTCGTTAATGTCGTCATTATCATCGTTGTTATCGTCCTTAATATCCTCATAATTATCGTCGTTAATATCGTCGTTATTTTGTCATAATCATCGTCGTTAATGTCGTCGTTATTATCGTCATTATCTTCGTTGTTATCTTCGTTATTATCGTCGTTAATATCGTCGTTATTATCGTCATAATTATCATCGTCATTATGGTCGTTTTTATCATCATAATTATAGTCGTTATTATCGTCGTTAATATCGTCATTGTCATCGTTGTTATCGTCGTTATTATCCCCATAATTATCGTCGTTAATATCGTCGATATTATCGTCATTATCTTCGTTGTTATCGTCGTTATTATCGTCGTTATTATCCTCATAATTATCGTCGTTAATATCGTCGTTATTTTGTCATAATCATCGTCGTTAATGTCGTCGTTATTATCGTCATTATCATCGTTGTTATCGTCATAAATATCATCGTTAATATCGTCGTTATTATTGTCATTATCTTCTTTTTATCGTCGTTATTATCGTCGTTATAATCGTCGTTATAATCGTCGTTAATATCGTCGTTAATATCGTCATTATCATCGTTGTTATCTTCCTTATTATCCTCATAATTATCGTCGTTAATATCGTCGATATTTTGTCATAATCATCGTCGTTAATATCGTCGTTAATATCGTCATTATCATCGTTGTTATCGTCCTTATTATTCTCATAATTATCGTCGTTAATATCGTCGTTATTTTGTCATAATCATCGTCGTTAATGTCGTCGTTAATATCGTCATTATCATCGTTGTTATCGTCCTTATTATCCTTATAATTATCGTCGTTAATATCGTCGTTATTTTTTCATAATCATCGTCGTTAATGTCGTCGTTATTATCGTCATTATCTTCGTTGTTATCGTGTTTATTATCCACATAATTATCGTCGTTAATATCGTCGTTATTTTGTCATAATCATCGTCGTTAATGTCGTCGTTATTATCGTCATTATCATCGTTGTTATCGTCCTTATCATCCTCATAATTATCGTCGTTAATATCGTCGTTATTTTGTCATATTCATCGTCGTTAATGTCGTCGTTATTATCGTCATTATCTACGTTGTTATCGTCATAAATATCATCGTTAATATCGTCGTTATTATTGTCATTATCTTCTTTTTATCGTCGTTATTATCGTCGTTAATATCGTCGTTATTATCGTCGTTATTATCGTCGTTAATGTCGTCGTTATTATCGTCATTATCTTCGTTGTTATCGTCGTTATTATCCTCATAATTATCGTCGTTAATATCGTCGTTATTTTGTCATAATCATCGTCGTTAATGTCGTCGTTATTATCGTCATTATCATCGTTGTTATCGTCCTTATCATCCTCATAATTATCGTCGTTAATATCGTCGTTATTTTGTCATAATCATCGTCGTTAATGTCGTCGTTATTATCGTCATTATCTACGTTGGTATCGTCATAAATATCATCGTTAATATCGTCGTTATTATTGTCATTATCTTCTTTTTATCGTCGTTAGTATCGTCGTTATAATCGTCGTTATTATCGTCGTTAATATCGTCGTTAATATCGTCATTATCATCGTTGTTATCGTCCTTATTATCCTAATAATTATCGTCGTTAATATCGTCGTGATTTTGTCATAATCATCGTTGTTATGTCGTCGTTATTATCGTCATTATCTTCGTTGATATCGTCGTTATTATCCTCATAATTATCGTCGTTAATATCGTCGTTATTTTGTCATAATCATCGTCGTTAATGTCGTCGTTATTATCGTCATTATCTACGTTGTTATCGTCATAAATATCATCGTTAATATCGTCGTTATTATTGTCATTATCTTCTTTTTATCGTCGTTATTATCGTCGTTAATATCGTCGTTGTTATCGTCGTTATTATCGTCGTTAATATCGTCGTTAATATCGTCATTATCATCGTTGTTATCGTCCTTATTATCCTCATAATTATCGTCGTTAATATCGTCGTTATTTTGTCATCATCGTCGTTAATGTCGTCGTTATTATCGTCATTATCTTCGTTGTTATCGTCGTTATTATCGTCGTTAATATCGTCGTTATTATCGTCGTTATAATCGTCGTTATTATCGTCGTTAATATCGTCGTTAATATCGTCATTATCATCGTTGTTATCGTCCTTAATATCCTCATAATTATCGTCGTTAATATCGTCGTTATTTTATCATAATCATCGTCGTTAATGTCGTCGTTATTATCGTCATTATCTTCGTTGTTATCGTCCTTATCATCCTCATAATTATCGTCGTTAATATCGTCGTTATTTTGTCATAATCATCGTCGTTAATGTCGTCGTTATTATCGTCATTATCTACGTTGTTATCGTCATAAATATCATCGTTAATATCGTCGTTATTATTGTCATTATCTTCTTTTTATCGTCGTTATTATCGTCGTTAATATCGTCGTTATTATCGTCGTTATTATCGTCGTTAATGTCGTCATTATCATCGTTGTTATCGTCCTTATTATCCTAATAATTATCGTCGTTAATATCGTCGTGATTTTGTCATAATCATCGTTGTTATGTCGTCGTTATTATCGTCATTATCTTCGTTGTTATCGTCGTTATTATCCTCATAATTATCGTCGTTAATATCGTCGTTATTTTGTCATAATCATCGTCGTTAATGTCGTCGTTATTATCGTCATTATCTACGTTGTTATCGTCATAAATATCATCGTTAATATCGTCGTTATTATTGTCATTATCTTCTTTTTATCGTCGTTATTATCGTCGTTATAATCGTCGTTATTATCGTCGTTAATATCGTCGTTAATATCGTCATTATCATCGTTGTTATCGTCCTTATTATCCTAATAATTATCGACGTTAATATCGTCGTGATTTTGTCATAATCATCGTTGTTATGTCGTCGTTATTATCGTCATTATCTTCGTTGTTATCGTCGTTATTATCCTCATAATTATCGTCGTTAATATCGTCGTTATTTTGTCATAATCATCGTCGTTAATGTAGTCGTTATTATCGTCATTATCTACGTTGTTATCGTCATAAATATCATCGTTAATATCGTCGTTATTATTGTCATTATCTTCTTTTTATCGTCGTTATTATCGCCGTTAATATCGTCGTTATTATCGTCGTTATTATCGTCGTTAATATCGTCGTTAATATCGTCATTATCATCGTTGTTATCGTCCTTATTATCCTCATAATTATCGTCGTTAATATCGTCATTAATATCGTCGTTATTATCGTCGTTATTATCGTCGTTAATATCGTCGTTAATATCGTCATTATCATCGTTGTTATCGTCCTTAATATCCTCATAATTATCGTCGTTAATATCGTCGTTAATTTGTCATAATCATCGTCGTTAATGTCGTCGTTATTATCGTCATTATCTTCGTTGTTATCGTCATAAATATCGTCGTTAATATCGTCGTTATTATTGTCATTATCTTCTTTTTATCGTCGTTATTATCGTCGTTAATATCGTCGTTATTATCGTGGTTATTATCGTCGTTAATATCGTCATTATCATCGTTGTTATCGTCCTTAATATCCTCATAATTATCGTCGTTAATATCGTCGTTATTTTGTCATAATCATCGTCGTTAATGTCGTCGTTATTATCGTCATTATCTACGTTGGTATCGTCATAAATATCATCGTTAATATCGTCGTTATTATTGTCATTATCATCTTTTTATCGTCGTTATTATCGTCGTTATAATCGTCGTTATTATCGTCGTTAATATCGTCGTTAATATCGTCATTATCATCGTTGTTATCGTCCTTATTATCCTAATAATTATCGTCGTTAATATCATCGTGATTTTGTCATAATCATCGTTGTTATGTCGTCGTTATTATCGTCATTATCATCGTTGTTATCGTCCTTATAATCCTCATAATTATCGTCGTTAATATCGTCGTTATTTTGTCATAATCATCGTCGTTAATGTCGTCGTTATTATCGTCATTATCTACGTTGATATCGTCAGAAATATCATCGTTAATATCGTCGTTATTATTGTCATTATCTTCTTTTTATCGTCGTTATTATCGTCGTTAATATCGTCGTTATTATCGTCGTTATTATCGTCGTTAATGTCGTCGTTATTATCGTCATTATCTTCGTTGTTATCGTCGCTATTATCCTCATAATTATCGTCGTTAATATCGTCGTTATTTTGTCATAATCATCGTCGTTAATGTCGTCGTTATTATCGTCATTATCATCGTTGTTATCGTCCTTATCATCCTCATAATTATCGTCGTTAATATCGTCGTTATTTTGTCATAATCATCGTCGTTAATGTCGTCGTTATTATCGTCATTATCTACGTTGTTATCGTCATAAATATCATCGTTAATATCGTCGTTATTATTGTCATTATCTTCTTTTTATCGTCGTTATTATCGTCGTTATAATCGTCGTTATTATCGTCGTTAATATCGTCGTTAATATCGTCATTATCATCGTTGTTATCGTCCTTATTATCCTAATAATTATCGTCGTTAATATCGTCGTGATTTTGTCATAATCATCGTTGTTATGTCGTCGTTATTATCGTCATTATCTTCGTTGTTATCGTCGTTATTATCCTCATAATTATCGTCGTTAATATCGTCGTTATTTTGTCATAATCATCGTCGTTAATGTCGTCGTTATTATCGTCATTATCTACGTTGTTATCGTCATAAATATCATCGTTAATATCGTCGTTATTATTGTCATTATCTTCTTTTTATCGTCGTTATTATCGTCGTTAATATCGTCGTTATTATCGTCGTTATTATCGTCGTTAATATCGTCGTTAATATCGTCATTATCATCGTTGTTATCGTCCTTATTATCCTCATAATTATCGTCGTTAATATCGTCATTAATATCGTCGTTATTATCGTCGTTATTATCGTCGTTAATATCGTCGTTAATATCGTCATTATCATCGTTGTTATCGTCCTTAATATCCTCATAATTATCGTCGTTAATATCGTCGTTAATTTGTCATAATCATCGTCGTTAATGTCGTCGTTATTATCGTCATTATCTTCGTTGTTATCGTCATAAATATCATCGTTAATATCGTCGTTATTATGGTCATTATCTTCTTTTTATCGTCGTTATTATCGTCGTTAATATCGTCGTTATTATCGTGGTTATTATCGTCGTTAATATCGTCATTATCATCGTTGTTATCGTCCTTAATATCCTCATAATTATCGTCGTTAATATCGTCGTTATTTTGTCATAATCATCGTCGTTAATGTCGTCGTTATTATCGTCATTAACTTCGTAGTTATCGTCGTTATTATCGTCGTTAATATCGTCGTTATTATCGTCATAATTATCATCGTCATTATCGTCGTTTTTATCATCATAATTATAGTCGTTATTATCGTCGTTAATATCGTCATTGTCATCGTTGTTATCGTCGTTATTATCCCCATAATTATCGTCGTTAATATCGTCGATATTATCGTCATTATCTTCGTTGTTATCGTCGTTATTATCGTCGTTATTATCCTCATAATTATCGTCGTTAATATCGTCGTTATTTTGTCATAATCATCGTCGTTAATGTCGTCGTTATTATCGTCATTATCATCGTTGTTATCGTCCTTATCATCCTCATAATTATCGTCGTTAATATCGTCGTTATTTTGTCATAATCATCGTCGTTAATGTCGTCGTTATTATCGTCATTATCTACGTTGTTATCGTCATAAATATCATCGTTAATATCGTCGTTATTATTGTCATTATCTTCTTTTTATCGTCGTTATTATCGTCGTTAATATCGTCGTTATTATCGTCGTTATTATCGTCGTTAATATCGTCGTTAATATCGTCATTATCATCGTTGTTATCGTCCTTATTATCCTCATAATTATCGTCGTTAATATCGTCGTTATTTTGTCATAATCATCGTCGTTAATATCGTCGTTAATATCGTCATTATCATCGTTGTTATCGTCCTTATTATCCTCATAATTATCGTGGTTAATATCGTCGTTATTTTGTCATAATCATCGTCGTTAATGTCGTCGTTATTATCGTCATTATCATCGATGTTATCGTCCTTATCATCCTCATAATTATCGTCGTTAATATCGTCGTTATTTTGTCATAATCATCGTCGTTAATGTCGTCGTTATTATCGTCATTATCTACGTTGTTATCGTCATAAATATCATCGTTAATATCGTCGTTATTATTGTCATTATCTTCTTTTTATCGTCGTTATTATCGTCGTTTATATCGTCGTTATTATCGTCGTTATTATCGTCGTTAATATAGTCTTTAATATCGTCATTATCATCGTTGTTATCGTCCTTATTATCCTCATAATTATCGTCGTTAATATCGTCGTTATTTTGTCATAATCATCGTCGTTAATGTCGTCGTTATTATCGTCATTATCTTCGTTGTTATCGTCGTTATTATCGTTGTTAATAACGTCGTTATTATCGTCGTTATTATCGTCGTTATTATCGTCGTTAATATCGTCGTTAATATCGTCATTATCATCATTGTTATCGTCCTTTTTATCCTCATAATTATTGTCGTTAATATCGTCGTGATTTTGTCATAATCATCGTTTTTATGTCGTCGTTATTATCGTCATTATCTTCGTTGTTATCGTCGTTATTATCCTCATAATTATCGTCGTTAATATCGTCGTTATTTTGTCATAATCATCTTCGTTAATGTCGTCGTTATTATCGTCATTATCATCGTTGTTATCGTCCTTATTATCCTCATAATTATCGTCGTTAATATCGTCGCTATTTTGTCATAATCATCGTCGTTAATGTCGTCGTTATTATCATCATTATCTTCGTTGTTATCGTCGTTATTATCCTCATAATTATCGTCGTTAATATCGTCGTTATTTTGTCATAATCATCATCGTTAATGTCGTCGTTATTATCGTCATTATCTACGTTGTTATCGTCATAAATATCATCGTTAATATCGTCGTTATTATTGTCATTATCTTCTTTTTATCGTCGTTATTATCGTCGTTAATATCGTCGTTATTATCGTCGTTATTATCGTCGTTAATATCGTCGTTAATATCGTCATTATCATCGTTGTTATCGTCCTTATTATCCTCATAATTATCGTCGTTAATATCGTCGTTATTTTGTCATAATCATCGTCGTTAATATCGTCGTTAATATCGTCATTATCATCGTTGTTATCGTCCTTATTATCCTCATAATTATCGTGGTTAATATCGTCGTTATTTTGTCATAATCATCGTCGTTAATGTCGTCGTTATTATCGTCATTATCATCGATGTTATCGTCCTTATCATCCTCATAATTATCGTCGTTAATATCGTCGTTATTTTGTCATAATCATCGTCGTTAATGTCGTCGTTATTATCGTCATTATCTACGTTGTTATCGTCATAAATATCATCGTTAATATCGTCGTTATTATTGTCATTATCTTCTTTTTATCGTCGTTATTATCGTCGTTTATATCGTCGTTATTATCGTCGTTATTATCGTCGTTAATATAGTCTTTAATATCGTCATTATCATCGTTGTTATCGTCCTTATTATCCTCATAATTATCGTCGTTAATATCGTCGTTATTTTGTCATAATCATCGTCGTTAATGTCGTCGTTATTATCGTCATTATCTTCGTTGTTATCGTCGTTATTATCGTTGTTAATATCGTCGTTATTATCGTCGTTATTATCGTCGTTATTATCGTCGTTAATATCGTCGTTAATATCGTCATTATCATCATTGTTATCGTCCTTTTTATCCTCATAATTATTGTCGTTAATATCGTCGTGATTTTGTCATAATCATCGTTTTTATGTCGTCGTTATTATCGTCATTATCTTCGTTGTTATCGTCGTTATTATCCTCATAATTATCGTCGTTAATATCGTCGTTATTTTGTCATAATCATCTTCGTTAATGTCGTCGTTATTATCGTCATTATCATCGTTGTTATCGTCCTTATTATCCTCATAATTATCGTCGTTAATATCGTCGCTATTTTGTCATAATCATCGTCGTTAATGTCGTCGTTATTATCATCATTATCTTCGTTGTTATCGTCGTTATTATCCTCATAATTATCGTCGTTAATATCGTCGTTATTTTGTCATAATCATCATCGTTAATGTCGTCGTTATTATCGTCATTATCTACGTTGTTATCGTCATAAATATCATCGTTAATATCGTCGTTATTATTGTCATTATCTTCTTTTTATCGTCGTTATTATCGTCGTTAATATCGTCGTTATTATCGTCGTTATTATCGTCGTTAATATCGTCGTTAATATCATCATTATCATTGTTGTTATCGTCCTTATTATCCTCATAATTATCGTCGTTAATGTCGTCGTTATTATCATCATTATCTTCGTTGTTATCGTCGTTATTATCCTCATAATTATCGTCGTTAATATCGTCGTTATTTTGTCATAATCATCATCGTTAATGTCGTCGTTATTATCGTCATTATCTACGTTGTTATCGTCATAAATATCATCGTTAATATCGTCGTTATTATTGTCATTATCTTCTTTTTATCGTCGTTATTATCGTCGTTAATATCGTCGTTATTATCGTCGTTATTATCGTCGTTAATATCGTCGTTAATATCATCATTATCATCGTTGTTATCGTCCTTATTATCCTCATAATTATCGTCGTTAATGTCGTCGTTATTTTGTCATAATCATCGTCGTTAATTTTGTCGTTAATATCGTCATTATCATCGTTGTTATCGTCCTTATTATCCTCATAATTATCGTCGTTAATATCGTCGTTATTTTGTCATAATCATCGTCGTTAATGTCGTCGTTATTATCGTCATTATCATCGTTGTTATCGTCCTTATTATCCTCATAATTATCGTCGTTAATATCGTCGCTATTTTGTCATAATCATCGTCGTTAATGTCGTCGTTATTATCATCATTATCTTCGTTGTTATCGTCGTTATTATCCTCATAATTATCGTCGTTAATATCGTCGTTATTTTGTCATAATCATCGTCGTTAATGTCGTCGTTATTATCGTCATTATCTACGTTGTTATCGTCATAAATATCATCGTTAATATCGTCGTTATTATTGTCATTATCTTCTTTTTATCGTCGTTATTATCGTCGTTAATATCGTCGTTATTATCGTCGTTATTATCGTCGTTAATATCGTCGTTAATATCATCATTATCATCGTTGTTATCGTCCTTATTATCCTCATAATTATCGTCGTTAATGTCGTCGTTATTTTGTCATAATCATCGTCGTTAATTTTGTCGTTAATATCGTCATTATCATCGTTGTTATCGTCCTTATTATCCTCATAATTATCGTCGTTAATATCGTCGTTATTTTGTCATAATCATCGTCGTTAATGTCGTCGTTATTATCGTCATTATCATCGTTGTTATCGTCCTTATTATCCTCATAATTATCGTCGTTAATATCGTCGTTATTTTGTCATAATCATCGTCGTTAATGTTGTCGTTATTATCATCATTATCATCGTTGTTATCGTCCTTATTATCCTCATAATTATCGTCGTTAATATCGTCGTTATTTTGTCATAATCATCGTCGTTAGTGTCGTCGTTATTATCGTCATTATCATCGTTGTTATCGTCCTTATCATCCTCATAATTATCGTCGTTAATATCGTCGTTATTTTGTCATAATCATCTTCGTTAATGTCGTCGTTATTATCGTCATTATCATCGTTGTTATCGTCCTTATTATCCTCATAATTATCGTCGTTAATATCGTCGCTATTTTGTCATAATCATCGTCGTTAATGTCGTCGTTATTATCATCATTATCTTCGTTGTTATCGTCGTTATTATCCTCATAATTATCGTCGTTAATATCGTCGTTATTTTGTCATAATCATCATCGTTAATGTCGTCGTTATTATCGTCATTATCTACGTTGTTATCGTCATAAATATCATCGTTAATATCGTCGTTATTATTGTCATTATCTTCTTTTTATCGTCGTTATTATCGTCGTTAATATCGTCGTTATTATCGTCGTTATTATCGTCGTTAATATCGTCGTTAATATCATCATTATCATTGTTGTTATCGTCCTTATTATCCTCATAATTATCGTCGTTAATGTCGTCGTTATTATCATCATTATCTTCGTTGTTATCGTCGTTATTATCCTCATAATTATCGTCGTTAATATCGTCGTTATTTTGTCATAATCATCATCGTTAATGTCGTCGTTATTATCGTCATTATCTACGTTGTTATCGTCATAAATATCATCGTTAATATCGTCGTTATTATTGTCATTATCTTCTTTTTATCGTCGTTATTATCGTCGTTAATATCGTCGTTATTATCGTCGTTATTATCGTCGTTAATATCGTCGTTAATATCATCATTATCATCGTTGTTATCGTCCTTATTATCCTCATAATTATCGTCGTTAATGTCGTCGTTATTTTGTCATAATCATCGTCGTTAATTTTGTCGTTAATATCGTCATTATCATCGTTGTTATCGTCCTTATTATCCTCATAATTATCGTCGTTAATATCGTCGTTATTTTGTCATAATCATCGTCGTTAATGTCGTCGTTATTATCGTCATTATCATCGTTGTTATCGTCCTTATTATCCTCATAATTATCGTCGTTAATATCGTCGCTATTTTGTCATAATCATCGTCGTTAATGTCGTCGTTATTATCATCATTATCTTCGTTGTTATCGTCGTTATTATCCTCATAATTATCGTCGTTAATATCGTCGTTATTTTGTCATAATCATCGTCGTTAATGTCGTCGTTATTATCGTCATTATCTACGTTGTTATCGTCATAAATATCATCGTTAATATCGTCGTTATTATTGTCATTATCTTCTTTTTATCGTCGTTATTATCGTCGTTAATATCGTCGTTATTATCGTCGTTATTATCGTCGTTAATATCGTCGTTAATATCGTCATTATCATCGTTGTTATCGTCCTTATTATCCTCATAATTATCGTCGTTAATGTCGTCGTTATTTTGTCATAATCATCGTCGTTAATTTTGTCGTTAATATCGTCATTATCATCGTTGTTATCGTCCTTATTATCCTCATAATTATCGTCGTTAATATCGTCGTTATTTTGTCATAATCATCGTCGTTAATGTCGTCGTTATTATCGTCATTATCATCGTTGTTATCGTCCTTATTATCCTCATAATTATCGTCGTTAATATCGTCGTTATTTTGTCATAATCATCGTCGTTAATGTTGTCGTTATTATCATCATTATCATCGTTGTTATCGTCCTTATTATCCTCATAATTATCGTCGTTAATATCGTCGTTATTTTGTCATAATCATCGTCGTTAGTGTCGTCGTTATTATCGTCATTATCATCGTTGTTATCGTCCTTATCATCCTCATAATTATCGTCGTTAATATCGTCGTTATTTTGTCATAATCATCGTCGTTAATGTGGTCGTTATTATCGTCATTATCTACGTTGTTATCGTCATAAATATCATCGTTACTATCGTCGTTATTATTGTCATTATCTTCTTTTTATCATCGTTATTATCGTCGTTAATATCGTCGATATTATCGTCGTTATTATCGTCGTTAATATCGTCGTTAATATCGTCATTATCATCGTTGTTATCGTCCTTATCATCCTCATAATTATCGTCGTTAATATCGTCGTTATTTTGTCATAATCATCGTCGTTAATGTCGTCGATATTATCGTCATTATCTACGTTGTTATCGTCATAAATATCATCGTTAATATCGTCGTTATTATTGTCATTATCTTCTTTTTATCGTCGTTATTATCGTCGTTAATATCGTCGTTATTATCGTCGTTATTATCGTCGTTAATATCGTCGTTAATATCGTCATTATCATCGTTGTTATCGTCCTTATTATCCTCATAATTATCGTCGTTAATATCGTCGTTAGTTTGTCATAATCATCGTCGTTAATGTCGTCGTTATTATCGTCATTATCTTCGTTGTTATCGTCGTTATTATCCTCATAATTATCGTCGTTAATATCGTCGTTATTTTGTCATAATCATCGTCGTTAATATCGTCGTTAATATCGTCATTATCATCGTTGTTATCGTCCTTATTATCCTCAAATTATCGTCGTTAATATCGTCGTTATTTTGTCTTAATCATCGTCGTTAATGTCGTCGTTATTATCGTCATTATCATCGTTGTTATCGTTTTTATCATCCTCATAATTATCGTCGTTAATATCGTCGTTATTTTGTCATAATCATCGTCGTTAATGTCGTCGTTATTATCGTCATTATCTACGTTGTTATCGTCATAAATATCATCGTTAATATCGTCGTTATTATTGTCATTATCTTCTTTTTATCGTCGTTATTATCGTCGTTAACATCGTCGTTATTATCGTCGTTATTATCGTCGTTAATATCGTCGTTAATATCGTCATTATCATCGTTGTTATCGTCCTTTCTATCCTCATAATTATCGTCGTTAATATCGTCGTTAATATCGTCGTTATTATCGTCGTTATTATCGTCGTTAATATCGTCGTTAATATCGTCATTATCATCGTTGTTATCGTCCTTATTATCCTCATAATTATCGTCGTTAATATCGTCGTTATTTTGTCATAATCATCGTCGCAATGTCGTCGTTATTATCGTCATTATCTTCGTTGTTATCGTCATAAATATCATCGTTAATATCGTCGTTATTATTGTCATTATATTCTTTTTATCGTCGTTATTATCGTCGTTAATATCGTCGTTATTATCGTCGTTATTATCGTCGTTATTATCGTCATTATCATCGTTGTTATCGTTTTTATCATCCTCATAATTATCGTCGTTAATATCGTCGTTATTTTGTCATAATCATCATCGTTAATATCGTCGTTATTATTGTCATTATCTTTTTTTTATCGTCGTTATTATCGTCGTTAATATCGTCGTTATTATCGTCGTTATTATCGTCGTTAATGTCGTCGTTATTATCGTCATTATCTTCGTTGTTATCGTCGTTATTATCCTCATAATTATCGTCGTTAATATCGTCGTTATTTTGTCATAATCATCGTCGTTAATGTCGTCGTTATTATCGTCATTATCATCGTTGTTATCGTCCTTATCATCCTTATAATTATCGTCGTTAATATCGTCGTTATTTTGTCATAATCATCGTCGTTAATGTCGTCGTTATTATCGTCATTATCATCGTTGTTATCGTCCTTATCATCCTCATAATTGTCGTCGTTAATATCGTCGTTATTTTGTCATAATCATCGTCGTTAATGTGGTCGTTATTATCGTCATTATCTACGTTGTTATCGTCATAAATATCATCGTTACTATCGTCGTTATTATTGTCATTATCTTCTTTTTATCATCGTTATTATCGTCGTTAATATCGTCGATATTATCGTCGTTATTATCGTCGTTAATATCGTCGTTAATATCGTCATTATCATCGTTGTTATCGTCCTTATCATCCTCATAATTATCGTCGTTAATATCGTCGTTATTTTGTCATAATCATCGTCGTTAATGTCGTCGATATTATCGTCATTATCTACGTTGTTATCGTCATAAATATCATCGTTAATATCGTCGTTATTATTGTCATTATCTTCTTTTTATCGTCGTTATTATCGTCGTTAATATCGTCGTTATTATCGTCGTTATTATCGTCGTTAATATCGTCGTTAATATCGTCATTATCATCGTTGTTATCGTCCTTATTATCCTCATAATTATCGTCGTTAATATCGTCGTTAGTTTGTCATAATCATCGTCGTTAATGTCGTCGTTATTATCGTCATTATCTTCGTTGTTATCGTCGTTATTATCCTCATAATTATCGTCGTTAATATCGTCGTTATTTTGTCATAATCATCGTCGTTAATATCGTCGTTAATATCGTCATTATCATCGTTGTTATCGTCCTTATTATCCTCAAATTATCGTCGTTAATATCGTCGTTATTTTGTCATAATCATCGTCGTTAATGTCGTCGTTATTATCGTCATTATCTACGTAGTCATTGTCATAAATATCATCGTTAATATCGTCGTTATTATTGTCATTATCTTCTTTTTATCGTCGTTATTATCGTCGTTAATATCGTCGTTATTATCGTCGTTATTATCGTCGTTAATATCGTCGTTAATATCGTCATTATCATCGTTGTTATCGTCCTTATTATCCTCATAATTATCGTCATTAATATCGTCGTTATTTTGTCATAATCATCGTCGTTAATGTCGTCGTTATTATCGTCATTATCTTCGTTGTTATCGTGTTTATTATCCTCATAATTATCGTCGTAAATATCGTCGTTATTTTGTCATAATCATCGTCGTTAATGTCGTCGTTATTATCGTCATTATCATCGTTGTTATCGTTTTTATCATCCTCATAATTATCGTCGTTAATATCGTCGTTATTTTGTCATAATCATCGTCGTTAATGTCGTCGTTATTATCGTCATTATCTACGTTGTTATCGTCATGAATATCATCGTTAATATCGTCGTTATTATTGTCATTATCTTTTTTTTATCGTCGTTATTATCGTCGTTAATATCGTCGTTATTATCGTCGTTATTATCGTCGTTAATGTCGTCGTTATTATCGTCATTATCTTCGTTGTTATCGTCGTTATTATCCTCATAATTATCGTCGTTAATATCGTCGTTATTTTGTCATAATCATCGTCGTTAATGTCGTCGTTATTATCGTCATTATCATCGTTGTTATCGTCCTTATCATCCTTATAATTATCGTCGTTAATATCGTCGTTATTTTGTCATAATCATCGTCGTTAATGTCGTCGTTATTATCGTCATTATCATCGTTGTTATCGTCCTTATCATCCTCATAATTGTCGTCGTTAATATCGTCGTTATTTTGTCATAATCATCGTCGTTAATGTGGTCGTTATTATCGTCATTATCTACGTTGTTATCGTCATAAATATCATCGTTACTATCGTCGTTATTATTGTCATTATCTTCTTTTTATCATCGTTATTATCGTCGTTAATATCGTCGATATTATCGTCGTTATTATCGTCGTTAATATCGTCGTTAATATCGTCATTATCATCGTTGTTATCGTCCTTATCATCCTCATAATTATCGTCGTTAATATCGTCGTTATTTTGTCATAATCATCGTCGTTAATGTCGTCGATATTATCGTCATTATCTACGTTGTTATCGTCATAAATATCATCGTTAATATCGTCGTTATTATTGTCATTATCTTCTTTTTATCGTCGTTATTATCGTCGTTAATATCGTCGTTATTATCGTCGTTATTATCGTCGTTAATATCGTCGTTAATATCGTCATTATCATCGTTGTTATCGTCCTTATTATCCTCATAATTATCGTCGTTAATATCGTCGTTATTTTGTCATAATCATCGTCGTTAATGTCGTCGTTATTATCGTCATTATCTTCGTTGTTATCGTCGTTATTATCGTCATAATTATCGTCGTTAATATCGTCGTTATTTTGTCATAATCATCGTCGTTAATATCGTCGTTAATATCGTCATTATCATCGTTGTTATCGTCCTTATTATCCTCAAATTATCGTCGTTAATATCGTCGTTATTTTGTCATAATCATCGTCGTTAATGTCGTCGTTATTATCGTCATTATCTACGTAGTCATTGTCATAAATATCATCGTTAATATCGTCGTTATTATTGTCATTATCTTCTTTTTATCGTCGTTATTATCGTCGTTAATATCGTCGTTATTATCGTCGTTATTATCGTCGTTAATATCGTCGTTAATATCGTCATTATCATCGTTGTTATCGTCCTTATTATCCTCATAATTATCGTCATTAATATCGTCGTTATTTTGTCATAATCATCGTCGTTAATGTCGTCGTTATTATCGTCATTATCTTCGTTGTTATCGTGTTTATTATCCTCATAATTATCGTCGTAAATATCGTCGTTATTTTGTCATAATCATCGTCGTTAATGTCGTCGTTATTATCGTCATTATCATCGTTGTTATCGTTTTTATCATCCTCATAATTATCGTCGTTAATATCGTCGTTATTTTGTCATAATCATCGTCGTTAATGTCGTCGTTATTATCGTCATTATCTACGTTGTTATCGTCATGAATATCATCGTTAATATCGTCGTTATTATTGTCATTATCTTTTTTTTATCGTCGTTATTATCGTCGTTAATATCGTCGTTATTATCGTCGTTATTATCGTCGTTAATGTCGTCGTTATTATCGTCATTATCTTCGTTGTTATCGTCGTTATTATCCTCATAATTATCGTCGTTAATATCGTCGTTATTTTGTCATAATCATCGTCGTTAATGTCGTCGTTATTATCGTCATTATCATCGTTGTTATCGTCCTTATCATCCTTATAATTATCGTCGTTAATATCGTCGTTATTTTGTCATAATCATCGTCGTTAATGTCGTCGTTATTATCGTCATTATCATCGTTGTTATCGTCCTTATCATCCTCATAATTATCGTCGTTAATATCGTCGTTATTTTGTCATAATCATCGTCGTTAATGTGGTCGTTATTATCGTCATTATCTACGTTGTTATCGTCATAAATATCATCGTTACTATCGTCGTTATTATTGTCATTATCTTCTTTTTATCATCGTTATTATCGTCGTTAATATCGTCGATATTATCGTCGTTATTATCGTCGTTAATATCGTCGTTAATATCGTCATTATCATCGTTGTTATCGTCCTTATCATCCTCATAATTATCGTCGTTAATATCGTCGTTATTTTGTCATAATCATCGTCGTTAATGTCGTCGATATTATCGTCATTATCTACGTTGTTATCGTCATAAATATCATCGTTAATATCGTCGTTATTATTGTCATTATCTTCTTTTTATCGTCGTTATTATCGTCGTTAATATCGTCGTTATTATCGTCGTTATTATCGTCGTTAATATCGTCGTTAATATCGTCATTATCATCGTTGTTATCGTCCTTATTATCCTCATAATTATCGTCGTTAATATCGTCGTTATTTTGTCATAATCATCGTCGTTAATGTCGTCGTTATTATCGTCATTATCTTCGTTGTTATCGTCGTTATTATCGTCATAATTATCGTCGTTAATATCGTCGTTATTTTGTCATAATCATCGTCGTTAATATCGTCGTTAATATCGTCATTATCATCGTTGTTATCGTCCTTATTATCCTCAAATTATCGTCGTTAATATCGTCGTTATTTTGTCATAATCATCGTCGTTAATGTCGTCGTTATTATCGTCATTATCTACGTAGTCATTGTCATAAATATCATCGTTAATATCGTCGTTATTATTGTCATTATCTTCTTTTTATCGTCGTTATTATCGTCGTTAATATCGTCGTTATTATCGTCGTTATTATCGTCGTTAATATCGTCGTTAATATCGTCATTATCATCGTTGTTATCGTCCTTATTATCCTCATAATTATCGTCATTAATATCGTCGTTATTTTGTCATAATCATCGTCGTTAATGTCGTCGTTATTATCGTCATTATCTTCGTTGTTATCGTGTTTAATATCCTCATAATTATCGTCGTAAATATCGTCGTTATTTTGTCATAATCATCGTCGTTAATGTCGTCGTTATTATCGTCATTATCATCGTTGTTATCGTTTTTATCATCCTCATAATTATCGTCGTTAATATCGTCGTTATTTTGTCATAATCATCGTCGTTAATGTCGTCGTTATTATCGTCATTATCTACGTTGTTATCGTCATGAATATCATCGTTAATATCGTCGTTATTATTGTCATTATCTTTTTTTTATCGTCGTTATTATCGTCGTTAATATCGTCGTTATTATCGTCGTTATTATCGTCGTTAATGTCGTCGTTATTATCGTCATTATCTTCGTTGTTATCGTCGTTATTATCCTCATAATTATCGTCGTTAATATCGTCGTTATTTTGTCATAATCATCGTCGTTAATGTCGTCGTTATTATCGTCATTATCATCGTTGTTATCGTCCTTATCATCCTTATAATTATCGTCGTTAATATCGTCGTTATTTTGTCATAATCATCGTCGTTAATGTCGTCGTTATTATCGTCATTATCTACGTTGTTATCGTCGTTATTATCGTCGTTAATAACGTCGTTATTATCGTCGTTATTATCGTCGTTATTATCGTCGTTAATATCGTCGTTAATATCGTCATTATCATCATTGTTATCGTCCTTTTTATCCTCATAATTATTGTCGTTAATATCATCGTGATTTTGTCATAATCATCGTTTTTATGTCGTCGTTATTATCGTCATTATCTTCGTTGTTATCGTAGTTATTATCCTCATAATTATCGTCGTTAATATCGTCGTTATTTTGTCATAATCATCGTCGTTAATGTCGTCGTTATTATCGTCATTATCTACGTTGTTATCGTCATTAATATCATCGTTAATATCGTCGTTATTATTGTCATTATCTTCTTTTAATCGTCGTTATTATCGTCGTTAATATCGTCGTTATTATCGTCGTTATTTTCTTCGTTATTATCGTCGTTAATATCGTCGTTAATATCGTCATTATCATCATTGTTATCGTCCTTATTATCCTCATAATTATCGTCGTTAATATCGTCGTGATATTGTCGAAATCAACGTTGTTATGTCGTCGTTATTATCGTCATTATCTTCGTTGTTATCGTCGTTAATATCGTCGTTATTTTGTCATAATCATCGTCGTTAATGTCGTCGTTATTATCGTCATTATCATCGTTGTTATCGTCCTTATTATCCTCATAATTATCGTCGTTAATATCGTCGCTATTTTGTCATAATCATCGTCGTTAATGTCGTCGTTATTATCATCATTATCTTCGTTGTTATCGTCGTTATTATCCTCATAATTATCGTCGTTAATATCGTCGTTATTTTGTCATAATCATCGTCGTTAATGTCGTCGTTATTATCGTCATTATCTACGTTGTTATCGTCATAAATATCATCGTTAATATCGTCGTTATTATTGTCATTATCTTCTTTTTATCGTCGTTATTATCGTCGTTAATATCGTCGTTATTATCGTCGTTATTATCGTCGTTAATATCGTCGTTAATATCATCATTATCATCGTTGTTATCGTCCTTATTATCCTCATAATTATCGTCGTTAATGTCGTCGTTATTTTGTCATAACCATCGTCGTTAATTTTGTCGTTAATATCGTCATTATCATCGTTGTTATCGTCCTTATTATCCTCATAATTATCGTCGTTAATATCGTCGTTATTTTGTCATAATCATCGTCGTTAATGTCGTCGTTATTATCGTCATTATCATCGTTGTTATCGTCCTTATTATCCTCATAATTATCGTCGTTAATATCGTCGTTATTTTGTCAAAATCATCGTCGTTAATGTCGTCGTTATTATCATCATTATCATCGTTGTTATCGTCCTTATTATCCTCATAATTATCGTCGTTAATATCGTCGTTATTTTGTCATAATCATCGTCGTTAATGTCGTCGTTATTATCGTCATTATCATCGTTGTTATCGTCCTTATCATCCTCATAATTATCGTCGTTAATATCGTCGTTATTTTGTCATAATCATCGTCGTTAATGTGGTCGTTATTATCGTCATTATCTAAGTTGTTATCGTCATAAATATCATCGTTACTATCGTCGTTATTATTGTCATTATCTTCTTTTTATCATCGTTATTATCGTCGTTAATATCGTCGATATTATCGTCGTTATTATCGTCGATAATATCGTCGTTAATATCGTCATTATCATCGTTGTTATCGTCCTTATCATCCTCATAATTATCGTCGTTAATATCGTCGTTATTTTGTCATAATCATCGTCGTTAATGTCGTCGATATTATCGTCATTATCTACGTTGTTATCGTCATAAATATCATCGTTAATATCGTCGTTATTATTGTCATTATCTTCTTTTTATCGTCGTTATTATCGTCGTTAATATCGTCGTTATTATCGTCATTATTATCGTCGTTAATATCGTCGTTAATATCGTCATTATCATCGTTGTTATCGTCCTTATTATCCTCATTATTATCGTCGTTAATATCGTCGTAGTTTGTCATAATCATCGTCGTTAATGTCGTCGTTATTATCGTCATTATCTTCGTTGTTATCGTCGTTATTATCCTCATAATTATCGTCGTTAATATCGTCGTTATTTTGTCATAATCATCGTCGTTAATATCGTCGTTAATATCGTCATTATCATCGTTGTTATCGTCCTTATTATCCTCAAATTATCGTCGTTAATATCGTCGTTATTTTGTCATAATCATCGTCGTTAATGTCGTCGTTATTATCGTCATTATCTACGTAGTCATTGTCATAAATATCATCGTTAATATCGTAGTTATTATTGTCATTATCTTCTTTTTATCGTCGTTATTATCGTCGTTAATATCGTCGTTATTATCGTCGTTATTATCGTCGTTAATATCGTCGTTAATATCGTCATTATCATCGTTGTTAACGTCCTTATTATCCTCATTATTATCGTCGTTAATATCGTCGTTATTTTGTCATAATCATCGTCGCAATGTCGTCGTTATTATCGTCATTATCTTCGTTGTTATCGTCATAAATATCATCGTTAATATCGTCGTTATTATTGTCATTATCTTCTTTTTATCGTCGTTATTATCGTCGTTATTATCGTCGTTAATATCGTCGTTAATATCGTCATTATCATCGTTGTTATCGTCCTTATTATCCTCCTAATTATCGTCGTTAATATCGTCGTTATTTTGTCATAATCATCGTCGTTAATGTCGTCGTTATTATCGTCATTATGTTCGTTGTTATCGTCGTTATTATCCTCATAATTATCGTCGTTAATATCGTCGTTATTTTGTCATAATCATCGTCGTTAATGTCGTTGTTATTATCGTCATTATCTACGTTGTTATCGTCATAAATATCATCGTTAATATCGTCGTTATTATTGTCATTATCTTCTTTTTATCGTCGTTATTATCGTCGTTAATATCGTCGATATTATCGTCGTTAATATCGTCGTTAATATCGTCATTATCATCGTTGTTATCGTCCTTATTATCCTCATAATTATCGTCGTTAATATCGTCGTTATTTTGTCATAATCATCGTCGTTAATATCGTCGTTAATATCGTCATTATCATCGTTGTTATCGTCCTTATTATCCTCATAATTATCGTCGTTAATATCGTCGTTATTTTGTCATAATCATCGTCGTTAATGTAGTCGTTATTATCCTCATTATCATCGTTGTTATCGTCCTTATCATCCTCATAATTATCGTCGTTAATATCGTTGTTATTTTGTCATAATCATCGTCGTTAATGTCGTCGTTATTATCGTCATTATCTACGTTGTTATCGTCATAAATATCATCGTTAATATCATCGTTATTATTGTCATTATCTTCTTTTTATCGTCGTTATTATCGTCGTTAATATCGTCGTTATTATCGTCGTTATTATCGTCGTTAATGTCGTCGTTATTATCGTCATTATCATCGTAGTTATCGTCCTTATCATCCTCATAATTATCGTCGTTTTTATCGTCATTATTTTGTCATATTCATCGTCGTTAATGTCGTCGTTATTATCGTCATTATCTACGTTGTTATCGTCATAAATATCATCGTTAATATCGTCGTTATTATTGTCATTATCTTCTTTTATCGTCGTTATTATCGTCGTTATTATCGTCATTATCGTCGTTTTTATCATCATAATTATAGTCGTTATTATCGTCGTTAAAATCGTCATTGTCATCGTTGTTATCGTCGTTATTATCCTCATAATTATCGTCGTTAATATCGTTATTATCTTCGCAGTTATCGTCATAATTATCATCGTTAATATCGTAGTTATTTTGTCAGAATCATCGACGTTAATGTCGTCGTTATTATCGTCATTATCTTCGTTGTTATCGTCGTTATTGTCCTCAAAATTATCGTCGTTAATATCGTCGTTATTTTGTCATAATCATCGTCGTTAATGTCGTCGTTATTATCGTCATTATCATCGTTGTTATCGTCCTTATTATCCTCATAATTATCGTCGTTAATATCGTCGTTATTTTGTCAGAATCATCGTCGTTAATGTCGTCGTTATTATCGTCATTATCTTCGTTGATACCGTCGCTATTGTCCTCATAATTATCGTCGTTAATATCGTCGTTATTTTGTCATAATCATCGTCGTTAATGTCGTCGTTATTATCGTCATTATCATCGTTGTTATCGTCCTTATCATCCTCATAATTATCGTCGTTAATATCGTCGTTATTTTGTCATAAACATCGTCGTTAATGTCGTCGTTATTATCGTCATTATCTACGTTGTTATCGTCATAAATATCATCGTTAATATCGACGTTATTATTGTCATTATCTTCTTTTTATCGTCGTTATTATCGTCGTTAATATCGTCGTTATTATCGTCATTATTATCGTCGTTAATATCGTCGTTAATATCGTCATTATCATCGTTGTTATCGTCCTTATTATCCTCATAATTATCGTCGTTAATATCGTCGTTATTTTGTCATAATCATCGTCGTTAATGTCGTCGTTATTATCGTCACAATCTTCGTTGTTATCGTCGTTATTATCGTCGTTAATATCGTCGTTATTATCGTCGTTATTATCGTCGTTATTATCGTCGTTAATATCGTCGTTAATATCGTCATTATCATCGTTGTTATCGTCATTATTATCCTCATAATTATCGTCGTTCATATCGTCGTGATTTTGTCATAATCATCGTTGTTATGTCGTCGTTATTATCGTCATTATCTTCGTTGTTATCGTTGTTATTATCCTCATAATTATCGTCGTTAATATCGTCGTTATTTTGTCATAATCATCGTCGTTAATGTCGTCGTTATTATCGTCATTATCTACGTTGTTATCGTCATAAATATCATCGTTAATATCGTCGTTATTATTGTCATTATCTTCTTTTTATCGTCGTTATTATCGTCGTTAATATCGTCGTTATTATCGTCGTTATTATCGTCGTTAATATCGTCCTTAATATCGTCATTATCATCGTTGTTATGGTCCTTATTATCCTCATAATTATCGTCGTTAATATCGTCGTTATTTTGTCATAATCATTGTCGTTAATGTCGTCGTTATTATCGTCATTATCTTCGTTGTTATCGTCATAAATATCATCGTTAATATCGTCGTTATTATTGTCATTATCTTCTTTTTATCGTCGTAATTATCGTCGTTAATATCGTCGTTATTATCGTCGTTATTATCGTCGTTAATCTCGTCATTATCATCGTTGTTATCGTCCTTATTATCCTCATAATTATCGTCGTTAATATCGTCGTTATTTTGTCATAATCATCGTCGTTAATGTCGTCGTTATTATCGTCATTATCATCGTTGTTATCGTCCTTATTATCGTCATAATTATCGTCGTTAATATCGTCGTTATTTTGTCATAATCATCGTCGTTAATATCGTCGTTATTATTGTCATTATCTTCTTTTTATCGTCGTTATTATCGTCGTTAATATCGTCGTTATTATCGTCGTTATTATCGTCGTTAATATCGTCATTATCATCGTTGTTATCGTCCTTATTATCCTCATAATTTTCGTCGTTAATATCGTCGTTATTTAGTCATATTCATCGTCGTTAATGTCGTCGTTATTATCGTCATTATCTACGTTGTTATCGTCATAAATATCATCGTTAATATCGTCGTTATTATTGTCATTATCTTCTTTTTATCGTCGTTATTATCGTTGTTAATATCGTCGTTATTATCGTCGTTATTATCGTCGTTAATGTCGTCGTTATTATCGTCATTATCATCGTTGTTATCGTCCTTATCATCCTCATAATTATCGTCGTTAATATCGTCGTTATTTTGTCATAATCATCGTCGTTAATGTCGTCGTTATTATCGTCATTATCTACGTTGTTATCGTCATAAATATCATCGTTAATATCGTCGTTATTATTGTCATTATCTTCTTTTTATCGTCGTTATTATCGTCGTTAATATCGTCGTTATTATCGTCGTTATTATCGTCGTTAATGTCGTCGTTATTATCGTCATTATCTTCGTTGTTATCGTCGTTATTATCCTCATAATTATCGTCGTTAATATCGTCGTTATTTTGTCATAATCATCGTCGTTAATGTCCTCGTTATTATCGTCATTATCATCGTTGTTATCGTCCTTATTATCCTCATAATTATCGTGGTTAATATCGTCGTTATTTTGTCATAATCATCGTCGTTAATGTCGTCGTTATTATCGTCATTATCTTCGTTGTTATCGTCATAAATATCATCGTTAATATCGTCGTTATTATTGTCATTATCTTCTTTTTATCGTCGTTATTATCGTCGTTAATATCGTCGTTATTATCGTCGTTATTATCGTCGTTAATGTCGTCGTTATTATCGTCATTATCTTCGTTGTTATCGTCGTTATTATCCTCATAATTATCGTCGTTAATATCGTCGTTATTTTGTCATAATCATCGTCGTTAATGTCCTCGTTATTATCGTCATTATCATCGTTTTTATCGTCCTTATTATCCTCATCATTATCGTGGTTAATATCGTCGTTATTTTGTCATAATCATCGTCGTTAATGTCGTTGTTATTATCGTCATTATCTTCGTTGTTATCGTCATAAATATCATCGTTAATATCGTCGTTATTATTGTCATTATCTTCTTTTTATCGTCGTTATTATCGTCGTTATTATCGTCGTTATTATCGTCGTTAATGTCGTCGTTAATATCGTCATTATCATCGTTGTTATCGTCCTTATTATCCTTATAATTATCGTCGTTAATATCGTCGTTATTTTGTCATAATCATCGTCGTTAATGTCGTCGTTATTATCGTCATTATCTACGTTGTTATCGTCATAAATATCATCGTTAATATCGTCGTTATTATTGTCATTATCTTCTTTTTATCGTCGTTATTATCGACGTTAATATCGTCGTTATTATCGTCGTTATTATCGTCGTTAATATCGTCGTTAATATCGTAATTATCATCGTTGTTATCGTCCTTATTATCCTCATAATTATCGTCGTTAATATCGTCGTTATTTTGTCATAATCATCGTCGTTAATGTCGTCGTTATTATCGTCATTATCTTCGTTGTTATCGTCGTTATTATCGTCGTTAAAATCGTCGTTATTATCGTCATTATCGTCGTTTTTATCATCATAATTATAGTCGTTATTATCGTCGTTAATATCGTCATTGTCATCGTTGTTATCGTCGTTATTATCCTCATAATTATCGTCGTTAAAATCGTCATTATCTTCGCTGTTATCGTCATAATTATCATCGTTAATATCGTCGTTATTATTGTCATTATCTTCTTTTTATCGTCGTTATTATCGTCGTTATTATCGTCTTTATTATCGTCGTTATTATCGTCATGAATATCTTCGTTAATATCGTCATTATCATCGTTGTTATCGTCCTTATCATCCTCATAATTATCGTCGTTAATATCGTCGTTATTTTGTCATAATCAACGTCGTTAATTTCGTCGTTATTATCGTCATTATTATCGTTGTTATCGTCATAAATATCATCGTCAATATCGTCGTTATTATTGTCATTATCTTCTTTTTATCGTCGTTATTATCGTCGTTAATATCGTCGTTAATATCGTAATTATCATCGTTGTTATCGTCCTTATTATCCTCATAATTATCGTCGTTAATATCGTCGTTATTTTGTCATAATCATCGTCGTTAATGTCGTCGTTATTATCGTCATTATTATCGTTGTTATCGTCATAAATATCATCGTTAATATCGTCGTTATTATTGATATTATCTTCTTTTTATCGTCGTTATTATCGTCGTTAATATCGTCGTTATTATCGTCGTTATTATCGTCGTTAATATCGTCGTTAATATCGTAATTATCATCGTTGTTATCGTCCTTATCATCCTCATAATTATCGTCGTTAATATCGTCGTTACTTTGTCATAATCATCGTCGTTAATGTCGTCGTTATTATCGTCATTATCTACGTTGTTATCGTCATAAATATCATCGTTAATGTCGTCGTTATTATTGTCATTATCTTCTTTTTATCGTCGTTATTATCGTCGTTAATATCGTCGTTATTATCGTCGTTATTATCGTCGTTAATATCGTCGTTAATATCGTCATTATCATCGTCGTTATCGTCCTTGTTAACCTCATAATTATCGTCGTTAATATCGTCGTTATTTTGTCATAATCATCGTCGTTAATGTCGTCGTTATTATCGTCATTATCATCGTTGTTATCGTCCTTATCATCCTCATAATTATCGTATTTAATATCATCGTTATTTTGTCATAATCATCGTCGTTAATGTCGTCGTTATTATCGTCATTATCTACGTTGTTATCGTCATAAATATCATCGTTAAAATCGTCGTTATTATTGTCATTATCTTCTTTTTATCGTCGTTATTATCGTCGTTAATATCGTCGTTATTATCGTCGTTATTATCGTCGTTAATATCGTCATTATCATCGTTGTTATCGTCCTTATTATCCTCATAATTTTCGTCGTTAATATCGTCGTTATTTAGTCATATTCATCGTCGTTAATGTCGTCGTTATTATCGTCATTATCTACGTTGTTATCGTCATAAATATCATCGTTAATATCGTCGTTATTATTGTCATTATCTTCTTTTTATCGTTGTTATTATCGTTGTTAATATCGTCGTTATTATCGTCGTAATTATCGTCGTTAATGTCGTCGTTATTATCGTCATTATCATCGTTGTTATCGTCCTTATCATCCTCATAATTATCGTCGTTAATATCGTCGTTATTTTGTCATAATCATCGTCGTTAATGTCGTCGTTATTATCGTCATTATCTACGTTGTTATCGTCATAAATATCATCGTTAATATCGTCGTTATTATTGTCATTATCTTCTTTTTATCGTCGTTATTATCGTCGTTAATATCGTCGTTATTATCGTCGTTATTATCGTCGTTAATGTCGTCGTTATTATCGTCATTATCTTCGTTGTTATCGTCGTTATTATCCTCATAATTATCGTCGTTAATATCGTCGTTATTTTGTCATAATCATCGTCGTTAATGTCCTCGTTATTATCGTCATTATCATCGTTGTTATCGTCCTTATTATCCTCATAATTATCGTGGTTAATATCGTCGTTATTTTGTCATAATCATCGTCGTTAATGTCGTCGTTATTATCGTTATTATCTTCGTTGTTATCGTCATAAATGTCATCGATAATATCGTCGTTATTATTGTCATTATCTTCTTTTTATCGTCGTTATTATCGTCGTTAATATCGTCGTTATTATCGTCGTTATTATCGTCGTTAATGTCGTCGTTATTATCGTCATTATCTTCGTTGTTATCGTCATAAATATCATCGTTAATATCGTCGTTATTATTGTCATTATCTTCTTTTTATCGTCGTTATTATCGTCGTTATTATCGTCGTTAATATCGTCTTTATTATCGTCGTTATTATCGTCGTTAATATCGTCATTATCATCGTTGTTATCGTCCTTATTATCCTCATAATTTTCGTCGTTAATATCGTCGTTATTTAGTCATATTCATCGTCGTTAATGTCGTCGTTATTATCGTCATTATCTACGTTGTTATCGTCATAAATATCATCGTTAATATCGTCGTTATTATTGTCATTATCTTCTTTTTATCGTCGTTATTATCGTTGTTAATATCGTCGTTATTATCGTCGTTATTTTGTCATAATCATCGTCGTTAATGTCGTCGTTATTATCGTCATTATCTACGTTGTTATCGTCATAAATATCATCGTTAATATCGTCGTTATTATTGTCATTATCTTCTTTTTATCGTCGTTATTATCGACGTTAATATCGTCGTTATTATCGTCGTTATAATCGTCGTTAATATCGTCGTTAATATCGTAATTATCATCGTTGTTATCGTCCTTATTATCCTCATAATTATCGTCGTTAATATCGTCGTTATTTTGTCATAATCATCGTCGTTAATGTCGTCGTTATTATCGTCATTATCTTCGTTGTTATCGTCGTTATTATCGTCGTTAAAATCGTCGTTATTATCGTCATTATCGTCGTTTTTATCATCATAATTATAGTCGTTATTATCGTCGTTAATATCGTCATTGTCATCGTTGTTATCGTCGTTATTATCCTCATAATTATCGTCGTTAAAATCGTCATTATCTTCGCTGTTATCGTCATAATTATCATCGTTAATATCGTCGTTACTATTGTCATTATCTTCTTTTTATCGTCGTTATTATCGTCGTTATTATCGTCTTTATTATCGTCGTTATTATCGTCATTAATATCTTCGTTAATATCGTCATTATCATCGTTGTTATCGTCCTTATCATCCTCATAATTATCGTCGTTAATATCGTCGTTATTTTGTCATAATCATCGTCGTTAATTTCGTCGTTATTATCGTCATTATTATCGTTGTTATCGTCATAAATATCATCGTCAATATCGTCGTTATTATTGTCATTATCTTCTTTTTATCGTCGTTATTATCGTCGTTAATATCGTCGTTAATATCGTAATTATCATCGTTGTTATCGTCCTTATTATCCTCATAATTATCGTCGTTAATATCGTCGTTATTTTGTCATAATCATCGTCGTTAATGTCGTCGTTATTATCGTCATTATCTACGTTGTTATCGTCATAAATATCATCGTTAAAATCGTCGTTATTATTGTCATTATCTTCTTTTTATCGTCGTTATTATCGTCGTTAATATCGTCGTTATTATCGTCGTTATTATCGTCGTTAATATCGTCATTATCATCGTTGTTATCGTCCTTATTATCCTCATAATTTTCGTCGTTAATATCGTCGTTATTTAGTCATATTCATCGTCGTTAATGTCGTCGTTATTATCGTCATTATCTACGTTGTTATCGTCATAAATATCATCGTTAATATCGTCGTTATTATTGTCATTATCTTCTTTTTATCGTCGTTATTATCGTTGTTAATATCGTCGTTATTATCGTCGTTATTATCGTCGTTAATGTCGTCGTTATTATCGTCATTATCATCGTTGTTATCGTCCTTATCATCCTCATAATTATCGTCGTTAATATCGTCGTTATTTTGTCATAATCATCGTCGTTAATGTCGTCGTTATTATCGTCATTATCTACGTTGTTATTGTCATAAATATCATCGTTAATATCGTCGTTATTATTGTCATTATCTTCTTTTTATCGTCGTTATTATCGTCGTTAATATCGTCGTTATTATCGTCGTTATTATCGTCGTTAATGTCGTCGTTATTATCGTCATTATCTTCGTTGTTATCGTCGTTATTATCCTCATAATTATCGTGGTTAATATCGTCGTTATTTTGTCATAATCATCGTCGTTAATGTCCTCGTTATTATCGTCATTATCATCGTTGTTATCGTCCTTATTATCCTCATAATTATCGTGGTTAATATCGTCGTTATTTTGTCATAATCATCGTCGTTAATGTCGTCGTTATTATCGTCATTATCTTCGTTGTTATCGTCATAAATATCATCGTTAATATCGTCGTTATTATTGTCATTATCTTCTTTTTATCGTCGTTATTATCGTCGTTAATATCGTCGTTATTATCGTCGTTATTATCGTCGTTAATGTCGTCGTTATTATCGTCATTATCTTCGTTGTTATCGTCATAAATATCATCGTTAATATCGTCGTTATTATTGTCATTATCTTCTTTTTATCGTCGTTATTATCGTCGTTAATATCGTCGTTATTATCGTCGTTAATATCGTCGTTAATATCGTCATTATCATCGTTGTTATCGTCCTTATTATCCTCATAATTATCGTCGTTAATATCGTCGTTATTTTGTCATAATCATCGTCGTTAATGTCGTCGTTATTATCATCATTATCTTCGTTGTTATCGTCGTTATTATCGTCGTTAATATCGTCGTTATTATCGTCGTTATAATCGTCGTTATTATCGTCGTTAATATCGTCGTTAATATCGTCATTATCATCGTTGTTATCGTCCTTATTATCCTCATAATTATCGTCGTTAATATCGTCGTGATTTTGTCATAATCATCGTTGTTATGTCGTCGATATTATCGTCATTATCTTCGTTGTTATCGTCGTTATTATCCTCATAATTATCGTCGTTAATATCGTCTTTTCTTTGTCATAATCATCGTCGTTAATGTCCTCGTTATTATCGTCATTATCTACGTTGTGTTCGTCATAAATATCATCGTTAATATTGTCGTTATTATTGTCATTATCTTCTTTTTATCGTCGTTATTATCGTCGTTAATATCGTCGTTATTATCGTCGTTATTATCTTCATTAATATCGTCGTTAATATCGTCATTATCATCGTTGTTATCGTCCTTATTATCCTCATAATTATCGTCGTTAATATCGTCGTTATTTTGTCATAATCATCGTCGTTAATGTCGTCGTTATTATCGTCATTATCATCGTTGTTATCGTCCTTAACATCCTCATAATTATCGTCGTTAATATCGTTATTTTGTCATAATCATCGTCGTTAATGTCGTCGTTATTATCGTCATTATCTACGTTAATATCGTCAGAAATATCATCGTTAATATCGTCGTTATTATTGTCATTATCTTCTTTTTATCGTCGTTATTATCGTCGTTAATATCGTCGTTATTATCGTCGTTATTATCGTCGTTAATATCGTCGTTAATATCGTCATTATCATCGTTGTTATCGTCCTTATTATCCTCATAATTATCGTCGTTAATATCGTCGTTATTATCGTCGTTATTATCGTCGTTAATATCGTCGTTAATATCGTCATTATCATCGTTGTTATCGTCCTTAATATCCTCATAATTATCGTCGTTAATATCGTCGTTAATTTGTCATAATCATCGTCGTTAATGTCGTCGTTATTATCGTCATTATCTTCGTTGTTATCGTCATAAATATCATCGTTAATATCGTCGTTATTATTGTCATTATCTTCTTTTTATCGTCGTTATTATCGTCGTTAATATCGTCGTTATTATCGTGGTTATTATCGTCGTTAATATCGTCATTATCATCGTTGTTATCGTCCTTAATATCCTCATAATTATCGTCGTTAATATCGTCGTTATTTTGTCATAATCATCGTCGTTAATGTCGTCGTTATTATCGTCATTAACTTCGTTGTTATCGTCGTTATTATCGTCGTTAATATCGTCGTTAATATCGTCGTTATTATCGTCGTTATTATCGTCGTTAATATCGTCGTTAATATCGTCATTATCATCGTTGTTATCGTCCTTATTATCCTCATAATTATCGTCGTTAATATCGTCGTTATTTTGTCATAATCATCGTCGTTAATGTCCTCGTAATTATCGTCATTATCATCGTTGTTATAGTCCTTATTATCCTCATAATTATCGTGGTTAATATCGTCGTTATTTTGTCATAATCATCGTCGTTAATGTCGTCGTTATTATCGTCATTATCTTCGTTGTTATCGTCATAAATATCATCGTTAATATCGTCGTTATTATTGTCATTATCTTCTTTTTATCGTCGTTATTATCGTCGTTATTATCGTCGTTATTATCGTCGTTAATGTCGTCGTTAATATCGTCATTATCATCGTTGTTATCGTCCTTATTATCCTTATAATTATCGTCGTTAATATCGTCGTTATTTTGTCATAATCATCGTCGTTAATGTCGTCGTTATTATCGTCATTATCTTCGTTGTTATCGTGTTTATTATCCACACAATTATCGTCGTTAATATCGTCGTTATTTTGTCATAATCATCGTCGTTAATGTCGTCGTTATTATCGTCATTATCATCGTTGTTATCGTCCTTATCATCCTCATAATTATCGTCGTTAATATCGTCGTTATTTTGTCATAATCATCGTCGTTAATGTCGTCGTTATTATCGTCATTATCTACGTTGTTATCGTCATAAATATCATCGTTAATATCGTCGTTATTATTGACATTATCTTCTTTTTATCGTCGTTATTATCGTCGTTATAATCGTCGTTATTATCGTCGTTAATATCGTCGTTAATATCGTCATTAGCATCGTTGTTATCGTCCTTATTATCCTCATAATTATCGTCGTTAATATCGTCGTTAATATCGTCGTTATTATCTTCGTTATTATCGTCGTTAATATCGTCGTTAATATCGTCATTAGCATCGTTGTTATCGTCCATAATATCCTCATAATTATCGTCGTTAATATCGTCGTTAATTTGTCATAATCATCGTCGTTAATGTCGTCGTTATTATCGTCATTATCTTCGTTGTTATCGTCATAAATATCATCGTTAATATCGTCGTTATTATTGTCATTATCTTCTTTTTATCGTCGTTATTATCGTCGTTAATATCGTCGTTATTATCGTGGTTATTATCGTCGTTAATATCGTCATTATCATCGTTGTTATCGTCCTTAATATCCTCATAATTATCGTCGTTAATATCGTCGTTATTTTGTCATAATCATCGTCGTTAATGTCGTCGTTATTATCGTCATTAACTTCGTTGTTATCGTCGTTATTATCGTCGTTAATATCGTCGTTATTATCGTCATAATTATCATCGTCATTATCGTCGTTTTTATCATCATAATTATAGTCGTTATTATCGTCGTTAATATCGTCATTGTCATCGTTGTTATCGTCGTTATTATCCCCATAATTATCGTCGTTAATATCGTCGATATTATCGTCATTATCTTCGTTGTTATCGTCGTTATTATCGTCGTTATTATCCTCATAATTATCGTCGTTAATATCGTCGTTATTTTGTCATAATCATCGTCGTTAATATCGTCGTTATTTTGTCATAATCATCGTCGTTAATGTCGTCGTTATTATCGTCATTATCTACGTTGTTATCGTCATAAATATCATCGTTAATATCGTCGTTATTATTGTCATTATCTTCTTTTTATCGTCGTTATTATCGTCGTTAATATCGTCGTTATTATCGTCGTTATTATCGTCGTTAATATCGTCGTTAATATCGTTATTATCATCGTTGTTATCGTCCTTATTATCCTCATAATTATCGTCGTTAATATCGTCGTTATTTTGTCATAATCATCGTCGTTAATATCGTCGTTAATATCGTCATTATCATCGTTGTTATCGTCCTTATTATCCTCATAATTATCGTCGTTAATATCGTCGTTATTTTGTCATAATCATCGTCGTTAATGTCGTCGTTATTATCGTCATTATCTTCGTTGTTATCGTCATAAATATCATCGTTAATATCGTCGTTATTATTGTCATTATCTTCTTTTTATCGTCGTTATTATTGTCATTATCTTCTTTTTATCTTCGTTATTATCGTCGTTATAATCGTCGTTATTATCGTCGTTAATATCGTCGTTAATATCGTCATTATCATCGTTGTTATCGTCCTTATTATCCTCATAATTATCGTCGTTAATATCGTCGTGATTTTGTCATAAAAATCGTTGTTATGTCGTCGTTATTATCGTCATTATCTTCGTTGTTATCGTCGTTATTATCCTCTTAATTATCGTCGTTAATATCGTCGTTATTTTGTCATAATCATCGTCGTTAATGTCGTCGTTATTATCGTCATTATCTACGTTGTTATCGTCATTAATATCATCGTTAATATCGTCGTTATTATTGTCATTATCTTCTTTTTATCGTCGTTATTATCGTCGTTAATATTGTCGTTTTTATCGTCGTTATTATCGTCGTTAATGTCGTCGTTATTATCGTCATTATCATCGTTGTTATCGTCCTTATCATCCTCCTAATTATCGTCGGTAATATCGTCGTTATTTTGTCATATTCATCGTCGTTAATGTCGTCGTTATTATCGTCATTATCTACGTTGTTATCGTCATAAATATCATCGTTAATATCGTCGTTATTATTGTCATTATCTTCTTTTTATCGTCGTTATTATCGTCGTTATTATCGTCGTTATTATCGTCCTTAATATCGTCGTTAATATCGTCATTATCATCGTTGTTATCGTCCTTATAATCCTCATAATTATCGTCGTTAATATCGTCGTTAATATCGTCGTTATTATCGTCGTTATTATCGTCGTTAATATCGTCGTTAATATCGTCATTATCATCGTTGTTATCGTCCTTATTATCCTCATAATTATCGTCGTTAATATCGTCGTTATTTTGTCATAATCATCGTCGTTAATGTCGTCGTTATTATCGTCATTATCTTCGTTGTTATCGTCATAAATATCATCGTTAATATCGTCGTTATTATTGTCATTATCTTCTTTTTATCGTCGTTATTATCGTCGTTAATATCGTCGTTATTATCGTCGTTATTATCGTCGTTAATATCGTCGTTAATATCGTCATTATCATCGTTGTTATCGTCCTTAATATCCTCATAATTATCGTCGTTAATAACGTCGTTATTTTGTCATAATCATCGTCGTTAATGTCGTCGTTATTATCGTCATTATCTTCGTTGTTATCGTCGTTATTATCGTCGTTAATATCGTCGTTATTTTGTCATAATCATCGTCGTTAATGTCGTCGTTATTATCGTCATTATCTTCGTTGTTATCGTGTTTATTATCCTCATAATTATCGTTTAATATCGTCGTTATTTTGTCATAATCATCGTCGTTAATGTCGTCGTTATTATCGTCATTATCTACGTTGTTATCGTCATAAATATCATCGTTAATATCGTCGTTATTATTGTCATTATCTTCTTTTTATCGTCGTTATTATCGTCGTTAATATCGTCGTTATTATCGTCGTTAATATCGTCGTTAATATCGTCATTATCATCGTTGTTATCGTCCTTATTATCCTAATAATTATCGTCGTTAATATCGTCGTGATTTTGTCATAATCATCGTTGTTATGTCGTCGTTATTATCGTCATTATCTTCGTTGTTATCGTCGTTATTATCCTCATAATTATCGTCGTTAATATCGTCGTTATTTTGTCATAATTATCGTCGTTAATGTCGTCGTTATTATCGTCATTATACACGTTGTTATCGTCATAAATATCATCGTTAATATCGTCGTTATTATTGTCATTATCTTCTTTTTATCGTCGTTATTATCGTCGTTAATATCGTCGTTATTATCGTCGTTATTTTCGTCGTTAATATCGTCGTTAATATCGTCATTATCATCGTTGTTATCGTCCTTATTATCCTCATAATTATCGTCGTTAATATCGTCGTTAATATCGTCGTTATTATCTTCGTTATTATCGTCGTTAATATCGTCGTTAATATCGTCATTAGCATCGTTGTTATCGTCCTTATTATCCTCATAATTATCGTCGTTAATATCGTCGTTAATATCGTCGTTATTATCTTCGTTATTATCGTCGTTAATATCGTCGTTAATATCGTCATTAGCATCGTTGTTATCGTCCATAATATCCTCATAATTATCGTCGTTAATATCGTCGTTAATTTGTCATAATCATCGTCGTTAATGTCGTCGTTATTATCGTCATTATCTTCGTTGTAATCGTCATAAATATCATCGTTAATATCGTCGTTATTATTGTCATTATCTTCTTTTTATCGTCGTTATTATCGTCGTTAATATCGTCGTTATTATCGTGGTTATTATCGTCGTTAATATCGTCATTATCATCGTTGTTATCGTCCTTAATATCCTCATAATTATCGTCGTTAATATCGTCGTTATTTTGTCATAATCATCGTCGTTAATGTCGTCGTTATTATCGTCATTAACTTCGTTGTTATCGTCGTTATTATCGTCGTTAATATCGTCGTTATTATCGTCATAATTATCATCGTCATTATCGTCGTTTTTATCATCATAATTATAGTCGTTATTATCGTCGTTAATATCGTCATTGTCATCGTTGTTATCGTCGTTATTATCCCCATAATTATCGTCGTTAATATCGTCGATATTATCGTCATTATCTTCGTTGTTATCGTCGTTATTATCGTCGTTATTATCCTCATAATTATCGTCGTTAATATCGTCGTTATTTTGTCATAATCATCGTCGTTAATATCGTCGTTATTTTGTCATAATCATCGTCGTTAATGTCGTCGTTATTATCGTCATTATCTTCGTTGTTATCGTGTTTATTATCCTCATAATTATCGTTTAATATCGTCGTTATTTTGTCATAATCATCGTCGTTAATGTCGTCGTTATTATCGTCATTATCTACGTTGTTATCGTCATAAATATCATCGTTAATATCGTCGTTATTATTGTCATTATCTTCTTTTTATCGTCGTTATTATCGTCGTTAATATCGTCGTTATTTTCTCATAATCATCGTCGTTAATGTCGTCGTTATTATAGTCATTATCTTCGTTGTTATCGTCGTTATTATCGTCGTTAATATCGTCGTTACAATCGTCGTTATTATCGTCGTTATTATCGTTGTTAATATCGTCGTTAATATCGTCATTATCATCGTTGTTATCGTCCTTATTATCCTCGTAATTATCGTCGTTAATATCTTCGTGATTTTGTCATAATCATCGTTGTTATGTCGTCGTTATTATCGTCATTATCTTCGTTGTTATCGTCGTTATTATCCTCATAATTATCGTCGTTAATATCGTCGTTATTTTGTCATAATTATCGTCGTTAATGTCGTCGTTATTATCGTCATTATCTACGTTGTTATCGTCATAAATATCATCGTTAATATCGTCGTTATTATTGTCATTATCTTCTTTTTATCGTCGTTATTATCGTCGTTAATATCGTCGTTTTTATCGTCGTTATTATCGTCGTTAATGTCGTCGTTATTATCGTCATTATCATCGTTGTTATCGTCCTTATCATCCTCCTAATTATCGTCGGTAATATCGTCGTTATTTTGTCATATTCATCGTCGTTAATGTCGTCGTTATTATCGTCATTATCTACGTTGTTATCGTCATAAATATCATCGTTAATATCGTCGTTATTATTGTCATTATCTTCTTTTTATCGTCGTTATTATCGTCGTTATTATCGTCGTTATTATCGTCCTTAATATCGTCGTTAATATCGTCATTATCATCGTTGTTATCGTCCTTATTATCCTCATAATTATCGTCGTTAATATCGTCGTTAATATCGTCGTTATTATCGTCGTTATTATCGTCGTTAATATCGTCGTTAATATCGTCATTATCATCGTTGTTATCGTGCTTATTATCCTCATAATTATCGTCGTTAATATCGTCGTTATTTTGTCATAATCATCGTCGTTAATGTCGTCGTTATTATCGTCATTATCTACGTTGTTATCGTCATAAATATCATCGTTAATATCGACGTTATTATTGTCATTATCTTCTTTTTATCGTCGTTATTATCGTCGTTAATATCGTCGTTATTATCGTCGTTATTATCGTCGTTAATATCGTCGTTAATATCGTCATTATCATCGTTGTTATCGTCCTTATTATCCTCATAATTATCGTCGTTAATATCGTCGTTATTTTCTCATAATCATCGTCGTTAATGTCGTCGTTATTATAGTCATTATCTTCGTTGTTATCGTCGTTATTATCGTCGTTAATATCATCGTTATAATCGTCGTTATTATCGTCGTTATTATCGTTGTTAATATCGTCGTTAATATCGTCATTATCATCGTTGTTATCGTCCTTATTATCCTCGTAATTATCGTCGTTAATATCTTCGTGATTTTGTCATAATCATCGTTGTTATGTCGTCGTTATTATCGTCATTATCTTCGTTGTTATCGTCGTTATTATCCTCATAATTATCGTCGTTAATATCGTCGTTATTTTGTCATAATTATCGTCGTTAATGTCGTCGTTATTATCGTCATTATCTACGTTGTTATCGTCATAAATATCATCGTTAATATCGTCGTTATTATTGTCATTATCTTCTTTTTATCGTCGTTATTATCGTCGTTAATATCGTCGTTTTTATCGTCGTTATTATCGTCGTTAATGTCGTCGTTATTATCGTCATTATCATCGTTGTTATCGTCCTTATCATCCTCCTAATTATCGTCGGTAATATCGTCGTTATTTTGTCATATTCATCGTCGTTAATGTCGTCGTTATTATCGTCATTATCTACGTTGTTATCGTCATAAATATCATCGTTAATATCGTCGTTATTATTGTCATTATCTTCTTTTTATCGTCGTTATTATCGTCGTTATTATCGTCGTTATTATCGTCCTTAATATCGTCGTTAATATCGTCATTATCATCGTTGTTATCGTCCTTATTATCCTCATAATTATCGTCGTTAATATCGTCGTTAATATCGTCGTTATTATCGTCGTTATTATCGTCGTTAATATCGTCGTTAATATCGTCATTATCATCGTTGTTATCGTGCTTATTATCCTCATAATTATCGTCGTTAATATCGTCGTTATTTTGTCATAAACATCGTCGTTAATGTCGTCGTTATTATCGTCATTATCTTCGTTGTTATCGTCATAAATATCATCGTTAATATCGTCGTTATTATTGTCATTATCTTCTTTTTATCGTCGTTATTATCGTCGTAAATATCGTCGTTATTATCGTCGTTATTATCGTCGTTAATATCGTCGTTAATATCGTCATTATCATCGTTGTTATCGTCCTTATTATCCTCATAATTATCGTCGTTAATATCGTCGTTATTTTCTCATAATCATCGTCGTTAATGTCGTCGTTATTATAGTCATTATCTTCGTTGTTATCGTCGTTATTATCGTCGTTAATATCATCGTTATAATCGTCGTTATTATCGTCGTTATTATCGTTGTTAATATCGTCGTTAATATCGTCATTATCATCGTTGTTATCGTCCTTATTATCCTCGTAATTATCGTCGTTAATATCTTCGTGATTTTGTCATAATCATCGTTGTTATGTCGTCGTTATTATCGTCATTATCTTCGTTGTTATCGTCGTTATTATCCTCATATTTATCGTCGTTAATATCGTCGTTATTTTGTCATAATCATCGACGTTAATGTCGTCGTTTTTATCGTCATTATCTACGTTGTTATCGTCATAAATATCATCGTTAATATCGTCGTTATTATTGTCATTATCTTCTTTTTATCGTCGTTATTATCGTCGTTAATATCGTCGTTATTATCGTCGTTATTATCGTCGTTAATAACGTCGTTAATGTCGTCATGATCATCGTTGATATCGTCCTTAATATCCTCATAATTATCGTCGTTAATATCGTCGTTATTTTGTCATAATCATCGTCGTTAATGTCGTCGTTATTATCGTCATTATCTTCGTTGTTATCGTCATAAATATCATCGTTAATATCGTCGTTATTATTGTCATTATCTTCTTTTTATCGTCGTTATTATCGTCGTTATAATCGTCGTTATTATCGTCGTTAATATCGTCGTTAATATCGTCATTATCATCGTTGTTATCGTCCTTATTATCCTCATAATTATCGTCGTTAATATCGTCGTGATTTTGTCATAATCATCGTTGTTATGTCGTCGTTATTATCGTCATTATCTTCGTTGTTATCGTCGTTATTATCCTCATAATTATCGTCGTTAATATCGTCGTTATTTTGTCATAATTATCGTCGTTAATGTCGTCGTTATTATCGTCATTATCTACGTTGTTATCGTCATAAATATCATCGTTAATATCGTCGTTATTATTGTCATTATCTTCTTTTTATCGTCGTTATTATCGTCGTTAATATCGTCGTTATTATCGTCGTTATTTTCGTCGTTAATATCGTCGTTAATATCGTCATTATCATCGTTGTTATCGTCCTTATTATCCTCATAATTATCGTCGTTAATATCGTCGTTAATATCGTCGTTATTATCTTCGTTATTATCGTCGTTAATATCGTCGTTAATATCGTCATTAGCATCGTTGTTATCGTCCATAATATCCTCATAATTATAGTCGTTAATATCGTCGTTAATTTGTCATAATCATCGTCGTTAATGTCGTCGTTATTATCGTCATTATCTTCGTTGTTATCGTCATAAATATCATCGTTAATATCGTCGTTATTATTGTCATTATCTTCTTTTTATCGTCGTTATTATCGTCGTTAATATCGTCGTTATTATCGTGGTTATTATCGTCGTTAATATCGTCATTATCATCGTTGTTATCGTCCTTAATATCCTCATAATTATCGTCGTTAATATCGTCGTTATTTTGTCATAATCATCGTCGTTAATGTCGTCGTTATTATCGTCATTGACTTCGTTGTTATCGTCGTTATTATCGTCGTTAATATCGTCGTTATTATCGTCATAATTATCATCGTCATTATCGTCGTTTTTATCATCATAATTATAGTCGTTATTATCGTCGTTAATATCGTCATTGTCATCGTTGTTATCGTCGTTATTATCCCCATAATTATCGTCGTTAATATCGTCGATATTATCGTCATTATCTTCGTTGTTATCGTCGTTATTATCGTCGTTATTATCCTCATAATTATCGTCGTTAATATCGTCGTTATTTTGTCATAATCATCGTCGTTAATATCGTCGTTATTTTGTCATAATCATCGTCGTTAATGTCGTCGTTATTATCGTCATTATCTACGTTGTTATCGTCATAAATATCATCGTTAATATCGTCGTTATTATTGTCATTATCTTCTTTTTATCGTCGTTATTATCGTCGTTAATATCGTCGTTATTATCGTCGTTATTATCGTCGTTAATATCGTCGTTAATATCGTCATTATCATCGTTGTTATCGTCCTTATTATCCTCATAATTATCGTCGTTAATATCGTCGTTATTATGTCATAATCATCGTCGTTAATATCGTCGTTAATATCGTCATTATCATCGTTGTTATCGTCCTTATTATCCTCATAATTATCGTCGTTAATATCGTCGTTATTTTGTCATAATCATCGTCGTTAATGTCGTCGTTATTATCGTCATTATATTCGTTGTTATCGTCATAAATATCATCGTTAATATCGTCGTTATTATTGTCATTATCTTCTTTTTATCGTCGTTATTATTGTCATTATCTTCTTTTTATCTTCGTTATTATCGTCGTTATAATCGTCGTTATTATCGTCGTTAATATCGTCGTTAATATCGTCATTATCATCGTTGTTATCGCCCTTATTATCCTCCTAATTATCGTCGGTAATATCGTCGTTATTTTGTCATATTCATCGTCGTTAATGTCGTCGTTATTATCGTCATTATCTACGTTGTTATCGTCATAAATATAATCGTTAATATCGTCGTTATTATTGTCATTATCTTCTTTTTATCGTCGTTATTATCGTCGTTATTATCGTCCTTAATATCGTCGTTAATATCGTCATTATCATCGTTGTTATCGTCCTTATTATCCTCATAATTATCGTCGTTAATATCGTCGTTAATATCGTCGTTATTATCGTCGTTATTATCGTCGTTAATATCGTCGTTAATATCGTCATTATCATCGTTGTTATCGTCCTTATTATCCTCATAATTATCGTCGTTAATATCGTCGTTATTTTGTCACAATCATCGTCGTTAATGTCGTCGTTATTATCGTCATTATCTTCGTTGTTATCGTCATAAATATCATCGTTAATATCGTCGTTATTATTGTCATTATCTTCTTTTTATCGTCGTTATTATCGTCGTTAATATCGTCGTTATTATCGTCGTTATTATCGTCGTTAATAACGTCGTTAATATCGTCATTATCATCGTTGTTATCGTCCTTAATATCCTCATAATTATCGTCGTTAATAACGTCGTTATTTTGTCATAATCATCGTCGTTAATGTCGTCGTTATTATCGTCATTATCTTCGTTGTTATCGTCGTTATTATCGTCGTTAATATCGTCGTTATTTTGTCATAATCATCGTCGTTAATGTCGTCGTTATTATCGTCATTATCTTCGTTGTTATCGTGTTTATTATCCTCATAATTATCGTTTAATATCGTCGTTATTTTGTCATAATCATCGTCGTTAATGTCGTCGTTATTATCGTCATTATCTACGTTGTTATCGTCATAAATATCATCGTTAATATCGACGTTATTATTGTCATTATCTTCTTTTTATCGTCGTTATTATCGTCGTTAATATCGTCGTTATTATCGTCGTTATTATCGTCGTTAATATCGTCGTTAATATCGTCATTATCATCGTTGTTATCGTCCTTATTATCCTCATAATTATCGTCGTTAATATCGTCGTTATTTTCTCATAATCATCGTCGTTAATGTCGTCGTTATTATAGTCATTATCTTCGTTGTTATCGTCGTTATTATCGTCGTTAATATCGTCGTTACAATCGTCGTTATTATCGTCGTTATTATCGTTGTTAATATCGTCGTTAATATCGTCATTATCATCGTTGTTATCGTCCTTATTATCCTCGTAATTATCGTCGTTAATATCTTCGTGATTTTGTCATAATCATCGTTGTTATGTCGTCGTTATTATCGTCATTATCTTCGTTGTTATCGTCGTTATTATCCTCATAATTATCGTCGTTAATATCGTCGTTATTTTGTCATAATTATCGTCGTTAATGTCGTCGTTATTATCGTCATTATCTACGTTGTTATCGTCATAAATATCATCGTTAATATCGTCGTTATTATTGTCATTATCTTCTTTTTATCGTCGTTATTATCGTCGTTAATATCGTCGTTTTTATCGTCGTTATTATCGTCGTTAATGTCGTCGTTATTATCGTCATTATCATCGTTGTTATCGTCCTTATCATCCTCCTAATTATCGTCGGTAATATCGTCGTTATTTTGTCATATTCATCGTCGTTAATGTCGTCGTTATTATCGTCATTATCTACGTTGTTATCGTCATAAATATCATCGTTAATATCGTCGTTATTATTGTCATTATCTTCTTTTTATCGTCGTTATTATCGTCGTTATTATCGTCGTTATTATCGTCCTTAATATCGTCGTTAATATCGTCATTATCATCGTTGTTATCGTCCTTATTATCCTCATAATTATCGTCGTTAATATCGTCGTTAATATCGTCGTTATTATCGTCGTTATTATCGTCGTTAATATCGTCGTTAATATCGTCATTATCATCGTTGTTATCGTGCTTATTATCCTCATAATTATCGTCGTTAATATCGTCGTTATTTTGTCATAAACATCGTCGTTAATGTCGTCGTTATTATCGTCATTATCTTCGTTGTTATCGTCATAAATATCATCGTTAATATCGTCGTTATTATTGTCATTATCTTCTTTTTATCGTCGTTATTATCGTCGTAAATATCGTCGTTATTATCGTCGTTATTATCGTCGTTAATATCGTCGTTAATATCGTCATTATCATCGTTGTTATCGTCCTTATTATCCTCATAATTATCGTCGTTAATATCGTCGTTATTTTCTCATAATCATCGTCGTTAATGTCGTCGTTATTATAGTCATTATCTTCGTTGTTATCGTCGTTATTATCGTCGTTAATATCGTCGTTATAATCGTCGTTATTATCGTTGTTATTATCGTTGTTAATATCGTCGTTAATATCGTCATTATCATCGTTGTTATCGTCCTTATTATCCTCGTAATTATCGTCGTTAATATCTTCGTGATTTTGTCATAATCATCGTTGTTATGTCGTCGTTATTATCGTCATTATCTTCGTTGTTATCGTCGTTATTATCCTCATATTTATCGTCGTTAATATCGTCGTTATTTTGTCATAATCATCGACGTTAATGTCGTCGTTTTTATCGTCATTATCTACGTTGTTATCGTCATAAATATCATCGTTAATATCGTCGTTATTATTGTCATTATCTTCTTTTTATCGTCGTTATTATCGTCGTTAATATCGTCGTTATTATCGTCGTTATTATCGTCGTTAATAACGTCGTTAATGTCGTCATGATCATCGTTGTTATCGTCCTTAATATCCTCATAATTATCGTCGTTAATATCGTCGTTATTTTGTCATAATCATCGTCGTTAATGTCGTCGTTATTATCGTCATTATCTTCGTTGTTATCTTCGTTATTATCGTCGTTAATATCGTCGTTATTATCGTCATAATTATCATCGTCATTATGGTCGTTTTTATCATCATAATTATAGTCGTTATTATCGTCGTTAATATCGTCATTCTCATCGTTGTTATCGTCGTTATTATCCCCATAATTATCGTCGTTAATATCGTCGATATTATCGTCATTATCTTCGTTGTTATCGTCGTTAATATCGTCGTTATTATCCTCATAATTATCGTCGTTAATATCGTCGTTATTTTGTCATAATCATCGTCGTTAATGTCGTCGTTATTATCGTCATTATCATCGTTGTTATCGTCCTTATCATCCTCATAATTATCGTCGTTAATATCGTCGTTATTTTGTCATAATCATCGTCGTTAATGTCGTCGTTATTATCGTCATTATCTACGTTGTTATCGTCATAAATATAATCGTTAATATCGTCGTTATTATTGTCATTATCTTCTTTTTATCGTCGTTATTATCGTCGTTATTATCGTCGTTATTATCGTCCTTAATATCGTCGTTAATATCGTCATTATCATCGTTGTTATCGTCCTTATTATCCTCATAATTATCGTCGTTAATATCGTCGTTAATATCGTCGTTATTATCGTCGTTATTATCGTCGTTAATATCGTCATTATCATCGTTGTTATCGTCCTTATTATCCTCATAATTATCGTCGTTAATATCGTCGTTATTTTGTCACAATCATCGTCGTTAATGTCGTCGTTATTATCGTCATTATCTTCGTTGTTATCGTCATAAATATCATCGTTAATATCGTCGTTATTATTGTCATTATCTTCTTTTTATCGTCGTTATTATCGTCGTTAATATCGTCGTTATTATCGTCGTTATTATCGTCGTTAATATCGTCGTTAATATCGTCATTATCATCGTTGTTATCGTCCTTAATATCCTCATAATTATCGTCGTTAATAACGTCGTTATTTTGTCATAATCATCGTCGTTAATGTCGTCGTTATTATCGTCATTATCTTCGTTGTTATCGTCGTTATTATCGTCGTTAATATCGTCGTTATTATCGTCATAATTATCATCGTCATTATCGTCGTTTTTATCATCATAATTATAGTCGTTATTATCGTCGTTAATATCGTCATTGTCATCGTTGTTATCGTCGTTATTATCCCCATAATTATCGTCGTTAATATCGTCGATATTATCGTCATTATCTTCGTTGTTATCGTCGTTATTATCGTCGTTATTATCCTCATAATTATCGTCGTTAATATCGTCGTTATTTTGTCATAATCATCGTCGTTAATGTCGTCGTTATTATCGTCATTATCATCGTTGTTATCGTCCTTATCATCCTCATAATTATCGTCGTTAATATCGTCGTTATTTTGTCATAATCATCGTCGTTAATGTCGTCGTTATTATCGTCATTATCTACGTTGTTATCGTCATAAATATCCTCGTTAATATCGTCGTTATTATTGTCATTATCTTCTTTTTATCGTCGTTATTATCGTCGTTATAATCGTCGTTAATATCGTCGTTAATATCGTCATTATCATCGTTGTTATCGTCCTTATTATCCCCATAATTATCGTCGTTAATATCGTCGTGATTTTGTTATAATCATCGTTGTTATGTCGTCGTTATTATCGTCATTATCTACGTTGTTATCGTCATAAATATCATCGTTAATATCGTCGTTATTATTGTCATTATCTTCTTTTTATCGCCGTTATTATCGTCGTTAATATCGTCGTAATCATCGTCGCTATTATCGTCGTTAATATCGTCGTTAATATCGTCATTATCATCGTTGTTATCGTTCTTATTATCCTCATAATTATCGTCGTTAATATCGTCGTTATTTTGTCATAATCATCGTCGTTAATGTCGTCGTTATTATCGTCATTATCTTCGTTGTTATCGTCATAAATATCATCGTTAATATCGTCGTTATTATTGTCATTATCTTCTTTTTATCGTCGTTATTATCGTCGTAAATATCGTCGTTATTATCGTCGTTATTATCGTCGTTAATATCGTCGTTAATATCGTCATTATCATCGTTGTTATCGTCCTTATTATCCTCATAATTATCGTCGTTAATATCGTCGTTATTTTCTCATAATCATCGTCGTTAATGTCGTCGTTATTATAGTCATTATCTTCGTTGTTATCGTCGTTATTATCGTCGTTAATATCGTCGTTATAATCGTCGTTATTATCGTCGTTATTATCGTTGTTAATATCGTCGTTAATATCGTCATTATCATCGTTGTTATCGTCCTTATCATCCTCATAATTATCGTCGTTAATATCGTCGTTATTTTGTCATAATCATCGTCGTTAATGTCGTCGTTATTATCGTCATTATCTACGTTGTTATCGTCATAAATATCATCGTTAATATCGTCGTTATTATTGTCATTATCTTCTTTTTATCGTCGTTATTATCGTCGTTATAATCGTCGTTATTATCGTCGTTAATATCGTCGTTAATATCGTCATTATCATCGTTGTTATCGTCCTTATTATCCTAATAATTATCGTCGTTAATATCGTCGTGATTTTGTCATAATCATCGTTGTTATGTCGTCGTTATTATCGTCATTATCTTCGTTGTTATCGTCGTTATTATCCTCATAATTATCGTCGTTAATATCGTCGTTATTTTGTCATAATCATCGTCGTTAATGTCGTCGTTATTATCGTCATTATCTACGTTGTTATCGTCATAAATATCATCGTTAATATCGTCGTTATTATTGTCATTATCTTCTTTTTATCGTCGTTATTATCGTCGTTAATATCGTCGTTATTATCGTCGTTATTATCGTCGTTAATATCGTCGTTAATATCGTCATTATCATCGTTGTTATCGTCCTTATTATCCTCATAATTATCGTCGTTAATATCGTCATTAATATCGTCGTTATTATCGTCGTTATTATCGTCGTTAATATCGTCGTTAATATCGTCATTATCATCGTTGTTATCGTCCTTAATATCCTCATAATTATCGTCGTTAATATCGTCGTTAATTTGTCATAATCATCGTCGTTAATGTCGTCGTTATTATCGTCATTATCTTCGTTGTTATCGTCATAAATATCATCGTTAATATCGTCGTTATTATTGTCATTATCTTCTTTTTATCGTCGTTATTATCGTCGTTAATATCGTCGTTATTATCGTGGTTATTATCGTCGTTAATATCGTCATTATCATCGTTGTTATCGTCCTTAATATCCTCATAATTATCGTCGTTAATATCGTCGTTATTTTGTCATAATCATCGTCGTTAATGTCGTCGTTATTATCGTCATTATCTACGTTGGTATCGTCATAAATATCATCGTTAATATCGTCGTTATTATTGTCATTATCTTCTTTTTATCGTCGTTATTATCGTCGTTATAATCTTCGTTATTATCGTCGTTAATATCGTCGTTAATATCGTCATTATCATCGTTGTTATCGTCCTTATTATCCTAATAATTATCGTCGTTAATATCGTCGTGATTTTGTCATAATCATCGTTGTTATGTCGTCGTTATTATCGTCATTATCTTCGTTGTTATCGTCGTTATTATCCTCATAATTATCGTCGTTAATATCGTCGATATTTTGTCATAATCATCGTCGTTAATGTCGTCGTTATTATCGTCATTATCTACGTTGTTATCGTCATAAATATCATCGTTAATATCGTCGTTATTATTGTCATTATCTTCTTTTTATCGTCGTTATTATCGTCGTTAATATCGTCGTTATTATCGTCGTTATTATCGTCGTTAATATCGTCGTTAATATCGTCATTATCATCGTTGTTATCGTCCTTATTATCCTCATAATTATCGTCGTTAATATCGTCGTTATTTTGTCATCATCGTCGTTAATGTCGTCGTTATTATCGTCATTATCTTCGTTGTTATCGTCGTTATTATCGTCGTTAATATCGTCGTTATTATCGTCGTTATAATCGTCGTTATTATCGTCGTTAATATCGTCGTTAATATCGTCATTATCATCGTTGTTATCGTCCTTAATATCCTCATAATTATCGTCGTTAATATCGTCGTTATTTTATCATAATCATCGTCGTTAATGTCGTCGTTATTATCGTCATTATCTTCGTTGTTATCGTCCTTAACATCCTCATAATTATCGTCGTTAATATCGTCGTTATTTTGTCATAATCATCGTCGTTAATGTCGTCGTTATTATCGTCATTATCTACGTTGTTATCGTCATAAATATCATCGTTAATATCGTCGTTATTATTGTCATTATCTTCTTTTTATCGTCGTTATTATCGTCGTTAATATCGTCGTTATTATCGTCGTTATTATCGTCGTTAATGTCGTCATTATCATCGTTGTTATCGTCCTTATTATCCTAATAATTATCGTCGTTAATATCGTCGTGATTTTGTCATAATCATCGTTGTTATGTCGTCGTTATTATCGTCATTATCTTCGTTGTTATCGTCGTTATTATCCTCATAATTATCGTCGTTAATATCGTCGTTATTTTGTCATAATCATCGTCGTTAATGTCGTCGTTATTATCGTCATTATCTACGTTGTTATCGTCATAAATATCATCGTTAATATCGTCGTTATTATTGTCATTATCTTCTTTTTATCGTCGTTATTATCGTCGTTAATATCGTCGTTATTATCGTCGTTATTATCGTCGTTAATGTCGTCGTTATTATCGTCATTATCTTCGTTGTTATCGTCGTTATTATCCTCATAATTATCGTCGTTAATATCGTCGTTATTTTGTCATAATCATCGTCGTTAATGTCGTCGTTATTATCGTCATTATTATCGTTGTTATCGTCCTTATCATCCTCATAATTATCGTCGTTAATATCGTCGTTATTTTGTCATAATCATCGTCGTTAATGTCGTCGTTATTATCGTCATTATCTACGTTGTTATCGTCATAAATATCATCGTTAATATCGTCGTTATTATTGTCATTATCTTCTTTTTATCGTCGTTATTATCGTCGTTATAATCGTCGTTAGTATCGTCGTTAATATCGTCGTTAATATCGTCATTATCATCGTTGTTATCGTCCTTATTATCCTAATAATTATCGTCGTTAATATCGTCGTGATTTTGTCATAATCATCGTTGTTATGTCGTCGTTATTATCGTCATTATCTTCGTTGTTATCGTCGTTATTATCCTCATAATTATCGTCGTTAATATCGTCGTTATTTTGTCATAATCATCGTCGTTAATGTCGTCGTTATTATCGTCATTATCTACGTTGTTATCGTCATAAATATCATCGTTAATATCGTCGTTATTATTGTCATTATCTTCTTTTTATCGTCGTTATTATCGTCGTTAATATCGTCGTTATTATCGTCGTTATTATCGTCGTTAATATCGTCGTTAATATCGTCATTATCATCGTTGTTATCGTCCTTATTATCCTCATAATTATCGTCGTTAATATCGTCATTAATATCGTCGTTATTATCGTCGTTATTATCGTCGTTAATATCGTCGTTAATATCGTCATTATCATCGTTGTTATTGTCCTTAATATCCTCATAATTATCGTCGTTAATATCGTCGTTAATTTGTCATAATCATCGTCGTTAATGTCGTCGTTATTATCGTCATTATCTTCGTTGTTATCGTCATAAATATCATCGTTAATATCGTCGTTATTATTGTCATTATCTTCTTTTTATCGTCGTTATTATCGTCGTTAATATCGTCGTTATTATCGTGGTTATTATCGTCGTTAATATCGTCATTATCATCGTTGTTATCGTCCTTAATATCCTCATAATTATCGTCGTTAATATCGTCGTTATTTTGTCATAATCATCGTCGTTAATGTCGTCGTTATTATCGTCATTAACTTCGTAGTTATCGTCGTTATTATCGTCGTTAATATCGTCGTTATTATCGTCATAATTATCATCGTCATTATCGTCGTTTTTATCATCATAATTATAGTCGTTATTATCGTCGTTAATATCGTCATTGTCATTGTTGTTATCGTCGTTATTATCCCCATAATTATCGTCGTTAATATCGTCGATATTATCGTCATTATCTTCGTTGTTATCGTCGTTATTATCGTCGTTATTATCCTCATAATTATCGTCGTTAATATCGTCGTTATTTTGTCATAATCATCGTCGTTAATGTCGCTGTTATTATCGTCATTATCATCGTTGTTATCGTCCTTATCATCCTCATAATTATCGTCGTTAATATCGTCGTTATTTTGTCATAATCATCGTCGTTAATGTCGTCGTTATTATCGTCATTATCTACGTTGTTATCGTCATAAATATCATCGTTAATATCGTCGTTATTATTGTCATTATCTTCTTTTTATCGTCGTTATTATCGTCGTTATAATCGTCGTTATTATCGTTGTTAATATCGTCGTTAATATCGTCATTATCATCGTTGTTATCGTCCTTATTATCCTCATAATTATCGTCGTTAATATCGTCGTAATTTTGTCATAATCATCGTTGTTATGTCGTCGTTATTATCGTCATTATCTTCGTTGTTATCGTCAGTATTATCCTCATAATTATCGTCGTTAATATCGTCGTTATTCTGTCATAATCATCGTCGTTAATGTCGTCGTTATTATCGTCATTATCTACGTTGTTATCGTCATAAATATCATCGTTAATATCGTCGTTATTATTGTCATTATCTTCTTTTTATCGTCGTTATTATCGTCGTTAATATCGTCGTTATTATCGTCGTTATTATCGTCGTTAATATCGTCGTTAATATCGTCATTATCATCGTTGTTATCGTCCTTATTATCCTCATAATTATCGTCGTTAATATCGTCGTTATTTTGTCATAATCATCGTCGTTAATATCGTCGTTAATATCGTCATTATCATCGTTGTTATCGTCCTTATTATCCTCATAATTATCGTGGTTAATATCGTCGTTATTTTGTCATAATCATCGTCGTTAATGTCGTCGTTATTATCGTCATTATCTTCGTTGTTATCGTCATAAATATCATCGTTAATATCGTCGTTATTATTGTCATTATCTTCTTTTTATCGTCGTTATTATCGTCGTTAATATCGTCGTTAATATCGTCATTATCATCGTTGTTATCGTCCTTATTATCCTCATAATTATCGTCGTTAATATCGTCGTTATTTTGTCATAATCATCGTCGTTAATATCGTCGTTAATATCGTCATTATCATCGTTGTTATCGTCCTTATTATCCTCATAATTATCGTGGTTAATATCGTCGTTATTTTGTCATAATCATCGTCGTTAATGTCGTCGTTATTATCGTCATTATCATCGATGTTATCGTCCTTATCATCCTCATAATTATCGTCGTTAATATCGTCGTTATTTTGTCATAATCATCGTCGTTAATGTCGTCGTTATTATCGTCATTATCTACGTTGTTATCGTCATAAATATCATCGTTAATATCGTCGTTATTATTGTCATTATCTTCTTTTTATCGTCGTTATTATCGTCGTTTATATCGTCGTTATTATCGTCGTTATTATCGTCGTTAATATAGTCTTTAATATCGTCATTATCATCGTTGTTATCGTCCTTATTATCCTCATAATTATCGTCGTTAATATCGTCGTTATTTTGTCATAATCATCGTCGTTAATGTCGTCGTTATTATCGTCATTATCTTCGTTGTTATCGTCGTTATTATCGTTGTTAATAACGTCGTTATTATCGTCGTTATTATCGTCGTTATTATCGTCGTTAATATCGTCGTTAATATCGTCATTATCATCATTGTTATCGTCCTTTTTATCCTCATAATTATTGTCGTTAATATCGTCGTGATTTTGTCATAATCATCGTTTTTATGTCGTCGTTATTATCGTCATTATCTTCGTTGTTATCGTCGTTATTATCCTCATAATTATCGTCGTTAATATCGTCGTTATTTTGTCATAATCATCGTCGTTAATGTCGTCGTTATTATCGTCATTATCTACGTTGTTATCGTCATAAATATCATCGTTAATATCGTCGTTATTATTGTCATTATCTTCTTTTTATCGTCGTTATTATCGTCGTTAATATCGTCGTTATTATCGTCGTTATTTTCGTCGTTATTATCGTCGTTAAAATCGTCGTTAATATCGTCATTATCATCATTGTTATCGTCCTTATTATCCTCATAATTATCGTCGTTAATATCGTCGTGATATTGTCGAAATCAACGTTGTTATGTCGTCGTTATTATCGTCATTATCTTCGTTGTTATCGTCGTTAATATCGTCGTTATTTTGTCATAATCATCGTCGTTAATGTCGTCGTTATTATCGTCATTATCTTCGTTGTTATCGTCGTTACTATCGTCGTTAATATCGTAGTTATTATCGTCATAGTTATCATCGTCATTATCGTCGTTTTTATCATCATAATTATAGTCGTTATTATCGTCGTTAATATCGTCATTGTCATCGTTGTGATCGTCGTTATTATCCCCATAATTATCGTCGTTAATATCGTCGATATTATCGTCATTATCTTCGTTGTTATCGTCGTTATTATCGTCGATATTATCGTCATAATTATGATCGACATTATCGTCGTTTATAATCATAATTATATTCGTTATTATCGTCGTTAATATCGTCATTATCATCGTTGTTATCGTCCTTATCATCCTCATAATTATCGTCGTTAATATCGTCGTTATTTTGTCATAATCATCTTCGTTAATGTCGTCGTTATTATCGTCATTATCATCGTTGTTATCGTCCTTATTATCCTCATAATTATCGTCGTTAATATCGTCGCTATTTTGTCATAATCATAGTCGTTAATGTCGTCGTTATTATCATCATTATCTTCGTTGTTATCGTCGTTATTATCCTCATAATTATCGTCGTTAATATCGTCGTTATTTTGTCATAATCATCATCGTTAATGTCGTCGTTATTATCGTCATTATCTACGTTGTTATCGTCATAAATATCATCGTTAATATCGTCGTTATTATTGTCATTATCTTCTTTTTATCGTCGTTATTATCGTCGTTAATATCGTCGTTATTATCGTCGTTATTATCGTCGTTAATATCGTCGTTAATATCATCATTATCATCGTTGTTATCGTCCTTATTATCCTCATAATTATCGTCGTTAATGTCGTCGTTATTTTGTCATAATCATCGTCGTTAATTTTGTCGTTAATATCGTCATTATCATCGTTGTTATCGTCCTTATTATCCTCATAATTATCGTCGTTAATATCGTTGTTATTTTGTCATAATCATCGTCGTTAATGTCGTCGTTATTATCGTCATTATCATCGTTGTTATCGTCCTTATTATCCTCATAATTATCGTCGTTAATATCGTCGCTATTTTGTCATAATCATCGTCGTTAATGTCGTCGTTATTATCATCATTATCTTCGTTGTTATCGTCGTTATTATCCTCATAATTATCGTCGTTAATATCGTCGTTATTTTGTCATAATCATCGTCGTTAATGTCGTCGTTATTATCGTCATTATCTACGTTGTTATCGTCATAAATATCATCGTTAATATCGTCGTTATTATTGTCATTATCTTCTTTTTATCGTCGTTATTATCGTCGTTAATATCGTCGTTATTATCGTCGTTATTATCGTCGTTAATATCGTCGTTAATATCATCATTATCATCGTTGTTATCGTCCTTATTATCCTCATAATTATCGTCGTTAATGTCGTCGTTATTTTGTCATAATCATCGTCGTTAATTTTGTCGTTAATATCGTCATTATCATCGTTGTTATCGTCCTTATTATCCTCATAATTATCGTCGTTAATATCGTCGTTATTTTGTCATAATCATCGTCGTTAATGTCGTCGTTATTATCGTCATTATCATCGTTGTTATCGTCCTTATTATCCTCATAATTATCGTCGTTAATATCGTCGTTATTTTGTCATAATCATCGTCGTTAATGTTGTCGTTATTATCATCATTATCATCGTTGTTATCGTCCTTATTATCCTCATAATTATCGTCGTTAATATCGTCGTTATTTTGTCATAATCATCGTCGTTAATGTCGTCGTTATTATCGTCATTATCATCGTTGTTATCGTCCTTATCATCCTCATAATTATCGTCGTTAATATCGTCGTTATTTTGTCATAATCATCGTCGTTAATGTGGTCGTTATTATCGTCATTATCTACGTTGTTATCGTCATAAATATCATCGTTACTATCGTCGTTATTATTGTCATTATCTTCTTTTTATCATCGTTATTATCGTCGTTAATATCGTCGATATTATCGTCGTTATTATCGTCGTTAATATCGTCGTTAATATCGTCATTATCATCGTTGTTATCGTCCTTATCATCCTCATAATTATCGTCGTTAATATCGTCGTTATTTTGTCATAATCATCGTCGTTAATGTCGTCGATATTATCGTCATTATCTACGTTGTTATCGTCATAAATATCATCGTTAATATCGTCGTTATTATTGTCATTATCTTCTTTTTATCGTCGTTATTATCGTCGTTAATATCGTCGTTATTATCGTCGTTATTATCGTCGTTAATATCGTCGTTAATATCGTCATTATCATCGTTGTTATCGTCCTTATTATCCTCATAATTATCGTCGTTAATATCGTCGTTAGTTTGTCATAATCATCGTCGTTAATGTCGTCGTTATTATCGTCATTATCTTCGTTGTTATCGTCGTTATTATCCTCATAATTATCGTCGTTAATATCGTCGTTATTTTGTCATAATCATCGTCGTTAATATCGTCGTTAATATCGTCATTATCATCGTTGTTATCGTCCTTATTATCCTCAAATTATCGTCGTTAATATCGTCGTTATTTTGTCTTAATCATCGTCGTTAATGTCGTCGTTATTATCGTCATTATCATCGTTGTTATCGTTTTTATCATCCTCATAATTATCGTCGTTAATATCGTCGTTATTTTGTCATAATCATCGTCGTTAATGTCGTCGTTATTATCGTCATTATCTACGTTGTTATCGTCATAAATATCATCGTTAATATCGTCGTTATTATTGTCATTATCTTCTTTTTATCGTCGTTATTATCGTCGTTAACATCGTCGTTATTATCGTCGTTATTATCGTCGTTAATATCGTCGTTAATATCGTCATTATCATCGTTGTTATCGTCCTTTCTATCCTCATAATTATCGTCGTTAATATCGTCGTTAATATCGTCGTTATTATCGTCGTTATTATCGTCGTAAATATCGTCGTTAATATCGTCATTATCATCGTTGTTATCGTCCTTATTATCCTCATAATTATCGTCGTTAATATCGTCGTTATTTTGTCATAATCATCGTCGCAATGTCGTCGTTATTATCGTCATTATCTTCGTTGTTATCGTCATAAATATCATCGTTAATATCGTCGTTATTATTGTCATTATATTCTTTTTATCGTCGTTATTATCGTCGTTAATATCGTCGTTATTATCGTCGTTATTATCGTCGTTAATATCGTCATTAACATCGTTGTTATCGTCCTTATTATCCTCATAATTATCGTCATTAATATCGTCGTTATTTTGTCATAATCATCGTCGTTAATGTCGTCGTTATTATCGTCATTATCTTCCTTGTTATCGTGTTTATTATCCTCATAATTATCGTCGTAAATATCGTCGTTATTTTGTCATAATCATCGTCGTTAATGTCGTCGTTATTATCATCATTATCATCGTTGTTATCGTCCTTATTATCCTCATAATTATCGTCGTTAATATCGTCGTTATTTTGTCATAATCATCGTCGTTAATGTCGTCGTTATTATCGTCATTATCATCGTTGTTATCGTCCTTATCATCCTCATAATTATCGTCGTTAATATCGTCGTTATTTTGTCATAATCATCGTCGTTAATGTGGTCGTTATTATCGTCATTATCTACGTTGTTATCGTCATAAATATCATCGTTACTATCGTCGTTATTATTGTCATTATCTTCTTTTTATCATCGTTATTATCGTCGTTAATATCGTCGATATTATCGTCGTTATTATCGTCGTTAATATCGTCGTTAATATCGTCATTATCATCGTTTTTATCGTCCTTATCATCCTCATAATTATCGTCGTTAATATCGTCGTTATTTTGTCATAATCATCGTCGTTAATGTCGTCGATATTATCGTCATTATCTACGTTGTTATCGTCATAAATATCATCGTTAATATCGTCGTTATTATTGTCATTATCTTCTTTTTATCGTCGTTATTATCGTCGTTAATATCGTCGTTATTATCGTCGTTATTATCGTCGTTAATATCGTCGTTAATATCGTCATTATCATCGTTGTTATCGTCCTTATTATCCTCAAATTATCGTCGTTAATATCGTCGTTATTTTGTCATAATCATCGTCGTTAATGTCGTCGTTATTATCGTCATTATCTACGTAGTCATTGTCATAAATATCATCGTTAATATCGTCGTTATTATTGTCATTATCTTCTTTTTATCGTCGTTATTATCGTCGTTAATATCGTCGTTATTATCGTCGTTATTATCGTCGTTAATATCGTCGTTAATATCGTCATTATCATCGTTGTTATCGTCCTTATTATCCTCATAATTATCGTCATTAATATCGTCGTTATTTTGTCATAATCATCGTCGTTAATGTCGTCGTTATTATCGTCATTATCTTCGTTGTTATCGTGTTTATTATCCTCATAATTATCGTCGTAAATATCGTCGTTATTTTGTCATAATCATCGTCGTTAATGTCGTCGTTATTATCGTCATTATCATCGTTGTTATCGTTTTTATCATCCTCATAATTATCGTCGTTAATATCGTCGTTATTTTGTCATAATCATCGTCGTTAATGTCGTCGTTATTATCGTCATTATCTACGTTGTTATCGTCATGAATATCATCGTTAATATCGTCGTTATTATTGTCATTATCTTTTTTTTATCGTCGTTATTATCGTCGTTAATATCGTCGTTATTATCGTCGTTATTATCGTCGTTAATGTCGTCGTTATTATCGTCATTATCTTCGTTGTTATCGTCGTTATTATCCTCATAAATATCGTCGTTAATATCGTCGTTATTTTGTCATAATCATCGTCGTTAATGTCGTCGTTATTATCGTCATTATCATCGTTGTTATCGTCCTTATCATCCTCATAATTATCGTCGTTAATATCGTCGTTATTTTGTCATAATCATCGTCGTTAATGTCGTCGTTATTATCGTCATTATCTACGTTGTTATCGTCATAAATATCATCGTTAATATCGTCGTTATTATTTTCATTATCTTCTTTTTATCGTCGTTATTATCGTCGTTAATATCGTCGTTATTATCGTCGTTATTATCGTCGTTAATATATTCGTTAATATCGTCATTATCATCGTTGTTATCGTCCTTATTATCCTCATAATTATCGTCGTTAATATCGTCGTTATTTTGTCATAATCATCGTCGTTAATGTCGTCGTTATTATCGTCATTATCTACGTTGTTATCGTCATTAATATCATCGTTAATATCGTCGTTATTATTGTCATTATCTTCTTTTTATCGTCGTTATTATCGTCGTTAATATCGTCGTTATTATCGTCGTTATTTTCGTCGTTATTATCGTCGTTAATATCGTCGTTAATATCGTCATTATCATCATTGTTATCGTCCTTATTATCCTCATAATTATCGTCGTTAATATCGTCGTGATATTGTCGAAATCAACGTTGTTATGTCGTCGTTATTATCGTCATTATCTTCGTTGTTATCGTCGTTAATATCGTCGTTATTTTGTCATAATCATCGTCGTTAATGTCGTCGTTATTATCGTCATTATCATCGTTGTTATCGTCCTTATTATCCTCATAATTATCGTCGTTAATATCGTCGCTATTTTGTCATAATCATCGTCGTTAATGTCGTCGTTATTATCATCATTATCTTCGTTGTTATCGTCGTTATTATCCTCATAATTATCGTCGTTAATATCGTCGTTATTTTGTCATAATCATCGTCGTTAATGTCGTCGTTATTATCGTCATTATCTACGTTGTTATCGTCATAAATATCATCGTTAATATCGTCGTTATTATTGTCATTATCTTCTTTTTATCGTCGTTATTATCGTCGTTAATATCGTCGTTATTATCGTCGTTATTATCGTCGTTAATATCGTCGTTAATATCATCATTATCATCGTTGTTATCGTCCTTATTATCCTCATAATTATCGTCGTTAATGTCGTCGTTATTTTGTCATAATCATCGTCGTTAATTTTGTCGTTAATATCGTCATTATCATCGTTGTTATCGTCCTTATTATCCTCATAATTATCGTCGTTAATATCGTCGTTATTTTGTCATAATCATCGTCGTTAATGTCGTCGTTATTATCGTCATTATCTTCGTTGTTATCGTCGTTATTATCCTCATAATTATCGTCGTTAATATCGTCGTTATTTTGTCATAATCATCGTCGTTAATGTCGTCGTTATTATCGTCATTATCTACGTTGTTATCGTCATAAATATCATCGTTAATATCGTCGTTATTATTGTCATTATCTTCTTTTTATCGTCGTTATTATCGTCGTTAATATCGTCGTTATTATCGTCGTTATTTTCGTCGTTATTATCGTCGTTAATATCGTCGTTAATATCGTCATTATCATCGTTGTTATCGTCCTTATTATCCTCATAATTATCGTCGTTAATATCGTCGTGATATTGTCGAAATCAACGTTGTTATGTCGTCGTTATTATCGTCATTATCTACGTTGTTATCGTCATAAATATCATCGTTACTATCGTCGTTATTATTGTCATTATCTTCTTTTTATCATCGTTATTATCGTCGTTAATATCGTCGATATTATCGTCGTTATTATCGTCGTTAATATCGTCGTTAATATCGTCATTATCATCGTTGTTATCGTCCTTATCATCCTCATAATTATCGTCGTTAATATCGTCGTTATTTTGTCATAATCATCGTCGTTAATGTCGTCGATATTATCGTCATTATCTACGTTGTTATCGTCATAAATATCATCGTTAATATCGTCGTTATTATTGTCATTATCTTCTTTTTATCGTCGTTATTATCGTCGTTAATATCGTCGTTATTATCGTCGTTATTATCGTCGTTAATATCGTCGTTAATATCGTCATTATCATCGTTGTTATCGTCCTTATTATCCTCATAATTATCGTCGTTAATATCGTCGTTAGTTTGTCATAATCATCGTCGTTAATGTCGTCGTTATTATCGTCATTATCTTCGTTGTTATCGTCGTTATTATCCTCATAATTATCGTCGTTAATATCGTCGTTATTTTGTCATAATCATCGTCGTTAATATCGTCGTTAATATCGTCATTATCATCGTTGTTATCGTCCTTATTATCCTCAAATTATCGTCGTTAATATCGTCGTTATTTTGTCATAATCATCGTCGTTAATGTCGTCGTTATTATCGTCATTATCATCGTTGTTATCGTTTTTATCATCCTCATAATTATCGTCGTTAATATCGTCGTTATTTTGTCATAATCATCGTCGTTAATGTCGTCGTTATTATCGTCATTATCTACGTTGTTATCGTCATAAATATCATCGTGAATATCGTCGTTATTATTGTCATTATCTTCTTTTTATCGTCGTTATTATCGTCGTTAACATCGTCGTTATTATCGTCGTTATTATCGTCGTTAATATCGTCGTTAATATCGTCATTATCATCGTTGTTATCGTCCTTTCTATCCTCATAATTATCGTCGTTAATATCGTCGTTAATATCGTCGTTATTATCGTCGTTATTATCGTCGTTAATATCGTCGTTAATATCGTCATTATCATCGTTGTTATCGTCCTTATTATCCTCATAATTATCGTCGTTAATATCGTCGTTATTTTGTCATAATCATCGTCGCAATGTCGTCGTTATTATCGTCATTATCTTCGTTGTTATCGTCATAAATATCATCGTTAATATCGTCGTTATTATTGTCATTATATTCTTTTTATCGTCGTTATTATCGTCGTTAATATCGTCGTTATTATCGTCGTTATTATCGTCGTTAATATCGTCATTAACATCGTTGTTATCGTCCTTATTATCCTCATAATTATCGTCATTAATATCGTCGTTATTTTGTCATAATCATCGTCGTTAATGTCGTCGTTATTATCGTCATTATCTTCCTTGTTATCGTGTTTATTATCCTCATAATTATCGTCGTAAATATCGTCGTTATTTTGTCATAATCATCGTCGTTAATGTCGTCGTTATTATCATCATTATCATCGTTGTTATCGTCCTTATTATCCTCATAATTATCGTCGTTAATATCGTCGTTATTTTGTCATAATCATCGTCGTTAATGTCGTCGTTATTATCGTCATTATCATCGTTGTTATCGTCCTTATCATCCTCATAATTATCGTCGTTAATATCGTCGTTATTTTGTCATAATCATCGTCGTTAATGTGGTCGTTATTATCGTCATTATCTACGTTGTTATCGTCATAAATATCATCGTTACTATCGTCGTTATTATTGTCATTATCTTCTTTTTATCATCGTTATTATCGTCGTTAATATCGTCGATATTATCGTCGTTATTATCGTCGTTAATATCGTCGTTAATATCGTCATTATCATCGTTGTTATCGTCCTTATCATCCTCATAATTATCGTCGTTAATATCGTCGTTATTTTGTCATAATCATCGTCGTTAATGTCGTCGATATTATCGTCATTATCTACGTTGTTATCGTCATAAATATCATCGTTAATATCGTCGTTATTATTGTCATTATCTTCTTTTTATCGTCGTTATTATCGTCGTTAATATCGTCGTTATTATCGTCGTTATTATCGTCGTTAATATCGTCGTTAATATCGTCATTATCATCGTTGTTATCGTCCTTATTATCCTCATAATTATCGTCGTTAATATCGTCGTTAGTTTGTCATAATCATCGTCGTTAATGTCGTCGTTATTATCGTCATTATCTTCGTTGTTATCGTCGTTATTATCCTCATAATTATCGTCGTTAATATCGTCGTTATTTTGTCATAATCATCGTCGTTAATATCGTCGTTAATATCGTCATTATCATCGTTGTTATCGTCCTTATTATCCTCAAATTATCGTCGTTAATATCGTCGTTATTTTGTCATAATCATCGTCGTTAATGTCGTCGTTATTATCGTCATTATCTACGTAGTCATTGTCATAAATATCATCGTTAATATCGTCGTTATTATTGTCATTATCTTCTTTTTATCGTCGTTATTATCGTCGTTAATATCGTCGTTATTATCGTCGTTATTATCGTCGTTAATATCGTCGTTAATATCGTCATTATCATCGTTGTTATCGTCCTTATTATCCTCATAATTATCGTCATTAATATCGTCGTTATTTTGTCATAATCATCGTCGTTAATGTCGTCGTTATTATCGTCATTATCTTCGTTGTTATCGTGTTTATTATCCTCATAATTATCGTCGTAAATATCGTCGTTATTTTGTCATAATCATCGTCGTTAATGTCGTCGTTATTATCGTCATTATCATCGTTGTTATCGTTTTTATCATCCTCATAATTATCGTCGTTAATATCGTCGTTATTTTGTCATAATCATCGTCGTTAATGTCGTCGTTATTATCGTCATTATCTACGTTGTTATCGTCATGAATATCATCGTTAATATCGTCGTTATTATTGTCATTATCTTTTTTTTATCGTCGTTATTATCGTCGTTAATATCGTCGTTATTATCGTCGTTATTATCGTCGTTAATGTCGTCGTTATTATCGTCATTATCTTCGTTGTTATCGTCGTTATTATCCTCATAAATATCGTCGTTAATATCGTCGTTATTTTGTCATAATCATCGTCGTTAATGTCGTCGTTATTATCGTCATTATCATCGTTGTTATCGTCCTTATCATCCTCATAATTATCGTCGTTAATATCGTCGTTATTTTGTCATAATCATCGTCGTTAATGTCGTCGTTATTATCGTCATTATCTACGTTGTTATCGTCATAAATATCATCGTTAATATCGTCGTTATTATTTTCATTATCTTCTTTTTATCGTCGTTATTATCGTCGTTAATATCGTCGTTATTATCGTCGTTATTATCGTCGTTAATATATTCGTTAATATCGTCATTATCATCGTTGTTATCGTCCTTATTATCCTCATAATTATCGTCGTTAATATCGTCGTTATTTTGTCATAATCATCGTCGTTAATGTCGTCGTTATTATCGTCATTATCTTCGTTGTTATCGTCGTTATTATCGTCGTTAATAACGTCGTTATTATCGTCGTTATTATCGTCGTTATTATCGTCGTTAATATCGTCGTTAATATCGTCATTATCATCATTGTTATCGTCCCCTTTATCCTCATAATTATTGTCGTTAATATCGTCGTGATTTTGTCATAATCATCGTTTTTATGTCGTCGTTATTATCGTCATTATCTTCGTTGTTATCGTAGTTATTATCCTCATAATTATCGTCGTTAATATCGTCGTTATTTTGTCATAATCATCGTCGTTAATGTCGTCGTTATTATCGTCATTATCTACGTTGTTATCGTCATTAATATCATCGTTAATATCGTCGTTATTATTGTCATTATCTTCTTTTTATCGTCGTTATTATCGTCGTTAATATCGTCGTTATTATCGTCGTTATTTTCGTCGTTATTATCGTCGTTAATATCGTCATTATCATCATTGTTATCGTCCTTATTATCCTCATAATTATCGTCGTTAATATCGTCGTGATATTGTCGAAATCAACGTTGTTATGTCGTCGTTATTATCGTCATTATCTTCGTTGTTATCGTCGTTAATATCGTCGTTATTTTGTCATAATCATCGTCGTTAATGTCGTCGTTATTATCGTCATTATCATCGTTGTTATCGTCCTTATTATCCTCATAATTATCGTCGTTAATATCGTCGCTATTTTGTCATAATCATCGTCGTTAATGTCGTCGTTATTATCATCATTATCTTCGTTGTTATCGTCGTTATTATCCTCATAATTATCGTCGTTAATATCGTCGTTATTTTGTCATAATCATCGTCGTTAATGTCGTCGTTATTATCGTCATTATCTACGTTGTTATCGTCATAAATATCATCGTTAATATCGTCGTTATTATTGTCATTATCTTCTTTTTATCGTCGTTATTATCGTCGTTAATATCGTCGTTATTATCGTCGTTATTATCGTCGTTAATATCGTCGTTAATATCATCATTATCATCGTTGTTATCGTCCTTATTATCCTCATAATTATCGTCGTTAATGTCGTCGTTATTTTGTCATAATCATCGTCGTTAATTTTGTCGTTAATATCGTCATTATCATCGTTGTTATCGTCCTTATTATCCTCATAATTATCGTCGTTAATATCGTCGTTATTTTGTCATAATCATCGTCGTTAATGTCGTCGTTATTATCGTCATTATCTTCGTTGTTATCGTCGTTATTATCCTCATAATTATCGTCGTTAATATCGTCGTTATTTTGTCATAATCATCGTCGTTAATGTCGTCGTTATTATCGTCATTATCTACGTTGTTATCGTCATAAATATCATCGTTAATATCGTCGTTATTATTGTCATTATCTTCTTTTTATCGTCGTTATTATCGTCGTTAATATCGTCGTTATTATCGTCGTTATTTTCGTCGTTATTATCGTCGTTAATATCGTCGTTAATATCGTCATTATCATCGTTGTTATCGTCCTTATTATCCTCATAATTATCGTCGTTAATATCGTCGTGATATTGTCGAAATCAACGTTGTTATGTCGTCGTTATTATCGTCATTATCTTCGTTGTTATCGTCGTTAATATCGTCGTTATTTTGTCATAATCATCGTCGTTAATGTCGTCGTTATTATCGTCATTATCTTCGTTGTTATCGTCCTTATCATCCTCATAATTATCGTCGTTAATATCGTCGTTATTTTGTCATAATCATCGTCGTTAATGTGGTCGTTATTATCGTCATTATCTAAGTTGTTATCGTCATAAATATCATCGTTACTATCGTCGTTATTATTGTCATTATCTTCTTTTTATCATCGTTATTATCGTCGTTAATATCGTCGATATTATCGTCGTTATTATCGTCGTTAATATCGTCGTTAATATCGTCATTATCATCGTTGTTATCGTCCTTATCATCCTCATAATTATCGTCGTTAATATCGTCGTTATTTTGTCATAATCATCGTCGTTAATGTCGTCGATATTATCGTCATTATCTACGTTGTTATCGTCATAAATATCATCGTTAATATCGTCGTTATTATTGTCATTATCTTCTTTTTATCGTCGTTATTATCGTCGTTAATATCGTCGTTATTATCGTCGTTATTATCGTCGTTAATATCGTCGTTAATATCGTCATTATCATCGTTGTTATCGTCCTTATTATCCTCATAATTATCGTCGTTAATATCGTCGTAGTTTGTCATAATCATCGTCGTTAATGTCGTCGTTATTATCGTCATTATCTTCGTTGTTATCGTCGTTATTATCCTCATAATTATCGTCGTTAATATCGTCGTTATTTTGTCATAATCATCGTCGTTAATATCGTCGTTAATATCGTCATTATCATCGTTGTTATCGTCCTTATTATCCTCAAATTATCGTCGTTAATATCGTCGTTATTTTGTCATAATCATCGTCGTTAATGTCGTCGTTATTATCGTCATTATCTACGTAGTCATTGTCATAAATATCATCGTTAATATCGTAGTTATTATTGTCATTATCTTCTTTTTATCGTCGTTATTATCGTCGTTAATATCGTCGTTATTATCGTCGTTATTATCGTCGTTAATATCGTCGTTAATATCGTCATTATAATCGCTGTTAACGTCCTTATTATCCTCATTATTATCGTCGTTAATATCGTCGTTATTTTGTCATAATCATCGTCGCAATGTCGTCGTTATTATCGTCATTATCATCGTTGTTATCGTCATAAATATCATCGTTAATATCGTCGTTATTATTGTCATTATCTTCTTTTTATCGTCGTTATTATCGTCGTTAATATCGTCGTTATTATCGTCGTTATTATCGTCGTTAATATCGTCATTATCATCGTTGTTATCGTCCTTATTATCCTCATAATTATCGTCATTAATATCGTCGTTATTTTGTCATAATCATCGTCGCTAATGTCGTCGTTATTATCGTCATTATCTTCGTTGTTATCGTGTTTATTATCCTCATAATTATCGTCGTAAATATCGTCGTTATTTTGTCATAATCATCGTCGTTAATGTCGTCGTTATTATTGTCATTATCATCGTTGTTATCGTTTTTATCATCCTCATAATTATCGTCGATAATATCGTCGTTATTTTGTCATAATCAACGTCGTTAATGTCGTCGTTATTATCGTCATTATCTACGTTGTTATCGTCATGAATATCATCGTTAATATCGTCGTTATTATTGTCATTATCTTTTTTTTATCGTCGTTATTATCGTCGTTAATATCGTCGTTATTATCGTCGTTATTATCGTCGTTAATGTCGTCGTTATTATCGTCATTATCTTCGTTGTTATCGTCGTTATTATCCTCATAATTATCGTCGTTAATATCGTCGTTATTTTGTCATAATCATCGTCGTTAATGTCGTCGTTATTATCGTCATTATCATCGTTGTTATCGTCCTTATCATCCTCATAATTATCGTCGTTAATATCGTCGTTATTTTGTCATAATCATCGTCGTTAATGTCGTCGTTATTATCGTCATTATCTTCGTTGTTATCGTCGTTATTATCCTCATAATTATCGTCGTTAATATCGTCGTTATTTTGTCATAATCATCGTCGTTAATGTCGTCGTTATTATCGTCATTATCTACGTTGTTATCGTCATAAATATCATCGTTAATATCGTCGTTATTATTGTCATTATCTTCTTTTTATCGTCGTTATTATCGTCGTTAATATCGTCGTTATTATCGTCGTTATTTTCGTCGTTATTATCGTCGTTAATATCGTCGTTAATATCGTCATTATCATCGTTGTTATCGTCCTTATTATCCTCATAATTATCGTCGTTAATATCGTCGTGATATTGTCGAAATCAACGTTGTTATGTCGTCGTTATTATCGTCATTATCTTCGTTGTTATCGTCGTTAATATCGTCGTTATTTTGTCATAATCATCGTCGTTAATGTCGTCGTTATTATCGTCATTATCTTCGTTGTTATCGTCCTTATCATCCTCATAATTATCGTCGTTAATATCGTCGTTATTTTGTCATAATCATCGTCGTTAATGTGGTCGTTATTATCGTCATTATCTAAGTTGTTATCGTCATAAATATCATCGTTACTATCGTCGTTATTATTGTCATTATCTTCTTTTTATCATCGTTATTATCGTCGTTAATATCGTCGATATTATCGTCGTTATTATCGTCGTTAATATCGTCGTTAATATCGTCATTATCATCGTTGTTATCGTCCTTATCATCCTCATAATTATCGTCGTTAATATCGTCGTTATTTTGTCATAATCATCGTCGTTAATGTCGTCGATATTATCGTCATTATCTACGTTGTTATCGTCATAAATATCATCGTTAATATCGTCGTTATTATTGTCATTATCTTCTTTTTATCGTCGTTATTATCGTCGTTAATATCGTCGTTATTATCGTCGTTATTATCGTCGTTAATATCGTCGTTAATATCGTCATTATCATCGTTGTTATCGTCCTTATTATCCTCATAATTATCGTCGTTAATATCGTCGTAGTTTGTCATAATCATCGTCGTTAATGTCGTCGTTATTATCGTCATTATCTTCGTTGTTATCGTCGTTATTATCCTCAGAATTATCGTCGTTAATATCGTCGTTATTTTGTCATAATCATCGTCGTTAATATCGTCGTTAATATCGTCATTATCATCGTTGTTATCGTCCTTATTATCCTCAAATTATCGTCGTTAATATCGTCGTTATTTTGTCATAATCATCGTCGTTAATGTCGTCGTTATTATCGTCATTATCTACGTAGTCATTGTCATAAATATCATCGTTAATATCGTAGTTATTATTGTCATTATCTTCTTTTTATCGTCGTTATTATCGTCGTTAATATCGTCGTTATTATCGTCGTTATTATCGTCGTTAATATCGTCGTTAATATCGTCATTATCATCGCTGTTAACGTCCTTATTATCCTCATTATTATCGTCGTTAATATCGTCGTTATTTTGTCATAATCATCGTCGCAATGTCGTCGTTATTATCGTCATTATCTTCGTTGTTATCGTCATAAATATCATCGTTAATATCGTCGTTATTATTGTCATTATCTTCTTTTTATCGTCGTTATTATCGTCGTTAATATCGTCGTTATTATCGTCGTTATTATCGTCGTTAATATCGTCATTATCATCGTTGTTATCGTCCTTATTATCCTCATAATTATCGTCATTAATATCGTCGTTATTTTGTCATAATCATCGTCGCTAATGTCGTCGTTATTATCGTCATTATCTTCGTTGTTATCGTGTTTATTATCCTCATAATTATCGTCGTAAATATCGTCGTTATTTTGTCATAATCATCGTCGTTAATGTCGTCGTTATTATTGTCATTATCATCGTTGTTATCGTTTTTATCATCCTCATAATTATCGTCGATAATATCGTCGTTATTTTGTCATAATCAACGTCGTTAATGTCGTCGTTATTATCGTCATTATCTACGTTGTTATCGTCATGAATATCATCGTTAATATCGTCGTTATTATTGTCATTATCTTTTTTTTATCGTCGTTATTATCGTCGTTAATATCGTCGTTATTATCGTCGTTATTATCGTCGTTAATGTCGTCGTTATTATCGTCATTATCTTCGTTGTTATCGTCGTTATTATCCTCATAATTATCGTCGTTAATATCGTCGTTATTTTGTCATAATCATCGTCGTTAATGTCGTCGTTATTATCGTCATTATCATCGTTGTTATCGTCCTTATCATCCTCATAATTATCGTCGTTAATATCGTCGTTATTTTGTCATAATCATCGTCGTTAATGTCGTCGTTATTATCGTCATTATCTACGTTGTTATCGTCATAAATATCATCGTTAATATCGTCGTTATTATTGTCATTATCTTCTTTTTATCGTCGTTATTATCGTCGTTAATATCGTCGTTATTATCGTCGTTATTATCGTCGTTAATATAGTCGTTAATATCGTCATTATCATCGTTGTTATCGTCCTTATTATCCTCATAATTATCGTCGTTAATATCGTCGTTATTTTGTCATAATCATCGTCGTTAATGTCGTCGTTATTATTGTCATTATCATCGTTGTTATCGTTTTTATCATCCTCATAATTATCGTCGATAATATCGTCGTTATTTTGTCATAATCAACGTCGTTAATGTCGTCGTTATTATCGTCATTATCTACGTTGTTATCGTCATGAATATCATCGTTAATATCGTCGTTATTATTGTCATTATCTTTTTTTTATCGTCGTTATTATCGTCGTTAATATCGTCGTTATTATCGTCGTTATTATCGTCGTTAATGTCGTCGTTATTATCGTCATTATCTTCGTTGTTATCGTCGTTATTATCCTCATAATTATCGTCGTTAATATCGTCGTTATTTTGTCATAATCATCGTCGTTAATGTCGTCGTTATTATCGTCATTATCATCGTTGTTATCGTCCTTATCATCCTCATAATTATCGTCGTTAATATCGTCGTTATTTTGTCATAATCATCGTCGTTAATGTCGTCGTTATTATCGTCATTATCTTCGTTGTTATCGTCGTTATTATCCTCATAATTATCGTCGTTAATATCGTCGTTATTTTGTCATAATCATCGTCGTTAATGTCGTCGTTATTATCGTCATTATCTACGTTGTTATCGTCATAAATATCATCGTTAATATCGTCGTTATTATTGTCATTATCTTCTTTTTATCGTCGTTATTATCGTCGTTAATATCGTCGTTATTATCGTCGTTATTTTCGTCGTTATTATCGTCGTTAATATCGTCGTTAATATCGTCATTATCATCGTTGTTATCGTCCTTATTATCCTCATAATTATCGTCGTTAATATCGTCGTGATATTGTCGAAATCAACGTTGTTATGTCGTCGTTATTATCGTCATTATCTTCGTTGTTATCGTCGTTAATATCGTCGTTATTTTGTCATAATCATCGTCGTTAATGTCGTCGTTATTATCGTCATTATCTTCGTTGTTATCGTCCTTATCATCCTCATAATTATCGTCGTTAATATCGTCGTTATTTTGTCATAATCATCGTCGTTAATGTGGTCGTTATTATCGTCATTATCTAAGTTGTTATCGTCATAAATATCATCGTTACTATCGTCGTTATTATTGTCATTATCTTCTTTTTATCATCGTTATTATCGTCGTTAATATCGTCGATATTATCGTCGTTATTATCGTCGTTAATATCGTCGTTAATATCGTCATTATCATCGTTGTTATCGTCCTTATCATCCTCATAATTATCGTCGTTAATATCGTCGTTATTTTGTCATAATCATCGTCGTTAATGTCGTCGATATTATCGTCATTATCTACGTTGTTATCGTCATAAATATCATCGTTAATATCGTCGTTATTATTGTCATTATCTTCTTTTTATCGTCGTTATTATCGTCGTTAATATCGTCGTTATTATCGTCGTTATTATCGTCGTTAATATCGTCGTTAATATCGTCATTATCATCGTTGTTATCGTCCTTATTATCCTCATAATTATCGTCGTTAATATCGTCGTAGTTTGTCATAATCATCGTCGTTAATGTCGTCGTTATTATCGTCATTATCTTCGTTGTTATCGTCGTTATTATCCTCAGAATTATCGTCGTTAATATCGTCGTTATTTTGTCATAATCATCGTCGTTAATATCGTCGTTAATATCGTCATTATCATCGTTGTTATCGTCCTTATTATCCTCAAATTATCGTCGTTAATATCGTCGTTATTTTGTCATAATCATCGTCGTTAATGTCGTCGTTATTATCGTCATTATCTACGTAGTCATTGTCATAAATATCATCGTTAATATCGTAGTTATTATTGTCATTATCTTCTTTTTATCGTCGTTATTATCGTCGTTAATATCGTCGTTATTATCGTCGTTATTATCGTCGTTAATATCGTCGTTAATATCGTCATTATCATCGCTGTTAACGTCCTTATTATCCTCATTATTATCGTCGTTAATATCGTCGTTATTTTGTCATAATCATCGTCGCAATGTCGTCGTTATTATCGTCATTATCTTCGTTGTTATCGTCATAAATATCATCGTTAATATCGTCGTTATTATTGTCATTATCTTCTTTTTATCGTCGTTATTATCGTCGTTAATATCGTCGTTATTATCGTCGTTATTATCGTCGTTAATATCGTCATTATCATCGTTGTTATCGTCCTTATTATCCTCATAATTATCGTCATTAATATCGTCGTTATTTTGTCATAATCATCGTCGCTAATGTCGTCGTTATTATCGTCATTATCTTCGTTGTTATCGTGTTTATTATCCTCATAATTATCGTCGTAAATATCGTCGTTATTTTGTCATAATCATCGTCGTTAATGTCGTCGTTATTATTGTCATTATCATCGTTGTTATCGTTTTTATCATCCTCATAATTATCGTCGATAATATCGTCGTTATTTTGTCATAATCAACGTCGTTAATGTCGTCGTTATTATCGTCATTATCTACGTTGTTATCGTCATGAATATCATCGTTAATATCGTCGTTATTATTGTCATTATCTTTTTTTTATCGTCGTTATTATCGTCGTTAATATCGTCGTTATTATCGTCGTTATTATCGTCGTTAATGTCGTCGTTATTATCGTCATTATCTTCGTTGTTATCGTCGTTATTATCCTCATAATTATCGTCGTTAATATCGTCGTTATTTTGTCATAATCATCGTCGTTAATGTCGTCGTTATTATCGTCATTATCATCGTTGTTATCGTCCTTATCATCCTCATAATTATCGTCGTTAATATCGTCGTTATTTTGTCATAATCATCGTCGTTAATGTCGTCGTTATTATCGTCATTATCTACGTTGTTATCGTCATAAATATCATCGTTAATATCGTCGTTATTATTGTCATTATCTTCTTTTTATCGTCGTTATTATCGTCGTTAATATCGTCGTTATTATCGTCGTTATTATCGTCGTTAATATAGTCGTTAATATCGTCATTATCATCGTTGTTATCGTCCTTATTATCCTCATAATTATCGTCGTTAATATCGTCGTTATTTTGTCATAATCATCGTCGTTAATGTCGTCGTTATTATCGTCATTATCTTCGTTGTTATCGTCGTTATTATCGTCGTTAATAACGTCGTTATTATCGTCGTTATTATCGTCGTTATTATCGTCGTTAATATCGTCGTTAATATCGTCATTATCATCATTGTTATCGTCCTTTTTATCCTCATAATTATTGTCGTTAATATCGTCGTGATTTTGTCATAATCATCGTTTTTATGTCGTCGTTATTATCGTCATTATCTTCGTTGTTATCGTCGTTATTATCCTCATAATTATCGTCGTTAATATCGTCGTTATTTTGTCATAATCATCGTCGTTAATGTCGTCGTTATTATCGTCATTATCTACGTTGTTATCGTCATAAATATCATCGTTAATATCGTCGTTATTATTGTCATTATCTTCTTTTTATCGTCGTTATTATCGTCGTTAATATCGTCGTTATTATCGTCGTTATTTTCGTCGTAATTATCGTCGTTAATATCGTCGTTAATATCGTCATTATCATCGTTGTTATCGTCCTTATTATCCTCATAATTATCGTCGTTAATATCGTCGTGATATTGTCGAAATCAACGTTGTTATGTCGTCGTTATTATCGTCATTATCTTCGTTGTTATCGTCGTTAATATCGTCGTTATTTTGTCATAATCATCGTCGTTAATGTCGTCGTTATTATCGTCATTATCTTCGTTGTTATCGTCGTTACTATCGTCGTTAATATCGTAGTTATTATCGTCATAATTATCATCGTCATTATCGTCGTTTTTATCATCATAATTATAGTCGTTATTATCGTCGTTAATATCGTCATTGTCATCGTTGTGATCGTCGTTATTATCCCCATAATTATCGTCGTTAATATCGTCGATATTATCGTCATTATCTTCGTTGTTATCGTCGTTATTATCGTCGATATTATCGTCATAATTATCATCGACATTATCGTCGTTTATAATCATAATTATATTCGTTATTATCGTCGTTAATATCGTCATTATCATCGTTGTTATCGTCCTTATCATCCTCATAATTATCGTCGTTAATATCGTCGTTATTTTGTCATAATCATCGTCGTTAATGTCGTCGTTATTATCGTCATTATCATCGTTGTTATCGTCGTTATTATCCTCATAATTATCGTCATTAATATCGTCGTTATTTTGTCATAATCATCGTCGTTAATGTCGTCGTTATTATCGTCATTATCTACGTTGTTATCGTCATAAATATCATCGTTAATATCGTCGTTATTATTGTCATTACCTTCTTTTATCGTCGTTATTATCGTCGTTAATATCGTCGTTATTATCGTCGTTATTATCGTCGTTAATATCGTCGTTAATATCATCATTATCATCGTTGTTATCGTCCTTATTATCCTCATAAATATCGTCGTTAATGTCGTCGTTATTTTGTCATAATCATCGTCGTTAATTTTGTCGTTAATATCGTCATTATCATCGTTGTTATCGTCCTTATTATCCTCATAATTATCGTCGTTAATATCGTCGTTATTTTGTCATAATCATCGTCGTTAATGTCGTCGTTATTATCGTCATTATCATCGTTGTTATCGTCCTTATTATCCTCATAATTATCGTCGTTAATATCGTCGTTATTTTGTCATAATCATCGTCGTTAATGTCGTCGTTATTATCATCATTATCATCGATGTTATCGTCCTTATTATCCTCATAATTATCGTCGTTAATATCGTCGTTATTTTGTCATAATCATCGTCGTTAATGTCGTCGTTATTATCGTCATTATCATCGTTGTTATCGTCCTTATCATCCTCATAATTATCGTCGTTAATATCGTCGTTATTTTGTCATAATCATCGTCGTTAATGTGGTCGTTATTATCGTCATTATCTACGTTGTTATCGTCATAAATATCATCGTTACTATCGTCGTTATTATTGTCATTATCTTCTTTTTATCATCGTTATTATCGTCGTTAATATCGTCGATATTATCGTCGTTATTATCGTCGTTAATATCGTCGTTAATATCGTCATTATCATCGTTGTTATCGTCGTTATCATCCTCATAATTATCGTCGTTAATATCGTCGTTATTTTGTCATAATCATCGTCGTTAATGTCGTCGTTATTATCGTCATTATCTTCGTTGTTATCGTCGTTATTATCGTCGTTAATATCGTCGTTATTATCGTCGTTATTATCGTCGTTATTATCGTCGTTAATATCGTCGTGATTTTGTTATAATCATCGTTTTTATGTCGTCGTTATTATCGTCATTATCTTCGTTGTTATCGTCGTTATTATCCTCATAATTATCGTCGTTAATATCGTCGTTATTTTGTCATAATCATCGTCGTTAATGTCGTCGTTATTATCGTCATTATCATCGTTTTTATCGTCCTTATTATCCTCATAATTATCGTCGTTAATATCGTCGATATTTTGTCATAATCATCGTCGTTAATGTCGTCGTTATTATCGTCATTATCATCGTTGTTATCGTCCTTATCATCCTCATAATTATCGTCGTTAATATCGTCGTTATTTTGTCATAATCATCGTCGTTAATGTCGTCGTTATTATCGTCATTATCTACGTTATCGTCATAAATATCATCGTTAATATCGTCGTTATTATTGTCATTATCTTCTTTATATCGTCGTTATTATCGTCGTTAATATCGTCATTAACATCGTTGTTATCGTCCTTATTATCCTCATAATTATCGTCGTTAATATCGTCGTTATTTTGTCATAATCATCGTCGTTAATGTCGTCGTTATTATCGTCATCATGTTCGTTGTTATCGTCCTTATTATCCTCATAATTATCGTCGTTAATATCGTCGTTATTTTGTCATAAACATCGTCGTTAATGTCGTCGTTATTATCGTCATTATCTTCGTTGTTATCGTCGTTATTATCGTCGTTAATATTGTCGTTATTATCGTCGTTATTATCGTCGTTATTATCGTCGTTAATATCGTCGTTAATATCGTCATTATCTACGTTGTTATCGTCATAAATATCATCGTTAATATCGTCGTTATTATTGTCATTATCTTCTTTTTATCGTCGTTATTATCGTCGTTAATATCGTCGATATTATCGTCGTTATTATCGTCGTTAATATCGTCGTTAATATCGTCATTATCATCGTTGTTATCGTCTTTATTATCCTCATAATTATCGTCGTTAATGTCGTCGTTATTTTGTCATAATCATCGTCGTTAATATCGTCGTTATTATCGTCATTATCATCGTTGTTATCGTCCTTATTATCCTCATAATTATCGTCGTTAATATCGTCGTTATTTTGTCAGAATCATCGTCGTTAATGTCGTCGTTATTATCGTCATTATCTTCGTTGTTATCGTCGTTATTGTCCTCATAATTATCGTCGTTAATATCGTCGTTATTTTGTCATAATCATCGTCGTTAATATCGTCGTTATTATCGTCATTATCATCGTTGATATCGTCCTTATCATACTCATAATTATCGTCGTTAATATCGTCGTTATTTTGTCATAATCATCGTCGTTAATGTCGTCGTTATTATCGTCATTATCTACGTTGTTATCGTCATAAATATCATCGTTAATATCGTCGTTATTATTGTCATTATCTTCTTTTTATCGTCGTTATTATCGTCGTTAATATCGTCGTTATTATCGTCGTTATTATCGTCGTTAATATCGTCGTTAATATCGTCATTATCATCGTTGTTATCTTCCTTATTATCCTCATAATTATCGTCGTTAATATCGTCGATATTTTGTCATAATCATCGTCGTTAATGTCGTCGTTATTATCGTCATTATCATCGTTGTTATCGTCCTTATTATCCTCATAATTATCGTCGTTAATATCGTCGATATTTTGTCATAATCATCGTCGTTAATGTCGTCGTTATTATCGTCATTATCATCGTTGTTATCGTTCTTATCATCCTCATAATTATCGTCGTTAATATCGTCGTCATTTTGTCATAACCATCGTCGTTAATGTCGTCGTTATTATCGTCATTATCTACGTTGTTATCGTCATAAATATCATCGTTACTATCGTCGTTATTATTGTCATTATCTTCTTTTTATCGTCGTTATTATCGTCGTTAATATCGTCGATATTATCGTCGTTATTATCGTCGTTAATATCGTCGTTAATATCGTCATTATCATCGTTGTTATCGTCATTATTATCCTCATAATTATCGTCGTTAATATCGTCGTTATTTTGTCATAATCATCGTCGTTAATGTCGTCGTTATTATCGTCATTATCTACGTTGTTATCGTCATAAATATCATCGTTAATATCGTCGTTATTATTGTCATTATCTTCTTTTTATCGTCGTTATTATCGTCGTTAATATCGTCGTTATTATCGTCGTTATTATCGTCGTTATTATCGTCGTTAATATCGTCATTATCATCGTTGTTATCGTCCTTATTATCCTCATAATTATCGTCGATAATATCGTCGTTATTTTGTCATAATCATCGTCGTTAATATCGTCGTTAATATCGTCATTATCATCGTTGTTATCGTCCTTATTATCCTCATAATTATCGTCGTTAATATCGTCGTGATTTTGTCATAATCATCGTCGTTAATGTCGTCGTTATTATCGTCATTATGTTCGTTGTTATAGTCGTTATTATCCTCATAATTATCGTCGTTAATATCGTCGTTATTTTGTCATAATCATCGTCGTTAATGTCGTCGTTATTATCGTCATTATCTACGTTGATATCGTCATAAATATCATCGTTAATATCGTCGTTATTATTGTCATTATCTTCTTTTTATCGTCGTTATTATCGTCGTTAATATCGTCGTTATTATCGTCGTTATTATCGTCGTTAATATCGTCGTTAATATCGTCATTATCATCGTTGTTATCGTCCTTATTATCCTCATAATTATCGTCGTTAATATCGTTGTTATTTTGTCATAATCATCGTCGTTAATGTCGTCGTTATTATCGTCATTATCTTCGTTGTTATCGTCGTTAATATCGTCGTTATTTTGTCATAATCATCGTCGTTAATGTCGTCGTTATTATCGTCATTATCTTCGTTGTTATCGTCGTTACTATCGTCGTTAATATCGTAGTTATTATCGTCATAATTATCATCGTCATTATCGTCGTTTTTATCATCATAATTATAGTCGTTATTATCGTCGTTAATATCGTCATTGTCATCGTTGTGATCGTCGTTATTATCCCCATAATTATCGTCGTTAATATCGTCGATATTATCGTCATTATCTTCGTTGTTATCGTCGTTATTATCGTCGATATTATCGTCATAATTATCATCGACATTATCGTCGTTTATAATCATAATTATATTCGTTATTATCGTCGTTAATATCGTCATTATCATCGTTGTTATCGTCCTTATCATCCTCATAATTATCGTCGTTAATATCGTCGTTATTTTGTCATAATCATCGTCGTTAATGTCGTCGTTATTATCGTCATTATCATCGTTGTTATCGTCCTTATTATCCTCATAATTATCGTCGTTAATATCGTCGTTAGTTTGTCATAATCATCGTCGTTAATGTCGTCGTTATTATCGTCATTATCTTCGTTGTTATCGTCGTTATTATCCTCATAATTATCGTCGTTAATATCGTCGTTATTTTGTCATAATCATCGTCGTTAATATCGTCGTTAATATCGTCATTATCATCGTTGTTATCGTCCTTATTATCCTCAAATTATCGTCGTTAATATCGTCGTTATTTTGTCATAATCATCGTCGTTAATGTCGTCGTTATTATCGTCATTATCTACGTTGATATCGTCATAAATATCATCGTTAATATCGTCGTTATTATTGTCATTATCTTCTTTTTATCGTCGTTATTATCGTCGTTAATATCGTCGTTATTATCGTCGTTATTATCGTCGTTAATATCGTCGTTAATATCGTCATTATCATCGTTGTTATCGTCCTTATTATCCTCATAATTATCGTCGTTAATATCGTCGTTATTTTGTCATAATCATCGTCGTTAATGTCGTCGTTATTATCGTCATTATCTTCGTTGTTATCGTCGTTAATATCGTCGTTATTTTGTCATAATCATCGTCGTTAATGTCGTCGTTATTATCGTCATTATCTTCGTTGTTATCGTCGTTACTATCGTCGTTAATATCGTAGTTATTATCGTCATAATTATCATCGTCATTATCGTCGTTTTTATCATCATAATTATAGTCGTTATTATCGTCGTTAATATCGTCATTGTCATCGTTGTGATCGTCGTTATTATCCCCATAATTATCGTCGTTAATATCGTCGATATTATCGTCATTATCTTCGTTGTTATCGTCGTTATTATCGTCGATATTATCGTCATAATTATCATCGACATTATCGTCGTTTATAATCATAATTATATTCGTTATTATCGTCGTTAATATCGTCATTATCATCGTTGTTATCGTCCTTATCATCCTCATAATCATCGTCGTTAATATCGTCGTTATTTTGTCATAATCATCGTCGTTAATGTCGTCGTTATTATCGTCATTATCATCGTTGTTATCGTCCTTATTATCCTCATAATTATCGTCGTTAATATCGTCGCTATTTTGTCATAATCATCGTCGTTAATGTCGTCGTTATTATCATCATTATCTTCGTTGTTATCGTCGTTATTATCCTCATAATTATCGTCGTTAATATCGTCGTTATTTTGTCATAATCATCGTCGTTAATGTCGTCGTTATTATCGTCATTATCTACGTTGTTATCGTCATAAATATCATCGTTAATATCGTCGTTATTATTGTCATTATCTTCTTTTTATCGTCGTTATTATCGTCGTTAATATCGTCGTTATTATCGTCGTTATTATCGTCGTTAATATCGTCGTTAATATCATCATTATCATCGTTGTTATCGTCCTTATTATCCTCATAATTATCGTCGTTAATGTCGTCGTTATTTTGTCATAATCATCGTCGTTAATTTTGTCGTTAATATCGTCATTATCATCGTTGTTATCGTCCTTATTATCCTCATAATTATCGTCGTTAATATCGTCGTTAGTTTGTCATAATCATCGTCGTTAATGTCGTCGTTATTATCGTCATTATCTTCGTTGTTATCGTCGTTATTATCCTCATAATTATCGTCGTTAATATCGTCGTTATTTTGTCATAATCATCGTCGTTAATATCGTCGTTAATATCATCATTATCATCGTTGTTATCGTCCTTATTATCCTCAAATTATCGTCGTTAATATCGTCGTTATTTTGTCTTAATCATCGTCGTTAATGTCGTCGTTATTATCCTCATTATCATCGTTGTTATCGTCCTTATCATCCTCATAATTATCGTCGTTAATATCGTCGTTATTTTGTCATAATCATCGTCGTTAATGTCGTCGTTATTATCGTCATTATCTACGTTGTTATCGTCATAAATATCATCGTTAATATCGTCGTTATTATTGTCATTATCTTCTTTTTATCGTCGTTATTATCGTCGTTAATATCGTCGTTATTATCGTCGTTATTATCGTCGTTATTATCGTCGTTAATATCGTCATTATCATCGTTGTTATCGTCCTTATTATCCTCATTATTATCGTCGTTAATATAGTCGTTATTTTGTCATAATCATCGTCGTTAATATCGTCGTTAATATCGTCATTATCATCGTTGTTATCGTCCTTATTATCCTCATAATTATCGTCGTTAATATCGTCGTGATTTTGTCATAATCATCGTCGTTAATGTCGTCGTTATTATCGTCATTATGTTCGTTGTTATAGTCGTTATTATCCTCATAATTATCGTCGTTAATATCGTCGTTATTTTGTCATAATCATCGTCGTTAATGTCGTCGTTATTATCGTCATTATCTACGTTGATATCGTCATAAATATCATCGTTAATATCGTCGTTATTATTGTCATTATCTTCTTTTTATCGTCGTTATTATCGTCGTTAATATCGTCGTTATTATCGTCGTTATTATCGTCGTTAATATCGTCGTTAATATCGTCATTATCATCGTTGTTATCGTCCTTATTATCCTCATAATTATCGTCGTTAATATCGTCGTTATTTTGTCATAATCATCGTCGTTAATGTCGTCGTTATTATCGTCATTATCTTCGTTGTTATCGTCGTTAATATCGTCGTTATTTTGTCATAATCATCGTCGTTAATGTCGTCGTTATTATCGTCATTATCTTCGTTGTTATCGTCGTTATTATCGTCGTTAATATCGTAGTTATTATCGTCATAATTATCATCGTCATTATCGTCGTTTTTATCATCATAATTATAGTCGTTATTATCGTCGTTAATATCGTCATTGTCATCGTTGTGATCGTCGTTATTATCCCCATAATTATCGTCGTTAATATCGTCGATATTATCGTCATTATCTTCGTTGTTATCGTCGTTATTATCGTCGATATTATCGTCATAATTATCATCGACATTATCGTCGTTTATAATCATAATTATATTCGTTATTATCGTCGTTAATATCGTCATTATCATCGTTGTTATCGTCCTTATCATCCTCATAATTATCGTCGTTAATATCGTCGTTATTTTGTCATAATCATCGTCGTTAATGTCGTCGTTATTATCGTCATTATCATCGTTGTTATCGTCCTTATTATCCTCATAATTATCGTCGTTAATATCGTCGCTATTTTGTCATAATCATCGTCGTTAATGTCGTCGTTATTATCATCATTATCTTCGTTGTTATCGTCGTTATTATCCTCATAATTATCGTCGTTAATATCGTCGTTATTTTGTCATAATCATCGTCGTTAATGTCGTCGTTATTATCGTCATTATCTACGTTGTTATCGTCATAAATATCATCGTTAATATCGTCGTTATTATTGTCATTATCTTCTTTTTATCGTCGTTATTATCGTCGTTAATATCGTCGTTATTATCGTCGTTATTATCGTCGTTAATATCGTCGTTAATATCATCATTATCATCGTTGTTATCGTCCTTATTATCCTCATAATTATCGTCGTTAATGTCGTCGTTATTTTGTCATAATCATCGTCGTTAATTTTGTCGTTAATATCGTCATTATCATCGTTGTTATCGTCCTTATTATCCTCATAATTATCGTCGTTAATATCGTCGTTAGTTTGTCATAATCATCGTCGTTAATGTCGTCGTTATTATCGTCATTATCTTCGTTGTTATCGTCGTTATTATCCTCATAATTATCGTCGTTAATATCGTCGTTATTTTGTCATAATCATCGTCGTTAATATCGTCGTTAATATCGTCATTATCATCGTTGTTATCGTCCTTATTATCCTCAAATTATCGTCGTTAATATCGTCGTTATTTTGTCTTAATCATCGTCGTTAATGTCGTCGTTATTATCCTCATTATCATCGTTGTTATCGTCGTTATTATCCTCATAATTATCGTCGTTAATATCGTCGTTATTTTGTCATAATCATCGTCGTTAATGTCGTCGTTTTATCGTCATTATCTACGTTGTTATCGTCATAAATATCATCGTTATTATCGTCGTTATTATTGTCATTATCTTCTTTTTATCGTCTTCATTATCGTCGTTAATATCGTCGTTATTATCGCCGTTATTATCGTCGTTAATATCGTCGTTAATATCGTCAATATCATCGTTGTTATCGTCCTTATTATCCTCATAATTATCATCGTTAATATCGTCGTTATTTTGTCATAATCATCGTCGTTAATGTCGTCGTTATTATCGTCATTATCTTCGTTGTTATCGTCGTTATTATCCTCATAATTATCGTCGTTAATATCGTCGTTATTTTGTCATAATCATCGTCGTAATGTCGTCGTTATTATCGTCATTATCTTCGTTGTTATCGTCGTTATTATCGTCGTTAATATCGTCGTTATTATCGTCATAATTATCATCGTCATTATCGTCGTTCTATCATCATCATTATAGTCGTTATTATAGTCGTTAATATCGTCATTGTCATCGTTGTTATCGTCGTTATTATCCCCATAATTATCGTCGTTAATATCGTCGATATTATCGTCATTATCTTCGTTGTTATCGTCGTTATTATCCTCATAATTATCGTCGTTAATATCGTCGTTATTTTGTCATAATCATCGTCGTTAATGTCGTCGTTATTATCCTCATTATCATCGTTGTTATCGTCCTTATCATCCTCATAATTATCGTCGTTAATATCGTCGTTATTTTGTCATAATCATCGTCGTTAATGTCGTCGTTATTATCGTCATTATCATCGTTGTTATCGTCCTTATTATCCTCATAATTATCGTCGTTAATATCGTCGCTATTTTGTCATAATCATCGTCGTTAATGTCGTCGTTATTATCGTCATTATCTACGTTATCGTCATAAATATCATCGTTAATATCGTCGTTATTATTGTCATTATTTTCTTTTTATCGTCGTTATTATCGTCGTTAATATCGTCGCTATCATCGTCGTTATTATCGTCGTTAATGTCGTCGTTATTATCGTCATTATCATCGTTGTTATCGTCCTTATCATCCTCATAATTATCGTCGTTAATATCGTCGTTATTTTGTCATAATCATCGTCGTTAATGTCGTCGTTATTATCGTCAATATCTACGTTATCGTCATAAATATCATCGTTAATATCGTCGTTATTATTGTCATTATCTTCTTTATATCGTCGTTATTATCGTCGTTAATATCGTCGTTATTATCGTCGTTATTATCGTCGTTAATATCGTCGTTAATATCGTCATTAACATCGTTGTTATCGTCCTTATTATCCTCATAATTATCGTCGTTAATATCGTCGTTATTTTGTCATAATCATCGTCGTTAATGTCGTCGTTATTATCGTCATCATGTTCGTTGTTATCGTCGTTATTATCCTCATAATTATCGTCGTTAATATCGTCGTTATTTTGTCATAAACATCGTCGTTAATGCCGTCGTTATTATCGTCATTATCTTCGTTGTTATCGTCGTTATTATCGTCGTTAATATCGTCGTTATTATCGTCGTTATTATCGTCGTTATTATCGTCGTTAATATCGTCGTTAATATCGTCATTATCTACGTTGTTATCGTCATAAATATCATCGTTAATATCGTCGTTATTATTGTCATTATCTTCTTTTTATCGTCGTTATTATCGTCGTTAATATCGTCGTTATTATCGTCGTTATTATCGTCGTTAATATCGTCGTTAATATCGTCATTATCATCGTTGTTATCGTCTTTATTATCCTCATAATTATCGTCGTTAATGTCGTCGTTATTTTGTCATAATCATCGTCGTTAATATCGTCGTTATTATCGTCATTATCATCGTTGTTATCGTCCTTATTATCCTCATAATTATCGTCGTTAATGTCGTCGTTATTTTGTCAGAATCATCGTCGTTAATGTCGTCGTTATTATCGTCATTATCTTCGTTGTTATCGTCGTTATTGTCCTCATAATTATCGTCGTTAATATCGTCGTTATTTTGTCATAATCATCGTCGTTAATATCGTCGTTATTATCGTCATTATCATCGTTGATATCGTCCTTATCATACTCATAATTATCGTCGTTAATATCGTCGTTATTTTGTCATAATCATCGTCGTTAATGTCGTCGTTATTATCGTCATTATCTACGTTGTTATCGTCATAAATATCATCCTTAATATCGTCGTTATTATTGTCATTAACTTCTTTTTATCGTCGTTATTATCGTCGTTAATATCGTCGTTATTATCGTCGTTATTATCGTCGTTAATATCGTCGTTAATATCGTCATTATCATCGTTGTTATCGTCCTTATTATCCTCATAATTATCGTCGTTAATATCGTCGTTATTTTGTCATAATCATCGTCGTTAATGTCGTCGTTATTATCGTCATTATCTTCGTTGTTATCGTCGTTATTATCGTCGTTAATATCGTCGTTATTATCGTCGTTATTATCGTCGTTATTATCGTCGTTAATATCGTCGTTAATATCGTCATTGTCATCGTTGTGATCGTCGTTATTATCCCCATAATTATCGTCGTTAATATCGTCGATATTATCGTCATTATCTTCGTTGTTATCGTCGTTATTATCGTCGATATTATCGTCATAATTATCATCGACATTATCGTCGTTTATAATCATAATTATATTCGTTATTATCGTCGTTAATATCGTCATTATCATCGTTGTTATCGTCCTTATCATCCTCATAATTATCGTCGTTAATATCGTCGTTATTTTGTCATAATCATCGTCGTTAATGTCGTCGTTATTATCGTCATTATCATCGTTGTTATCGTCCTTATTATCCTCATAATTATCGTCGTTAATATCGTCGCTATTTTGTCATAATCATCGTCGTTAATGTCGTCGTTATTATCATCATTATCTTCGTTGTTATCGTCGTTATTATCCTCATAATTATCGTCGTTAATATCGTCGTTATTTTGTCATAATCATCGTCGTTAATGTCGTCGTTATTATCGTCATTATCTACGTTGTTATCGTCATAAATATCATCGTTAATATCGTCGTTATTATTGTCATTATCTTCTTTTTATCGTCGTTATTATCGTCGTTAATATCGTCGTTATTATCGTCGTTATTATCGTCGTTAATATCGTCGTTAATATCATCATTATCATCGTTGTTATCGTCCTTATTATCCTCATAATTATCGTCGTTAATGTCGTCGTTATTTTGTCATAATCATCGTCGTTAATTTTGTCGTTAATATCGTCATTATCATCGTTGTTATCGTCCTTATTATCCTCATAATTATCGTCGTTAATATCGTCGTTAGTTTGTCATAATCATCGTCGTTAATGTCGTCGTTATTATCGTCATTATCTTCGTTGTTATCGTCGTTATTATCCTCATAATTATCGTCGTTAATATCGTCGTTATTTTGTCATAATCATCGTCGTTAATATCGTCGTTAATATCGTCATTATCATCGTTGTTATCGTCCTTATTATCCTCAAATTATCGTCGTTAATATCGTCGTTATTTTGTCTTAATCATCGTCGTTAATGTCGTCGTTATTATCCTCATTATCATCGTTGTTATCGTCGTTATTATCCTCATAATTATCGTCGTTAATATCGTCGTTATTTTGTCATAATCATCGTCGTTAATGTCGTCGTTTTATCGTCATTATCTACGTTGTTATCGTCATAAATATCATCGTTATTATCGTCGTTATTATTGTCATTATCTTCTTTTTATCGTCTTCATTATCGTCGTTAATATCGTCGTTATTATCGCCGTTATTATCGTCGTTAATATCGTCGTTAATATCGTCAATATCATCGTTGTTATCGTCCTTATTATCCTCATAATTATCATCGTTAATATCGTCGTTATTTTGTCATAATCATCGTCGTTAATGTCGTCGTTATTATCGTCATTATCTTCGTTGTTATCGTCGTTATTATCCTCATAATTATCGTCGTTAATATCGTCGTTATTTTGTCATAATCATCGTCGTAATGTCGTCGTTATTATCGTCATTATCTTCGTTGTTATCGTCGTTATTATCGTCGTTAATATCGTCGTTATTATCGTCATAATTATCATCGTCATTATCGTCGTTCTATCATCATCATTATAGTCGTTATTATAGTCGTTAATATCGTCATTGTCATCGTTGTTATCGTCGTTATTATCCTCATAATTATCGTCGTTAATATCGTCGATATTATCGTCATTATCTTCGTTGTTATCGTCGTTATTATCCTCATAATTATCGTCGTTAATATCGTCGTTATTTTGTCATAATCATCGTCGTTAATGTCGTCGTTATTATCCTCATTATCATCGTTGTTATCGTCCTTATCATCCTCATAATTATCGTCGTTAATATCGTCGTTATTTTGTCATAATCATCGTCGTTAATGTCGTCGTTATTATCGTCATTATCATCGTTGTTATCGTCCTTATTATCCTCATAATTATCGTCGTTAATATCGTCGCTATTTTGTCATAATCATCGTCGTTAATGTCGTCGTTATTATCGTCATTATCTACGTTATCGTCATAAATATCATCGTTAATATCGTCGTTATTATTGTCATTATTTTCTTTTTATCGTCGTTATTATCGTCGTTAATATCGTCGCTATCATCGTCGTTATTATCGTCGTTAATGTCGTCGTTATTATCGTCATTATCATCGTTGTTATCGTCCTTATCATCCTCATAATTATCGTCGTTAATATCGTCGTTATTTTGTCATAATCATCGTCGTTAATGTCGTCGTTATTATCGTCATTATCTACGTTATCGTCATAAATATCATCGTTAATATCGTCGTTATTATTGTCATTATCTTCTTTATATCGTCGTTATTATCGTCGTTAATATCGTCGTTATTATCGTCGTTATTATCGTCGTTAATATCGTCGTTAATATCGTCATTAACATCGTTGTTATCGTCCTTATTATCCTCATAATTATCGTCGTTAATATCGTCGTTATTTTGTCATAATCATCGTCGTTAATGTCGTCGTTATTATCGTCATCATGTTCGTTGTTATCGTCGTTATTATCCTCATAATTATCGTCGTTAATATCGTCGTTATTTTGTCATAAACATCGTCGTTAATGTCGTCGTTATTATCGTCATTATCTTCGTTGTTATCGTCGTTATTATCGTCGTTAATATTGTCGTTATTATCGTCGTTATTATCGTCGTTATTATCGTCGTTAATATCGTCGTTAATATCGTCATTATCTACGTTGTTATCGTCATAAATATCATCGTTAATATCGTCGTTATTATTGTCATTATCTTCTTTTTATCGTCGTTATTATCGTCGTTAATATCGTCGTTATTATCGTCGTTATTATCGTCGTTAATATCGTCGTTAATATCGTCATTATCATCGTTGTTATCGTCTTTATTATCCTCATAATTATCGTCGTTAATGTCGTCGTTATTTTGTCATAATCATCGTCGTTAATATCGTCGTTATTATCGTCATTATCATCGTTGTTATCGTCCTTATTATCCTCATAATTATCGTCGTTAATGTCGTCGTTATTTTGTCAGAATCATCGTCGTTAATGTCGTCGTTATTATCGTCATTATCTTCGTTGTTATCGTCGTTATTGTCCTCATAATTATCGTCGTTAATATCGTCGTTATTTTGTCATAATCATCGTCGTTAATATCGTCGTTATTATCGTCATTATCATCGTTGATATCGTCCTTATCATACTCATAATTATCGTCGTTAATATCGTCGTTATTTTGTCATAATCATCGTCGTTAATGTCGTCGTTATTATCGTCATTATCTACGTTGTTATCGTCATAAATATCATCCTTAATATCGTCGTTATTATTGTCATTAACTTCTTTTTATCGTCGTTATTATCGTCGTTAATATCGTCGTTATTATCGTCGTTATTATCGTCGTTAATATCGTCGTTAATATCGTCATTATCATCGTTGTTATCGTCCTTATTATCCTCATAATTATCGTCGTTAATATCGTCGTTATTTTGTCATAATCATCGTCGTTAATGTCGTCGTTATTATCGTCATTATCTTCGTTGTTATCGTCGTTATTATCGTCGTTAATATCGTCGTTATTATCGTCGTTATTATCGTCGTTATTATCGTCGTTAATATCGTCGTTAATATCGTCATTATCATCGTTGTTATCGTCCTTTTTATCCTCATAATTATCGTCGTTAATATCATCGTGATTTTGTCATAATCATCGTTTGTATGTCGTCGTTATTATCGTCATTATCTTCGTTGTTATCGTCGTTATTATCCTCAAAATTATCGTCGTTAATATCGTCGTTATTTTGTCATAATCATCGTCGTTAATGTCGTCGTTATTATCGTCATTATCTACGTTGTTATCGTCATAAATATCATCGTTAATATCGTCGTTATTATTGTCATTATCTTCTTTTTATCGTCGTTATTATCGTCGTTAATATCGTCGTTATTATCGTCGTTATTATCGTCGTTAATATCGTCGTTAATATCGTCATTATCATCGTTGTTATCTTCCTTATCATCCTCATAATTATCGTCGTTAATATCGTCGTTATTTTGTCATAATCATCGTCGTTAATGTCGTCGTTATTATCGTCATTATCATCGTTGTTATCGTCCTTATTATCCTCATAATTATCGTCGTTAATATCGTCGATATTTTGTCATAATCATCGTCGTTAATGTCGTCGTTTTTATCGTCATTATCATCGTTGTTATCGTTCTTATCATCCTCATAATTATCGTCGTTAATATCGTCGTCATTTTGTCATAATCATCGTCGTTAATGTCGTCGTTATTATCGTCATTATCTACGTTGTTATCGTCATAAATATCATCGTTACTATCGTCCTTATTATTGTCATTATCTTCTTTTTATCGTCGTTATTATCGTCGTTAATATCGTCGTTATTATCGTCGTTAATATCGTCGTTAATATCGTCATTATCATCGTTGTTATCGTCCTTATTATCCTCATAATTATCGTCGTTAATATCGTCGTTATTTTGTCATAATTATCGTCGTTAATATCGTCGTTAATATCGTCATTATCATCGTTGTTATCGTCCTTATTATCCTCATAATTATCGTCGTTAATATCGTCGTTATTTTGTCATAATCATCGTCGTTATTGTCGTCGTTATTATCCTCATTATCATCGTTGTTATCGTCCTTATCATCCTCATAATTATCGTCGTTAATATCGTCGTTATTTTGTCATAATCATCGTCGTTAATGTCGTCGTTATTATCGTCATTATCTACGTTGTTATCGTCATAAATATCATCGTTAATATCGTCGTTATTATTGTCATTAACTTCTTTTTATCGTCGTTATTATCGTCGTTAATATCGTCGTTATTATCGTCGTTATTATCGTCGTTAATATCGTCGTTAATATCGTCATTATCATCGTTGTTATCGTCCTTATTATCCTCATAATTATCGTCGTTAATATCGTCGTTATTTTGTCATAATCATCGTCGTTAATGTCGTCGTTATTATCGTCATTATGTTCGTTGTTATCGTCGTTATTATCCTCATAATTATCGTCGTTAATATCGTCGTTATTTTGTCATAATCATCGTCGTTAATGTCGTCGTTATTATCGTCATTATCTACGTTGTTATCGTCATAAATATCATCGTTACTATCGTCGTTATTATTGTCATTATCTTCTTTTTATCGTCGTTATTATCGTCGTTAATATCGTCGATATTATCGTCGTTATTATCGTCGTTAATATCGTCGTTAATATCGTCATTATCATCGTTGTTATCGTTCTTATTATCCTCATAATTATCGTCGTTAATATCGTCGTTATTTTGTCATAATCATCGTCGTTAATGTCGTCGTTATTATCGTCATTATCTACGTTGTTATCGTCATAAATATCATCGTTAATATCGTCTTTATTATTGTCATTATTTTCTTTTTATCGTCGTTATTATCGTCGTTAATATCGTCGCTATCATCGTCGTTATTATCGTTGTAATGTCGTCGTTATTATCGTTATTATCTACGTTGTTATCGTCCTTATCATCCTCATAATTATCGTTGTTAATATCGTCGTTATTTTGTCATAATCATCTTCGTTAATGTCGTCGTTATTATCGTCATTATCTTCGTTGTTATCGTCGTTATGATCCTCATAATTATCGTCGTTAAAATCATCGTTATTTTGTCAAAATCATCGTCGTTAATGTCGTCGTTATTATCGTCATTATCTACGTTGTTATCGTCATAAATATCATCGTTAATATCGTCGTTATTATTGTCATTATCTTTTTTTTATCGTCGTTATTATCGTCGTTATTATCGTCATTATCGTCGTTTTTATCATCATAATTATAGTCGTTATTATCGTCGTTAAAATCGTCATTGTCATCGTTGTTATCGTCGTTATTATCCTCATAATTATCGTCGTTAATATCGTCATTATCTTCGCTGTTATCGTCATAATTATCATCGTTAATATCGTCGTTATTATTGTCATTATCTTCTTTTTATCGTTGTTATTATCATCGTTAATATCGTCGTTATTATCGTCGTTATTATCGTCGTTATTATCGTCGTTAATATCGTCGTTAATATCGTCATTATCATCGTTGTTATCGTCCTTATTATCCTCCTAATTATCGTCGTTAATATCGTCGTTATTTTGTCATAATCATCGTCGTTAATGTCGTCGTTATTATCGTCATTATGTTCGTTGTTATCGTCGTTATTATCCTCATAATTATCGTCGTTAATATCGTCGTTATTTTGTCATAATCATCGTCGTTAATGTCGTTGTTATTATCATCATTATCTACGTTGTTATCGTCATAAATATCATCGTTAATATCGTCGTTATTATTGTCATTATCTTCTTTTTATCATCGTTATTATCGTCGTTAATATCGTCGTTATTATCGTCGTTAATATCGTCGTTAATATCGTCATTATCATCGTTGTTATCGTCCTTATTATCCTCATAATTATCGTCGTTAATATCGTCGCTATCATCGTCGTTATTATCGTCGTTAATGTCGTCGTTATTATCGTCATTATCTACGTTGTTATCGTCCTTATCATCCTCATAATTATCGTTGTTAATATCGTCGTTATTTTGTCATAATCATCTTCGTTAATGTCGTCGTTATTATCGTCATTATCTTCGTTGTAATCGTCGTTATGATCCTCATAATTATCGTCGTTAATATCATCGTTATTTTGTCAAAATCATCGTCGTTAATGTCGTCGTTATTATCGTCATTATCTACGTTGTTATCGTCATAAATATAATCGTTAATATCGTCGTTATTATTGTCATTATCTTTTTTTTATCGTCGTTATTATCGTCGTTATTATCGTCATTATCGTCGTTTTTATCATCATAATTATAGTCGTTATTATCGTCGTTAAAATCGTCATTGTCATCGTTGTTATCGTCGTTATTATCCTCATAATTATCGTCGTTAATATCGTCATTATCTTCGCTGTTATCGTCATAATTATCATCGTTAATATCGTCGTTATTATTGTCATTATCTTCTTTTTATCGTTGTTATTATCATCGTTAATATCGTCGTTATTATCGTCGTTATTATCGTCGTTATTATCGTCGTTAATATCGTCGTTAATATCGTCATTATCATCGTTGTTATCGTCCTTATTATCCTCATAATTATCGTCGTTAATATCGTCGTTATTTTGTCATAATCATCGTCGTTAATGACGTCGTTATTATCGTCATTATGTTCGTTGTTATCGTCGTTATTATCCTCATAATTATCGTCGTTAATATCGTCGTTATTTTGTCATAATCATCGTCGTTAATGTCGTTGTTATTATCATCATTATCTACGTTGTTATCGTCATAAATATCATCGTTAATATCGTCGTTATTATTGTCATTATCTTCTTTTTATCGTCGTTATTATCGTCGTTAATATCGTCGTTATTATCGTCGTTAATATCGTCGTTAATATCGTCATTATCATCGTTGTTATCGTCCTTATTATCCTCATAATTATCGTCGTTAATATCGTCGTTATTTTGTCATAATCATCGTCGTTAATATCGTCGTTAATATCGTCATTATCATCGTTGTTATCGTCCTTATTATCCTTATAATTATCGTCGTTAATATCGTCGTTATTTTGTCATAATTATCGTCGTTAATGTCGTCGATATTATCGTCATTATCTACGTTGTTATCGTCATAAATATCATCGTTAATATCGTCGTTATTATTGTCATTATTTTCTTTTTATCGTCGTTATTATCGTCGTTAATATCGTCGCTATCATCGTCGTTATTATCGTCGTTAATGTCGTTGTTATTATCGTCATTATCTACGTTGTTATCGTCCTTATCATCCTCATAATTATCGTTGTTAATGTCGTCGTTATTTTGTCATAATCATCGTCGTTAATGTCGTCGTTATTATCGTCATTATCTTCGTTGTTATCGTCGTTATTATCCTCATAATTATCGTCGTTAATATCATCGTTATTTTGTCAAAATCATCGTCGTTAATTTCGTCGTTATTATCGTCATTATCTACGTTGTTATCGTCCTTATTATCCTCATAATTATCGTCGTTAATATCGTCGTTATTTTGTCATAATCATTGTCGTTAATGTCGTCGTTATTATCGTCATTATGTTCGTTGTTATCGTCGTTATTATCCTCATAATTATCGTCGTTAATATCGTCGTTATTTTGTCATAATCATCGTCGTTAATGTCGTTGTTATTATCGTCATTATCTACGTTGTTATCGTCATAAATATCATCGTTAATATCGTCGTTATTATTGTCATTATCTTCTTTTTATCGTCGTTATTATCGTCGTTAATATCGTCGTTATTATCGTCGTTAATATCGTCGTTAATATCGTCATTATCATCGTTGTTATCGTCCTTATTATCCTCATAATTATCGTCGTTAATATCGTCGTTATTTTGTCATAATCATCGTCGTTAATATCGTCGTTAATATCGTCATTATCATCGTTGTTATCGTCCTTATTATCCTCATAATTATCGTCGTTAATATCGTCGTTATTTTGTCATAATCATCGTCGTTAATGTAGTCGTTATTATCCTCATTATCATCGTTGTTATCGTCCTTATCATCCTCACAATTATCGTCGTTAATATCGTTGTTATTTTGTCATAATCATCGTCGTTAATGTCGTCGTTATTATCGTCATTATCTACGTTGTTATCGTCATAAATATCATCGTTAATATCATCGTTATTATTGTCATTATCTTCTTTTTATCGTCGTTATTATCGTCGTTAATATCGTCGTTATTATCGTCGTTATTATCGTCGTTAATGTCGTCGTTATTATCGTCATTATCATCGTAGTTATCGTCCTTATCATCCTCATAATTATCGTCGTTTTTATCGTCGTTATTTTGTCATATTCATCGTCGTTAATGTCGTCGTTATTATCGTCATTATCTACGTTGTTATCGTCATAAATATCATCGTTAATATCGTCGTTATTATTGTCATTATCTTCTTTTATCGTCGTTATTATCGTCGTTATTATCGTCATTATCGTCGTTTTTATCATCATAATTATAGTCGTTATTATCGTCGTTAAAATCGTCATTGTCATCGTTGTTATCGTCGTTATTATCCTCATAATTATCGTCGTTAATATCGTCATTATCTTCGCAGTTATCGTCATAATTATCATCGTTAATATCGTAGTTATTTTGTCAGAATCATCGACGTTAATGTCGTCGTTATTATCGTCATTATCTTCGTTGTTATCGTCGTTATTGTCCTCAAAATTATCGTCGTTAATATCGTCGTTATTTTGTCATAATCATCGTCGTTAATGTCGTCGTTATTATCGTCATTATCTACGTTGTTATCGTCATAAATATCATCGTTAATATCGTCGTTATTATTGTCATTATCTTCTTTTTATCGTCGTTATTATCGTCGTTAATATCGTCGTTATTATCGTCGTTATTATCGTCGTTAATATCGTCCTTAATATCGTCATTATCATCGTTGATATGGTCCTTATTATCCTCATAATTATCGTCGTTAATATCGTCGTTATTTTGTCATAATCATTGTCGTTAATGTCGTCGTTATTATCGTCATTATCTTCGTTGTTATCGTCATAAATATCATCGTTAATATCGTCGTTATTATTGTCATTATCTTCTTTTTATCGTCGTAATTATCGTCGTTAATATCGTCGTTATTATCGTCGTTATTATCGTCGTTAATCTCGTCATTATCATCGTTGTTATCGTCCTTATTATCCTCATAATTATCGTCGTTAATATCGTCGTTATTTTGTCATAATCATCGTCGTTAATGTCGTCGTTATTATCGTCATTATCATCGTTGTTATCGTCCTTATTATCGTCATAATTATCGTCGTTAATATCGTCGTTATTTTGTCATAATCATCGTCGTTAATATCGTCGTTATTATTGTCATTATCTTCTTTTTATCGTCGTTATTATCGTCGTTAATATCGTCGTTATTATCGTCGTTATTATCGTCGTTAATGTCGTCGTTAATATCGTCATTATCATCGTTGTTATCGTCCTTATTATCCTCATAATTATCGTCGTTAATATCGTCGTTATTTTGTCATAATCATCGTCGTTAATGTCGTCGTTATTATCGTCATTATTATCGTTGTTATCGTCATAAATATCATCGTTAATATCGTCGTTATTATTGATATTATCTTCTTTTTATCGTCGTTATTATCGTCGTTAATATCGTCGTTATTATCGTCGTTATTATCGTCGTTAATATCGTCGTTAATATCGTAATTATCATCGTTGTTATCGTCCTTATCATCCTCATAATTATCGTCGTTAATATCGTCGTTACTTTGTCATAATCATCGTCGTTAATGTCGTCGTTATTATCGTCATTATCTACGTTGTTATCGTCATAAATATCATCGTTAATGTCGTCGTTATTATTGTCATTATCTTCTTTTTATCGTCGTTATTATCGTCGTTAATATCGTCGTTATTATCGTCGTTATTATCGTCGTTAATATCGTCATTATCATCGTTGTTATCGTCCTTATTATCCTCATAATTTTCGTCGTTAATATCGTCGTTATTTAGTCATATTCATCGTCGTTAATGTCGTCGTTATTATCGTCATTATCTACGTTGTTATCGTCATAAATATCATCGTTAATATCGTCGTTATTATTGTCATTATCTTCTTTTTATCGTTGTTATTATCGTTGTTAATATCGTCGTTATTATCGTCGTTATTATCGTCGTTAATGTCGTCGTTATTATCGTCATTATCATCGTTGTTATCGTCCTTATCATCCTCATAATTATCGTCGTTAATATCGTCGTTATTTTGTCATAATCATCGTCGTTAATGTCGTCGTTATTATCGTCATTATCTACGTTGTTATCGTCATAAATATCATCGTTAATATCGTCGTTATTATTGTCATTATCTTCTTTTTATCGTCGTTATTATCGTCGTTAATATCGTCGTTATTATCGTCGTTATTATCGTCGTTAATGTCGTCGTTATTATCGTCATTATCTTCGTTGTTATCGTCGTTATTATCCTCATAATTATCGTCGTTAATATCGTCGTTATTTTGTCATAATCATCGTCGTTAATGACCTCGTTATTATCGTCATTATCATCGTTGTTATCGTCCTTATTATCCTCATAATTATCGTGGTTAATATCGTCGTTATTTTGTCATAATCATCGTCGTTAATGTTGTCGTTATTATCGTCATTATCTTCGTTGTTATCGTCATAAATGTCATCGTTAATATCGTCGTTATTATTGTCATTATCTTCTTTTTATCGTCGTTATTATCGTCGTTAATATCGTCGTTATTATCGTCGTTATTATCGTCGTTAATGTCGTCGTTATTATCGTCATTATCTTCGTTGTTATCGTCGTTATTATCCTCATAATTATCGTCGTTAATATCGTCGTTATTTTGTCATAATCATCGTCGTTAATGTCATCGTTATTATCGTCATTATCATCGTTGTTATCGTCCTTATTATCCTCATCATTATCGTGGTTAATATCGTCGTTATTTTGTCATAATCATCGTCGTTAATGTCGTCGTTATTATCGTCATTATCTTCGTTGTTATCGTCATAAATATCATCGTTAATATCGTCGTTATTATTGTCATTATCTTCTTTTTATCGTCGTTATTATCGTCGTTATTATCGTCGTTAATATCGTCTTTATTATCGTCGTTATTATCGTCGTTAATATCGTCATTATCATCGTTGTTATCGTCCTTATTATCCTCATAATTTTCGTCGTTAATATCGTCGTTATTTAGTCATATTCATCGTCGTTAATGTCGTCGTTATTATCGTCATTATCTACGTTGTTATCGTCATAAATATCATCGTTAATATCGTCGTTATTATTGTCATTATCTTCTTTTTATCGTCGTTATTATCGTTGTTAATATCGTCGTTATTATCGTCGTTATTATCGTCGTTAATGTCGTCGTTATTATCGTCATTATCATCGTTGTTATCGTCCTTATCATCCTCATAATTATCGTCGTTAATATCGTCGTTATTTTGTCATAATCATCGTCGTTAATGTCGTCGTTATTATCGTCATTATCTACGTTGTTATCGTCATAAATATCATCGTTAATATCGTCGTTATTATTGTCATTATATTCTTTTTATCGTCGTTATTATCGTCGTTAATATCGTCGTTATTATCGTCGTTATTATCGTCGTTAATGTCGTCGTTATTATCGTCATTATCTTCGTTGTTATCGTCGTTATTATCCTCATAATTATCGTCGTTAATATCGTCGTTATTTTGTCATAATCATCGTCGTTAATGTCCTCGTTATTATCGTCATTATCATCGTTGTTATCGTCCTTATTATCCTCATAATTATCGTGGTTAATATCGTCGTTATTTTGTCATAATCATCGTCGTTAATATCGTCGTTATTATCGTCGTTATTATCGTCGTTAATGTCGTCGTTATTATCGTCATTATCTTCGTTGTTATCGTCGTTATTATCCTCATAATTATCGTCGTTAATATCGTCGTTATTTTGTCATAATCATCGTCGTTAATGTCCTCGTTATTATCGTCATTTCATCGTTGTTATCGTCCTTATTATCCTCATCATTATCGTGGTTAATATCGTCGTTATTTTGTCATAATCATCGTCGTTAATGTCGTTGTTATTATCGTCATTATCTTCGTTGTTATCGTCATAAATATCATCGTTAATATCGTCGTTATTATTGTCATTATCTTCTTTTTATCGTCGTTATTATCGTCGTTATTATCGTCGTTATTATCTTCGTTAATGTCGTCGTTAATATCGTCATTATCATCGTTGTTATCGTCCTTATTATCCTTATAATTATCGTCGTTATTATCGTCGTTATTTTGTCATAATCATCGTCGTTAATGTCGTCGTTATTATCGTCATTATCTACGTTGTTATCGTCATAAATATCATCGTTAATATCGTCGTTATTATTGTCATTATCTTCTTTTTATCGTCGTTATTATCGACGTTAATATCGTCGTTATTATCGTCGTTATTATCGTCGTTAATATCGTCGTTAATATCGTAATTATCATCGTTGTTATCGTCCTTATTATCCTCATAATTATCGTCCTTAATATCGTCGTTATTTTGTCATAATCATCGTCGTTAATGTCGTCGTTATTATCGTCATTATCTTCGTTGTTATCATCGTTATTATCGTCGTTAAAATCGTCGTTATTATCGTCATTATCGTTGTTTTTATCATCATAATTATAGTCGTTATTATCGTCGTTAATATCGTCATTGTCATCGTTGTTATCGTCGTTATTATCCTCATAAATATCGTCGTTAAAATCGTCATTATCTTCGCTGTTATCGTCATAATTATCATCGTTAATATCGTCGTTATTATTGTCATTATCTTCTTTTTATCGTCGTTATTATCGTCGTTATTATCGTCTTTATTATCGTCGTTATTATCGTCATTAATATCTTCGTTAATATCGTCATTATCATCGTTGTTATCGTCCTTATCATCCTCATAATTATCGTCGTTAATATCGTCGTTATTTTGTCATAATCATCGTCGTTAATTTCGTCGTTATTATCGTCATTATTATCGTTGTTATCGTCATAAATATCATCGTCAATATCGTCGTTATTATTGTCATTATCTTCTTTTTATCGTCGTTATTATCGTCGTTAATATCGTCGTTAATATCGTAATTATCATCGTTGTTATCGTCCTTATTATCCTCATAATTATCGTCGTTAATATCGTCGTTATTTTGTCATAATCATCGTCGTTAATGTCGTCGTTATTATCGTCATTATCTACGTTGTTATCGTCATAAATATCATCGTTAAAATCGTCGTTATTATTGTCATTATCTTCTTTTTATCGTCGTTATTATCGTCGTTAATATCGTCGTTATTATCGTCGTTATTATCGTCGTTAATATCGTCATTATCATCGTTGTTATCGTCCTTATTATCCTCATAATTTTCGTCGTTAATATCGTCGTTATTTAGTCATATTCATCGTCGTTAATGTCGTCGTTATTATCGTCATTATCTACGTTGTTATCGTCATAAATATCATCGTTAATATCGTCGTTATTATTGTCATTATCTTCTTTTTATCGTCGTTATTATCGTTGTTAATATCGTCGTTATTATCGTCGTTATTATCGTCGTTAATGTCGTCGTTATTATCGTCATTATCATCGTTGTTATCGTCCTTATCATCCTCATAATTATCGTCGTTAATATCGTCGTTATTTTGTCATAATCTTCGTCGTTAATGTCGTCGTTATTATCGTCATTATCTACGTTGTTATCGTCATAAATATCATCGTTAATATCGTCGTTATTATTGTCATTATCTTCTTTTTATCGTCGTTATTATCGTCGTTAATATCGTCGTTATTATCGTCGTTATTATCGTCGTTAATGTCGTCGTTATTATCGTCATTATCTTCGTTGTTATCGTCGTAATTATCCTCATAATTATCGTCGTTAATATCGTCGTTATTTTGTCATAATCATCGTCGTTAATGTCCTCGTTATTATCGTCATTATCATCGTTGTTATCGTCCTTATTATCCTCATAATTATCGTGGTTAATATCGTCGTTATTTTGTCATAATCATCGTCGTTAATGTCGTCGTTATTATCGTCATTATCTTCGTTGTTATCGTCATAAATATCATCGTTAATATCGTCGTTATTATTGTCATTATCTTCTTTTTATCGTCGTTATTATCGTCGTTAATATCGTCGTTATTATCGTCGTTATTATCGTCGTTAATGTCGTCGTTATTATCGTCATTATCTTCGTTGTTATCGTCATAAATATCATCGTTAATATCGTCGTTATTATTGTCATTATCTTCTTTTTATCGTCGTTATTATCGTCGTTAATATCGTCGTTATTATCGTCGTTAATATCGTCGTTAATATCGTCATTATCATCGTTGTTATCGTCCTTATTATCCTCATAATTATCGTCGTTAATATCGTCGTTATTTTGTCATAATCATCGTCGTTAATGTCGTCGTTATTATCATCATTATCTTCGTTGTTATCGTCGTTATTATCGTCGTTAATATCGTCGTTATTATCGTCGTTATAATCGTCGTTATTATCGTCGTTAATATCGTCGTTAATATCGTCATTATCATCGTTGTTATCGTCCTTATTATCCTCATAATTATCGTCGTTAATATCGTCGTGATTTGGTCATAATCATCGTTGTTATGTCGTCGTTATTATCGTCATTATCTACGTTGTTATCGTCATAAATATCATCGCTAAAATCGTCGTTATTATTGTCATTATCTTCTTTATATCGTCGTTATTATCGTCGTTAATATCGTCGTTATTATCGTCGTTAATATCGTCTTTAATATCGTCGTTAATATCGTCATTATCATCTTTGTTATCGTCCTTATTATCCTCATAATTATCGTCGTTAATATCGTCGTTATTTTGTCATATTCATCGTCGTTAATGTCGTCGTTATTAACGTCATTATCTACGTTGTTATCGTCATAAATATCATCGTTAATATCGTCGTTATTATTGTCATTATCTTCTTTTTATCGTCGTTATTATCGTCGTTAATATCGTCGTTATTATCGTCGTTATTATCGTTGTTAATGTCGTCGTTATTATCGTCATTATCTACGTTGTTACCGTCATAAATATCATAGTTAATATCGTCGTTATTATTGTCATTATCTTCTTTCTATCGTCGTTATTATCGTCGTTAATATCGTCGTTATTATCGTCGTTATTACCGTCGTTAATGTCGTCGTTATTATCGTCATTATCATCGTTGTTATCGTCCTTATCATCCTCCTAATTATCGTCGTTTATATCGTCGTTAATATCGTCATTATCATCGTTGTTATCGTCCTTATTATCCTTATAATTATCGTCGTTAATATCGTCGTTATTTTGTCATAATCATCGTCGTTAATGTCGTCGTTATTATCGTCATTATCTTCGTTGTTATCGTGTTTATTATCCACATAATTATCGTCGTTAATATCGTCGTTATTTTGTCATAATCATCGTCGTTAATGTCGTCGTTATTATCGTCATTATCTTCGTTGTTATCGTGTTTATTATCCACATAATTATCGTCGTTAATATCGTCGTTATTTTGTCATAATCATCGTCGTTAATGTCGTCGTTATTATCGTCATTATCATCGTTGTTATCGTCCTTATCATCCTCATAATTATCGTAGTTAATATCGTCGTTATTTTGTCATAATCACAGTCGTTAATGTCGTCGTTATTATCGTCATTATCTACGTTGTTATCGTCATAAATATCATCGTTAATATCGTCGTTATTATTGTCATTATCTTCCTTTTATCGTCGTAGTTATAGTCGTTAATATCGTCGTTATTATCGTCGTTAATATCGTCGTTAATATCGTCATTATCATCGTTGTTATCGTCCTCATTATCCTCATAATTATCGTCGTTAATATCGTCGTTATTTTGTCATCATCGTCGTTAATGTCGTCGTTATTATCGTCATTATCTTCGTTGTTATCGTCGTTATTATCGTCGTTAATATCGTCGTTATTATCGTCGTTATAATCGTCGTTATTATCGTCGTTAATATCGTCGTTAATATCGTCATTATCATCGTTGTTATCGTCCTTATTATCCTCATAATTATCGTCGTTAATATCGTCGTGATTTTGTCATAATCATCGTTGTTATGTCGTCGATATTATCGTCATTATCTTCGTTGTTATCGTCGTTATTATCCTCATAATTATCGTCGTTAATATCGTCTTTACTTTGTCATAATCATCGTCGTTAATGTCCTCGTTATTATCGTCATTATCTACGTTAATATCGTCAGAAATATCATCGTTAATATCGTCGTTATTATTGTCATTATCTTCTTTTTATCGTCGTTATTATCGTCGTTAATATCGTCGTTATTATCGTCGTTATTATCGTCGTTAATATCGTCGTTATTATCGTCATTATCTTCGTTGTTATCGTCGTTATTATCCTCATAATTATCGTCGTTAATATCGTCGTGATTTTGTCATAATCATCGTTGTTATGTCGTCGATATTATCGTCATTATCTTCGTTGTTATCGTCGTTATTATCCTCATAATTATCGTCGTTAATATCGTCTTTACTTTGTCATAATCATCGTCGTTAATGTCCTCGTTATTATCGTCATTATCTACGTTAATATCGTCAGAAATATCATCGTTAATATCGTCGTTATTATTGTCATTATCTTCTTTTTATCGTCGTTATTATCGTCGTTAATATCGTCGTTATTATCGTCGTTATTATCGTTGTTAATGTCGTCGTTATTATCGTCATTATCTTCGTTGTTATCGTCGTTATTATCCTCATAATTATCGTCGTTAATATCGTCGTTATTTTGTCATAATCATCGTTGTTATGTCGTCGTTATTATCGTCATTATCTTCGTTGTTATCGTCGTTATTATCCTCATAATTATCGTCGTTAATATCGTCGTTATTTTGTCATAATCATCGTCGTTAATGTCGTCGTTATTATTGTCATTATCTACGTTGTTATCGTCATAAATATCATCGTTAATATCGTCGTTATTATTGTCATTATCTTCTTTTTATCGTCGATATTATCGTCGTTAATATCGTCGTTATTATCGTCGTTATTATCGTCGTTAATATCGTCGTTAATATCGTCATTATCATCGTTGTTATCGTCCTTATTATCCTCATAATTATCGTCGTTAATATCGTCATTAATATCGTCGTTATTATCGTCGTTATTATCGTCGTTAATATCGTCGTTAATATCGTCATTATCATCGTTGTTATCGTCCTTAATATCCTCATATTTATCGTCGTTAATATCGTCGTTAATTTGTCATAATCATCGTCGTTAATGTCGTCGTTATTATCGTCATTATCTTCGTTGTTATCGTCATAAATATCATCGTTAATATCGTCGTTATTATTGTCATTATCTTCTTTTTATCGTCGTAGTTATAGTCGTTAATATCGTCGTTATTATCGTCGTTAATATCGTCGTTAATATCGTCATTATCATCGTTGTTATCGTCCTTATTATCCTCATAATTATCGTCGTTAATATCGTCGTTATTTTGTAATCATCGTCGTTAATGTCGTCGTTATTATCGTCATTATCTTCGTTGTTATCGTCGTTATTATCGTCGTTAATATCGTCGTTATTATCGTCGTTATAATCGTCGTTATTATCGTCGTTAATATCGTCGTTAATATCGTCATTATCATCGTTGTTATCGTCCTTATTATCCTCATAATTATCGTCGTTAATATCGTCGTGATTTTGTCATAATCATCGTTGTTATGTCGTCGATATTATCGTCATTATCTTCGTTGTTATCGTCGTTATTATCCTCATAATTATCGTCGTTAATATCGTCTTTTCTTTGTCATAATCATCGTCGTTAATGTCCTCGTTATTATCGTCATTATCTACGTTGTGTTCGTCATAAATATCATCGTTAATATTGTCGTTATTATTGTCATTATCTTCTTTTTATCGTCGTTATTATCGTCGTTATTATCGTCGTTAATGTCGTCGTTATTATCGTCATTATCATCGTTGTTATCGTCCTTATCATCCTCATAATTATCGTCGTTAATATCGTCGTTATTTTGTCATATTCATCGTCGTTAATGTCGTCGTTATTAACGTCATTATCTACGTTGTTATCGTCATAAATATCATCGTTAATATCGTCGTTATTATTGTCATTATCTTCTTTTTATCGTTGTTATTATCGTCGTTAATATCGACGTTATTATCGTCGTTATTATCGTCGTTAATGTCGTCGTTATTATCGTCATTATCTTCGTTGTTATCGTCCTTATCATCCTCATAATTATCGTCGTTAATATCGTCGTTATTTTGTCATAATCATCGTCGTTAATGTCGTCGTTATTATCGTCATTATCTACGTTGTTATCGTCATAAATATCATCGTTAATATCGTCGTTATTATTGTCATTATCTTCTTTTTATCGTCGTTATTATCGTCGTTAATATCGTCGTTATTATCGTCGTTATTATCGTCGTTAATATCGTCGTTAATATCGTCATTATCATCGTTGTTATCGTACTTATTATCCTCATAATTATCGTCGTTAATATCGTCGTTATTTTGTCATAATCATCGTCGTTAATGTCGTCGTTATTATCGTCATTATCTACGTTGTTACCGTCATAAATATCATAGTTAATATCGTCGTTATTATTGTCATTATCTTCTTTCTATCGTCGTTATTATCGTCGTTAATGTCGTCGTTATTATCGTCGTTATTACCGTCGTTAATGTCGTCGTTATTATCGTCATTATCATCGTTGTTATCGTCCTTATCATCCTCCTAATTATCGTCGTTTATATCGTCGTTAATATCGTCATTATCATCGTTGTTATCGTCCTTATTATCCTTATAATTATCGTCGTTAATATCGTCGTTATTTTGTCATAATCATCGTCGTTAATGTCGTCGTTATTATCGTCATTATCTTCGTTGTTATCGTGTTTATTATCCACATAATTATCGTCGTTAATATCGTCGTTATTTTGTCATAATCATCGTCGTTAATGTCGTCGTTATTATCGTCATTATCATCGTTGTTATCGTCCTTAACATCCTCATAATTATCGTCGTTAATATCGTCGTTATTTTGTCATAATCATCGTCGTTAATGTCGTCGTTATTATCGTCATTATCTACGTTGTTACCGTCATAAATATCATAGTTAATATCGTCGTTATTATTGTCATTATCTTCTTTCTATCGTCGTTATTATCGTCGTTAATATCGTCGTTATTATCGTCGTTATTACCGTCGTTAATGTCGTCGTTATTATCGTCATTATCATCGTTGTTATCGTCCTTATCATCCTCCTAATTATCGTCGTTTATATCGTCGTTAATATCGTCATTATCATCGTAGCTATCGTCCTTATTATCCTTATAATTATCGTCGTTAATATCGTCGTTATTTTGTCATAATCATCGTCGTTAATGTCGTCGTTATTATCGTCATTATCTTCGTTGTTATCGTGTTTATTATCCACATAATTATCGTCGTTAATATCGTCGTTATTTTGTCATAATCATCGTCGTTAATGTCGTCGTTATTATCGTCATTATCATCGTTGTTATCGTCCTTATCATCCTCATAATTATCGTAGTTAATATCGTCGTTATTTTGTCATAATCACAGTCGTTAATGTCGTCGTTATTATCGTCATTATCTACGTTGTTATCGTCATAAATATCATCGTTAATATCGTCGTTATTATTGTCATTATCTTCTTTTTATCGTCGTAGTTATAGTCGTTAATATCGTCGTTATTATCGTCGTTAATATCGTCGTTAATATCGTCATTATCATCGTTGTTATCGTCCTCATTATCCTCATAATTATCGTCGTTAATATCGTCGTTATTTTGTCATCATCGTCGTTAATGTCGTCGTTATTATCGTCATTATCTTCGTTGTTATCGTCGTTATTATCGTCGTTAATATCGTCGTTATTATCGTCGTTATAATCGTCGTTATTATCGTCGTTAATATCGTCGTTAATATCGTCATTATCATCGTTGTTATCGTCCTTATTATCCTCATAATTATCGTCGTTAATATCGTCGTGATTTTGTCATAATCATCGTTGTTATGTCGTCGATATTATCGTCATTATCTTCGTTGTTATCGTCGTTATTATCCTCATAATTATCGTCGTTAATATCGTCTTTACTTTGTCATAATCATCGTCGTTAATGTCCTCGTTATTATCGTCATTATCTACGTTAATATCGTCAGAAATATCATCGTTAATATCGTCGTTATTATTGTCATTATCTTCTTTTTATCGTCGTTATTATCGTCGTTAATATCGTCGTTATTATGGTCGTTATTATCGTTGTTAATGTCGTCGTTATTATCGTCATTATCTTCGTTGTTATCGTCGTTATTATCCTCATAATTATCGTCGTTAATATCGTCGTTATTTTGTCATAATCATCGTTGTTATGTCGTCGTTATTATCGTCATTATCTTCGTTGTTATCGTCGTTATTATCCTCATAATTATCGTCGTTAATATCGTCGTTATTTTGTCATAATCATCATCGTTAATGTCGTCGTTATTATTGTCATTATCTACGTTGTTATCGTCATAAATATCATCGTTAATATCGTCGTTATTATTGTCATTATCTTCTTTTTATCGTCGATATTATCGTCGTTAATATCGTCGTTATTATCGTCGTTATTATCGTCGTTAATATCGTCGTTAATATCGTCATTATCATCGTTGTTATCGTCCTTATTATCCTCATAATTATCGTCGTTAATATCGTCATTAATATCGTCGTTATTATCGTCGTTATTATCGTCGTTAATATCGTCGTTAATATCGTCATTATCATCGTTGTTATCGTCCTTAATATCCTCATATTTATCGTCGTTAATATCGTCGTTAATTTGTCATAATCATCGTCGTTAATGTCGTCGTTATTATCGTCATTATCTTCGTTGTTATCGTCATAAATATCATCGTTAATATCGTCGTTATTATTGTCATTATCTTCTTTTTATCGTCGTTATTATCGTCGTTAATATCGTCGTTATTATCGTGGTTATTATCGTCGTTAATATCGTCATTATCATCGTTGTTATCGTCCTTAATATCCTCATAATTATCGTCGTTAATATCGTCGTTATTTTGTCATAATCATCGTCGTTAATGTCGTCGTTATTATCGTCATTAACTTCGTTGTTATCGTCGTTATTATCTTCGTTAATATCGTCGTTATTATCGTCATAATTATCATCGTCATTATCGTCGTTTTTATCATCATAATTATAGTCGTTATTATCGTCGTTAATATCGTCATTGTCATCGTTGTTATCGTCGTTATTATCCCCATAATTATCGTCGTTATTATCGTCGAAATTATCGTCATTATCTTCGTTGTTATCGTCGTTTTATCCTCATAATTATCGTCGTTAATATCGTCGTTATTTTGTCATAATCATCGTCGTTAATGTCGTCGTTATTATCGTCATTATCTACGTTCTTATCGTCATAAATATCATCGTTAATATCGTCGTTATTATTGTCATTATCTTCTTTTTATCGTCGTTATTATCGTCGTTATAATCGTCGTTATTATCGTTGATAATATCGTCGTTAATATCGTCATTATCATCGTTGTTATCGTCCTTATTATCCTCATAATTATCGTCGTTAATATCGTCGTAATTTTGTCATAATCATCGTTGTTATGTCGTCGTTATTATCGTCATTATCTTCGTTGTTATCGTCGTTATTATCCTCATAATTATCGTCGTTAATATCGTCGTTATTTTGTCATAATCATCGTCGTTAATGTCGTCGTTATTATCGTCATTATCTTCGTTGTTATCGTCATAAATATCATCGTTAATATCGTCGTTATTATTGTCATTATCTTCTTTTTATCGTCGTTATTATCGTCGTTATTATCGTCGTTATTATCGTCGTTAATATCGTCGTTAATATCGTCATTATCATCGTTGTTATCGTCCTTATTATCCTCATAATTATCGTCGTTAATATCGTCGTTAATATCATCGTTATTATCGTCGTTATTATCGTCGTTAATATCGTCGTTAATATCGTCATGATCATCGTTGTTATCGTGCTTATTATCCTCATAATTATCGTCGTTAATATCGTCGTTATTTTGTCATAAACATTGTCGTTAATGTCGTCGTTATTATCGTCATTATCTTCGTTGTTATCGTCATAAATATCATCGTTAATATCGTCGTTATTATTGTCATTATCTTCTTTTTATCGTCGTTATTATCGTCGTTATTATCGTCGTTATTATCGTCGTTAATATCGTCGTTAATATCGTCATTATCATCGTTGTTATCGTCCTTATTATCCTCATAATTATCGTCGTTAATATCGTCGTTAATATCATCGTTATTATCGTCGTTATTATCGTCGTTAATATCGTCGTTAATATCGTCATGATCATCGTTGTTATCGTGCTTATTATCCTCATAATTATCGTCGTTAATATCGTCGTTATTTTGTCATAAACATTGTCGTTAATGTCGTCGTTATTATCGTCATTATCTTCGTTGTTATCGTCATAAATATCATCGTTAATATCGTCGTTATTATTGTCATTATCTTCTTTTTATCGTCGTTATTATCGTCGTTAATATCGTCGTTATTATCGTCGTTATTATCGTCGTTAATATCGTCGTTAATATCGTCATTATCATCGTTGTTATCGTCCTTATTATCCTCATAATTATCGTCGTTAATATCGTCGTTATTTTCTCATAATCATCGTCGTTAATGTCGTCGTTATTATAGTCATTATCTTCGTTGTTATCGTCGTTATTATCGTCGTTAATATCGTCGTTATAATCGTCGTTATTATCGTCGTTATTATCGTTGTTAATATCGTCGTTAATATCGTCATTATCATCGTTGTTATCGTCCTTAATATCCTCATAATTATCGTCGTTAATATCGTCGTTATTTTGTCATAATCATCGTCGTTAATGTCGTCGTTATTATCGTCATTAACTTCGTTGTTATCGTCGTTATTATCGTCGTTAATATCGTCGTTATTATCGTCATAATTATCATCGTCATTATCGTCGTTTTTATCATCATAATTATAGTCGTTATTATCGTCGTTAATATCGTCATTGTCATCGTTGTTATCGTCGTTATTATCCCCATAATTATCGTCGTTAATATCGTCGATATTATCGTCATTATCTTCGTTGTTATCGTCGTTATTATCGTCGTTATTATCCTCATAATTATCGTCGTTAATATCGTCGTTATTTTGTCATAATCATCGTCGTTAATGTCGTCGTTATTATCGTCATTATCATCGTTGTTATCGTCCTTATCATCCTCATAATTATCGTCGTTAATATCGTCGTTATTTTGTCATAATCATCGTCGTTAATGTCGTCGTTATTATCGTCATTATCTACGTTGTTATCGTCATAAATATCATCGTTAATATCGTCGTTATTATTGTCATTATCTTCTTTTTATCGTCGTTATTATCGTCGTTATAATCGTCGTTATTATCGTTGATAATATCGTCGTTAATATCGTCATTATCATCGTTGTTATCGTCCTTATTATCCTCATAATTATCGTCGTTAATATCGTCGTAATTTTGTCATAATCATCGTTGTTATGTCGTCGTTATTATCGTCATTATCTACGTTGTTATCGTCGTTATTATCCTCATAATTATCGTCGTTAATATCGTCGTTATTTTGTCATAATCATCGTCGTTAATGTCGTCGTTATTATCGTCATTATCTTCGTTGTTATCGTCATAAATATCATCGTTAATATCGTCGTTATTATTGTCATTATCTTCTTTATATCGTCGTTATTATCGTCGTTATTATCGTCGTTATTATCGTCGTTAATATCGTCGTTAATATCGTCATTATCATCGTTGTTATCGTCCTTATTATCCTCATAATTATCGTCGTTAATATCGTCGTTAATATCATCGTTATTATCGTCGTTATTATCGTCGTTAATATCGTCGTTAATATCGTCATGATCATCGTTGTTATCGTGCTTATTATCCTCATAATTATCGTCGTTAATATCGTCGTTATTTTGTCATAAACATTGTCGTTAATGTCGTCGTTATTATCGTCATTATCTTCGTTGTTATCGTCATAAATATCATCGTTAATATCGTCGTTATTATTGTCATTATCTTCTTTTTATCGTCGTTATTATCGTCGTTAATATCGTCGTTATTATCGTCGTTATTATCGTCGTTAATATCGTCGTTAATATCGTCATTATCATCGTTGTTATCGTCCTTATTATCCTCATAATTATCGTCGTTAATATCGTCGTTATTTTCTCATAATCATCGTCGTTAATGTCGTCGTTATTATAGTCATTATCTTCGTTGTTATCGTCGTTATTATCGTCGTTAATATCGTCGTTATAATCGTCGTTATTATCGTCGTTATTATCGTTGTTAATATCGTCGTTAATATCGTCATTATCATCGTTTTTATCGTCCTTATTATCCTCGTAATTATCGTCGTTAATATCTTCGTGATTTTGTCATAATCATCGTTGTTATGTCGTCGTTATTATCGTCATTATCTTCGTTGTTATCGTCTTTATTATCCTCATATTTATCGTCGTTAATATCGTCGTTATTTTGTCATAATCATCGTCGTTAATGTCGTCGTTTTTATCGTCATTATCTACGTTGTTATCGTCATAAATATCATCGTTAATATCGTCGTTATTATTGTCATTATCTTCTTTTTATCGTCGTTATTATCGTCGTTAATATCGTCGTTATAATCGTCGTTATTATCGTCGTTAATAACGTCGTTAATGTCGTCATTATCATCGTTGTTATCGTCCTTAATATCCTCATAATTATCGTCGTTAATATCGTCGTTATTTTGTCATAATCATCGTCGTTAATGTCGTCGTTATTATCGTCATTATCTTCGTTGTTATCGTCGTTATTATCGTCGTTAATATCGTCGTTATTATCGTCATAATTATCATCGTCATTATCGTCGTTTTTATCATCATAATTATAGTCGTTATTATCGTCGTTAATATCGTCATTGTCATCGTTGTTATCGTCGTTATTATCACCATAATTATCGTCGTTAATATCGTCGATATTATCGTCATTATCTTCGTTGTTATCGTCGTTATTATCGTCGTTATTATCCTCATAATTATCGTCGTTAATATCGTCGTTATTTTGTCATAATCATCGTCGTTAATGTCGTCGTTATTATCGTCTTTATCATCGTTGTTATCGTCCTTATCATCCTCATAATTATCGTCGTTAATATCGTCGTTATTTTGTCATAATCATCGTCGTTAATGTCGTCGTTATTATCGTCATTATCTACGTTGTTATCGTCATAAATATCATCGTTAATATCGTCGTTATTATTGTCATTATCTTCTTTTTATCGTCGTTATTATCGTCGTTATAATCGTCGTTATAATCGTCGTTAATATCGTCGTTAATATCGTCATTATCATCGTTGTTATCGTCCTTATTATCCTCATAATTATCGTCGTTAATATCGTCGTGATTTTGTCATAATCATCGTTGTTATTTCGTCGTTAATATCGTCGTTATCACCGTTGTTATCGTCCTTATTATCCTCATAATTATCGCCGTTAATATCGTCGTTATTTTGTCATAATCATCGTCGTTAATGTCGTCGTTATTATCGTCTTTATCATCGTTGATATCGTCCTTATCATCCTCATAATTATCGTCGATAATATCGTCGTTATTTTGTCATAATCATAGTCGTTAATGTCGTCGTTATTATCGTCATTATCTACGTTGTTATCGTCATAAATATCATCGTTAATATCGTCGTTATTATTGTCATTATCTTCTTTTTATCGTCGTTATTATCGTCGTTAATATCGTCGTTAATATCGTCATTATCATCGTTGTTATCGTCGTTATTATCCTCATATTTATCGTCGTTAATATCGTCGTTATTTTGCTATAATCATCGTCGTTAATGTCGTCGTTTTTATCGTCATTATCTACGTTGTTATCGTCATAAATATCATCGTTAATATCGTCGTTATTATTGTCATTATCTTCTTTTTATCGTCGTTATTATCGTCGTTAATATCGTCGTTATTATCGTCGTTATTATCGTCGTTAATAACGTCGTTAATGTCGTCATTATCATCGTTGTTATCGTCCTTAATATCCTCATAATTATCGTCGTTAATATCGTCGTTATTTTGTCATAATCATCGTCGTTAATGTCGTCGTTATTATCGTCATTATCTTCGTTGATATCCTCGTTATTATCGTCGTTAATATCGTCGTTATTATCTTCATAATTATCATCGTCATTATCGTCGTTTTTATCATCATAATTATAGTCGTTATTATCGTCGTTAATATCGTCATTGTCATCGTTGTTATCGTCGTTATTATCACCATTATTATCGTCGTTAATTTCGTCGATATTATCGTCATTATCTTCGTTGTTATCGTCGTTATTATCATCGTTATTATCCTCATAATTATCGTCGTTAATATCGTCGTTATTTTGTCATAATCATCGTCGTTAATGTCGTCGTTATTATCGTCATTATCATCGTTGTTATCGTCCTTATCATCCTCATAATTATCGTCGTTAATATCGTCGTTATTTTGTCATAATCATCGTCGTTAATGTCGTCGTTATTATCGTCATTATCTTCGTTGTTATCATCATAAATATCATCGTTAATATCGTCGTTATTATTGTCATTATCTTCTTTTTATTGTCGTTATTATCGTCGTTATAATCGTCGTTATTATCGTCGTTAATATCCTCGTTAATATCGTCATTATCATCGTTGTTATCGTTCTTATTATCCTCATAATTATCGTCGTTAATATCGTCGTTATTTTGTCATAATCATCGTCGTTAATGTCATCGTTATTATCGTCATTATCTTCGTTGTTATCGTCATAAATATCATCGTTAATATCGTCGTTATTATTGTCATTATCTTCTTTTTATGGTCGTTATTATCGTCGTTATAATCGTCGTTATTATCGTCGTTAATATCGTCGTTAATATCGTCATTATCATCGTTGTTATCGTCCTCATTATCCTCATAATTATCGTCGTTAATATCGTCGTGATTTTGTCATAATCATCGTTGTTATGTCGTTGTTATTATCGTCATTATCTTCGTTGTTATCGTCGTTATTATCCTCATAATTATCGTCGTTAATATCGTCGTTATTTTGTCATAATCATCGTCGTTAATGTCGTCGTTATTATCGTCATTATCTACGTTGTTATCGTCATAAATATCATCGTTAATATAGTCGTTATTATTGTCATTATCTTCTTTTTATCGTCGTTATTATCGTCGTTAATATTGTCGTTATTATCGTCGTTATTATCGTCGTTAATATCGTCGTTAATATCGTCATTATCATCGTTGTTATCGTCCTTATTATCCTCATAATTATCGTCGTTATTATCGTCGTTATTATCGTCGTTATTATCGTCGTTAATATCGTCGTTAATATCGTCATTATCATCGTTGTTATCGTCCTTATTATCCTCGTAATTATCGTCGTTAATATCGTCGTGATTTTGTCATAATCATCGTTGTTATGTCGTCGTTATTATCGTCATTATCTTCGTTGTTATCGTCCTTATCATCCTCATAATTATCGTCGTTAATATCGTCGTTATTCTGTCATAATCATCGTCGTTAATGTCGTCGATATTATCGTCATTATCTACGTTGTTATCGTCATAAATATCATCGTTAATATCGTCGTTATTATCGTCATTATCTTCTTTTTATCGTCGTTATTATCGTCGTTAATATCGTCGTTATTATCGTCGTTATTATCGTCGTTAATGTCGTCGTTATTATCGTCATTATCATCGTTGTTATCGTCCTTATTATCCTCATAATTATCGTCGTTAATATCGTCGTTATTTTGTCATAATCATCGTCGTTATTGTCGTCGTTATTATCGTCATTATCTACTTTGTTATCGTCATAAATATCATCGTTAATATCGTCGTTATTATTGTCATTATCTTCTTTTTATCGTCGTTATTATCGTCGTTATAATCGTCGCTATAATCGTCGTTAATATCGTCGTTAATATCGTCATTATCATCGTTGTTATCGTCCTTATTATCCTCATAATTATCGTCGTTAATATCGTCGTGATTTTGTCATAATCATCGTTGTTATGTCGTCGTTATTATCGTCATTATCTACGTTGTTATCGTCATAAATATCATCGTTAATATCGTCGTTATTATTGTCATTATCTTCTTTTTATCGTCGTTATTATCGTCGTTAATATCGTCGTTATCACCGTTGTTATCGTCCTTATTATCCTCATAATTATCGCCGTTAATATCGTCGTTATTTTGTCATAATCATCGTCGGCAATGTCGTCGTTATTATCGTCTTTATCATCGTTGTTATCGTCCTTATCATCCTCATAATTATCGTCGATAATATCGTCGTTATTTTGTCATAATCATAGTCGTTAATGTCGTCGATATTATCGTCATTATCTACGTTGTTATCGTCATAAATATCATCGTTAATATCGTCGTTATTATTGTCATTATCTTCTTTTTATCGTCGTTATTATCGTCGTTAATATCGTCGTTAATATCGTCATTATCATCGTTGTTATCGTCCTTATTATCCTCGTAATTATCGTCGTTAATATCGTCGTGATTTTGTCATAATCATCGTTGTTATGTCGTCGTTATTATCGTCATTATCTTCGTTGTTATCGTCCTTAACATCCTCATAATTATCGTCGTTAATATCGTCGTTATTCTGTCATAATCATCGTCGTTAATGTCGTCGATATTATCGTCATTATCTACGTTGTTATCGTCATAAATATCATCGTTAATATCGTCGTTATTATCGTCATTATCTTCTTTTTATCGTCGTTATTATCGTCGTTAATATCGTCGTTATTATCGTCGTTATTATCGTCGTTAATGTCGTCGTTATTATCGTCATTATCATCGTTGTTATCGTCCTTATTATCCTCATAATTATCGTCGTTAATATCGTCGTTATTTTGTCATAATCATCGTCGTTATTGTCGTCGTTATTATCGTCATTATCTACTTTGTTATCGTCATAAATATCATCGTTAATATCGTCGTTATTATTGTCATTATCTTCTTTTTATCGTCGTTATTATCGTCGTTATAATCGTCGCTATAATCGTCGTTAATATCGTCGTTAATATCGTCATTATCATCGTTGTTATCGTCCTTATTATCCTCATAATTATCGTCGTTAATATCGTCGTGATTTTGTCATAATCATCGTTGTTATGTCGTCGTTATTATCGTCATTATCTTCGTTGTTATCGTCGTTATTATCCTCATAATTATCGTCGTTAATATCGTCGTTATTTTGTCATAATCATCGTCGTTAATGTCGTCGTTATTATCGTCATTATCTACGTTGTTATCGTCATAAATATCATCGTTAATATCGTCGTTATTATTGTCATTATCTTCTTTTTATCGTCGTTATTATCGTCGTTAATATCGTCGTTATTATCGTCGTTATTATCGTCGTTAATATCGTCGTTAATATCGTCATTATCATCGTTGTTATCGTCCTTATTATTCTCATAATTATCGTCGTTAATATCGTCGTTATTTTGTCATAATCATCGTCGTTAATATCGTCGTTAATATCGTCATTATCACCGTTGTTATCGTCCTTATTATCCTCATAATTATCGCCGTTAATATCGTCGTTATTTTGTCATAATCATCGTCGTTAATGTCGTCGTTATTATCGTCATTATCATCGTTGTTATCGTCCTTATCATCCTCATAATTATCGTCGTTAATATCGTCGTTATTTTGTCATAATCATCGTCGTTAATGTCGTCGTTATTATCGTCATTATCTACGTTGTTATCGTTATAAATATCATCGTTAATATCGTCGTTATTATTGTCATTATCCTCTTTTTATCGTCGTTATTATCGTCGTTAATATCGTCGTTAATATCGTCATTATCATCGTTGTTATCGTCCTTATTATCCTCATAATTATCGTCGTTAATATCGTCGTTAATATCGTCGTTATTATCGTCGTTATTATCGTCGTTAATATCGTCGTTAATATCGTCATTATCATCGTTGTTATCTTTCTTATTATCCTCATAATTATCGTCGTTAATATCGTCGTTATTTTGTCATAATCATCGTCGTTAATGTCTTCGTTATTATCGTCATTATCTTCGTTGTTATCGTCATAAATATCATCGTTAATATCGTCGTTATTATTGTCATTATCTTCTTTTTATTGTCGTTATTATCGTCGTTATAATCGTCGTTATTATAGTCGTTAATATCGTCGTTAATATCGTCATTATCATCGTTGTTATCGTCCTTATTATCCTCATAATTATCGTCGTTAATATCGCCGTTATTTTGTCATAATCATCGTCGTTAATGTCGTCGTTATTATCGTCATTATCTTCGTTGTTATCGTCATAAATATCATCGTTAATATCGTCGTTATTATTGTCATTATCTTCTTTTTATCGTCGTTATTATCGTCGTTAATATCGTCGTTAATATCGTCATTATCATCGTTGTTATCGTCGTTATTATCCTCATATTTATCGTCGTTAATATCGTCGTTATTTTGTCATAATCATCGTCGTTAATGTCGTCGTTTTTATCGTCATTATCTACGTTGTTATCGTCATAAATATCATCGTTAATATCGTCGTTATTATTGTCATTATCTTCTTTTTATCGTCGTTATTATCGTCGTTAATATCGTCGTTATTATCGTCGTTATTATCGTCGTTAATAACGTCGTTAATGTCGTCATTATCATCGTTGTTATCGTCCTTAATATCCTCATAATTATCGTCGTTAATATCGTCGTTATTTTGTCATAATCATCGTCGTTAATGTCGTCGTTATTATCGTCATTATCTTCGTTGATATCCTCGTTATTATCGTCGTTAATATCGTCGTTATTATCTTCATAATTATCATCGTCATTATCGTCGTTTTTATCATCATAATTATAGTCGTTATTATCGTCGTTAATATCGTCATTGTCATCGTTGTTATCGTCGTTATTATCACCATAAATATCGTCGTTAATATCGTCGATATTATCGTCATTATCTTCGTTGTTATTGTCGTTATTATCGTCGTTATTATCCTCATAATTATCGTCGTTAATATCGTCGTTATTTTGTCATAATCATCGTCGTTAACGTCGTCGTTATTATCGTCATTATCATCGTTGTTATCGTCCTTATCATCCTCATAATTATCGTCGTTAATATCGTCGTTATTTTGTCATAATCATCGTCGTTAATGTCGTCGTTATTATCGTCATTATCTTCGTTGTTATCGTCATAAATATCATCGTTAATATCGTCGTTATTATTGTCATTATCTTCTTTTTATTGTCGTTATTATCGTCGTTATAATCGTCGTTATTATCGTCGTTAATATCCTCGTTAATATCGTCATTATCATCGTTGTTATCGTTCTTATTATCCTCATAATTATCGTCGTTAATATCGTCGTTATTTTGTCATAATCATCGTCGTTAATGTCGTCGTTATTATCGTCATTATCTTCGTTGTTATCGTCATAAATATCATCGTTAATATCGTCGTTATTATTGTCATTATCTTCTTTTTATGGTCGTTATTATCGTCGTTATAATCGTCGTTATTATCGTCGTTAATATCGTCGTTAATATCGTCATTATCATCGTTGTTATCGTCCTTATTATCCTCATAATTATCGTCGTTAATATCGTCGTGATTTTGTCATAATCATCGTTGTTATGTCGTTGTTATTATCGTCATTATCTTCGTTGTTATCGTCGTTATTATCCTCATAATTATCGTCGTTAATATCGTCGTTATTTTGTCATAATCATCGTCGTTAATGTCGTCGTTATTATCGTCATTATCTACGTTGTTATCGTCATAAATATCATCGTTAATATCGTCGTTATTATTGTCATTATCTTCTTTTTATCGTCGTTATTATCGTCGTTAATATTGTCGTTATTATCGTCGTTATTATCGTCGTTAATATCGTCGTTAATATCGTCATTATCATCGTTGTTATCGTCCTTATTATCCTCATAATTATCGTCGTTATTATCGTCGTTATAATCGTCGTTATTATCGTCGTTAATATCGTCGTTAATATCGTTATTATCATCGTTGTTATCGTCCTTATTATCCTCGTAATTATCGTCGTTAATATAGTCGTGATTTTGTCATAATCATCGTTGTTATGTCGTCGTTATTATCGTCATTATCTTCGTTGTTATCGTCCTTATCATCCTCATAATTATCGTCGTTAATATCGTCGTTATTCTGTCATAATCATCGTCGTTAATGTCGTCGATATTATCGTCATTATCTACGTTGTTATCGTCATAAATATCATCGTTAATATCGTCGTTATTATCGTCATTATCTTCTTTTTATCGTCGTTATTATCGTCGTTAATATCGTCGTTATTATCGTCGTTATTATCGTCGTTAATGTCGTCGTTATTATCGTCATTATCATCGTTGTTATCGTCCTTATTATCCTCATAATTATCGTCGTTAATATCGTCGTTATTTTGTCATAATCATCGTCGTTATTGTCGTCGTTATTATCGTCATTATCTACTTTGTTATCGTCATAAATATCATCGTTAATATCGTCGTTATTATTGTCATTATCTCCTTTTTATCGTCGTTATTATCGTCGTTATAATCGTCGCTATAATCGTCGTTAATATCGTCGTTAATATCGTCATTATCATCGTTGTTATCGTCCTTATTATCCTCATAATTATCGTCGTTAATATCGTCGTGATTTTGTCATAATCATCGTTGTTATGTCGTCGTTATTATCGTCATTATCTTCGTTGTTATCGTCGTTATTATCCTCATAATTATCGTCGTTAATATCGTCGTTATTTTGTCATAATCATCGTCGTTAATGTCGTCGTTATTATCGTCATTATCTACGTTGTTATCGTCATAAATATCATCGTTAATATCGTCGTTATTATTGTCATTATCTTCTTTTTATCGTCGTTATTATCGTCGTTAATATCGTCGTTATTATCGTCGTTATTATCGTCGTTAATATCGTCGTTAATATCGTCATTATCATCGTTGTTATCGTCCTTATTATTCTCATAATTATCGTCGTTAATATCGTCGTTATTTTGTCATAATCATCGTCGTTAATATCGTCGTTAATATCGTCATTATCACCGTTGTTATCGTCCTTATTATCCTCATAATTATCGCCGTTAATATCGTCGTTATTTTGTCATAATCATCGTCGTTAATGTCGTCGTTATTATCGTCATTATCATCGTTGTTATCGTCCTTATCATCCTCATAATTATCGTCGTTAATATCGTCGTTATTTTGTCATAATCATCGTCGTTAATGTCGTCGTTATTATCGTCATTATCTACGTTGTTATCGTCATAAATATCATCGTTAATATCGTCGTTATTATTGTCATTATCTTCTTTTTATCGTCGTTAATATCGTCGTTAATATCGTCATTATCATCGTTGTTATCGTCCTTATTATCCTCATAATTATCGTCGTTAATATCGTCGTTAATATCGTCGTTATTATCGTCGTTATTATCGTCGTTAATATCGTCGTTAATATCGTCATTATCATCGTTGTTATCGTCCTTATTATCCTCATAATTATCGTCGTTAATATCGTCGTTATTTTGTCATAATCATCGTCGTTAATGTCTTCGTTATTATCGTCATTATCTTCGTTGTTATCGTCATAAATATCCTCATAATTATCGTCGTTAATATCGTCGTTATTTTGTCATAATCATCGTCGTTAATGTCTTCGATATTATCGTCATTATCTTCGTTGTTATCGTCATAAATATCATCGTTAATATCGTCGTTATTATTGTCATTATCTTCTTTTTATTGTCGTTATTATCGTCGTTATAATCGTCGTTATTATAGTCGTTAATATCGTCGTTAATATCGTCATTATCATCGTTGTTATCGTCCTTATTATCCTCATAATTATCGTCGTTAATATCGTCGTTATTTTGTCATAATCATCGTCGTTAATGTCTTCGTTATTATCGTCATTATCTTCGTTGTTATCGTCATAAATATCATCGTTAATATCGTCGTTATTATTGTCATTATCTTCTTTTTATCGTCGTTATTATCGTCGTTAATATCGTCGTTATTATCGTCGTTATTATCGTCGTTAATATCGTCGTTAATATCGTCATTATCATCGTTGTTATCGTCCTTATTATTCTCATAATTATCGTCGTTAATATCGTCGTTATTTTGTCATAATCATCGTCGTTAATATCGTCGTTAATATCGTCATTATCACCGTTGTTATCGTCCTTATTATCCACATAATTATCGCCGTTATTATCGTCGTTATTTTGTCATAATTATCGTCGTTAATGTCGTCGTTATTATCGTCATTATCATCTTTGTTATCATCCTTATCATCCTCATAATTATCGTCGTTAATATCGTCGTTATTTTGTCATAATCATCGTCGTTAATGTCGTCGTTATTATCGTCATTATCTACGTTGTTATCGTCATAAATATCATCGTTAATATCGTCGTTATTATTGTCATTATCTTCTTTTTATCGTCGTTATTATCGTCGTTAATATCGTCGTTAATATCGTCATTATCATCGTTGTTATCGTCCTTATTATCCTCATAATTATCGTCGTTAATATCGTCGTTATTTTGTCATAATCATCGTCGTTAATGTGTTCGTTATTATCGTCATTATCTTCGTTGTTATCGTCATAAATATCATCGTTAATATCGTCGTTATTATTGTCATTATCTTCTTTTTATCGTCGTTATTATCGTCGTTATAATCTTCGTTATTATCGTCGTTAATATCGTCGTTAATATCGTCATTATCATCGTTGTTATCGTCCTTATTATCCTCATAATTATCGTCGTTAATATCGTCGTGATTTTGTCATAATCATCGTTGTTATGTCGTCGTTATTATCGTCATTATCTTCGTTGTTATCGTCGTTATTATCCTCATAATTATCGTCGTTAATATCGTCGTTATTTTGTCATAATCATCGTCGTTAATGTCCTCGTTATTATCGTCATTATCTTCGTTGTTATCGTCATAAATATCATCGTTAATATCGTCGTTATTATTGTCATTATCTTCTTTTTATCGTCGTTATTATCGTCGTTAATATCGTCGTTATTATCGTGGTTATTATCGTCGTTAATATCGTCATTATCATCGTTGTTATCGTCCTTAATATCCTCATAATTATCGTCGTTAATATCGTCGTTATTTTGTCATAATCATCGTCGTTAATGTCGTCGTTATTATCGTCATTAACTTCGTTGTTATCGTCGTTATTATCGTCGTTAATATCGTCGTTATTATCGTCATAATTATCATCGTCATTATCGTCGTTTTTATCATCATAATTATAGTCGTTATTATCGTCGTTAATATCGTCATTGTCATCGTTGTTATCGTCGTTATTATCCCCATAATTATCGTCGTTAATATCGTCGATATTATCGTCATTATCTTCGTTGTTATCGTCGTTATTATCGTCGTTATTATCCTCATAATTATCGTCGTTAATATCGTCGTTATTTTGTCATAATCATCGTCGTTAATATCGTCGTTATTTTGTCATAATCATCGTCGTTAATGTCGACGTTATTATCGTCATTATCTACGTTGTTATCGTCATAAATATCATCGTTAATATCGTCGTTATTATTGTCATTATCTTCTTTTTATCGTCGTTATTATCGTCGTTAATATCGTCGTTATTATCGTCGTTATTATCGTCGTTAATATCGTCGTTAATATCGTCATTATCATCGTTGTTATCGTCCTTATTATCCTCATAATTATCGTCGTTAATATCGTCGTTATTTTGTCATAATCATCGTCGTTAATATCGTCGTTAATATCGTCATTATCATCGTTGTTATCGTCCTTATTATCCTCATAATTATCGTCGTTAATATCGTCGTTATTTTGTCATAATCATCGTCGTTAATGTCGTCGTTATTATCGTCATTATCTTCGTTGTTATCGTCATAAATATCATCGTTAATATCGTCGTTATTATTGTCATTATCTTCTTTTTATCGTCGTTATTATTGTCATTATCTTCTTTTTATCTTCGTTATTATCGTCGTTATAATCGTCGTTATTATCGTCGTTAATATCGTCGTTAATATCGTCATTATCATCGTTGTTATCGTCCTTATTATCCTCATAATTATCGTCGTTAATATCGTCGTGATTTTGTCATAATAATCGTTGTTATGTCGTCGTTATTATCGTCATTATCTTCGTTGTTATCGTCGTTATTATCCTCATAATTATCGTCGTTAATATCGTCGTTATTTTGTCATAATCATCGTCGTTAATGTCGTCGTTATTATCGTCATTATCTACGTTGTTATCGTCATTAATATCATCGTTAATATCGTCGTTATTATTGTCATTATCTTCTTTTTATCGTCGTTATTATCGTCGTTAATATCGTCGTTATTATCGTCGTTATTATCGTCGTTAATATCGTCGTTAATATCGTCATTATCATCGTTGTTATCGTCCTTATTATTCTCATAATTATCGTCGTTAATATCGTCGTTATTTTGTCATAATCATCGTCGTTAATATCGTCGTTAATATCGTCATTATCACCGTTGTTATCGTCCTTATTATCCTCATAATTATCGCCGTTAATATCGTCGTTATTTTGTCATAATCATCGTCGTTAATGTCGTCGTTATTATCGTCATTATCATCGTTGTTATCGTCATAAATATCATCGTTAATATCGTCGTTATTATTGTCATTATCTTCTTTTTATCGTCGTTATTATCGTCGTAAATATCGTCGTTATTATCGTCGTTATTATCGTCGTTAATATCGTCATTAATATCGTCATTATCATCGTTGTTATCGTCCTTATTATCCTCATAATTATCGTCGTTAATATCGTCGTTATTTTCTCATAATCATCGTCGTTAATGTCGTCGTTATTATAGTCATTATCTTCGTTGTTATCGTCGTTATTATCGTCGTTAATATCATCGTTATAATCGTCGTTATTATCGTCGTTATTATCGTTGTTAATATCGTCGTTAATATCGTCATTATCATCGTTGTTATCGTCCTTATTATCCTCGTAATTATCGTCGTTAATATCTTCGTGATTTTGTCATAATCATCGTTGTTATGTCGTCGTTATTATCGTCATTATCTTCGTTGTTATCGTCGTTATTATCCTCATAATTATCGTCGTTATTATCGTCGTTATTTTGTCATAATCATCGTCGTTAATGTCGTCGTTATTATCGTCATTATCTACGTTGTTATCGTCATAAATATCATCGTTAATATCGTCGTTATTATTGTCATTATCTTCTTTTTATCGTCGTTATTATCGTCGTTATAATCGTCGTTATTATCGTCGTTAATATCGTCGTTAATATCGTCATTATCATCGTTGTTATCGTCCTTATTATCCTAATAATTATCGTCGTTAATATCGTCGTGATTTTGTCATAATCATCGTTGTTATGTCGTCGTTATTATCGTCATTATCTTCGTTGTTATCGTCGTTATTATCCTCATAATTATCGTCGTTAATATCGTCGTTATTTTGTCATAATTATCGTCGTTAATGTCGTCGTTATTATCGTCATTATCCACGTTGTTATCGTCATAAATATCATCGTAAATATCGTCGTTATTATTGTCATTATCTTCTTTTTATCGTCGTTATTATCGTCGTTAATATCGTCGTTATTATCGTCGTTATTTTCGTCGTTAATATCGTCGTTAATATCGTCATTATCATCGTTGTTATCGTCCTTATTATCCTCATAATTATCGTCGTTAATATCGTCGTTAATATCGTCGTTATTATCTTCGTTATTATCGTCGTTAATATCGTCGTTAATATCGTCATTAGCTTCGTTGTTATCGTCCATAATATCCTCATAATTATCGTCGTTAATATCGTCGTTAATTTGTCATAATCATCGTCGTTAATGTCGTCGTTATTATCGTCATTATCTTCGTTGTTATCGTCATAAATATCATCGTTAATATCGTCGTTATTATTGTCATTATCTTCTTTTTATCGTCGTTATTATCGTCGTTAATATCGTCGTTATTATCGTGGTTATTATCGTCGTTAATATCGTCATTATCATCGTTGTTATCGTCCTTAATATCCTCATAATTATCGTCGTTAATATCGTCGTTATTTTGTCATAATCATCGTCGTTAATGTCGTCGTTATTATCGTCATTAACTTCGTTGTTATCGTCGTTATTATCGTCGTTAATATCGTCGTTATTATCGTCATAATTATCATCGTCATTATCGTCGTTTTTATCATCATAATTATAGTCGTTATTATCGTCGTTAATATCGTCATTGTCATCGTTGTTATCGTCGTTATTATCCTCATAATTATCGTCGTTAATATCGTCGATATTATCGTCATTATCTTCGTTGTTATCGTCGTTATTATCGTCGTTATTATCCTCATAATTATCGTCGTTAATATCGTCGTTATTTTGTCATAATCATCGTCGTTAATATCGTCGTTATTTTGTCATAATCATCGTCGTTAATGTCGTCGTTATTATCGTCATTATCTACGTTGTTATCGTCATAAATATCATCGTTAATATCGTCGTTATTATTGTCATTATCTTCTTTTTATCGTCGTTATTATCGTCGTTAATATCGTCGTTATTATCGTCGTTATTATCGTCGTTAATATCGTCGTTAATATCGTCATTATCATCGTTGTTATCGTCCTTATTATCCTCATAATTATCGTCGTTAATATCGTCGTTATTTTGTCATAATCATCGTCGTTAATATCGTCGTTAATATCGTCATTATCATCGTTGTTATCGTCCTTATTATCCTCATAATTATCGTCGTTAATATCGTCGTTATTTTGTCATAATCATCGTCGTTAATGTCGTCGTTATTATCGTCATTATCTTCGTTGTTATCGTCATAAATATCATTGTTAATATCGTCGTTATTATTGTCATTATCTTCTTTTTATCGTCGTTATTATTGTCATTATCTTCTTTTTATCTTCGTTATTATCGTCGTTATAATCGTCGTTATTATCGTCGTTAATATCGTCGTTAATATCGTCATTATCATCGTTGTTATCGTCCTTATTATCATCATAATTATCGTCGTTAATATCGTCGTGATTTTGTCATAATAATCGTTGTTATGTCGTCGTTATTATCGTCATTATCTTCGTTGTTATCGTCGTTATTATCCTCATAATTATCGTCGTTAATATCGTCGTTATTTTGTCATAATCATCGTCGTTAATGTCGTCGTTATTATCGTCATTATCTACGTTGTTATCGTCATTAATATCATCGTTAATATCGTCGTTATTATTGTCATTATCTTCTTTTTATCGTCGTTATTATCGTCGTTAATATCGTCGTTATTATCGTCGTTATTATCGTCGTTAATATCGTCGTTAATATCGTCATTATCATCGTTGTTATCGTCCTTATTATTCTCATAATTATCGTCGTTAATATCGTCGTTATTTTGTCATAATCATCGTCGTTAATATCGTCGTTAATATCGTCATTATCACCGTTGTTATCGTCCTTATTATCCTCATAATTATCGCCGTTAATATCGTCGTTATTTTGTCATAATCATCGTCGCTAATGTCGTCGTTATTATCGTCATTATCATCGTTGTTATCTTCATAAATATCATCGTTAATATCGTCGTTATTATTGTCATTATCTTCTTTTTATCGTCGTTATTATCGTCGTTATTATCGTCGTTATTATCGTCGTTAATGTCGTCGTTAATATCGTCATTATCATCGTTGTTATCGTCCTTATTATCCTTATAATTATCGTCGTTAATATCGTCGTTATTTTGTCATAATCATCGTCGTTAATGTCGTCGTTATTATCGTCATTATCTACGTTGTTATCGTCATAAATATCATCGTTAATATCGTCGTTATTATTGTCATTATCTTCTTTTTATCGTCGTTATTATCGTCGTTAATATCGTCGTTATTATCGTCGTTATTTTCGTCGTTAATATCGTCGTTAATATCGTCATTATCATCGTTGTTATCGTCCTTATTATCCTCATAATTATCGTCGTTAATATCGTCGTTAATATCGTCGTTATTATCTTCGTTATTATCGTCGTTAATATCGTCGTTAATATCGTCATTAGCATCGTTGTTATCGTCCATAATATCCTCATAATTATCGTCGTTAATATCGTCGTTAATTTGTCATAATCATCGTCGTTAATGTCGTCGTTATTATCGTCATTATCTTCGTTGTTATCGTCATAAATATCATCGTTAATATCGTCGTTATTATTGTCATTATCTTCTTTTTATCGTCGTTATTATCGTCGTTAATATCGTCGTTATTATCGTGGTTATTATCGTCGTTAATATCGTCATTATCATCGTTGTTATCGTCCTTAATATCCTCATAATTATCGTCGTTAATATCGTCGTTATTTTGTCATAATCATCGTCGTTAATGTCGTCGTTATTATCGTCATTAACTTCGTTGTTATCGTCGTTATTATCGTCGTTAATATCGTCGTTATTATCGTCATAATTATCATCGTCATTATCGTCGTTTTTATCATCATAATTATAGTCGTTATTATCGTCGTTAATATCGTCATTGTCATCGTTGTTATCGTCGTTATTATCCCCATAATTATCGTCGTTAATATCGTCGATATTATCGTCATTATCTTCGTTGTTATCGTCGTTATTATCGTCGTTATTATCCTCATAATTATCGTCGTTAATATCGTCGTTATTTTGTCATAATCATCGTCGTTAATATCGTCGTTATTTTGTCATAATCATCGTCGTTAATGTCGTCGTTATTATCGTCATTATCTACGTTGTTATCGTCATAAATATCATCGTTAATATCGTCGTTATTATTGTCATTATCTTCTTTTTATCGTCGTTATTATCGTCGTTAATATCGTCGTTATTATCGTCGTTATTATCGTCGTTAATATCGTCGTTAATATCGTCATTATCATCGTTGTTATCGTCCTTATTATCCTCATAATTATCGTCGTTAATATCGTCGTTAATATCGTCGTTATTATCGTCGTTATTATCGTCGTTAATATCGTCGTTAATATCGTCATTATCATCGTTGTTATCGTCCTTATTATCCTCATAATTATCGTCGTTAATATCGTCGTTATTTTGTCATAATCATCGTCGTTAATGTCGTCGTTATTATCGTCATTATCTTCGTTGTTATCGTCATAAATATCATCGTTAATATCGTCGTTATTATTGTCATTATCTTCTTTTTATCGTCGTTATTATCGTCGTTAATATCGTCGTTATTATCGTCGTTATTATCGTCGTTAATATCGTCGTTAATATCGTCATTATCATCGTTGTTATCGTCCTTATTATCCTCATAATTATCGTCGTTAATATCGTCGTTATTTTCTCATAATCATCGTCGTTAATGTCGTCGTTATTATAGTCATTATCTTCGTTGTTATCGTCGTTATTATCGTCGTTAATATCGTCGTTACAATCGTCGTTATTATCGTCGTCATTATCGTTGTTAATATCGTCGTTAATATCGTCATTATCATCGTTGTTATCGTCCTTATTATCCTCGTAATTATCGTCGTTAATATCTTCGTGATTTTGTCATAATCATCGTTGTTATGTCGTCGTTATTATCGTCATTATCTTCGTTGTTATCGTCGTTATTATCCTCATAATTATCGTCGTTAATATCGTCGTTATTTTGTCATAATTATCGTCGTTAATGTCGTCGTTATTATCGTCATTATCTACGTTGTTATCGTCATAAATATCATCGTTAATATCGTCGTTATTATTGTCATTATCTTCTTTTTATCGTCGTTATTATCGTCGTTAATATCGTCGTTTTTATCGTCGTTATTATCGTCGTTAATGTCGTCGTTATTATCGTCATTATCATCGTTGTTATCGTCCTTATCATCCTCCTAATTATCGTCGGTAATATCGTCGTTATTTTGTCATATTCATCGTCGTTAATGTCGTCGTTATTATCGTCATTATCTACGTTGTTATCGTCATAAATATCATCGTTAATATCGTCGTTATTATTGTCATTATCTTCTTTTTATCGTCGTTATTATCGTCGTTATTATCGTCGTTATTATCGTCCTTAATATCGTCGTTAATATCGTCATTATCATCGTTGTTATCGTCCTTATTATCCTCATAATTATCGTCGTTAATATCGTCGTTAATATCGTCGTTATTATCGTCGTTATTATCGTCGTTAATATCGTCGTTAATATCGTCATTATCATCGTTGTTATCGTGCTTATTATCCTCATAATTATCGTCGTTAATATCGTCGTTATTTTGTCATAAACATCGTCGTTAATGTCGTCGTTATTATCGTCATTATCTTCGTTGTTATCGTCATAAATATCATCGTTAATATCGTCGTTATTATTGTCATTATCTTCTTTTTATCGTCGTTATTATCGTCGTAAATATCGTCGTTATTATCGTCGTTATTATCGTCGTTAATATCGTCGTTAATATCGTCATTATCATCGTTGTTATCGTCCTTATTATCCTCATAATTATCGTCGTTAATATCGTCGTTATTTTCTCATAATCATCGTCGTTAATGTCGTCGTTATTATAGTCATTATCTTCGTTGTTATTGTCGTTATTATCGTCGTTAATATCGTCGTTATAATCGTCGTTATTATCGTCGTTATTATCGTTGTTAATATCGTCGTTAATATCGTCATTATCATCGTTGTTATCGTCCTTATTATCCTCGTAATTATCGTCGTTAATATCTTCGTGATTTTGTCATAATCATCGTTGTTATGTCGTCGTTATTATCGTCATTATCTTCGTTGTTATCGTCGTTATTATCCTCATATTTATCGTCGTTAATATCGTCGTTATTTTGTCATAATCATCGACGTTAATGTCGTCGTTTTTATCGTCATTATCTACGTTGTTATCGTCATAAATATCATCGTTAATATCGTCGTTATTACTGTCATTATCTTCTTTTTATCGTCTTTATTATCGTCGTTAATATCGTCGTTATTATCGTCGTTATTATCGTCGTTAATAACGTCGTTAATGTCGTCATGATCATCGTTGTTATCGTCCTTAATATCCTCATAATTATCGTCGTTAATATCGTCGTTATTTTGTCATAATCATCGTCGTTAATGTCGTCGTTATTATCGTCATTATCTTCGTTGTTATCTTCGTTATTATCGTCGTTAATATCGTCGTTATTATCGTCATAATTATCATCGTCATTATGGTCGTTTTTATCATCATAATTATAGTCGTTATTATCGTCGTTAATATCGTCATTGTCATCGTTGTTATCGTCGTTATTATCCCCATAATTATCGTCGTTAATATCGTCGATATTATCGTCATTATCTTCGTTGTTATCGTCGTTATTATCGTCGTTATTATCCTCATAATTATCGTCGTTAATATCGTCGTTATTTTGTCATAAACATCGTCGTTAATGTCGTCGTTATTATCGTCATTATCATCGTTGTTATCGTCCTTATCATCCTCATAATTATCGTCGTTAATATCGTCGTTATTTTGTCATAATCATCGTCATTAATGTCGTCGTTATTATCGTCATTATCTACGTTGTTATCGTCATAAATATCATCGTTAATATCGTCGTTATTATTGTCATTATCTTCTTTTTATCGTCGTTATTATCGTCGTTATAATCGTCGTTATAATCGTCGTTAATATCGTCGTTAATATCGTCATTATCATCGTTGTTATCGTCCTTATTATCCTCATAATTATCGTCGTTAATATCGTCGTGATTTTGTCATAATCATCGTTGTTATGTCGTCGTTATTATCGTCATTATCTTCGTTGTTATCGTCGTTATTATCCTCATAATTATCGTCGTTAATATCGTCGTTATTTTGTCATAATCATCGTCGTTAATGTCGTCGTTATTGTGGTCATTATCTACGTTGTTATCGTCATAAATATCATCGTTAATATCGTCGTTATTATTGTCATTATCTTCTTTTTATCGTCGTTATTATCGTCGTTAATATCGTCGTTATTATCGTCGTTATTATCGTCGTTAATATCGTCGTTAATATCGTCATAATCATCGTTGTTATCGTCCTTATTATTCTCATAATTATCGTCGTTAATATCGTCGTTATTTTGTCATAATCATCGTCGTTAATATCGTCGTTAATATCGTCATTATCACCGTTGTTATCGTCCTTATTATCCTCATAATTATCGCCGTTAATATCGTCGTTATTTTGTCATAATCATCGTCGTTAATGTCGTCGTTATTATCGTCATTATCATCGTTGTTATCTTCATAAATATCATCGTTAATATCGTCGTTATTATTGTCATTATCTTCTTTTTATCGTCGTTATTATCGTCGTTATTATCGTCGTTATTATCGTCGTTAATGTCGTCGTTAATATCGTCATTATCATCGTTGTTATCGTCCTTATTATCCTTATAATTATCGTCGTTAATATCGTCGTTATTTTGTCATAATCATCGTCGTTAATGTCGTCGTTATTATCGTCATTATCTTCGTTGTTATCGTGTTTATTATCCACACAATTATCGTCGTTAATATCGTCGTTATTTTGTCATAATCATCGTCGTTAATGTCGTCGTTATTATCGTCATTTTCATCGTTGTTATCGTCCTTATCATCCTCATAATTATCGTCGTTATTATCGTCGTTATTTTGTCATAATCATCGTCGTTAATGTCGTCGTTATTATCGTCATTATCTACGTTGTTATCGTCATAAATATCATCGTTAATATCGTCGTTATTATTGTCATTATCTTCTTTTTATCGTCGTTATTATCGTCGTTATAATCGTCGTTATTATCGTCGTTAATATCGTCGTTAATATCGTCATTATCATCGTTGTTATCGTCCTTATTATCCTAATAATTATCGTCGTTAATTTCGTCGTGATTTTGTCATAATCATCGTTGTTATGTCGTCGTTATTATCGTCATTATCTTCGTTGTTATCGTCGTTATTATCCTCATAATTATCGTCGTTAATATCGTCGTTATTTTGTCATAATCATCGTCGTTAATGTCGTCGTTATTATCGTCATTAACTTCGTTGTTATCGTCGTTATTATCGTCGTTAATATCGTCGTTATTATCGTCATAATTATCATCGTCATTATCGTCGTTTTTATCATCATAATTATAGTCGTTATTATCGTCGTTAATATCGTCATTGTCATCGTTGTTATCGTCGTTATTATCCCCATAATTATCGTCGTTAATATCGTCGATATTATCGTCATTATCTTCGTTGTTATCGTCGTTATTATCGTCGTTATTATCCTCATAATTATCGTCGTTAATATCGTCGTTATTTTGTCATAATCATCGTCGTTAATATCGTCGTTATTTTGTCATAATCATCGTCGTTAATGTCGTCGTTATTATCGTCATTATCTACGTTGTTATCGTCATAAATATTATCGTTAATATCGTCGTTATTATTGTCATTATCTTCTTTTTATCGTCGTTATTATCGTCGTTAATATCGTCGTTATTATCGTCGTTATTATCGTCGTTAATATCGTCGTTAATATCGTCATTATCATCGTTGTTATCGTCCTTATTATCCTCATAATTATCGTCGTTAATATCGTCGTTATTTTGTCATAATCATCGTCGTTAATATCGTCGTTAATATCGTCATTATCATCGTTGTTATCGTCCTTATTATCCTCATAATTATCGTCGTTAATATCGTCGTTATTTTGTCATAATCATCGTCGTTAATGTCGTCGTTATTATCGTCATTATCTTCGTTGTTATCGTCATAAATATCATCGTTAATATCGTCGTTATTATTGTCATTATCTTCTTTTTATCGTCGTTATTATTGTCATTATCTTCTTTTTATCTTCGTTATTATCGTCGTTATAATCGTCGTTATTATCGTCGTTAATATCGTCGTTAATATCGTCAATATCATCGTTGTTATCGTCCTTATTATCCTCATAATTATCGTCGTTAATATCGTCGTGATTTTGTCATAATCATCGTCGTTAATGTCGTCGTTATTATCGTCATTATCATCGTTGTTATCGTCCTTATCATCCTCATAATTATCGTCGTTAATATCGTCGTTATTTTGTCATAATCATCGTCGTTAATGTCGTCGTTATTATCGTCATTATCTACGTTGTTATCGTCATAAATATCCTCGTTAATATCGTCGTTATTATTGTCATTATCTTCTTTTTATCGTCGTTATTATCGTCGTTATAATCGTCGTTAATATCGTCGTTAATATCGTCATTATCATCGTTGTTATCGTCCTTATTATCCCCATAATTATCGTCGTTAATATCGTCGTGATTTTGTTATAATCATCGTTGTTATGTCGTCGTTATTATCGTCATTATCTACGTTGTTATCGTCATAAATATCATCGTTAATATCGTCGTTATTATTGTCATTATCTTCTTTTTATCGCCGTTATTATCGTCGTTAATATCGTCGTAATCATCGTCGCTATTATCGTCGTTAATATCGTCGTTAATATCGTCATTATCATCGTTGTTATCGTTCTTATTATCCTCATAATTATCGTCGTTAATATCGTCGTTATTTTGTCATAATCATCGACGTTAATGTCGTCGTTATTATCGTCATTATCTTCGTTGTTATCGTGTTTATTATCCTCATAATTATCGTTTAATATCGTCGTTATTTTGTCATAATCATCGTCGTTAATGTCGTCGTTATTATCGTCATTATCTACGTTGTTATCGTCATAAATATCATCGTTAATATCGTCGTTATTATTGTCATTATCTTCTTTTTATCGTCGTTATTATCGTCGTTAATATCGTCGTTATTATCGTCGTTATTATCGTCGTTAATATCGTCGTTAATATCGTCATTATCATCGTTGTTATCGTCCTTATTATCCTCATAATTATCGTCGTTAATATCGTCGTTATTTTCTCATAATCATCGTCGTTAATGTCGTCGTTATTATAGTCATTATCTTCGTTGTTATCGTCGTTATTATCGTCGTTAATATCGTCGTTACAATCGTCGTTATTATCGTCGTTATTATCGTTGTTAATATCGTCGTTAATATCGTCATTATCATCGTTGTTGTCGTCCTTAATATCCTCGTAATTATCGTCGTTAATATCTTCGTGATTTTGTCATAATCATCGTTGTTATGTCGTCGTTATTATCGTCATTATCTTCGTTGTTATCGTCATAAATATCATCGTTAATATCGTCGTTATTATTGTCATTATCTTCTTTTTATCGTCGTTATTATCGTCGTTATTATCGTCGTTATTATCGTCCTTAATATCGTCGTTAATATCGTCATTATCATCGTTGTTATCGTCCTTATTATCCTCATAATTATCGTCGTTAATATCGTCGTTAATATCGTCGTTATTATCGTCGTTATTATCGTCGTTAATATCGTCGTTAATATCGTCATTATCATCGTTGTTATCGTGCTTATTATCCTCATAATTATCGTCGTTAATATCGTCGTTATTTTGTCATAAACATCGTCGTTAATGTCGTCGTTATTATCGTCATTATCTTCGTTGTTATCGTCATAAATATCATCGTTAATATCGTCGTTATTATTGTCATTATCTTCTTTTTATCGTCGTTATTATCGTCGTAAATATCGTCGTTATTATCGTCGTTATTATCGTCGTTAATATCGTCGTTAATATCGTCATTATCATCGTTGTTATCGTCCTTATTATCCTCATAATTATCGTCGTTAATATCGTCGTTATTTTCTCATAATCATCGTCGTTAATGTCGTCGTTATTATAGTCATTATCTTCGTTGTTATCGTCGTTATTATCGTCGTTAATATCGTCGTTATAATCGTCGTTATTATCGTCGTTATTATCGTTGTTAATATCGTCGTTAATATCGTCATTATCATCGTTGTTATCGTCCTTATTATCCTCGTAATTATCGTCGTTAATATCTTCGTGATTTTGTCATAATCATCGTTGTTATGTCGTCGTTATTATCGTCATTATCTTCGTTGTTATCGTCGTTATTATCCTCATAATTATCGTCGTTAATATCGTCGTTATTTTGTCATAATCATCGTCGTTAATGTCGTCGTTATTATCGTCATTATCTACGTTGTTATCGTCATAAATATCATCGTTAATATCGTCGTTATTATTGTCATTATCTTCTTTTTATCGTCGTTATTATCGTCGTTAATATCGTCGTTATTATCGTCGTTATTATCGTCGTTAATATCGTCGTTAATATCGTCATTATCATCGTTGTTATCGTCCTTATCATCCTCATAATTATCGTCGTTAATATCGTCGTTATTTTGTCATAATCATCGTCGTTAATATCGTCGTTATTATCGTCGTTATTATCTTCGTTAATATCGTCGTTAATATCGTCATTATCATCGTTGTTATCGTCCTTATTATCCTCATAATTATCGTCGTTAATATCGTCGTTATTTTGTCATAATCATCGTCGTTAATGTCGTCGTTATTATCGTCATTATCATCGTTGTTATCGTCCTTATAATCCTCATAATTATCGTCGTTATTTTGTCATAATCATCGTCGTTAATGTCGTCGTTATTATCGTCATTATCTACGTTGATATCGTCAGAAATATCATCGTTAATATCGTCGTTATTATTGTCATTATCTTCTTTTTATCGTCGTTATTATCGTCGTTAATATCGTCGTTATTATCGTCGTTATTATCGTCGTTAATGTCGTCGTTATTATCGTCATTATCTTCGTTGTTATCGTCGTTATTATCCTCATAATTATCGTCGTTAATATCGTCGTTATTTTGTCATAATCATCGTCGTTAATGTCGTCGTTATTATCGTCATTATCATCGTTGTTATCGTCCTTATCATCCTCATAATTATCGTCATTAATATCGTCGTTATTTTGTCATAATCATCGTCGTTAATGTCGTCGTTATTATCGTCATTATCTACGTTGTTATCGTCATAAATATCATCGTTAATATCGTCGTTATTATTGTCATTATCTTCTTTTTATCGTCGTTATTATCGTCGTTATAATCGTCGTTATTATCGTCGTTAATATCGTCGTTAATATCGTCATTATCATCGTTGTTATCGTCCTTATTATCCTAATAATTATCGTCGTTAATATCGTCGTGATTTTGTCATAATCATCGTTGTTATGTCGTCGTTATTATCGTCATTATCTTCGTTGTTATCGTCGTTATTATCCTCATAATTATCGTCGTTAATATCGTCGTTATTTTGTCATAATCATCGTCGTTAATGTCGTCGTTATTATCGTCATTATCTACGTTGTTATCGTCATAAATATCATCGTTAATATCGTCGTTATTATTGTCATTATCTTCTTTTTATCGTCGTTATTATCGTCGTTAATATCGTCGTTATTATCGTCGTTATTATCGTCGTTAATATCGTCGTTAATATCGTCATTATCATCGTTGTTATCGTCCTTATTATCCTCATAATTATCGTCGTTAATATCGTCATTAATATCGTCGTTATTATCGTCGTTATTATCGTCGTTAATATCGTCGTTAATATCGTCATTATCATCGTTGTTATCGTCCTTAATATCCTCATAATTATCGTCGTTAATATCGTCGTTAATTTGTCATAATCATCGTCTTTAATGTCGTCGTTATTATCGTCATTATCTTCGTTGTTATCGTCATAAATATCATCGTTAATATCGTCGTTATTATTGTCATTATCTTCTTTTTATCGTCGTTATTATCGTCGTTATAATCGTCGTTATTATCGTCGTTAATATCGTCGTTAATATCGTCATTATCATCGTTGTTATCGTCCTTATTATCCTAATAATTATCGTCGTTAATATCGTCGTGATTTTGTCATAATCATCGTTGTTATGTCGTCGTTATTATCGTCATTATCTTCGTTGTTATCGTCGTTATTATCCTCATAATTATCGTCGTTAATATCGTAGTTATTTTGTCATAATCATCGTCGTTAATGTCGTCGTTATTATCGTCATTATCTACGTTGTTATCGTCATAAATATCATCGTTAATATCGTCGTTATTATTGTCATTATCTTCTTTTTATCGTCGTTATTATCGTCGTTAATATCGTCGTTATTATCGTCGTTATTATCGTCGTTAATATCGTCGTTAATATCGTCATTATCATCGTTGTTATCGTCCTTATTATCCTCATAATTATCGTCGTTAATATCGTCGTTATTTAGTCATCATCGTCGTTAATGTCGTCGTTATTATCGTCATTATCTTCGTTGTTATCGTCGTTATTATCGTCGTTAATATCGTCGTTAATATCGTCGTTATTATCGTCGTTATTATCGTCGTTAATGTCGTCGTTATTATCGTCATTATCTTCGTTGTTATCGTCGTTATTATCCTCATAATTATCGTCGTTAATATCGTCGTTATTTTATCATAATCATCGTCGTTAATGTCGTCGTTATTATCGTCATTATCATCGTTGTTATCGTCCTTATCATCCTCATAATTATCGTCGTTAATATCGTCGTTATTTTGTCATAATCATCGTCGTTAATGTCGTCGTTATTATCGTCATTATCTACGTTGTTATCGTCATAAATATCATCGTTAATATCGTCGTTATTATTGTCATTATCTTCTTTTTATCGTCGTTATTATCGTCGTTATAATCGTCGTTATTATCGTCGTTAATATCGTCGTTAATATCGTCATTATCATCGTTGTTATCGTCCTTATTATCCTAATAATTATCGTCGTTAATATCGTCGTGATTTTGTCATAATCATCGTTGTTATGTCGTCGTTATTATCGTCATTATCTTCGTTGTTATCGTCGTTATTATCCTCATAATTATCGTCGTTAATATCGTCGTTATTTTGTCATAATCATCGTCGTTAATGTCGTCGTTATTATCGTCATTATCTACGTTGTTATCGTCATAAATATCATCGTTAATATCGTCGTTATTATTGTCATTATCTTCTTTTTATCGTCGTTATTATCGTCGTTAATATCGTCGTTATTATCGTCGATATTATCGTCGTTAATATCGTCGTTAATATCGTCATTATCATCGTTGTTATCGTCCTTATTATCCTCATAATTATCGTCGTTATTATCGTCGTAAATATCGTCGTTATTATCGTCGTTATTATCGTCGTTAATATCGTCGTTAATATCGTCATTATCATCGTTGTTATCGTCCTTATTATCCTCATAATTATCGTCGTTAATATCGTCGTTATTTTCTCATAATCATCGTCGTTAATGTCGTCGTTATTATAGTCATTATCTTCGTTGTTATCGTCGTTATTATCGTCGTTAATATCGTCGTTATAATCGTCGTTATTATCGTCGTTATTATCGTTGTTAATATCGTCGTTAATATCGTCATTATCATCGTTGTTATCGTCCTTATTATCCTCGTAATTATCGTCGTTAATATCTTCGTGATTTTGTCATAATCATCGTTGTTATGTCGTCGTTATTATCGTCATTATCTTCGTTGTTATCGTCGTTATTATCCTCATATTTATCGTCGTTAATATCGTCGTTATTTTGTCATAATCATCGACGTTAATGTCGTCGTTTTTATCGTCATTATCTACGTTGTTATCGTCATAAATATCATCGTTAATATCGTCGTTATTATTGTCATTATCTTCTTTTTATCGTCGTTATTATCGTCGTTAATATCGTCGTTATTATCGTCGTTATTATCGTCGTTAATAACGTCGTTAATGTCGTCATTATCATCGTTGTTATCGTCCTTAATATCCTCATAATTATCGTCGTTAATATCGTCGTTATTTTGTCATAATCATCGTCGTTAATGTCGTCGTTATTATCGTCATTATCTTCGTTATCTTCGTTATTATCGTCGTTAATATCGTCGTTATTATCGTCATAATTATCATCGTCATTATGGTCGTTTTTATCATCATAATTATAGTCGTTATTATCGTCGTTAATATCGTCATTGTCATCGTTGTTATCGTCGTTATTATCCCCATAATTATCGTCGTTAATATCGTCGATATTATCGTCATTATCTTCGTTGTTATCGTCGTTATTATCGTCGTTATTATCCTCATAATTATCGTCGTTAATATCGTTGTTATTTTGTCATAATCATCGTCGTTAATGTCGTCGTTATTATCGTCATTATCATCGTTGTTATCGTCATAAATATCATCGTTAATATCGTCGTTATTATTGTCATTATCTTCTTTTTATCGTCGTTATTATCGTCGTTATAATCGTCGTTATAATCGTCGTTAATATCGTCGTTAATATCGTCATTATCATCGTTGTTATCGTCCTTATTATCCTCATAATTATCGTCGTTAATATCGTCGTGATTTTGTCATAATCATCGTTGTTATGTCGTCGTTATTATCGTCATTATCTTCGTTGTTATCGTCGTTATTATCCTCATAATTATCGTCGTTAATATCGTCGTTATTTTGTCATAATCATCGTCGTTAATGTCGTCGTTATTGTGGTCATTATCTACGTTGTTATCGTCATAAATATCATCGTTAATATCGTCGTTATTATTGTCATTATCTTCTTTTTATCGTCGTTATTATCGTCGTTATAATCGTCGTTATAATCGTCGTTAATATCGTCGTTAATATCGTCATTATCATCGTTGTTATCGTCCTTATTATCCTCATAATTATCGTCGTTAATATCGTCGTGATTTTGTCATAATCATCGTTGTTATGTCGTCGTTATTATCGTCATTATCTTCGTTGTTATCGTCGTTATTATCCTCATAATTATCGTCGTTAATATCGTCGTTATTTTGTCATAATCATCGTCGTTAATGTCGTCGTTATTGTGGTCATTATCTACGTTGTTATCGTCATAAATATCATCGTTAATATCGTCGTTATTATTGTCATTATCTTCTTTTTATCGTCGTTATTATCGTCGTTAATATCGTCGTTATTATCGTCGTTATTATCGTCGTTAATATCGTCGTTAATATCGTCATTATCATCGTTGTTATCGTCCTTATTATTCTCATAATTATCGTCGTTAATATCGTCGTTATTTTGTCATAATCATCGTCGTTAATGTCGTCGTTAATATCGTCATTATCATCGTTGTTATCGTCCTTATTATCCTTATAATTATCGTCGTTAATATCGTCGTTATTTTTTCATAATCATCGTCGTTAATGTCGTCGTTATTATCGTCATTATCTTCGTTGTTATCGTGTTTATTATCCACATAATTATCGTCGTTAATATCGTCGTTATTTTGTCATAATCATCGTCGTTAATGTCGTCGTTATTATCGTCATTATCATCGTTGTTATCGTCCTTATCATCCTCATAATTATCGTCGTTAATATCGTCGTTATTTTGTCATAATCATCGTCGTTAATGTCGTCGTTATTATCGTCATTATCTACGTTGTTATCGTCATAAATATCATCGTTAATATCGTCGTTATTATTGTCATTATCTTCTTTTTATCGTCGTTATTATCGTCGTTAATATCGTCGTTATTATCGTCGTTATTATCGTCGTTAATGTCGTCGTTATTATCGTCATTATCTTCGTTGTTATCGTCGTTATTATCCTCATAATTATCGTCGTTAATATCGTCGTTATTTTGTCATAATCATCGTCGTTAATGTCGTCGTTATTATCGTCATTATCATCGTTGTTATCGTCCTTATCATCCTCATAATTATCGTCGTTAATATCGTCGTTATTTTGTCATAATCATCGTCGTTAATGTCGTCGTTATTATCGTCATTATCTACGTTGGTATCGTCATAAATATCATCGTTAATATCGTCGTTATTATTGTCATTATCTTCTTTTTATCGTCGTTATTATCGTCGTTATAATCGTCGTTATTATCGTCGTTAATATCGTCGTTAATATCGTCATTATCATCGTTGTTATCGTCCTTATTATCCTAATAATTATCGTCGTTAATATCGTCGTGATTTTGTCATAATCATCGTTGTTATGTCGTCGTTATTATCGTCATTATCTTCGTTGTTATCGTCGTTATTATCCTCATAATTATCGTCGTTAATATCGTCGTTATTTTGTCATAATCATCGTCGTTAATGTCGTCGTTATTATCGTCATTATCTACGTTGTTATCGTCATAAATATCATCGTTAATATCGTCGTTATTATTGTCATTATCTTCTTTTTATCGTCGTTATTATCGTCGTTAATATCGTCGTTATTATCGTCGTTATTATCGTCGTTAATATCGTCGTTAATATCGTCATTATCATCGTTGTTATCGTCCTTATTATCCTCATAATTATCGTCGTTAATATCGTCGTTATTTTGTCATCATCGTCGTTAATGTCGTCGTTATTATCGTCATTATCTTCGTTGTTATCGTCGTTATTATCGTCGTTAATATCGTCGTTATTATAGTCGTTATAATCGTCGTTATTATCGTCGTTAATATCGTCGTTAATATCGTCATTATCATCGTTGTTATCGTCCTTAATATCCTCATAATTATCGTCGTTAATATCGTCGTTATTTTATCATAATCATCGTCGTTAATGTCGTCGTTATTATCGTCATTATCTTCGTTGTTATCGTCCTTATCATCCTCATAATTATCGTCGGTAATATCGTCGTTATTTTGTCATAATCATCGTCGTTAATGTCGTCGTTATTATCGTCATTATCTACGTTGTTATCGTCATAAATATCATCGTTAATATCGTCGTTATTATTGTCATTATCTTCTTTTTATCGTCGTTATTATCGTCGTTAATATCGTCGTTATTATCGTCGTTATTATCGTCGTTAATGTCGTCATTATCATCGTTGTTATCGTCCTTATTATCCTAATAATTATCGTCGTTAATATCGTCGTGATTTTGTCATAATCATCGTTGTTATGTCGTCGTTATTATCGTCATTATCTTCGTTGTTATCGTCGTTATTATCCTCATAATTATCGTCGTTAATATCGTCGTTATTTTGTCATAATCATCGTCGTTAATATCGTCGTTATTATCGTCATTATCTACGTTGTTATCGTCATAAATATCATCGTTAATATCGTCGTTATTATTGTCATTATCTTCTTTTTATCGTCGTTATTATCGTCGTTAATATCGTCGTTATTATCGTCGTTAATATCGTCGTTAATATCGTCATTATCATCGTTGTTATCATCCTTATCATCCTCATAATTATCGTCGTTAATATCGTCGTTATTTTGTCATAATCATCGTCGTTAATATCGTCGTTATTATCGTCGTTATTATCTTCGTTAATATCGTCGTTAATATCGTCATTATCATCGTTGTTATCGTCCTTATTATCCTCATAATTATCGTCGTTAATATCGTCGTTATTTTGTCATAATCATCGTCGTTAATGTCGTCGTTATTATCGTCATTATCATCGTTGTTATCGTCCTTATAATCCTCATAATTATCGTCGTTATTTTGTCATAATCATCGTCGTTAATGTCGTCGTTATTATCGTCATTATCTACGTTGATATCGTCAGAAATATCATCGTTAATATCGTCGTTATTATTGTCATTATCTTCTTTTTATCGTCGTTATTATCGTCGTTAATATCGTCGTTATTATCGTCGTTATTATCGTCGTTAATGTCGTCGTTATTATCGTCATTATCTTCGTTGTTATCGTCGTTATTATCCTCATAATTATCGTCGTTAATATCGTCGTTATTTTGTCATAATCATCGTCGTTAATGTCGTCGTTATTATCGTCATTATCATCGTTGTTATCGTCCTTATCATCCTCATAATTATCGTCGTTAATATCGTCGTTATTTTGTCATAATCATCGTCGTTAATGTCGTCGTTATTATCGTCATTATCTACGTTGTTATCGTCATAAATATCATCGTTAATATCGTCGTTATTATTGTCATTATCTTCTTTTTATCGTCGTTATTATCGTCGTTATAATCGTCGTTATTATCGTCGTTAATATCGTCGTTAATATCGTCATTATCATCGTTGTTATCGTCCTTATTATCCTAATAATTATCGTCGTTAATATCGTCGTGATTTTGTCATAATCATCGTTGTTATGTCGTCGTTATTATCGTCATTATCTTCGTTGTTATCGTCGTTATTATCCTCATAATTATCGTCGTTAATATCGTAGTTATTTTGTCATAATCATCGTCGTTAATGTCGTCGTTATTATCGTCATTATCTACGTTGTTATCGTCATAAATATCATCGTTAATATCGTCGTTATTATTGTCATTATCTTCTTTTTATCGTCGTTATTATCGTCGTTAATATCGTCGTTATTATCGTCGTTATTATCGTCGTTAATATCGTCGTTAATATCGTCATTATCATCGTTGTTATCGTCCTTATTATCCTCATAATTATCGTCGTTAATATCGTCGTTATTTTGTCATCATCGTCGTTAATGTCGTCGTTATTATCGTCATTATCTTCGTTGTTATCGTCGTTATTATCGTCGTTAATATCGTCGTTATTATCGTCGTTATAATCGTCGTTATTATCGTCGTTAATATCGTCGTTAATATCGTCATTATCATCGTTGTTATCGTCCTTAATATCCTCATAATTATCGTCGTTAATATCGTCGTTATTTTATCATAATCATCGTCGTTAATGTCGTCGTTATTATCGTCATTATCTTCGTTGTTATCGTCCTTATCATCCTCATAATTATCGTCGTTAATATCGTCGTTATTTTGTCATAATCATCGTCGTTAATGTCGTCGTTATTATCGTCATTATCTACGTTGTTATCGTCATAAATATCATCGTTAATATCGTCGTTATTATTGTCATTATCTTCTTTTTATCGTCGTTATTATCGTCGTTAATATCGTCGTTATTATCGTCGTTATTATCGTCGTTAATGTCGTCATTATCATCGTTGTTATCGTCCTTATTATCCTAATAATTATCGTCGTTAATATCGTCGTGATTTTGTCATAATCATCGTTGTTATGTCGTCGTTATTATCGTCATTATCTTCGTTGTTATCGTCGTTATTATCCTCATAATTATCGTCGTTAATATCGTCGTTATTTTGTCATAATCATCGTCGTTAATGTCGTCGTTATTATCGTCATTATCTACGTTGTTATCGTCATAAATATCATCGTTAATATCGTCGTTATTATTGTCATTATCTTCTTTTTATCGTCGTTATTATCGTCGTTAATATCGTCGTTATTATCGTCGTTATTATCGTCGTTAATATCGTCGTTAATATCGTCATTATAATCGTTGTTATCGTCCTTATCATCCTCATAATTATCGTCGTTAATATCGTCGTTATTTTGTCATAATCATCGTCGTTAATATCGTCGTTATTATCGTCGTTATTATCTTCGTTAATATCGTCGTTAATATCGTCATTATCATCGTTGTTATCGTCCTTATTATCCTCATAATTATCGTCGTTAATATCGTCGTTATTTTGTCATAATCATCGTCGTTAATGTCGTCGTTATTATCGTCATTATCATCGTTGTTATCGTCCTTATAATCCTCATAATTATCGTCGTTAATATCGTCGTTATTTTGTCATAATCATCGTCGTTAATGTCGTCGTTATTATCGTCATTATCATCGTTGTTATCGTCCTTATCATCCTCATAATTATCGTCGTTAATATCGTCGTTATTTTGTCATAATCATCGTCGTTATTGTCGTCGTTATTATCGTCATTATCTACGTTGTTATCGTCATAAATATCATCGTTAATATCGTCGTTATTATTGTCATTATCTTCTTTTTATCGTCGTTATTATCGTCGTTATAATCGTCGTTATTATCGTCGTTAATATCGTCGTTAATATCGTCATTATCATCGTTGTTATCGTCCTTATTATCCTAATAATTATCGTCGTTAATATCGTCGTGATTTTGTCATAATCATCGTTGTTATGTCGTCGTTATTATCGTCATTATCTTCGTTGTTATCGTCGTTATTATCCTCATAATTATCGTCGTTAATATCGTCGTTATTTTGTCATAATCATCGTCGTTAATGTCGTCGTTATTATCGTCATTATCTACGTTGTTATCGTCATAAATATCATCGTTAATATCGTCGTTATTATTGTCATTATCTTCTTTTTATCGTCGTTATTATCGTCGTTAATATCGTCGTTATTATCGTCGTTATTATCGTCGTTAATATCGTCGTTAATATCGTCATTATCATCGTTGTTATCGTCCTTATTATCCTCATAATTATCGTCGTTAATATCGTCATTAATATCGTCGTTATTATCGTCGTTATTATCGTCGTTAATATCGTCGTTAATATCGTCATTATCATCGTTGTTATCGTCCTTAATATCCTCATAATTATCGTCGTTAATATCGTCGTTAATTTGTCATAATCATCGTCGTTAATGTCGTCGTTATTATCGTCATTATCTTCGTTGTTATCGTCATAAATATCATCGTTAATATCGTCGTTATTATTGTCATTATCTTCTTTTTATCGTCGTTATTATCGTCGTTAATATCGTCGTTATTATCGTGGTTATTATCGTCGTTAATATCGTCATTATCATCGTTGTTATCGTCCTTAATATCCTCATAATTATCGTCGTTAATATCGTCGTTATTTTGTCATAATCATCGTCGTTAATGTCGTCGTTATTATCGTCATTAACTTCGTAGTTATCGTCGTTATTATCGTCGTTAATATCGTCGTTATTATCGTCATAATTATCATCGTCATTATCGTCGTTTTTATCATCATAATTATAGTCGTTATTATCGTCGTTAATATCGTCATTGTCATCGTTGTTATCGTCGTTATTATCCCCATAATTATCGTCGTTAATATCGTCGATATTATCGTCATTATCTTCGTTGTTATCGTCGTTATTATCGTCGTTATTATCCTCATAATTATCGTCGTTAATATCGTCGTTATTTTGTCATAATCATCGTCGTTAATGTCGTCGTTATTATCGTCATTATCATCGTTGTTATCGTCCTTATCATCCTCATAATTATCGTCGTTAATATCGTCGTTATTTTGTCATAATCATCGTCGTTAATGTCGTCGTTATTATCGTCATTATCTACGTTGTTATCGTCATAAATATCATCGTTAATATCGTCGTTATTATTGTCATTATCTTCTTTTTATCGTCGTTATTATCGTCGTTATAATCGTCGTTATTATCGTTGTTAATATCGTCGTTAATATCGTCATTATCATCGTTGTTATCGTCCTTATTATCCTCATAATTATCGTCGTTAATATCGTCGTAATTTTGTCATAATCATCGTTGTTATGTCGTCGTTATTATCGTCATTATCTTTGTTGTTATCGTCAGTATTATCCTCATAATTATCGTCGTTAATATCGTCGTTATTTTGTCATAATCATCGTCGTTAATGTCGTCGTTATTATCGTCATTATCTTCGTTGTTATCGTCCTTATCATCCTCATAATTATCGTCGTTAATATCGTCGTTATTTTGTCATAATCATCGTCGTTAATGTCGTCGTTATTATCGTCATTATCTACGTTGTTATCGTCATAAATATCATCGTTAATATCGTCGTTATTATTGTCATTATCTTCTTTTTATCGTCGTTATTATCGTCGTTAATATCGTCGTTATTATCGTCGTTATTATCGTCGTTAATGTCGTCATTATCATCGTTGTTATCGTCCTTATTATCCTAATAATTATCGTCGTTAATATCGTCGTGATTTTGTCATAATCATCGTTGTTATGTCGTCGTTATTATCGTCATTATCTTCGTTGTTATCGTCGTTATTATCCTCATAATTATCGTCGTTAATATCGTCGTTATTTTGTCATAATCATCGTCGTTAATGTCGTCGTTATTATCGTCATTATCTACGTTGTTATCGTCATAAATATCATCGTTAATATCGTCGTTATTATTGTCATTATCTTCTTTTTATCGTCGTTATTATCGTCGTTAATATCGTCGTTATTATCGTCGTTATTATCGTCGTTAATATCGTCGTTAATATCGTCATTATAATCGTTGTTATCGTCCTTATCATCCTCATAATTATCGTCGTTAATATCGTCGTTATTTTGTCATAATCATCGTCGTTAATATCGTCGTTATTATCGTCGTTATTATCTTCGTTAATATCGTCGTTAATATCGTCATTATCATCGTTGTTATCGTCCTTATTATCCTCATAATTATCGTCGTTAATATCGTCGTTATTTTGTCATAATCATCGTCGTTAATGTCGTCGTTATTATCGTCATTATCATCGTTGTTATCGTCCTTATAATCCTCATAATTATCGTCGTTAATATCGTCGTTATTTTGTCATAATCATCGTCGTTATTGTCGTCGTTATTATCGTCATTATCTACGTTGATATCGTCAGAAATATCATCGTTAATATCGTCGTTATTATTGTCATTATCTTCTTTTTATCGTCGTTATTATCGTCGTTAATATCGTCGTTATTATCGTCGTTATTATCGTCGTTAATGTCGTCGTTATTATCGTCATTATCTTCGTTGTTATCGTCGTTATTATCCTCATAATTATCGTCGTTAATATCGTCGTTATTTTGTCATAATCATCGTCGTTAATGTCGTCGTTATTATCGTCATTATCATCGTTGTTATCGTCCTTATCATCCTCATAATTATCGTCGTTAATATCGTCGTTATTTTGTCATAATCATCGTCGTTAATGTCGTCGTTATTATCGTCATTATCTACGTTGTTATCGTCATAAATATCATCGTTAATATCGTCGTTATTATTGTCATTATCTTCTTTTTATCGTCGTTATTATCGTCGTTATAATCGTCGTTATTATCGTCGTTAATATCGTCGTTAATATCGTCATTATCATCGTTGTTATCGTCCTTATTATCCTAATAATTATCGTCGTTAATATCGTCGTGATTTTGTCATAATCATCGTTGTTATGTCGTCGTTATTATCGTCATTATCTTCGTTGTTATCGTCGTTATTATCCTCATAATTATCGTCGTTAATATCGTCGTTATTTTGTCATAATCATCGTCGTTAATGTCGTCGTTATTATCGTCATTATCTACGTTGTTATCGTCATAAATATCATCGTTAATATCGTCGTTATTATTGTCATTATATTCTTTTTATCGTCGTTATTATCGTCGTTAATATCGTCGTTATTATCGTCGTTATTATCGTCGTTAATATCGTCGTTAATATCGTCATTATCATCGTTGTTATCGTCCTTATTATCCTCATAATTATCGTCGTTAATATCGTCATTAATATCGTCGTTATTATCGTCGTTATTATCGTCGTTAATATCGTCGTTAATATCGTCATTATCATCGTTGTTATCGTCCTTAATATCCTCATAATTATCGTCGTTAATATCGTCGTTATTTTGTCATAATCATCGTCGTTAATGTCGTCGTTATTATCGTCATTAACTTCGTAGTTATCGTCGTTATTATCGTCGTTAATATCGTCGTTATTATCGTCATAATTATCATCGTCATTATCGTCGTTTTTATCATCATAATTATAGTCGTTATTATCGTCGTTAATATCGTCATTGTCATCGTTGTTATCGTCGTTATTATCCCCATAATTATCGTCGTTAATATCGTCGATATTATCGTCATTATCTTCGTTGTTATCGTCGTTATTATCGTCGTTATTATCCTCATAATTATCGTCGTTAATATCGTCGTTATTTTGTCATAATCATCGTCGTTAATGTCGTCGTTATTATCGTCATTATCATCGTTGTTATCGTCCTTATCATCCTCATAATTATCGTCGTTAATATCGTCGTTATTTTGTCATAATCATCGTCGTTAATGTCGTCGTTATTATCGTCATTATCTACGTTGTTATCGTCATAAATATCATCGTTAATATCGTCGTTATTATTGTCATTATCTTCTTTTTATCGTCGTTATTATCGTCGTTATAATCGTCGTTATTATCGTTGTTAATATCGTCGTTAATATCGTCATTATCATCGTTGTTATCGTCCTTATTATCTTCATAATTATCGTCGTTAATATCGTCGTAATTTTGTCATAATCATCGTTGTTATGTCGTCGTTATTATCGTCATTATCTTCGTTGTTATCGTCAGTATTATCCTCATAATTATCGTCGTTAATATCGTCGTTATTTTGTCATAATCATCGTCGTTAATGTCGTCGTTATTATCGTCATTATCATCGTTGTTATCGTCATAAATATCATCGTTAATATCGTCGTTATTATTGTCATTATCTTCTTTTTATCGTCGTTATTATCGTCGTTAATATCGTCGTTATTATCGTCGTTATTATCGTCGTTAATATCGTCGTTAATATCGTCATTATCATCGTTGTTATCGTCCTTATTATCCTCATAATTATCGTCGTTAATATCGTCGTTATTTTGTCATAATCATCGTCGTTAATATCGTCGTTAATATCGTCATTATCATCGTTGTTATCGTCCTTATTATCCTCATAATTATCGTGGTTAATATCGTCGTTATTTTGTCATAATCATCGTCGTTAATGTCGTCGTTATTATCGTCATTATCTTCGTTGTTATCGTCATAAATATCATCGTTAATATCGTCGTTATTATTGTCATTATCTTCTTTTTATCGTCGTTATTATCGTCGTTAATATCGTCGTTATTATCGTCGTTATTATCGTCGTTAATATCGTCGTTAATATCGTCATTATCATCGTTGTTATCGTCCTTATTATCCTCATAATTATCGTCGTTAATATCGTCGTTATTTTGTCATAATCATCGTCGTTAATATCGTCGTTAATATCGTCATTATCATCGTTGTTATCGTCCTTATTATCCTCATAATTATCGTGGTTAATATCGTCGTTATTTTGTCATAATCATCGTCGTTAATGTCGTCGTTATTATCGTCATTATCTACGTTGTTATCGTCATAAATATCATCGTTAATATCGTCGTTATTATTGTCATTATCTTCTTTTTATCGTCGTTATTATCGTCGTTAATATCGTCGTTATTATCGTCGTTAATATCGTCGTTAATATCGTCATTATCATCGTTGTTATCGTCCTTATTATCCTCATAATTATCGTCGTTAATATCGTCGTTATTTTGTCATAATCATCGTCGTTAATGTCGTAGTTATTATCATCATTATCTTCGTTGTTATCGTCGTTATTATCGTCGTTAATATCGTCGTTATTATCGTCGTTATAATCGTCGTTATTATCGTCGTTAATATCGTCGTTAATATCGTCATTATCATCGTTGTTATCGTCCTTATTATCCTCATAATTATCGTCGTTAATATCGTCGTGATTTTGTCATAATCACCGTTTTATGTCGTCGTTATTATCGTCATTATCTTCGCTGTTATCGTCGTTATTATCCTCATAATTATCGTCGTTAATATCGTCGTTATTTTGTCATAATCATCGTCGTTAATGTCGTCGTTATTATCGTCATTATCTACGTTGTTATCGTCATAAATATCATCGTTAATATCGTCGTTATTATTGTCATTATCTTCTTTTTATCATCGTTATTATCGTCGTTAATATCGTCGTTATTATCGTCGTTATTATCGTCTTTAATATCGTCGTTAATATCGTCATTATCATCGTTGTTATCGTCCTTATTATCCTCATAATTATCGTCGTTAATATCGTCGTTATTTTGTCATATTCATCGTCGTTAATGTCGTCGTTATTAACGTCATTATCTACGTTGTTATCGTCATAAATATCATCGTTAATATCGTCGTTATTATTGTCATTATCTTCTTTTTATCGTCGTTATTATCGTCGTTAATATCGTCGTTATCACCGTTGTTATCGTCCTTATCATCCTCATAATTATCGTCGTTAATATCGTCGTTATTTTATCATAATCATCGTCGTTAATGTCGTCGTTATTATCGTCATTATCTTCGTTGTTATCGTCCTTATCATCCTCATAATTATCGTCGTTAATATCGTCGTTATTTTGTCATAATCATCGTCGTTAATGTCGTCGTTATTATCGTCATTATCTACGTTGTTATCGTCATAAATATCATCGTTAATATCGTCGTTATTATTGTCATTATCTTCTTTTTATCGTCGTTATTATCGTCGTTAATATCGTCGTTATTATCGTCGTTATTATCGTCGTTAATGTCGTCGTTAATATCGTCATTATCATCGTTGTTATCGTCCTTATTATCCTTATAATTATCAACGTTAATATCGTCGTTATTTTGTCATAATCATCGTCGTTAATGTCGTCGTTATTATCGTCATTATCTTCGTTGTTATCGTGTTTATTATCCACATAATTATCGTCGTTAATATCGTCGTTATTTTGTCATAATCATCGTCGTTAATGTCGTCGTTATTAACGTCATTATCTACGTTGTTATCGTCATAAATATCATCGTTAATATCGTCGTTATTATTGTCATTATCTTCTTTTTATCGTCGTTATTATCGTCGTTAATATCGTCGTTATCACCGATGTTATCGTACTTATCATCCTCATAATTATCGTCGTTAATATCGTCGTTATTTTGTCATATTCATCGTCGTTAATGTCGTCGTTATTATCGTCATTATCTACGTTGTTATCGTCATAAATATCATCGTTAATATCGTCGTTATTATTGTCATTATCTTCTTTTTATCGTCGTTATTATCGTCGTTAATATCGTCGTTATTACCGTCTTTAATATCGTCGTTAATATCGTCATTATCATCGTTGTTATCGTCCTTAATATCCTCATAATTATCGTCGTTAATATCGTCGTTATTTTATCATAATCATCGTCGTTAATGTCGTCGTTATTATCGTCATTATCTTCGTTGTTATCGTCCTTATCATCCTCATAATTATCGTCGTTAATATCGTCGTTAATATTGTCATTATCTTCTTTTTATCGTCGTTATTATCGTCGTTATAATCGTCGTTATTATCGTCGTTAATATCGTCGTTAATATCGTCATTATCATCGTTGTTATCGTCCTTATTATCCTCATAATTATCGTCGTTAATATCGTCGTGATTTTGTCATAATAATCGTTGTTATGTCGTCGTTATTATCGTCATTATCTTCGTTGTTATCGTCGTTATTATCCTCATAATTATCGTCGTTAATATCGTCGTTATTTTGTCATAATCATCGTCGTTAATGTCGTCGTTATTATCGTCATTATCTACGTTGTTATCGTCATAAATATCATCGTTAATATCGTCGTTATTATTGTCATTATCTTCTTTTTATCGTCGTTATTATCGTCGTTAATATCGTCGTTATTATCGTCGTTATTATCGTCTTTAATATCGTCGTTAATATCGTCATTATCATCGTTGTTATCGTCCTTATTATCCTCATAATTATCGTCGTTAATATCGTCGTTATTTTGTCATATTCATCGTCGTTAATGTCGTCGTTATTAACGTCATTATCTACGTTGTTATCGTCATAAATATCATCGTTAATATCGTCGTTATTATTGTCATTATCTTCTTTTTATCGTCGTTATTATCGTCGTTAATATCGTCGTTATCACCGTTGTTATCGTCCTTATCATCCTCATAATTATCGTCGTTAATATCGTCGTTATTTTGTCATATTCATCGTCGTTAATGTCGTCGTTATTATCGTCATTATCTACGTTGTTATCGTCATAAATATCATCGTTAATATCGTCGTTATTATTGTCATTATCTTCTTTTTATCGTCGTTATTATCGTCGTTAATGTCGTCGTTAATATCGTCATTATCATCGTTGTTATCGTCCTTATTATCCTTATAATTATCAACGTTAATATCGTCGTTATTTTGTCATAATCATCGTCGTTAATGTCGTCGTTAATATCGTCATTATCATCGTTGTTATCGTCCTTATTATCCTCATAATTATCGTGGTTAATATCGTCGTTATTTTGTCATAATCATCGTCGTTAATGTCGTCGTTATTATCGTCATTATCTTCGTTGTTATCGTCATAAATATCATCGTTAATATCGTCGTTATTATTGTCATTATCTTCTTTTTATCGTCGTTATTATCGTCGTTATTATCGTCGTTATTATCGTCGTTATTGTCGTCGTTAATATCGTCATTATCATCGTTTGTTATCGTCCTTATTATCCTTATAATTATCGTCGTTAATATCGTCGTTATTTTGTCATAATCATCGTCGTTAATGTCGTCGTTATTATCGTCATTATCTTCGTTGTTATCGTGTTTATTATCCACATAATTATCGTCGTTAATATCGTCGTTATTTTGTCATAATCATCGTCGTTAATGTCGTCGTTATTATCGTCATTATCTACGTTGTTATCGTCATAAATATCATCGTTAATATCGTCGTTATTATTGTCATTATCTTCTTTTTATCGTCGTTATTATCGTCGTTAATATCGTCGTTATTTTGTCATAATCATCGTCGTTAATATCGTCGTTAATATCGTCATTATCATCGTTGTTATCGTCCTTATTATCCTCATAATTATCGTCGTTAATATCGTCGTTATTTTGTCATAATCATCGTCGTTAATGTCGTCGTTATTATCGTCATTATCTTCGTTGTTATCGTCATAAATATCATCGTTAATATCGTCGTTAATATTGTCATTATCTTCTTTTTATCGTCGTTATTATCGTCGTTATAATCGTCGTTATTATCGTCGTTAATATCGTCGTTAATATCGTCATTATCATCGTTGTTATCGTCCTTATTATCCTCATAATTATCGTCGTTAATATCGTCGTGATTTTGTCATAATAATCGTTGTTATGTCGTCGTTATTATCGTCATTATCTTCGTTGTTATCGTCGTTATTATCCTCATAATTATCGTCGTTAATATCGTCGTTAATATTGTCACTATCTTCTTTTTATCGTCGTTATTATCGTCGTTATAATCGTCGTTATTATCGTCGTTAATATCGTCGTTAATATCGTCATTATCATCGTTGTTATCGTCCTTATTATCCTCATAATTATCGTCGTTAATATCGTCGTGATTTTGTCATAATAATCGTTGTTATGTCGTCGTTATTATCGTCATTATCTTCGTTGTTATCGTCGTTATTATCCTCATAATTATCGTCGTTAATATCGTCGTTATTTTGTCATAATCATCGTCGTTAATGTCGTCGTTATTATCGTCATTATCTACGTTGTTATCGTCATAAATATCATCGTTAATATCGTCGTTATTATTGTCATTATCTTCTTTTTATCGTCGTTATTATCGTCGTTAATATCGTCGTTATTATCGTCGTTATTATCGTCTTTAATATCGTCGTTAATATCGTCATTATCATCGTTGTTATCGTCCTTATTATCCTCATAATTATCGTCGTTAATATCGTCGTTATTTTGTCATAATCATCGTCGTTAATGTCGTCGTTATTATCGTCATTATCTTCGTTGTTATCGTCATAAATATCATCGTTAATATCGTCGTTATTATTGTCATTATCTTCTTTTTATCGTCGTTATTATCCTCGTTATTATCGTCGTTATTATCGTCGTTATTGTCGTCGTTAATATCGTCATTATCATCGTTGTTATCGTCCTTATCATCCTCATAATTATCGTCGTTAATATCGTCGTTATTTTGTCATAATCATCGTCGTTAATGTCGTCGTTATTATCGTCATTATCTACGTTGTTATCGTCATAAATATCATCGTTAATATCGTCGTTATTATTGTCATTATCTTCTTTTTATCGTCGTTATTATCGTCGTTAATATCGTCGTTATTATCGTCGTTAATATCGTCGTTAATATCGTCATTATCATCGTTGTTATCGTCCTTATTATCCTCATAATTATCGTCGTTAATATCGTCGTTATTTTGTCATAATCATCGTCGTTAATGTCGTCGTTATTATCATCATTATCTTCGTTGTTATCGTCGTTATTATCGTCGTTAATATCGTCGTTATTATCGTCGTTATAATCGTCGTTATTATCGTAGTTAATATCGTCGTTAATATCGTCATTATCATCGTTGTTATCGTCCTTATTATCCTCATAATTATCGTCGTTAATATCGTCGTTATTTTGTCATAATCATCGTCGTTAATATCGTCGTTAATATCGTCATTATCATCGTTGTTATCGTCCTTATTATCCTCATAATTATCGTCGTTAATATCGTCGTTATTTTGTCATAATCATCGTCGTTAATGTCGTCGTTATTATCGTCATTATCTTCGTTGTTATCGTCATAAATATCATCGTTAATATCGTCGTTAATATTGTCATTATCTTCTTTTTATCGTCGTTATTATCGTCGTTATAATCGTCGTTATTATCGTCGTTAATTACGTCGTTAATATCGTCATTATCATCGTTGTTATCGTCCTTATTATCCTCATAATTATCGTCGTTAATATCGTCGTGATTTTGTCATAATAATCGTTGTTATGTCGTCGTTATTATCGTCATTATCTTCGTTGTTATCGTCGTTATTATCCTCATAATTATCGTCGTTAATATCGTCGTTAATATTGTCATTATCTTCTTTTTATCGTCGTTATTATCGTCGTTATAATCGTCGTTATTATCGTCGTTAATATCGTCGTTAATATCGTCATTATCATCGTTGTTATCGTCCTTATTATCCTCATAATTATCGTCGTTAATATCGTCGTGATTTTGTCATAATAATCGTTGTTATGTCGTCGTTATTATCGTCATTATCTTCGTTGTTATCGTCGTTATTATCCTCATAATTATCGTCGTTAATATCGTCGTTATTTTGTCATAATCATCGTCGTTAATGTCGTCGTTATTATCGTCATTATCTACGTTGTTATCGTCATAAATATCATCGTTAATATCGTCGTTATTATTGTCATTATCTTCTTTTTATCGTCGTTATTATCGTCGTTAATATCGTCGTTATTATCGTCGTTATTATCGTCTTTAATATCGTCGTTAATATCGTCATTATCATCGTTGTTATCGTCCTTATTATCCTCATAATTATCGTCGTTAATATCGTCGTTATTTTGTCATATTCATCGTCGTTAATGTCGTCGTTATTATCGTCATTATCTACGTTGTTATCGTCATAAATATCATCGTTAATATCGTCGTTATTATTGTCATTATCTTCTTTTTATCGTCGTTATTATCGTCGTTAATATCGTCGTTATTACCGTCTTTAATATCGTCGTTAATATCGTCATTATCATCGTTGTTATCGTCCTTAATATCCTCATAATTATCGTCGTTAATATCGTCGTTATTTTATCATAATCATCGTCGTTAATGTCGTCGTTATTATCGTCATTATCTTCGTTGTTATCGTCCTTATCATCCTCATAATTTTCGTCGTTAATATCGTCGTTATTTTGTCATAATCATCGTCGTTAATGTCGTCGTTATTATCGTCATTATCTACGTTGTTATCGTCATAAATATCATCGTTAATATCGTCGTTATTATTGTCATTATCTTCTTTTTATCGTCGTTATTATCGTCGTTAATATCGTCGTTATTATCGTCGTTATTATCGTCTTTAATATCGTCGTTAATATCGTCATTATCATCGTTGTTATCGTCCTTATTATCCTCATAATTTTTCGTCGTTAATATCGTCGTTATTTTGTCATAATCATCTTCGTTAATGTCGTCGTTATTATCGTCATTATCTTCGTTGTTATCGTCATAAATATCATCGTTAATATCGTCGTTAATATTGTCATTATCTTCTTTTTATCGTCGTTATTATCGTCGTTATAATCGTCGTTATTATCGTCGTTAATATCGTCGTTAATATCGTCATTATCATCGTTGTTATCGTCCTTATTATCCTCATAATTATCGTCGTTAATATCGTCGTGATTTTGTCATAATAATCGTTGTTATGTCGTCGTTATTATCGTCATTATCTTCGTTGTTATCGTCGTTATTATCCTCATAATTGTCGTCGTTAATATCGTCGTTAATATTGTCATTATCTTCTTTTTATCGTCGTTATTATCGTCGTTATAATCGTCGTTATTATCGTCGTTAATATCGTCGTTAATATCGTCATTATCATCGTTGTTATCGTCCTTATTATCCTCATAATTATCGTCGTTAATATCGTCGTGATTTTGTCATAATAATCGTTGTTATGTCGTCGTTATTATCGTCATTATCTTCGTTGTTATCGTCGTTATTATCCTCATAATTATCGTCGTTAATATCGTCGTTATTTTGTCATAATCATCGTCGTTAATGTCGTCGTTATTATCGTCATTATCTACGTTGTTATCGTCATAAATATCATCGTTAATATCGTCGTTAATATTGTCATTATCTTCTTTTTATCGTCGTTATTATCGTCGTTATAATCGTCGTTATTATCGTCGTTAATATCGTCGTTAATATCTTCATTATCATCGTTGTTATTGTCCTTATTATCCTCATAATTATCGTCGTTAATATCGTCGTTATTTTGTCATAATCATCGTCGTTAATGTCGTCGTTATTATCGTCATTATCTTCGTTGTTATCGTCATAAATATCATCGTTAATATCGTCGTTATTATTGTCATTATCTTCTTTTTATCGTCGTTATTATCGTCGTTAATATCGTCGTTATTATCGTCGTTATTATCGTCGTTAATATCGTCGTTAATATCGTCATTATCATCGTTGTTATCGTCCTTATTATCCTCATAATTATCGTCGTTAATATCGTCGTTATTTTGTCATAATCATCGTCGTTAATATCGTCGTTAATATGGTCATTATCATCGTTGTTATCGTCCTTATTATCCTCATAATTATCGTCGTTAATATCGTCGTTATTTTGTCATAATCATCGTCGTTAATATCGTCGTTATTATCGTCATTATCTTCGTTGTTATCGTGTTTATTATCCTCATAATTATCGTTTAATATCGTCGTTATTTTGTCATAATCATCGTCGTTAATGTCGTCGTTATTATCGTCATTATCGACGTTGTTATCGTCATAAATATCATCGTTAATATCGTCGTTATTATTGTCATTATCTTCTTTTTATCGTCGTTATTATCGTCGTTAATATCGTCGTTATTATCGTCGTTATTATCGTCGTTAATATCGTCGTTAATATCGTCATTATCATCGTTGTTATCGTCCTTATTATCCTCATAATTATCGTCGTTAATATCGTCGTTATTTTCTCATAATCATCGTCGTTATTGTCGTCGTTATTATAGTCATTATCTTCGTTGTTATCGTCGTTATTATCGTCGTTAATATCGTCGTTATAATCGTCGTTATTATCGTCGTTATTATCGTTGTTAATATCGTCGTTAATATCGTCATTATCATCGTTGTTATCGTCCTTATTATCCTCGTAATTATCGTCGTTAATATCGTCGTGATTTTGTCATAATCATCGTTGTTATGTCGTCGTTATTATCGTCATTCTCTTCGTTGTTATCGTCGTTATTATCCTCATAATTATCGTCGTAATATCGTCGTTATTTTGTCATTATCATCGTCGTTAATGTCGTCGTTATTATCGTCATTATCTACGTTGTTATCGTCATAAATATCATCGTTAATATCGTCGTTATTATTGTCATTATCTTCTTTTTATCGTCGTTATTATCGTCGTTAATATCGTCGTTATTATCGTCGTTATTATCGTCGTTAATATCGTCGTTAATATCGTCATTATCATCGTTGTTATCGTCCTTATTATCCTCATAATTATCGTCGTTAATATCGTCGTTATTTTGTCATAATCATCGTCGTTAATATCGTCGTTAATATCGTCATTATCATCGTTGTTATCGTCCTTATTATCCTCATAATTATCGTCGTTAATATCGTCGTTATTTTGTCATAATCATCGTCGTTAATGTCGTCGTTATTATCGTCATTATCATCGTTGTTATCGTCCTTATCATCCTCATAATTATCGTCGTTAATATCGTCGTTATTTTGTCATAATCATCGTCGTTAATGTCGTCGTTATTATCGTCATTATCTACGTTGTTATCGTCATAAATATCATCGTTAATATCGTCGTTATTATTGTCATTATCTTCTTTTTATCGTCGTTATTATCGTCGTTAATATCGTCGTTATTATCGTCGTTATTATCGTCGTTAATGTCGTCGTTATTATCGTCATTATTATCGTTGTTATCGTCCTTATCATCCTCATAATTATCGTCGTTAATATCGTCGTTATTTTGTCATATTCATTGTCGTTAATGTCGTCGTTATTATCGTCATTATCTACGTTGTTATCGTCATAAATATCATCGTTAATATCGTCGTTATTATTGTCATTATCTTCTTTTTATCGTCGTTATTATCGTCGTTATTATCGTCGTTATTATCGTCGTTAATATCGTCGTTAATATCGTCATTATCATCGTTGTTATCGTCCTTATTATCCTCATAATTATCGTCGTTAATATCGTCGTTAATATCGTCGTTATTATCGTCGTTATTATCGCCGTTAATATCGTCGTTAATATCGTCATTATCATCGTTGTTATCGTCCTTATTATCCTCATAATTATCGTCGTTAATATCGTCGTTATTTTGTCATAATCATCGTAGTTAATGTCGTCGTTATTATCGTCATTATCTTCGTTGTTATCGTCATAAATATCATCGTTAATATCGTCGTTATTATTGTCATTATCTTCTTTATATCGTCGTTATTATCGTCGTTATAATCGTCGTTATTATCGTCGTTAATATCGTCGTTAATATCGTCATTATCATCGTTGTTATCGTCCTTATTATCCTCATAATTATCGTCGTTAATATCGTCGTTATTTTGTCATAATCATCGTCGTTAATGTCGTCGTTATTATCGTCATTATCTTCGTTGTTATCGTCATAAATATCATCGTTAATATCGTCGTTATTATTGTCATTATCTTCTTTTTATCGTCGTTATTATCGTCGTTAATATCGTCGTTATTATCGTCGTTATTATCGTCGTTAATATCGTCGTTAATATCGTCATTATCATCGTTGTTATCGTCCTTATTATCCTCATAATTATCGTCGTTAATATCGTCGTTATTTTGTCATAATCATCGTCGTTAATATCGTCGTTAATATGGTCATTATCATCGTTGTTATCGTCCTTATTATCCTCATAGTTATCGTCGTTAATATCGTCGTTATTTTGTCATAATCATCGTCGTTAATGTCGTCGTTATTATCGTCATTATCTTCGTTGTTATCGTGTTTATTATCCTCATAATTATCGTTTAATATCGTCGTTATTTTGTCATAATCATCGTCGTTAATGTCGTCGTTATTATCGTCATTATCTACGTTTTTATCGTCATAAATATCATCGTTAATATCGTCGTTATTATTGTCATTATCTTCTTTTTGTCGTCGTTATTATCGTCGTTAATATCGTCGTTATTATCGTCGTTATTATCGTCGTTAATATCGTCGTTAATATCGTCATTATCATTGTTGTTATCGTCCTTATTATCCTCATAATTATCGTCGTTAATATCGTCGTTATTTTCTCATAATCATCGTCGTTATTGTCGTCGTTATTATAGTCAATATCTTCGTTGTTATCGTCGTTATTATCGTCGTTAATATCGTCGTTATAATCGTCGTTATTATCGTCGTTATTATCGTTGTTAATATCGTCGTTAATATCGTCATTATCATCGTTGTTATCGTCCTTATTATCCTCGTAATTATCGTCGTTAATATCTTCGTGATTTTGTTATAATCATCGTTGTTATGTCGTCGTTAATATCGTCATTATCATCGTTGTTATCGTCCTTATTATCCTCATAATTATCGTCGTTAATATCGTCGTTATTTTGTCATAATCATCGTCGTTAATGTCGTCGTTATTATCGTCATTATCTTCGTTGTTATCCTCATAAATATCATCGTTAATATCGTCGTTATTATTGTCATTATCTTCTTTTTATCGTCGTTATTATCGTCGTTATAATCGTCGTTATTATCGTCGTTAATATCGTCGTTAATATCGTCATTATCATCGTTGTTATCGTCCTTATTATCCTCATAAATATCATCGTTAATATCGTCGTTATTTTGTCATAATCATCGTCGTTAATGTCGTCGTTATTATCGTCATTATCTTCTTTGTTATCGTCATAAATATCATCGTTAATATCGTCGTTATTATTGTCATTATCAACTTTTTATCGTCGTTATTATCGTCGTTAATATCCTCGTTATTATCGTCGTTATTATCGTCGTTAATATCGTCGTTAATACCGTCATTATCATCGTTGTTATCGTCCTTATTATCCTCATAATTATCGTCGTTTAATATCGTCGTTATTTTGTCATAATCATCGTCGTTAATATCGTCGTTAATATGGTCATTATCATCGTTGTTATCGTCCTTATTATCCTCATAATTATCGTCGTTAATATCGTCGTTATTTTGTCATAATCATCGTCGTTAATGTCGTCGTTATTATCGTCATTATCATCGTTGTTATCGTCCTTATCATCCTCATAATTATCGTCGTTAATATCGTCGTTATTTTGTCATAATCATCGTCGTTAATGTCGTCGTTATTATCGTCATTATCTACGTTGTTATCGTCATAAATATCATCGTTAATATCGTCGTTAGTATTGCCATTATCTTCTTTTTATCGTAGTTATTATCGTCGTTAATATCGTCGTATTCATCGTCGCTATTATCGTCGTTAATATCGTCGTTAATATCGTCATTATCATCGTTGTTATCGTTCTTATTATCCTCATAATTATCGTCGTTAATATCGTCGTTATTTTGTCATAATCATCGTCGTTAATGTCGTCGTTATTATCGTCATTATCTTCGTTGTTATCGTCGTTATTATCGTCGTTAATATCGTCGTTATAATCGTCGTTATTATCGTCGTTAATATCGTCGTTAATATCGTCATTATCATCGTTGTTATCGTTCTTATTATCCTCATAATTATCGTCGTTAATATCGTCGTTATTTTGTCATAATCATCGTCGTTAATGTCGTCGTTATTATCGTCATTATCTTCGTTGTTATCGTCGTTATCATCGTCGTTAATATCGTCGTTATAATCGTCGTTATTATCGTCGTTATTATCGTTGTTAATATCGTCGTTAATATCGTCATTATCATCGTTGTTATCGTCCTTATTATCCTCGTAATTATCGTCGTTAATATCTTCGTGATTTTGTTATAATCATCGTTGTTATGTCGTCGTTATTATCGTCATTATCTTCGTTGTTATCGTCGTTATTATCCTCATAATTATCGCCGTTAATATCGTCGTTATTTTGTCATAATCATCGTCGTTAATGTCGTCGTTATTATCGTCATTATCTTCGTTGTTATCGTCATAAATATCATCGTTAATATCGTCGTTATTATTGTCATTATCTTCTTTTTATCGTCGTTATTATCGTCGTTAATATCGTCGTTATTATCGTCGTTATTATCGTCGTTAATATCGTCGTTAATATCGTCATTATCATCGTTGTTATCGTCCTTATTATCTTCATAATTATCGTCGTTAATATCGTCGTTATTTTGTCATATTCATCGACGTTAATGTCGTCGTTATTATCGTCATTATCTACGTTGTTATCGTCATAAATACCATCGTTAATATCGTCGTTATTATTGTCATTATCTTCTTTTTATCGTAGTAATTATCGTCGTTATTATCGTCGTTATTATCGTCCTTAATATCGTCGTTAATATCGTCATTATCATCGTTGTTATCGTCCTTATTATCCTCATAATTATCGTCGTTAATATCGTCTTTAATATCGTCGTTATTATCGTCGTTATTATCGTCGTTAATATCGTCGTTAATATCGTCATTATCATCGTTGTTATCGTCCTTATTATCCTCATAATTATCGTCGTTAATATCGTCGTTATTTTGTCATAATCATCGTCGTTAATGCTGTCGTTATTATCGTCATTATCATCGTTGTTATCGTCCTTATCATCCTCATAATTATCTTCGTTAATATCATCGTTATTTTGTCATATTCATCGTCGTTAATGTTGTCGTTATTATCGTCATTATCTACGTTGTTATCGTCATAAATATCATCGTTAATATCGTCGTTATTATTGTCATTATCTTCTTTTTATCGTCGTTATTATCGTCGTTAATATCGTCGTAATCATCGTCGCTATTATCGTCGTTAATATCGTCGTTAATATCGTCATTATCATCGTTGTTATCGTTCTTATTATCCTCATAATTATCGTCGTTAATATCGTCGTTATTTTGTCATAATCATCGTCGTTAATGTCGTCGTTATTATCGTCATTATCTTCGTTGTTATCGTCATAAATACCATCGTTAATATCGTCGTTATTATTGTCATTATCTTCTTTTTATCGTCGTTATTATCGTCGTTATTATCGTCGTTATTATCGTCCTTAATATCGTCGTTAATATCGTCATTATCATCGTTGTTATCGTCCTTATTATCCTCATAATTATCGTCGTTAATATCGTCTTTAATATCGTCGTTATTATCGTCGTTATTATCGTCGTTAATATCGTCGTTAATACCGTCATTATCATCGTTGTTATCGTCCTTATTATCCTCATAATTATCGTCGTTTAATATCGTCGTTATTTTGTCATAATCATCGTCGTTAATATCGTCGTTAATATGGTCATTATCATCGTTGTTATCGTCCTTATTATCCTCATAATTATCGTCGTTAATATCGTCGTTATTTTGTCATAATCATCGTCGTTAATGTCGTCGTTATTATCGTCATTATCATCGTTGTTATCGTCCTTATCATCCTCATAATTATCGTCGTTAATATCGTCGTTATTTTGTCATAATCATCGTCGTTAATGTCGTCGTTATTATCGTCATTATCTACGTTGTTATCGTCATAAATATCATCGTTAATATCGTCGTTAGTATTGCCATTATCTTCTTTTTATCGTCGTTATTATCGTCGTTAATATCGTCGTAATCATCGTCGCTATTATCGTCGTTAATATCGTCGTTAATATCGTCATTATCATCGTTGTTATCGTTCTTATTATCCTCATAATTATCGTCGTTAATATCGTCGTTATTTTGTCATAATCATCGTCGTTAATGTCGTCGTTATTATCGTCATTATCTACGTTGTTATCGTCATAAATATGATCGTTAATATCGTCGTTATTATTGTCATTATCTTCTTTTTATCGTCGTTATTATCGTCGTTAATATCGTCGTTATTATCGTCGTTATTATCGTCGTTAATATCGTCGTTAATATCGTCATTATCATCGTTGTTATCGTCCTTATTATCCTCATAATTATCGTCGTTAATATCGTCGTTATTTTCTCATAATCATCGTCGTTAATGTCATCGTTATTATAGTCATTATCTTCGTTGTTATCGTCGTTATTATCGTCGTTAATATCGTCGTTATAATCGTCGTTATTATCGTCGTTATTATCGTTGTTAATATCGTCGTTAATATCGTCAGTATCATCGTTTTTATCGTCCTTATTATCCTCGTAATTATCGTCGTTAATATCTTCGTGATTTTGTCATAATCATCGTTGTTATGTCGTCGTTATTATCGTCATTATCTTCGTTGTTATCGTCGTTATTATCCTCATATTTATCGTCGTTAATATCGTCGTTATTTTGTCATAATCATCGTCGTTAATGTCGTCGTTTTTATCGTCATTATCTACGTTGTTATCGTCATAAATATCATCGTTAATATCGTCGTTATTATTGTCATTATCTTCTTTTTATCGTCGTTATTATCGTCGTTAATATCGTCGTTATTATCGTCGTTATTATCGTCGTTAATAACGTCGTTAATGTCGTCATTATCATCGTTGTTATCGTCCTTAATATCCTCATAATTATCGTCGTTAATATCGTCGTTATTTTGTCATAATCATCGTCGTTAATGTCGTCGTTATTATCGTCATTATCTTCGTTGTTATCGTCGTTATTATCGTCGTTAATATCGTCGTTATTATCGTCATAATTATCATCGTCATTATCGTCGGTTTTATCATCATAATTATAGTCGTTATTATCGTCGTTAATATCGTCATTGTCATCGTTGTTATCGTCGTTATTATCACCATAATTATCGTCGTTAATATCGTCGACATTATCGTCATTATCTTCGTTGTTATCGTCGTTATTATCGTCGTTATTATCCTCATAATTATCGTCGTTAATATCGTCGTTATTTTGTCATAATCATCGTCGTTAATGTCGTCGTTATTATCGTCTTTATCATCGTTGTTATCGTCCTTATCATCCTCATAATTATCGTCGTTAATATCGTCGTTTTTTTTCATAATCATCGTCGTTAATGTCGTCGTTATTATCGTCATTATCTACGTTGTTATCGTCATAAATATCATCGTTAATATCGTCGTTATTATTGTCATTATCTTCTTTTTATCGTCGTTATTATCGTCGTTATAATCGTCGTTATAATCGTCGTTAATATCGTCGTTAATATCGTCATTATCATCGTTGTTATCGTCCTTATTATCCTCATAATTATCGTCGTTAATATCGTCGTGATTTTGTCATAATCATCGTTGTTATTTCGTCGTTATTATCGTCATTATCTTCGTTGTTATCGTCGTTATTATCCTCATAATTATCGTCGTTAATATCGTCGTTATTTTGTCATAATCATCGTCGTTAATGTCGTCGTTATTATCGTCATTATCTACGTTGTTATCGTCATAAATATCATCGTTAATATCGTCGTTATTATTGTCATTATCTTCTTTTTATCGTCGTTATTATCGTCGTTAATATCGTCGTTATCACCGTTGTTATCGTCCTTATTATCCTCATAATTATCGCCGTTAATATCGTCGTTATTTTGTCATAATCATCGTCGTTAATGTCGTCGTTATTATCGTCTTTATCATCGTTGTTATCGTCCTTATCATCCTCATAATTATCGTCGATAATATCGTCGTTATTTTGTCATAATCATAGTCGTTAATGTCGTCGTTATTATCGTCATTATCTACGTTGTTATCGTCATAAATATCATCGTTAATATCGTCGTTATTATTGTCATTATCTTCTTTTTATCGTCGTTATTATCGTCGTTAATATCGTCGTTAATATCGTCATTATCATCGTTGTTATCGTCGTTATTATCCTCATATTTATCGTCGTTAATATCGTCGTTATTTTGTCATAATCATCGTCGTTAATGTCGTCGTTTTTATCGTCATTATCTACGTTGTTATCGTCATAAATATCATCGTTAATATCGTCGTTATTATTGTCATTATCTTCTTTTTATCGTCGTTATTATCGTCGTTAATATCGTCGTTATTATCGTCGTTATTATCGTCGTTAATAACGTCGTTAATGTCGTCATTATCATCGTTGTTATCGTCCTTAATATCCTCATAATTATCGTCGTTAATATCGTCGTTATTTTGTCATAATCATCGTCGTTAATGTCGTCGTTATTATCGTCATTATCTTCGTTGATATCCTCGCTATTATCGTCGTTAATATCGTCGTTATTATCTTCATAATTATCATCGTCATTATCGTCGTTTTTATCATCATAATTATAGTCGTTATTATCGTCGTTAATATCGTCATTGTCATCGTTGTTATCGTCGTTATTATCACCATAATTATCGTCGTTAAAATCGTCGATATTATCGTCATTATCTTCGTTGTTATCGTCGTTATTATCGTCGTTATTATCCTCATAATTATCGTCGTTAATATCGTCGTTATTTTGTCATAATCATCGTCGTTAATGTCGTCGTTATTATCGTCATTATCATCGTTGTTATCGTCCTTATTATCCTCATAATTATCGTCGTTAATATCGTCGTTATTTTGTCATAATCATCGTCGTTAATGTCGTCGTTATTATCGTCATTATCTTCGTTGTTATCGTCATAAATATCATCGTTAATATCGTCGTTATTATTGTCATTATCTTCTTTTTATTGTCGTTATTATCGTCGTTATAATCGTCGTTATTATCGTCGTTAATATCGTCGTTAATATTGTCATTATCATCGTTGTTATCGTTCTTATTATCCTCATAATTATCGTCGTTAATATCGTCGTTATTTTGTCATAATCATCGTCGTTAATGTCGTCGTTATTATCGTCATTATCTTCGTTGTTATCGTCATAAATATGATCGTTAATATCGTCGTTATTATTGTCATTATCTTCTTTTTATCGTCGTTATTATCGTCGTTAATATCGTCGTTATTATCGTCGTTATTATCGTCGTTAATATCGTCGTTAATATCGTCATTATCATCGTTGTTATCGTCCTTATTATCCTCATAATTATCGTCGTTAATATCGTCGTTATTTTCTCATAATCATCGTCGTTAATGTCATCGTTATTATAGTCATTATCTTCGTTGTTATCGTCGTTATTATCGTCGTTAATATCGTCGTTATAATCGTCGTTATTATCGTCGTTATTATCGTTGTTAATATCGTCGTTAATATCGTCAGTATCATCGTTTTTATCGTCCTTATTATCCTCGTAATTATCGTCGTTAATATCTTCGTGATTTTGTCATAATCATCGTTGTTATGTCGTCGTTATTATCGTCATTATCTTCGTTGTTATCGTCGTTATTATCCTCATATTTATCGTCGTTAATATCGTCGTTATTTTGTCATAATCATCGTCGTTAATGTCGTCGTTTTTATCGTCATTATCTACGTTGTTATCGTCATAAATATCATCGTTAATATCGTCGTTATTATTGTCATTATCTTCTTTTTATCGTCGTTATTATCGTCGTTAATATCGTCGTTATTATCGTCGTTATTATCGTCGTTAATAACGTCGTTAATGTCGTCATTATCATCGTTGTTATCGTCCTTAATATCCTCATAATTATCGTCGTTAATATCGTCGTTATTTTGTCATAATCATCGTCGTTAATGTCGTCGTTATTATCGTCATTATCTTCGTTGTTATCGTCGTTATTATCGTCGTTAATATCGTCGTTATTATCGTCATAATTATCATCGTCATTATCGTCGGTTTTATCATCATAATTATAGTCGTTATTATCGTCGTTAATATCGTCATTGTCATCGTTGTTATCGTCGTTATTATCACCATAATTATCGTCGTTAATATCGTCGACATTATCGTCATTATCTTCGTTGTTATCGTCGTTATTATCGTCGTTATTATCCTCATAATTATCGTCGTTAATATCGTCGTTATTTTGTCATAATCATCGTCGTTAATGTCGTCGTTATTATCGTCTTTATCATCGTTGTTATCGTCCTTATCATCCTCATAATTATCGTCGTTAATATCGTCGTTTTTTTTCATAATCATCGTCGTTAATGTCGTCGTTATTATCGTCATTATCTACGTTGTTATCGTCATAAATATCATCGTTAATATCGTCGTTATTATTGTCATTATCTTCTTTTTATCGTCGTTATTATCGTCGTTATAATCGTCGTTATAATCGTCGTTAATATCGTCGTTAATATCGTCATTATCATCGTTGTTATCGTCCTTATTATCCTCATAATTATCGTCGTTAATATCGTCGTGATTTTGTCATAATCATCGTTGTTATTTCGTCGTTATTATCGTCATTATCTTCGTTGTTATCGTCGTTATTATCCTCATAATTATCGTCGTTAATATCGTCGTTATTTTGTCATAATCATCGTCGTTAATGTCGTCGTTATTATCGTCATTATCTACGTTGTTATCGTCATAAATATCATCGTTAATATCGTCGTTATTATTGTCATTATCTTCTTTTTATCGTCGTTATTATCGTCGTTAATATCGTCGTTATCACCGTTGTTATCGTCCTTATTATCCTCATAATTATCGCCGTTAATATCGTCGTTATTTTGTCATAATCATCGTCGTTAATGTCGTCGTTATTATCGTCTTTATCATCGTTGTTATCGTCCTTATCATCCTCATAATTATCGTCGATAATATCGTCGTTATTTTGTCATAATCATAGTCGTTAATGTCGTCGTTATTATCGTCATTATCTACGTTGTTATCGTCATAAATATCATCGTTAATATCGTCGTTATTATTGTCATTATCTTCTTTTTATCGTCGTTATTATCGTCGTTAATATCGTCGTTAATATCGTCATTATCATCGTTGTTATCGTCGTTATTATCCTCATATTTATCGTCGTTAATATCGTCGTTATTTTGTCATAATCATCGTCGTTAATGTCGTCGTTTTTATCGTCATTATCTACGTTGTTATCGTCATAAATATCATCGTTAATATCGTCGTTATTATTGTCATTATCTTCTTTTTATCGTCGTTATTATCGTCGTTAATATCGTCGTTATTATCGTCGTTATTATCGTCGTTAATAACGTCGTTAATGTCGTCATTATCATCGTTGTTATCGTCCTTAATATCCTCATAATTATCGTCGTTAATATCGTCGTTATTTTGTCATAATCATCGTCGTTAATGTCGTCGTTATTATCGTCATTATCTTCGTTGATATCCTCGCTATTATCGTCGTTAATATCGTCGTTATTATCTTCATAATTATCATCGTCATTATCGTCGTTTTTATCATCATAATTATAGTCGTTATTATCGTCGTTAATATCGTCATTGTCATCGTTGTTATCGTCGTTATTATCACCATAATTATCGTCGTTAAAATCGTCGATATTATCGTCATTATCTTCGTTGTTATCGTCGTTATTATCGTCGTTATTATCCTCATAATTATCGTCGTTAATATCGTCGTTATTTTGTCATAATCATCGTCGTTAATGTCGTCGTTATTATCGTCATTATCATCGTTGTTATCGTCCTTATTATCCTCATAATTATCGTCGTTAATATCGTCGTTATTTTGTCATAATCATCGTCGTTAATGTCGTCGTTATTATCGTCATTATCTTCGTTGTTATCGTCATAAATATCATCGTTAATATCGTCGTTATTATTGTCATTATCTTCTTTTTATTGTCGTTATTATCGTCGTTATAATCGTCGTTATTATCGTCGTTAATATCGTCGTTAATATTGTCATTATCATCGTTGTTATCGTTCTTATTATCCTCATAATTATCGTCGTTAATATCGTCGTTATTTTGTCATAATCATCGTCGTTAATGTCGTCGTTATTATCGTCATTATCTTCGTTGTTATCGTCATAAATATCATCGTTAATATCGTCGTTATTATTGTCATTATCTTCTTTTTATGGTCGTTATTATCGTCGTTATAATCGTCGTTATTATCGTCGTTATTATCGTCGTTATTATCGTCGTTAATATCGTCGTTAATATCGTCATTATCATCGTTGTTATCGTTCTTATTATCCTCATAATTATCATCGTTAATATCGTCGTTATTTTGTCATAACCATCGTCGTTAATGTCGTCGTTATTATCGTCATTATCTTCGTTGTTATCGTGTTTATAATCCTCATAATTATCGTTTAATATCGTCGTTATTTTGTCATAATCATCGTCGTTAATGTCGTCGTTAATATCGTCATTATCATCGTTGTTATCGTCCTTATTATCCTCATAATTATCGTCCTTAATATCGTCGTTATTTTGTCATAATCATCGTCGTTAATGTCGTCGTTATTATCGTCATTATCTACGTTGTTATCGTCATAAATATCATCGTTAATATCGTCGTTATTATTGTAATTATCTTCTTTTTATCGTCGTTATTATCGTCGTTAATATCGTCGTTAATATCGTCATTATCATCGTTGTTATCGTCCTTATTATCCTCATAATTATCGTCGTTAATATCGTCGTTAATATCGTCGTTATTATCGTCGTTATTATCGTCGTTAATATCGTCGTTAATATCGTCATTATCATCGTTGTTATCGTCCTTATTATCCTCATAATTATCGTCGTTAATATCGTCGTTATTTTGTCATAATCATCGTCGTTAATGTCTTCGATATTATCGTCATTATCTTCGTTGTTATCGTCATAAATATCATCGTTAATATCGTCGTTATTATTGTCATTATCTTCTTTTTATTGTCGTTATTATCGTCGTTATAATCGTCGTTATTATAGTCGTTAATATCGTCGTTAATATCGTCATTATCATCGTTGTTATCGTCCTTATTATCCTCATAATTATCGTCGTTAATATCGTCGTTATTTTGTCATAATCATCGTCGTTAATGTCGTCGTTATTATCGTCATTATCTTCGTTGTTATCGTCATAAATATCATCGTTAATATCGTCGTTATTATTGTCATTATCTTCTTTTTATCGTCGTTATTATCGTCGTTATAATCGTCGTTATTATCGTCGTTAATATCGTCGTTAATATCGTCATTATCATCGTTGTTATCGTCCTTATTATCCTCATAATTATCGTCGTTAATATCGTCGTGATTTTGTCATAATCATCGTTGTTATGTCGTTGTTATTATCGTCATTATTTTCGTTGTTATCGTCATAAATATCATCGTTAATATCGTCGTTATTATTGTCATTATCTTCTTTTTATCGTCGTTATTATCGTCGTTATAATCGTCGTTATTATCGTCGTTAATATCGTCGTTAATATCGTCATTATCATCGTTGTTATCGTTCTTATTATCCTCATAATTATCGTCGTTAATATCGTCGTTATTTTGTCATAACCATCGTCGTTAATGTCGTCGTTATTATCGTCATTATCTTCGTTGTTATCGTGTTTATAATCCTCATAATTATTGTTTAATATCGTCGTTATTTTGTCATAATCATCGTCGTTAATGTCGTCGTTATTATCGTCATTATCATCGTTGTTATCGTCCTTATCATCCTCATAATTATCGTCGTTAATATCGTCGTTATTTTGTCATAATCATCGTCGTAATGTCGTCGTTATTATCGTCATTATCTACGTTGTTATCGTCATAAATATCATCGTTAATATCGTCGTTATTATTGTCATTATCTTCTTTTTATCGTCGTTATTATCGTCGTTAATATCGTCGTTATTATCGTCGTTATTATCGTCGTTAATATCGTCGTTAATATCGTCATTATCATCGTTGTTATCGTCCTTATTATCCTCATAATTATCGTCCTTAATATCGCCGTTATTTTGTCATAATCATCGTCGTTAATGTCGTCGTTATTATCGTCATTATCTTCGTTGTTATCGTCATAAATATCATCGTTAATATCGTCGTTATTATTGTCATTATCTTCTTTTTATCGTCGTTATTATCGTCGTTATAATCGTCGTTATTATCGTCGTTAATATCGTCGTTAATATCGTCATTATCATCGTTGTTATCGTCCTTATTATCCTCATAATTATCGTCGTTAATATCGTCGTGATTTTGTCATAATCATCGTTGTTATGTCGTCGTTATTATCGTCATTATCTTCGTTGTTATCGTCGTTATTATCCTCATAATTATCGTCGTTAATATCGTCGTTATTTTGTCATAATCATCGTCGTTAATGTCGTCGTTATTATCGTCATTATCTACGTTGTTATCGTCATAAATATCATCGTTAATATCGTCGTTATTATCGTCATTATCTTCTTTTTATCGTCGTTATTATCGTCGTTAATATCGTCGTTATTATCGTCGTTATTATCGTCGTTAATATCGTCGTTACTATCGTCATTATCATCGTTGTTATCGTCCTTATCATCCTCATAATTATCGTCGTTAATATCATCGTTATTTTGTCATATTCATCGTCGTTAATGTCGTCGTTATTATCGTCATTATCTACGTTGTTATCGTCATAAATATCATCGTTAATATTGTCGTTATTATTGTTATTATCTTCTTTTTATCGTTGTTATTATCGTCGTTTTAATCGTCGTTATTATCGTCGTTAATATTGTCGTTAATATTGTCATTATAATCGTTGTTATCGTCCTTATTATCCTCATAATTATCGTCGTTAATATCGTCGTTAATATCGTCGTTATTATCGTCGTTATTATCGTCGTTAATATCGTCGTTATTATCGTCATTATCATCGTTGTTATCATCCTTATCATCCTCATAATTATCGTCGTTAATATCGTCGTTATTTTGTCATAATCATCGTCGTTAATGTCGTCGTTATTATCGTCATTATCTACGTTGTTATCGTCATAAAAATCATCGTTAATATCGTCGTTATTATTGTCATTATCTTCTTTTTATCGTCGTTATTATCGTCGTTAATATCGTCGTTAATATCGTCATTATCATCGTTGTTATCGTCCTTATTATCCTCATAATTATCGTCGTTAATATCGTCGTTAATATCGTCGTTATTATCGTCGTTATTATCGTCGTTAATATCGTCGTTAATATCGTCATTATCATCGTTGTTATCGTCCTTATTATCCTCATAATTATCGTCGTTAATATCGTCGTTATTTTGTCATAATCATCGTCGTTAATGTCTTCGATATTATCGTCATTATCTTCGTTGTTATCGTCATAAATATCATCGTTAATATCGTCGTTATTATTGTCATTATCTTCTTTTTATTGTCGTTATTATCGTCGTTATAATCGTCGTTATTATAGTCGTTAATATCGTCGTTAATATCGTCATTATCATCGTTGTTATCGTCCTTATTATCCTCATAATTATCGTCGTTATTTTGTCATAATCATCGTCGTTAATGTCGTCGTTATTATCGTCATTATCTTCGTTGTTATCGTCATAAATATCATCGTTAATATCGTCGTTATTATTGTCATTATCTTCTTTTTATCGTCGTTATTATCGTCGTTATAATCGTCGTTATTATCGTCGTTAATATCGTCGTTAATATCGTCATTATCATCGTTGTTATCGTCCTTATTATCCTCATAATTATCGTCGTTAATATCATCGTGATTTTGTCATAATCATCGTTGTTATGTCGTTGTTATTATCGTCATTATTTTCGTTGATATCGTCGTTATTATCCTCATAATTATCGTCGTTAATATCGTCGTTATTTTGTCATAATCATCGTCGTTAATGTCGTCGTTATTATCGTCATTATCTACGTTCTTATCGTCATAAATATCATCGTTAATATCGTCGTTATTATTGTCATTATCTTCTTTTTATCGTCGTTATTATCGTCGTTAATATCGTCGTTATTATCGTCGTTATTATCGTCGTTAATATCGTCGTTAATATCGTCATTATCATCGTTGTTATCGTCCTTATTATCCTCATAATTATCGTCGTTATTATCGTCGTTATAATCGTCGTTATTATCGTCGTTAATATGGTCGTTAATATCGTCACTATCATCGTTGTTATCGTCCTTATTATCCTCATAATTATCGTGGTTAATATCGTCGTGATTTTGTCATAATCATCGTTGTAATGTCGTCGTTATTATCGTCATTATCTTCGTTGTTATCGTCCTTATCATCCTCATAATTATCGTCGTTAATATCGTCGTTATTTTGTCATAATCATCGTCGTTAATGTCGTCGTTATTATCGTCATAATCTACGTTGTTATCGTCATAAATATCATCGTTAATATCGTCGTTATTATCGTCATTATCTTCTTTTTATCGTCGTTATTATCGTCGTTAATATCGTCGTTATTATCGTCGTTATTATCGTCGTTAATGTCGTCGTTATTATCGTCATTATCATCGTTGTTATCGTCCTTATCATCCTCATAATTATCGTCGTTAATATCATCGTTATTTTGTCATATTCATCGTCGTTAATGTCGTCGTTATTATCGTCATTATCTACGTTGTTATCGTCATAAATATCATCGTTAATATTGTCGTTATTATTGTTAATATCTTCTTTTTATCGTTGTTATTATCGTCGTTTTAATCGTCGTTATTATCGTCGTTATTATCGTCGTTAATATCGTCGTTAATATCGTCATTATCATCGTTGTTATCGTCCTTAATATCCTCATAATTATCGTCGTTAATAACGTCGTTATTTTGTCATAATCATCGTCGTTAATGTCGTCGTTATTATCGTCGTTAATATCGTCGTTATTATCGTCGTTATTATCGTCATAATTATCATCGTCATTATCGTCGTTTTTATCATCATAATTATAGTCGTTATTATCGTCGTTAATATCGTCATTGTCATCGTTGTTATCGTCGTTATTATCCCCATAATTATCGTCGTTAATATCGTCGATATTATCGTCATTATCTTCGTTGTTATCGTCGTTATTATCGTCCTTATTATCCTCATAATTATCGTCGTTAATATCGTCGTGATTTTGTCATAATCATCGTTGTTATGTCGTTGTTATTATCGTCATTATCTTCGTTGTTATCGTCGTTATTATCCTCATAATTATCGTCGTTAATATCGTCGTTATTTTGTCATAATCATCGTCGTTAATGTCGTCGTTATTATCGTCATTATCTACGTTGTTATCGTCATAAATATCATCGTTAATATAGTCGTCATTATTGTCATTATCTTCTTTTTATCGTCGTTATTATCGTCGTTAATATTGTCGTTATTATCGTCGTTATAATCGTCGTTAATATCGTCGTTAATATCGTCATTATCATCGTTGTTATCGTCCTTATTATCCTCATAATTATCGTCGTTATTATCGTCGTTATAATCGTCGTTATTATCGTCGTTAATATCGTCGTTAATATCGTCATTATCATCGTTGTTTTCGTCCTTATTATCCTCGTAATTATCGTCGTTAATATCGTCGTGATTTTGTCATAATCATCGTTGTTATGTCGTCGTTATTATCGTCATTATCTTCGTTGTTATCGTCCTTATCATACTCATAATTATCGTCGTTAATATCGTCGTTATTCTGTCATAATCATCGTCGTTAATGTCGTCGATATTATCGTCATTATCTACGTTGTTATCGTCATAAATATCATCGTTAATATCGTCGTTATTATCGTCATTATCTTCTTTTTATCGTCGTTATTATCGTCGTTAATATCGTCGTTATTATCGTCGTTATTATCGTCGTTAATGTCGTCGTTATTATCGTCATTATCATCGTTGTTATCGTCCTTATCATCCTCATAATTATCGTCGTTAATATCGTCGTTATTTTGTCATAATCAACGTCGTTATTGTCGTCGTTATTATCGTCATTATCTACTTTGTTATCGTCATAAATATCATCCTTAATATCGTCGTTATTATTGTCATTATCTTCTTTTTATCGTCGTTATTATCGTCGTTATAATCGTCGTTATAATCGTCGTTAATATCGTCGTTAATATCGTCATTATCATCGTTGTTATCGTCCTTATTATCCTCATAATTATCGTCGTTAATATCGTCGTGATTTTGTCATAATCATCGTTGTTATGGCGTCGTTATTATCGTCATTATCTTCGTTGTTATCGTCGTTATTATCCTCATAATTATCGTCGTTAATATCGTCGTTATTTTGTCATAATCATCGTCGTTAATGTCGTCGTTATTATCGTCATTATCTACGTTGTTATCGTCATAAATATCATCGTTAATATCGTCGTTATTATTGTCATTATCTTCTTTTTATCGTCGTTATTATCGTCGTTAATATCGTCGTTATTATCGTCGTTATTATCGTCGTTAATATCGTCGTTAATATCGTCATTATCATCGTTGTTATCGTCCTTATTATTCTCATAATTATCGTCGTTAATATCGTCGTTATTTTGTCATAATCATCGTCGTTAATATCGTCGTTAATATCGTCATTATCACCGTTGTTATCGTCCTTATTATCCCATAATTATCGCCGTTAATATCGTCGTTATTTTGTCATAATCATCGTCGTTAATGTCGTCGTTAATATCGTCATTATCATCGTTGTTATCGTCCTTATCATCCTCATAATTATCGTCGTTAATATCGTCGTTATTTTGTCATAATCATCGTCGTTAATGTCGTCGTTATTATCGTCATTATCTACGTTTTTATCGTCATAAATATCATCGTTAATATCGTCGTTATTATTGTCATTATCTTCTTTTTATCGTCGTTATTATCGTCGTTAATATCGTCGTTAATATCGTCATTATCATCGTTGTTATCGTCCTTATTATCCTCATAATTATCGTCGTTAATATCGTCGTTAATATCGTCGTTATTATCGTCGTTATTATCGTCGTTAATATCGTCGTTAATATCGTCATTATCATCGTTGTTATCGTCCTTATTATCCTCATAATTATCGTCGTTAATATCGTCGTTATTTTGTCATAATCATCGTCGTTAATGTCTTCGTTATTATCGTCATTATCTTCGTTGTTATCGTCATAAATATCATCGTTAATATCGTCGTTATTATTGTCATTATCTTCTTTTTATCGTCGTTATTATCGTCGTTAATATCGTCGTTATTATCGTCGTTATTATCGTCGTTAATATCGTCGTTAATATCGTCATTATCATCGTTGTTATCGTCCTTATTATTCTCATAATTATCGTCGTTAATATCGTCGTTATTTTGTCATAATCATCGTCGTTAATATCGTCGTTAATATCGTCATTATCACCGTTGTTATCGTCCTTATTATCCTCATAATTATCGCCGTTAATATCGTCGTTATTTTGTCATAATCATCGTCGTTAATGTCGTCGTTATTATCGTCATTATCATCGTTGTTATCATCCTTATCATCCTCATAATTATCGTCGTTAATATCGTCGTTATTTTGTCATAATCATCGTCGTTAATGTCGTCGTTATTATCGTCATTATCTACGTTGTTATCGTCATAAATATCATCGTTAATATCGTCGTTATTATTGTCATTATCTTCTTTTTATCGTCGTTATTATCGTCGTTAATATCGTCGTTAATGTCGTCATTATCATCGTTGTTATCGTCCTTATTATCCTCATAATTATCGTCGTTAATATCGTCGTTAATATCGTCGTTATTATCGTCGTTATTATTGTCGTTAATATCGTCGTTAATATCGTCATTATCATCGTTGTTATCGTCCTTATTATCCTCATAATTATCGTCGTTAATATCGTCGTTATTTTGTCATAATCATCGTCGTTAATGTCTTCGTTATTATCGTTATTATCTTCGTTGTTATCGTCATAAATATCATCGTTAATATCGTCGTTATTATTGTCATTATCTTCTTTTTATCGTCGTTATTATCGTCGTTAATATCGTCGTTATTATCGTCGTTATTATCGTCGTTAATATCGTCGTTAATATCGTCATTATCATCGTTGTTATCGTCCTTATTATTCTCATAATTATCGTCGTTAATATCGTCGTTATTTTGTCGTAATCATCGTCGTTAATATCGTCGTTAATATCGTCATTATCACCGTTGTTATCGTCCTTATTATCCTCATAATTATCGCCGTTAATATCGTCGTTATTTTGTCATAATCATCGTCGTTAATGTCGTCGTTATAATCGTCATTATCATCGTTGTTATCATCCTTATCATCCTCATAATTATCGTCGTTAATATCGTCGTTATTTTGTCATAATCATCGTCGTTAATGTCGTCGTTATTATCGTCATTATCTACGTTGTTATCGTCATAAATATCATCGTTAATATCGTCGTTATTATTGTCATTATCTTCTTTTTATCGTCGTTATTATCGTCGTTAATATCGTCGTTAATATCGTCATTATCATCGTTGTTATCGTCCTTATTATCCTCATAATTATCGTCGTTAATATCGTCGTTAATATCGTCGTTATTATCGTCGTTATTATCGTCGTTAATATCGTCGTTAATATCGTCATTATCATCGTTGTTATCGTCCTTATTATCCTCATAATTATCGTCGTTAATATCGTCGTTATTTTGTCATAATCATCGTCGTTAATGTCTTCGATATTATCGTCATTATCTTCGTTGTTATCGTCATAAATATCATCGTTAATATCGTCGTTATTATTGTCATTATCTTCTTTTTATTGTCGTTATTATCGTCGTTATAATCGTCGTTATTATAGTCGTTAATATCGTCGTTAATATCGTCATTATCATCGTTGTTATCGTCCTTATTATCCTCATAATTATCGTCGTTAATATCGTCGTTATTCTGTCATAATCATCGTCGTTAATGTCGTCGATATTATCGTCATTATCTACGTTGTTATCGTCATAAATATCATCGTTAATATCGTCGTTATTATCGTCATTATCTTCTTTTTATCGTCGTTATTATCGTCGTTAATATCGTCGTTATTATCGTCGTTATTATCGTCGTTAATGTCGTCGTTATTATCGTCATTATCATCGTTGTTATCGTCCTTATCATCCTCATAATTATCGTCGTTAATATCGTCGTTATTTTGTCATAATCAACGTCGTTATTGTCGTCGTTATTATCGTCATTATCTACTTTGTTATCGTCATAAATATCATCCTTAATATCGTCGTTATTATTGTCATTATCTTCTTTTTATCGTCGTTATTATCGTCGTTATAATCGTCGTTATAATCGTCGTTAATATCGTCGTTAATATCGTCATTATCATCGTTGTTATCGTCCTTATTATCCTCATAATTATCGTCGTTAATATCGTCGTGATTTTGTCATAATCATCGTTGTTATGTCGTCGTTATTATCGTCATTATCTTCGTTGTTATCGTCGTTATTATCCTCATAATTATCGTCGTTAATATCGTCGTTATTTTGTCATAATCATCGTCGTTAATGTCGTCGTTATTATCGTCATTATCTACGTTGTTATCGTCATAAATATCATCGTTAATATCGTCGTTATTATTGTCATTATCTTCTTTTTATCGTCGTTATTATCGTCGTTAATATCGTCGTTATTATCGTCGTTATTATCGTCGTTAATATCGTCGTTAATATCGTCATTATCATCGTTGTTATCGTCCTTATTATTCTCATAATTATCGTCGTTAATATCGTCGTTATTTTGTCATAATCATCGTCGTTAATATCGTCGTTAATATCGTCATTATCACCGTTGTTATCGTCCTTATTATCCCATAATTATCGCCGTTAATATCGTCGTTATTTTGTCATAATCATCGTCGTTAATGTCGTCGTTAATATCGTCATTATCATCGTTGTTATCGTCCTTATCATCCTCATAATTATCGTCGTTAATATCGTCGTTATTTTGTCATAATCATCGTCGTTAATGTCGTCGTTATTATCGTCATTATCTACGTTTTTATCGTCATAAATATCATCGTTAATATCGTCGTTATTATTGTCATTATCTTCTTTTTATCGTCGTTATTATCGTCGTTAATATCGTCGTTAATATCGTCATTATCATCGTTGTTATCATCCTTATTATCCTCATAATTATCGTCGTTAATATCGTCGTTAATATCGTCGTTATTATCGTCGTTATTATCGTCGTTAATATCGTCGTTAATATCGTCATTATCATCGTTGTTATCGTCCTTATTATCCTCATAATTATCGTCGTTAATATCGTCGTTATTTTGTCATAATCATCGTCGTTAATGTCTTCGTTATTATCGTCATTATCTTCGTTGTTATCGTCATAAATATCATCGTTAATATCGTCGTTATTATTGTCATTATCTTCTTTTTATCGTCGTTATTATCGTCGTTAATATCGTCGTTATTATCGTCGTTATTATCGTCGTTAATATCGTCGTTAATATCGTCATTATCATCGTTGTTATCGTCCTTATTATTCTCATAATTATCGTCGTTAATATCGTCGTTATTTTGTCATAATCATCGTCGTTAATATCGTCGTTAATATCGTCATTATCACCGTTGTTATCGTCCTTATTATCCTCATAATTATCGTCGTTAATATCGTCGTTATTTTGTCATAATCATCGTCGTTAATGTCGTCGTTATTATCGTCATTATCATCGTTGTTATCATCCTTATCATCCTCATAATTATCGTCGTTAATATCGTCGTTATTTTGTCATAATCATCGTCGTTAATGTCGTCGTTATTATCGTCATTATCTACGTTGTTATCGTCATAAATATCATCGTTAATATCGTCGTTATTATTGTCATTATCTTCTTTTTATCGTCGTTATTATCGTCGTTAATATCGTCGTTAATATCGTCATTATCATCGTTGTTATCGTCCTTATTATCCTCATAATTATCGTCGTTAATATCGTCGTTAATATCGTCGTTATTATCGTCGTTATTATCGTCGTTAATATCGTCGTTAATATCGTCATTATCATCGTTGTTATCGTTTTTATTATCCTCATAATTATCGTCGTTAATATCGTCGTTATTTTGTCATAATCATCGTCGTTAATGTCTTCGATATTATCGTCATTATCTTCGTTGTTATCGTCATAAATATCATCGTTAATATCGTCGTTATTATTGTCATTATCTTCTTTTTATTGTCGTTATTATCGTCGTTATAATCGTCGTTATTATAGTCGTTAATATCGTCGTTAATATCGTCATTATCATCGTTGTTATCGTCCTTATTATCCTCATAATTATCGTCGTTAATATCGTCGTTATTTTGTCATAATCATCGTCGTTAATGTCGTCGTTATTATCGTCATTATCTTCGTTGTTATCGTCATAAATATCATCGTTAATATCGTCGTTATTATTGTCATTATCTTCTTTTTATCGTCGTTATTATCGTCGTTATAATCGTCGTTATTATCGTCGTTAATATCGTCGTTAATATCGTCATTATCATCGTTGTTATCGTCCTTATTATCCTCATAATTATCGTCGTTAATATCGTCGTGATTTTGTCATAATCATCGTTGTTATGTCGTCGTTATTATCGTCATTATCTTCGTTGTTATCGTCGTTATTATCCTCATAATTATCGTCGTTAATATCGTCGTTATTTTGTCATAATCATCGTCCTTAATGTCGTCGTTATTATCGTCATTATCTACGTTGTTATCGTCATAAATATCATCGTTAATATCGTCGTTATTATTGTCATTATCTTCTTTTTATCGTCATTATTATCGTCGTTAATATCGTCGTTATTATCGTCGTTATTATCGTCGTTAATATCGTCGTTAATATCGTCATTATCATCGTTGTTATCGTCCTTATTATTCTCATAATTATCGTCGTTAATATCGTCGTTATTTTGTCATAATCATCGTCGTTAATATCGTCGTTAATATCGTCATTATCACCGTTGTTATCGTCCTTATTATCCTCATAATTATCGCCGTTAATATCGTCGTTATTTTGTCATAATCATCGTCGTTAATGTCGTCGTTATTATCGTCATTATCATCGTTGTTATCGTCCTTATCATCCTCATAATTATCGTCGTTAATATCGTCGTTATTTTGTCATAATCATCGTCGTTAATGTCGTCGTTATTATCGTCATTATCTACGTTGTTATCGTCATAAATATCATCGTTAATAACGACGATATTATTGTCATTATCTTCTTTTTATCGTCGTTATTATCGTCGTTAATATCGTCGTTAATGTCGTCATTATCATCGTTGTTATCGTCCTTATTATCCTCATAATTATCGTCGTTAATATCGTCGTTAATATCGTCGTTATTATCGTCGTTATTATTGTCGTTAATATCGTCGTTAATATCGTCATTATCATCGTTGTTATCGTCCTTATTATCCTCATAATTATCGTCGTTAATATCGTCGTTATTTTGTCATAATCATCGTCGTTAATGTCTTCGTTATTATCGTTATTATCTTCGTTGTTATCGTCATAAATATCATCGTTAATATCGTCGTTATTATTGTCATTATCTTCTTTTTATCGTCGTTATTATCGTCGTTAATATCGTCGTTATTATCGTCGTTATTATCGTCGTTAATATCGTCGTTAATATCGTCATTATCATCGTTGTTATCGTCCTTATTATTCTCATAATTATCGTCGTTAATATCGTCGTTATTTTGTCGTAATCATCGTCGTTAATATCGTCGTTAATATCGTCATTATCACCGTTGTTATCGTCCTTATTATCCTCATAATTATCGCCGTTAATATCGTCGTTATTTTGTCATAATCATCGTCGTTAATGTCGTCGTTATAATCGTCATTATCATCGTTGTTATCATCCTTATCATCCTCATAATTATCGTCGTTAATATCGTCGTTATTTTGTCATAATCATCGTCGTTAATGTCGTCGTTATTATCGTCATTATCTACGTTGTTATCGTCATAAATATCATCGTTAATATCGTCGTTATTATTGTCATTATCTTCTTTTTATCGTCGTTATTATCGTCGTTAATATCGTCGTTAATGTCGTCATTATCATCGTTGTTATCGTCCTTATTATCCTCATAATTATCGTCGTTAATATCGTCGTTAATATCGTCGTTATTATCGTCGTTATTATTGTCGTTAATATCGTCGTTAATATCGTCATTATCATCGTTGTTATCGTCCTTATTATCCTCATAATTATCGTCGTTAATATCGTCGTTATTTTGTCATAATCATCGTCGTTAATGTCTTCGTTATTATCGTTATTATCTTCGTTGTTATCGTCATAAATATCATCGTTAATATCGTCGTTATTATTGTCATTATCTTCTTTTTATCGTCGTTATTATCGTCGTTAATATCGTCGTTATTATCGTCGTTATTATCGTCGTTAATATCGTCGTTAATATCGTCATTATCATCGTTGTTATCGTCCTTATTATCCTCATAATTATCGTCCTTAATATCGTCGTTATTTTGTCATAATCATCGTCGTTAATGTCGTCGTTATTATCGTCATTATCTTCGTTGTTATCGTCATAAATATCATCGTTAATATCGTCGTTATTATTGTCATTATCTTCTTTTTATCGTCGTTATTATCGTCGTTATAATCGTCGTTATTATCGTCGTTAATATTGTCGTTAATATCGTCATTATCATCGTTGTTATCGTCCTTATTATCCTCATAATTATCGTCGTTAATATCGTCGTGATTTTGTCATAATCATCGTTGTTATGTCGTCGTTATTGTCGTCATTATCTTCGTTGTTATCGTCGTTATTATCCTCATAATTATCGTCGTTAATATCGTCGTTATTTTGTCATAATCATCGTCGTTAATGTCGTCGTTATTATCGTCATTATCTACGTTGTTATCGTCATAAATATCATCGTTAATATCGTCGTTATTATTGTCATTATCTTCTTTTTATCGTCGTTATTATCGTCGTTAATATCGTCGTTATTATCGTCGTTATTATCGTCGTTAATATCGTCGTTAATATCGTCATTATCATCGTTATTATCGTCCTTATTATCCCCATAATTATCGTCGTTATTTTGTCATAATCATCGTCGTTAATATCGTCGTTAATATCGTCATTATCATCGTTGTTATCGTCCTTATTATCCTAATAATTATCGTCGTTAATATCGTCGTTATTTTGTCATAATCATCGTCGTTAATGACGTCGTTATTATCGTCATTATCATCGTTGTTATCGTCCTTATCATCCGCATAATTATCGTCGTTAATATCGTCGTTATTTTGTCATAATCATCGTCGTTAATGTCGTCGTTATTATCGTCATTATCTACGTTGTTATCGTCATAAATATCATCGTTAATATCGTCGTTATTATCGTCATTATCTTCTTTTTATCGTCGTTATTATCGTCGTTAATATCGTCGTTATTATCGTCGTTATTATCGTCGTTATTATCGTCGTTAATATCGTCGTTAATATCGTCATTATCATCGTTGTTATCGTTCTTATTATCCTCATAATTATCGTCGTTAATATCGTCGTTATTTTGTCATAACCATCGTCGTTAATGTCGTCGTTATTATCGTCATTATCTTCGTTGTTATCGTGTTTATAATCCTCATAATTATCGTTTAATATCGTCGTTATTTTGTCATAATCATCGTCGTTAATGTCGTCGTTATTATCGTCATTATCATCGTTGTTATCGTCCTTATCATCCTCATAATTATCGTCGTTAATATCGTCGTTATTTTGTCATAATCATCGTCGTTAATGTCGTCGTTATTATCGTCATTATCTACGTTGTTATCGTCATAAATATCATCGTTAATATCGTCGTTATTATCGTCATTATCTTCTTTTTATCGTCGTTATTATAGTCGTTAATATCGTCGTTATTATCGTCGTTATTATCGTCGTTATTATCGTCGTTAATATCGTCGTTAATATCGTCATTATCATCGTTGTTATCGTTCTTATTATCCTCATAATTATCGTCGTTAATATCGTCGTTATTTTGTCATAACCATCGTCGTTAATGTCGTCGTTATTATCGTCATTATCTTCGTTGTTATCGTGTTTATAATCCTCATAATTATCGTTTAATATCGTCGTTATTTTGTCATAATCATCGTCGTTAATGTCGTCGTTAATATCGTCATTATCATCGTTGTTATCGTCCTTATTATCCTCATAATTATCGTCCTTAATATCGTCGTTATTTTGTCATAATCATCGTCGTTAATGTCGTCGTTATTATCGTCATTATCTACGTTGTTATCGTCATAAATATCATCGTTAATATCGTCGTTATTATTGTAATTATCTTCTTTTTATCGTCGTTATTATCGTCGTTAATATCGTCGTTAATATCGTCATTATCATCGTTGTTATCGTCCTTATTATCCTCATAATTATCGTCGTTAATATCGTCGTTAATATCGTCGTTATTATCGTCGTTATTATCGTCGTTAATATCGTCGTTAATATCGTCATTATCATCGTTGTTATCGTCCTTATTATCCTCATAATTATCGTCGTTAATATCGTCGTTATTTTGTCATAATCATCGTCGTTAATGTCTTCGATATTATCGTCATTATCTTCGTTGTTATCGTCATAAATATCATCGTTAATATCGTCGTTATTATTGTCATTATCTTCTTTTTATTGTCGTTATTATCGTCGTTATAATCGTCGTTATTATAGTCGTTAATATCGTCGTTAATATCGTCATTATCATCGTTGTTATCGTCCTTATTATCCTCATAATTATCGTCGTTAATATCGTCGTTATTTTGTCATAATCATCGTCGTTAATGTCGTCGTTATTATCGTCATTATCTTCGTTGATATCGTCATAAATATCATCGTTAATATCGTCGTTATTATTGTCATTATCTTCTTTTTATCGTCGTTATTATCGTCGTTATAATCGTCGTTATTATCGTCGTTAATATCGTCGTTAATATCGTCATTATCATCGTTGTTATCGTCCTTATTATCCTCATAATTATCGTCGTTAATATCGTCGTGATTTTGTCATAATCATCGTTGTTATGTCGTTGTTATTATCGTCATTATTTTCGTTGTTATCGTCGTTATTATCCTCATAATTATCGTCGTTAATATCGTCGTTATTTTGTCATAATCATCGTCGTTAATGTCGTCGTTATTATCGTCATTATCTACGTTCTTATCGTCATAAATATCATCGTTAATATCGTCGTTATTATTGTCATTATCTTCTTTTTATCGTCGTTTTTATCGTCGTTATTATCGTCGTTAATATTGTCGTTAATATTGTCATTATAATCGTTGTTATCGTCCTTATTATCCTCATAATTATCGTCGTTAATATCGTCGTTAATATCGTCGTTATTATCGTCGTTATTATCGTCGTTAATATCGTCGTTAATATCGTCATTATCATCGTTGTTATCGTTCTTATTATCCTCATAATTATCGTCGTTAATATCGTCGTTATTTTGTCATAACCATCGTCGTTAATGTCGTCGTTATTATCGTCATTATCTTCGTTGTTATCGTGTTTATAATCCTCATAATTATTGTTTAATATCGTCGTTATTTTGTCATAATCATCGTCGTTAATGTCGTCGTTATTATCGTCATTATCATCGTTGTTATCGTCCTTATCATCCTCATAATTATCGTCGTTAATATCGTCGTTATTTTGTCATAATCATCGTCGTAATGTCGTCGTTATTATCGTCATTATCTACGTTGTTATCGTCATAAATATCATCGTTAATATCGTCGTTATTATTGTCATTATCTTCTTTTTATCGTCGTTATTATCGTCGTTAATATCGTCGTTATTATCGTCGTTATTATCGTCGTTAATATCGTCGTTAATATCGTCATTATCATCGTTGTTATCGTCCTTATTATCCTCATAATTATCGTCCTTAATATCGTCGTTATTTTGTCATAATCATCGTCGTTAATGTCGTCGTTATTATCGTCATTATCTTCGTTGTTATCGTCATAAATATCATCGTTAATATCGTCGTTATTATTGTCATTATCTTCTTTTTATCGTCGTTATTATCGTCGTTATAATCGTCGTTATTATCGTCGTTAATATCGTCGTTAATATCGTCATTATCATCGTTGTTATCGTCCTTATTATCTTCATAATTATCGTCGTTAATATCGTCGTGATTTTGTCATAATCATCGTTGTTATGTCGTCGTTATTATCGTCATTATCTTCGTTGTTATCGTCGTTATTATCCTCATAATTATCGTCGTTAATATCGTCGTTATTTTGTCATAATCATCGTCGTTAATGTCGTCGTTATTATCGTCATTATCTACGTTGTTATCGTCATAAATATCATCGTTAATATCGTCGTTATTATCGTCATTATCTTCTTTTTATCGTCGTTATTATCGTCGTTAATATCGTCGTTATTATCGTCGTTATTATCGTCGTTAATATCGTCGTTATTATCGTCATTATCATCGTTGTTATCGTCCTTATCATCCTCATAATTATCGTCGTTAATATCATCGTTATTTTGTCATATTCATCGTCGTTAATGTCGTCGTTATTATCGTCATTATCTACGTTGTTATCGTCATAAATATCATCGTTAATATTGTCGTTATTATTGTTATTATCTTCTTTTTATCGTTGTTATTATCGTCGTTTTAATCGTCGTTATTATCGTCGTTAATATTGTCGTTAATATCGTCATTATAATCGTTGTTATCGTCCTTATTATCCTCATAATTATCGTCGTTAATATCGTCGTTAATATCGTCGTTATTATCGTCGTTATTATCGTCGTTAATATCGTCGTTATTATCGTCATTATCATCGTTGTTATCATCCTTATCATCCTCATAATTATCGTCGTTAATATCGTCGTTATTTTGTCATAATCATCGTCGTTAATGTCGTCGTTATTATCGTCATTATCTACGTTGTTATCGTCATAAATATCATCGTTAATATCGTCGTTATTATTGTCATTATCTTCTTTTTATCGTCGTTATTATCGTCGTTAATATCGTCGTTAATATCGTCATTATCATCGTTGTTATCGTCCTTATTATCCTCATAATTATCGTCGTTAATATCGTCGTTAATATCGTCGTTATTATCGTCGTTATTATCGTCGTTAATATCGTCGTTAATATCGTCATTATCATCGTTGTTATCGTCCTTATTATCCTCATAATTATCGTCGTTAATATCGTCGTTATTTTGTCATAATCATCGTCGTTAATGTCTTCGATATTATCGTCATTATCTTCGTTGTTATCGTCATAAATATCATCGTTAATATCGTCGTTATTATTGTCATTATCTTCTTTTTATTGTCGTTATTATCGTCGTTATAATCGTCGTTATTATAGTCGTTAATATCGTCGTTAATATCGTCATTATCATCGTTGTTATCGTCCTTATTATCCTCATAATTATCGTCGTTATTATCGTCGTTATTTTGTCATAATCATCGTCGTTAATGTCGTCGTTATTATCGTCATTATCTTCGTTGTTATCGTCATAAATATCATCGTTAATATCGTCGTTATTATTGTCATTATCTTCTTTTTATCGTCGTTATTATCGTCGTTATAATCGTCGTTATTATCGTCGTTAATATCGTCGTTAATATCGTCATTATCATCGTTGTTATCGTCCTTATTATCCTCATAATTATCGTCGTTAATATCATCGTGATTTTGTCATAATCATCGTTGTTATGTCGTTGTTATTATCGTCATTATTTTCGTTGTTATCGTCGTTATTATCCTCATAATTATCGTCGTTAATATCGTCGTTATTTTATCATAATCATCGTCGTTAATGTCGTCGTTATTATCGTCATTATCTACGTTCTTATCGTCATAAATATCATCGTTAATATCGTCGTTATTATTGTCATTATCTTCTTTTTATCGTCGTTATTATCGTCGTTAATATCGTCGTTATTATCGTCGTTATTATCGTCGTTAATATCGTCGTTAATATCGTCATTATCATCGTTGTTATCGTCCTTATTATCCTCATAATTATCGTCGTTATTATCGTCGTTATAATCGTCGTTATTATCGTCGTTAATATCGTCGTTAATATCGTCACTATCATCGTTGTTATCGTCCTTATTATCCTCATAATTATCGTGGTTAATATCGTCGTGATTTTGTCATAATCATCGTTGTAATGTCGTCGTTATTATCGTCATTATCTTCGTTGTTATCGTCCTTATCATCCTCATAATTATCGTCGTTAATATCGTCGTTATTTTGTCATAATCATCGTCGTTAATGTCGTCGTTATTATCGTCATAATCTACGTTGTTATCGTCATAAATATCATCGTTAATATCGTCGTTATTATCGTCATTATCTTCTTTTTATCGTCGTTATTATCGTCGTTAATATCGTCGTTATTATCGTCGTTATTATCGTCGTTAATGTCGTCGTTATTATCGTCATTATCATCGTTGTTATCGTCCTTATCATCCTCATAATTATCGTCGTTAATATCATCGTTATTTTGTCATATTCATCGTCGTTAATGTCGTCGTTATTATCGTCATTATCTACGTTGTTATCGTCATAAATATCATCGTTAATATTGTCGTTATTATTGTTATTATCTTCTTTTTATCGTTGTTATTATCGTCGTTTTAATCGTCGTTATTATCGTCGTTATTATCGTCGTTAATATCGTCGTTAATATCGTCATTATCATCGTTGTTATCGTCCTTATTATCCTCATAATTATCGTCGTTAATATCGTCGTTATTTTGTCATAATCATCGTCGTTAATGTCGTCGTTATTATCGTCATTATCTTAGTTGTTATCGTCGTTATTATCGTCGTTAATATCGTCGTTATTATCGTCGTTATTATCGTCATAATTATCATCGTCATTATCGTCGTTTTTATCATCATAATTATAGTCGTTATTATCGTCGTTAATATCGTCATTGTCATCGTTGTTATCGTCGTTATTATCCCCATAATTATCGTCGTTAATATCGTCGATATTATCGTCATTATCTTCGTTGTTATCGTCGTTATTATCGTCGTTATTATCCTCATAATTATCGTCGTTAATATCGTCGTTATTTTGTCATAATCATCGTCGTTAATGTCGTCGTTATTATCGTCATTATCATCGTTGTTATCGTCCTTATCATCCTCATAATTATCGTCGTTAATATCGTCGTTATTTTGTCATAATCATCGTCGTTAATGTCGTCGTTATTATCGTCATTATCTACGTTGTTATCGTCATAAATATCATCGTTAATATAGTCGTTATTATTGTCATTATCTTCTTTTTATCGTCGTTATTATCGTCGTTAATATTGTCGTTATTATCGTCGTTATTATCGTCGTTAATATCGTCGTTAATATCGTCATTATCATCGTTGTTATCGTCCTTATTATCCTCATAATTATCGTCGTTATTATCGTCGTTATAATCGTCGTTATTATCGTCGTTAATATCGTCGTTAATATCGTCATTATCATCGTTGTTTTCGTCCTTATTATCCTCGTAATTATCGTCGTTAATATCGTCGTGATTTTGTCATAATCATCGTTGTTATGTCGTCGTTATTATCGTCATTATCTTCGTTGTTATCGTCCTTATCATCCTCATAATTATCGTCGTTAATATCGTCGTTATTCTGTCATAATCATCGTCGTTAATGTCGTCGATATTATCGTCATTATCTACGTTGTTATCGTCATAAATATCATCGTTAATATCGTCGTTATTATCGTCATTATCTTCTTTTTATCGTCGTTATTATCGTCGTTAATATCGTCGTTATTATCGTCGTTATTATCGTCGTTAATGTCGTCGTTATTATCGTCATTATCATCGTTGTTATCGTCCTTATCATCCTCATAATTATCGTCGTTAATATCGTCGTTATTTTGTCATAATCAACGTCGTTATTGTCGTCGTTATTATCGTCATTATCTACTTTGTTATCGTCATAAATATCATCCTTAATATCGTCGTTATTATTGTCATTATCTTCTTTTTATCGTCGTTATTATCGTCGTTATAATCGTCGTTATAATCGTCGTTAATATCGTCGTTAATATCGTCATTATCATCGTTGTTATCGTCCTTATTATCCTCATAATTATCGTCGTTAATATCGTCGTGATTTTGTCATAATCATCGTTGTTATGTCGTCGTTATTATCGTCATTATCTTCGTTGTTATCGTCGTTATTATCCTCATAATTATCGTCGTTAATATCGTCGTTATTTTGTCATAATCATCGTCGTTAATGTCGTCGTTATTATCGTCATTATCTACGTTGTTATCGTCATAAATATCATCGTTAATATCGTCGTTATTATTGTCATTATCTTCTTTTTATCGTCGTTATTATCGTCGTTAATATCGTCGTTATTATCGTCGTTATTATCGTCGTTAATATCGTCGTTAATATCGTCATTATCATCGTTGTTATCGTCCTTATTATTCTCATAATTATCGTCGTTAATATCGTCGTTATTTTGTCATAATCATCGTCGTTAATATCGTCGTTAATATCGTCATTATCACCGTTGTTATCGTCCTTATTATCCCATAATTATCGCCGTTAATATCGTCGTTATTTTGTCATAATCATCGTCGTTAATGTCGTCGTTAATATCGTCATTATCATCGTTGTTATCGTCCTTATCATCCTCATAATTATCGTCGTTAATATCGTCGTTATTTTGTCATAATCATCGTCGTTAATGTCGTCGTTATTATCGTCATTATCTACGTTTTTATCGTCATAAATATCATCGTTAATATCGTCGTTATTATTGTCATTATCTTCTTTTTATCGTCGTTATTATCGTCGTTAATATCGTCGTTAATATCGTCATTATCATCGTTGTTATCGTCCTTATTATCCTCATAATTATCGTCGTTAATATCGTCGTTAATATCGTCGTTATTATCGTCGTTATTATCGTCGTTAATATCGTCGTTAATATCGTCATTATCATCGTTGTTATCGTCCTTATTATCCTCATAATTATCGTCGTTAATATCGTCGTTATTTTGTCATAATCATCGTCGTTAATGTCTTCGTTATTATCGTCATTATCTTCGTTGTTATCGTCATAAATATCATCGTTAATATCGTCGTTATTATTGTCATTATCTTCTTTTTATCGTCGTTATTATCGTCGTTAATATCGTCGTTATTATCGTCGTTATTATCGTCGTTAATATCGTCGTTAATATCGTCATTATCATCGTTGTTATCGTCCTTATTATTCTCATAATTATCGTCGTTAATATCGTCGTTATTTTGTCATAATCATCGTCGTTAATATCGTCGTTAATATCGTCATTATCACCGTTGTTATCGTCCTTATTATCCTCATAATTATCGCCGTTAATATCGTCGTTATTTTGTCATAATCATCGTCGTTAATGTCGTCGTTATTATCGTCATTATCATCGTTGTTATCATCCTTATCATCCTCATAATTATCGACGTTAATATCGTCGTTATTTTGTCATAATCATCGTCGTTAATGTCGTCGTTATTATCGTCATTATCTACGTTGTTATCGTCATAAATATCATCGTTAATATCGTCGTTATTATTGTCATTATCTTCTTTTTATCGTCGTTATTATCGTCGTTAATATCGTCGTTAATATCGTCATTATCATCGTTGTTATCGTCCTTATTATCCTCATAATTATCGTCGTTAATATCGTCGTTAATATCGTCGTTATTATCGTCGTTATTATCGTCGTTAATATCGTCGTTAATATCGTCATTATCATCGTTGTTATCGTCCATATTATCCTCATAATTATCGTCGTTAATATCGTCGTTATTTTGTCATAATCATCGTCGTTAATGTCTTCGATATTATCGTCATTATCTTCGTTGTTATCGTCATAAATATCATCGTTAATATCGTCGTTATTATTGTCATTATCTTCTTTTTATTGTCGTTATTATCGTCGTTATAATCGTCGTTATTATAGTCGTTAATATCGTCGTTAATATCGTCATTATCATCGTTGTTATCGTCCTTATTATCCTCATAATTATCGTCGTTAATATCGTCGTTATTTTGTCATAATCATCGTCGTTAATGTCGTCGTTATTATCGTCATTATCTTCGTTGTTATCGTCATAAATATCATCGTTAATATCGTCGTTATTATTGTCATTATCTTCTTTTTATCGTCGTTATTATCGTCGTTATAATCGTCGTTATTATCGTCGTTAATATCGTCGTTAATATCGTCATTATCATCGTTGTTATCGTCCTTATTATCCTCATAATTATCGTCGTTAATATCGTCGTGATTTTGTCATAATCATCGTTGTTATGTCGTCGTTATTATCGTCATTATCTTCGTTGTTATCGTCGTTATTATCCTCATAATTATCGTCGTTAATATCGTCGTTATTTTGTCATAATCATCGTCGTTAATGTCGTCGTTATTATCGTCATTATCTACGTTGTTATCGTCATAAATATCATCGTTAATATCGTCGTTATTATTGTCATTATCTTCTTTTTATCGTCATTATTATCGTCGTTAATATCGTCGTTATTATCGTCGTTATTATCGTCGTTAATATCGTCGTTAATATCGTCATTATCATCGTTGTTATCGTCCTTATTATTCTCATAATTATCGTCGTTAATATCGTCGTTATTTTGTCATAATCATCGTCGTTAATATCGTCGTTAATATCGTCATTATCACCGTTGTTATCGTCCTTATTATCCTCATAATTATCGCCGTTCATATCGTCGTTATTTTGTCATAATCATCGTCGTTAATGTCGTCGTTATTATCGTCATTATCATCGTTGTTATCGTCCTTATCATCCTCATAATTATCGTCGTTAATATCGTCGTTATTTTGTCATAATCATCGTCGTTAATGTCGTCGTTATTATCGTCATTATCTACGTTGTTATCGTCATAAATATCATCGTTAATATCGACGTTATTATTGTCATTATCTTCTTTTTATCGTCGTTATTATCGTCGTTAATATCGTCGTTAATGTCGTCATTATCATCGTTGTTGTCGTCCTTATTATCCTCATAATTATCGTCGTTAATATCGTCGTTAATATCGTCGTTATTATCGTCGTTATTATTGTCGTTAATATCGTCGTTAATATCGTCATTATCATCGTTGTTATCGTCCTTATTATCCTCATAATTATCGTCGTTAATATCGTCGTTATTTTGTCATAATCATCGTCGTTAATGTCTTCGTTATTATCGTTATTATCTTCGTTGTTATCGTCATAAATATCATCGTTAATATCGTCGTTATTATTGTCATTATCTTCTTTTTATCGTCGTTATTATCGTCGTTAATATCGTCGTTATTATCGTCGTTATTATCGTCGTTAATATCGTCGTTAATATCGTCATTATCATCGTTGTTATCGTCCTTATTATTCTCATAATTATCGTCGTTAATATCGTCGTTATTTTGTCGTAATCATCGTCGTTAATATCGTCGTTAATATCGTCATTATCACCGTTGTTATCGTCCTTATTATCCTCATAATTATCGTCGTTAATATCGTCGTTATTTTGTCATAATCATCGTCGTTAATGTCGTCGTTATAATCGTCATTATCATCGTTGTTATCATCCTTATCATCCTCATAATTATCGTCGTTAATATCGTCGTTATTTTGTCATAATCATCGTCGTTAATGTCGTCGTTATTATCGTCATTATCTACGTTGTTATCGTCATAAATATCATCGTTAATATCGTCGTTATTATTGTCATTATCTTCTTTTTATCGTCGTTATTATCGTCGTTAATATCGTCGTTAATATCGTCATTATCATCGTTGTTATCGTCCTTATTATCCTCATAATTATCGTCGTTAATATCGTCGTTAATATCGTCGTTATTATCGTCGTTATTATCGTCGTTAATATCGTCGTTAATATCGTCATTATCATCGTTGTTATCGTCCTTATTATCCTCATAATTATCGTCGTTAATATCGTCGTTATTTTGTCATAATCATCGTCGTTAATGTCTTCGATATTATCGTCATTATCTTCGTTGTTATCGTCATAAATATCATCGTTAATATCGTCGTTATTATTGTCATTATCTTCTTTTTATTGTCGTTATTATCGTCGTTATAATCGTCGTTATTATAGTCGTTAATATCGTCGTTAATATCGTCATTATCATCGTTGTTATCGTCCTTATTATCCTCATAATTATCGTCGTTAATATCGTCGTTATTTTGTCATAATCATCGTCGTTAATGTCGTCGTTATTATCGTCATTATCTTCGTTGTTATCGTCATAAATATCATCGTTAATATCGTCGTTATTATTGTCATTATCTTCTTTTTATCGTCGTTAATATCGTCGTTATTATCGTCGTAATTATCGTCGTTAATATCGTCGTTAATATCGTCATTATCATCGTTGTTATCGTCCTTATTATCCTCATAATTATCGTCGTTATTATCGTCGTTATAATCGTCGTTATTATCGTCGTTAATATCGTCGTTAATATCGTCACTATCATCGTTGTTATCGTCCTTATTATCCTCATAATTATCGTGGTTAATATCGTCGTGATTTTGTCATAATCATCGTTGTAATGTCGTCGTTATTATCGTCATTATCTTCGTTGTTATCGTCCTTATCATCCTCATAATTATCGTCGTTAATATCGTCGTTATTTTGTCATAATCATCGTCGTAATGTCGTCGTTATTATCGTCATTATCTACGTTGTTATCGTCATAAATATCATCGTTAATATCGTCGTTATTATTGTCATTATCTTCTTTTTATCGTCGTTATTATCGTCGTTAATATCGTCGTTATTATCGTCGTTATTATCGTCGTTAATATCGTCGTAAATATCGTCATTATCATCGTTGTTATCGTCCTTATTATCCTCATAATTATCGTCCTTAATATCGTCGTTATTTTGTCATAATCATCGTCGTTAATGTCGTCGTTATTATCGTCATTATCTTCGTTGTTATCGTCATAAATATCATCGTTAATATCGTCGTTATTATTGTCATTATCTTCTTTTTATCGTCGTTATTATCGTCGTTATAATCGTCGTTATTATCGTCGTTAATATCGTCGTTAATATCGTCATTATCATCGTTGTTATCGTCCTTATTATCCTCATAATTATCGTCGTTAATATCGTCGTGATTTTGTCATAATCATCGTTGTTATGTCGTCGTTATTATCGTCATTATCTTCGTTGTTATCGTCGTTATTATCCTCATAATTATCGTCGTTAATATCGTCGTTATTTTGTCATAATCATCGTCGTTAATGTCGTCGTTATTATCGTCATTATCTACGTTGTTATCGTCATAAATATCATCGTTAATATCGTCGTTATTATTGTCATTATCTTCTTTTTATCGTCGTTATTATCGTCGTTAATATCGTCGTTATTATCGTCGTTATTATCGTCGTTAATATCGTCGTTAATATCGTCATTATCATCGTTATTATCGTCCTTATTATCCCCATAATTATCGTCGTTATTTTGTCATAATCATCGTCGTTAATATCGTCGTTAATATCGTCATTATCATCGTTGTTATCGTCCTTATTATCCTCATAATTATCGTCGTTAATATCGTCGTTATTTTGTCATAATCATCGTCGTTAATGACGTCGTTATTATCGTCATTATCATCGTTGTTATCGTCCTTATCATCCGCATAATTATCGTCGTTAATATCGTCGTTATTTTGTCATAATCATCGTCGTTAATGTCGTCGTTATTATCGTCATTATCTACGTTGTTATCGTCATAAATATCATCGTTAATATCGTCGTTATTATCGTCATTATCTTCTTTTTATCGTCGTTATTATAGTCGTTAATATCGTCGTTATTATCGTCGTTATTATCGTCGTTATTATCGTCGTTATTATCGTCGTTAATATCGTCGTTAATATCGTCATTATCATCGTTGTTATCGTTCTTATTATCCTCATAATTATCGTCGTTAATATCGTCGTTATTTTGTCATAACCATCGTCGTTAATGTCGTCGTTATTATCGTCATTATCTTCGTTGTTATCGTGTTTATAATCCTCATAATTATCGTTTAATATCGTCGTTATTATCGTCGTTATTATCGTCGTTAATATCGTCATTATCATCGTTGTTATCGTCCTTATCATCCTCATAATTATCGTCGTTAATATCGTCGTTATTTTGTCATAATCATCGTCGTTAATGTCGTCGTTATTATCGTCATTATCTACGTTGTTATCGTCATAAATATCATCGTTAATATCGTCGTTATTATCGTCATTATCTTCTTTTTATCGTCGTTATTATAGTCGTTAATATCGTCGTTATTATCGTCGTTATTATCGTCGTTATTATCGTCGTTAATATCGTCGTTAATATCGTCATTATCATCGTTGTTATCGTTCTTATTATCCTCATAATTATCGTCGTTAATATCGTCGTTATTTTGTCATAACCATCGTCGTTAATGTCGTCGTTATTATCGTCATTATCTTCGTTGTTATCGTGTTTATAATCCTCATAATTATCGTTTAATATCGTCGTTATTTTGTCATAATCATCGTCGTTAATGTCGTCGTTAATATCGTCATTATCATCGTTGTTATCGTCCTTATTATCCTCATAATTATCGTCCTTAATATCGTCGTTATTTTGTCATAATCATCGTCGTTAATGTCGTCGTTATTATCGTCATTATCTACGTTGTTATCGTCATAAATATCATCGTTAATATCGTCGTTATTATTGTAATTATCTTCTTTTTATCGTCGTTATTATCGTCGTTAATATCGTCGTTAATATCGTCATTATCATCGTTGTTATCGTCCTTATTATCCTCATAATTATCGTCGTTAATATCGTCGTTAATATCGTCGTTATTATCGTCGTTATTATCGTCGTTAATATCGTCGTTAATATCGTCATTATCATCGTTGTTATCGTCCTTATTATCCTCATAATTATCGTCGTTAATATCGTCGTTATTTTGTCATAATCATCGTCGTTAATGTCTTCGATATTATCGTCATTATCTTCGTTGTTATCGTCATAAATATCATCGTTAATATCGTCGTTATTATTGTCATTATCTTCTTTTTATTGTCGTTATTATCGTCGTTATAATCGTCGTTATTATAGTCGTTAATATCGTCGTTAATATCGTCATTATCATCGTTGTTATCGTCCTTATTATCCTCATAATTATCGTCGTTAATATCGTCGTTATTTTGTCATAATCATCGTCGTTAATGTCGTCGTTATTATCGTCATTATCTTCGTTGTTATCGTCATAAATATCATCGTTAATATCGTCGTTATTATTGTCATTATCTTCTTTTTATCGTCGTTATTATCGTCGTTATAATCGTCGTTATTATCGTCGTTAATATCGTCGTTAATATCGTCATTATCATCGTTGTTATCGTCCTTATTATCCTCATAATTATCGTCGTTAATATCGTCGTTATTTTGTCATTATCATCGTTGTTATGTCGTTGTTATTATCGTCATTATTTTCGTTGTTATCGTCGTTATTATCCTCATAATTATCGTCGTTAATATCGTCGTTATTTTGTCATAATCATCGTCGTTAATGTCGTCGTTATTATCGTCATTATCTACGTTCTTATCGTCATAAATATCATCGTTAATATCGTCGTTATTATTGTCATTATCTTCTTTTTATCGTCGTTTTAATCGTCGTTATTATCGTCGTTAATATTGTCGTTAATATTGTCATTATAATCGTTGTTATCGTCCTTATTATCCTCATAATTATCGTCGTTAATATCGTCGTTAATATCGTCGTTATTATCGTCGTTATTATCGTCGTTAATATCGTCGTTAATATCGTCATTATCATCGTTGTTATCGTTCTTATTATCCTCATAATTATCGTCGTTAATATCGTCGTTATTTTGTCATAACCATCGTCGTTAATGTCGTCGTTATTATCGTCATTATCTTCGTTGTTATCGTGTTTATAATCCTCATAATTATTGTTTAATATCGTCGTTATTTTGTCATAATCATCGTCGTTAATGTCGTCGTTATTATCGTCATTATCATCGTTGTTATCGTCCTTATCATCCTCATAATTATCGTCGTTAATATCGTCGTTATTTTGTCATAATCATCGTCGTAATGTCGTCGTTATTATCGTCATTATCTACGTTGTTATCGTCATAAATATCATCGTTAATATCGTCGTTATTATTGTCATTATCTTCTTTTTATCGTCGTTATTAGCGTCGTTAATATCGTCGTTATTATCGTCGTTATTATCGTCGTTAATATCGTCGTTAATATCGTCATTATCATCGTTGTTATCGACCTTATTATCCTCATAATTATCGTCCTTAATATCGTCGTTATTTTGTCATAATCATCGTCGTTAATGTCTTCGATATTATCGTCATTATCTTCGTTGTTATCGTCATAAATATCATCGTTAATATCGTCGTTATTATTGTCATTATCTTCTTTTTATTGTCGTTATTATCGTCGTTATAATCGTCGTTATTATAGTCGTTAATATCGTCGTTAATATCGTCATTATCATCGTTGTTATCGTCCTTATTATCCTCATAATTATCGTCGTTATTATCGTCGTTATTTTGTCATAATCATCGTCGTTAATGTCGTCGTTATTATCGTCATTATCTTCGTTGTTATCGTCATAAATATCATCGTTAATATCGTCGTTATTATTGTCATTATCTTCTTTTTATCGTCGTTATTATCGTCGTTATAATCGTCGTTATTATCGTCGTTAATATCGTCGTTAATATCGTCATTATCATCGTTGTTATCGTCCTTATTATCCTCATAATTATCGTCGTTAATATCATCGTGATTTTGTCATAATCATCGTTGTTATGTCGTTGTTATTATCGTCATTATTTTCGTTGTTATCGTCGTTATTATCCTCATAATTATCGTCGTTAATATCGTCGTTATTTTGTCATAATCATCGTCGTTAATGTCGTCGTTATTATCGTCATTATCTACGTTCTTATCGTCATAAATATCATCGTTAATATCGTCGTTATTATTGTCATTATCTTCTTTTTATCGTCGTTATTATCGTCGTTAATATCGTCGTTATTATCGTCGTTATTATCGTCGTTAATATCGTCGTTAATATCGTCATTATCATCGTTGTTATCGTCCTTATTATCCTCATAATTATCGTCGTTATTATCGTCGTTATAATCGTCGTTATTATCGTCGTTAATATCGTCGTTAATATCGTCATTATCATCGTTGTTATCGTCCTTATTATCCTCATAATTATCGTCGTTAATATCGTCGTGATTTTGTCATAATCATCGTTGTTATGTCGTCGTTATTATCGTCATTATCTTCGTTGTTATCGTCGTTATTATCCTCATAATTATCGTCGTTAATATCGTCGTTATTTTGTCATAATCATCGTCGTTAATGTCGTCGTTATTATCGTCATTATCTACGTTGTTATCGTCATAAATATCATCGTTAATATCGTCGTTATTATTGTCATTATCTTCTTTTTATCGTCGTTATTATCGTCGTTAATATCGTCGTTATTATCGTCGTTATTATCGTCGTTAATATCGTCGTTAATATCGTCATTATCATCGTTATTATCGTCCTTATTATCCCCATAATTATCGTCGTTATTTTGTCATAATCATCGTCGTTAATATCGTCGTTAATATCGTCATTATCATCGTTGTTATCGTCCTTATTATCCTAATAATTATCGTCGTTAATATCGTCGTTATTTTGTCATAATCATCGTCGTTAATGACGTCGTTATTATCGTCATTATCATCGTTGTTATCGTCCTTATCATCCGCATAATTATCGTCGTTAATATCGTCGTTATTTTGTCATAATCATCGTCGTTAATGTCGTCGTTATTATCGTCATTATCTACGTTGTTATCGTCATAAATATCATCGTTAATATCGTCGTTATTATCGTCATTATCTTCTTTTTATCGTCGTTATTATAGTCGTTAATATCGTCGTTATTATCGTCGTTATTATCGTCGTTATTATCGTCGTTATTATCGTCGTTAATATCGTCGTTAATATCGTCATTATCATCGTTGTTATCGTTCTTATTATCCTCATAATTATCGTCGTTAATATCGTCGTTATTTTGTCATAACCATCGTCGTTAATGTCGTCGTTATTATCGTCATTATCTTCGTTGTTATCGTGTTTATAATCCTCATAATTATCGTTTAATATCGTCGTTATTTTGTCATAATCATCGTCGTTAATGTCGTCGTTATTATCGTCATTATCATCGTTGTTATCGTCCTTATCATCCTCATAATTATCGTCGTTAATATCGTCGTTATTTTGTCATAATCATCGTCGTTAATGTCGTCGTTATTATCGTCATTATCTACGTTGTTATCGTCATAAATATCATCGTTAATATCGTCGTTATTATCGTCATTATCTTCTTTTTATCGTCGTTATTATAGTCGTTAATATCGTCGTTATTATCGTCGTTATTATCGTCGTTATTATCGTCGTTAATATCGTCGTTAATATCGTCATTATCATCGTTGTTATCGTTCTTATTATCCTCATAATTATCGTCGTTAATATCGTCGTTATTTTGTCATAATCATCGTCGTTAATGTCGTCGTTATTATCGTCATTATCTTCGTTGTTATCGTGTTTATAATCCTCATAATTATCGTTTAATATCGTCGTTATTTTGTCATAATCATCGTCGTTAATGTCGTCGTTAATATCGTCATTATCATCGTTGTTATCGTCCTTATTATCCTCATAATTATCGTCCTTAATATCGTCGTTATTTTGTCATAATCATCGTCGTTAATGTCGTCGTTATTATCGTCATTATCTACGTTGTTATCGTCATAAATATCATCGTTAATATCGTCGTTATTATTGTAATTATCTTCTTTTTATCGTCGTTATTATCGTCGTTAATATCGTCGTTAATATCGTCATTATCATCGTTGTTATCGTCCTTATTATCCTCATAATTATCGTCGTTAATATCGTCGTTAATATCGTCGTTATTATCGTCGTTATTATCGTCGTTAATATCGTCGTTAATATCGTCATTATCATCGTTGTTATCGTCCTTATTATCCTCATAATTATCGTCGTTAATATCGTCGTTATTTTGTCATAATCATCGTCGTTAATGTCTTCGATATTATCGTCATTATCTTCGTTGTTATCGTCATAAATATCATCGTTAATATCGTCGTTATTATTGTCATTATCTTCTTTTTATTGTCGTTATTATCGTCGTTATAATCGTCGTTATTATAGTCGTTAATATCGTCGTTAATATCGTCATTATCATCGTTGTTATCGTCCTTATTATCCTCATAATTATCGTCGTTAATATCGTCGTTATTTTGTCATAATCATCGTCGTTAATGTCGTCGTTATTATCGTCATTATCTACGTTGTTATCGTCATAAATATCATCGTTAATATCGTCGTTATTATTGTCATTATCTTCTTTTTATCGTCGTTATTATCGTCGTTATAATCGTCGTTATTATCGTCGTTAATATCGTCGTTAATATCGTCATTATCATCGTTGTTATCGTCCTTATTATCCTCATAATTATCGTCGTTAATATCGTCGTGATTTTGTCATAATCATCGTTGTTATGTCGTTGTTATTATCGTCATTATTTTCGTTGTTATCGTCGTTATTATCCTCATAATTATCGTCGTTAATATCGTCGTTATTTTGTCATAATCATCGTCGTTAATGTCGTCGTTATTATCGTCATTATCTACGTTCTTATCGTCATAAATATCATCGTTAATATCGTCGTTATTATTGTCATTATCTTCTTTTTATCGTCGTTTTAATCGTCGTTATTATCGTCGTTAATATTGTCGTTAATATTGTCATTATAATCGTTGTTATCGTCCTTATTATCCTCATAATTATCGTCGTTAATATCGTCGTTAATATCGTCGTTATTATCGTCGTTATTATCGTCGTTAATATCGTCGTTAATATCGTCATTATCATCGTTGTTATCGTTCTTATTATCCTCATAATTATCGTCGTTAATATCGTCGTTATTTTGTCATAACCATCGTCGTTAATGTCGTCGTTATTATCGTCATTATCTTCGTTGTTATCGTGTTTATAATCCTCATAATTATTGTTTAATATCGTCGTTATTTTGTCATAATCATCGTCGTTAATGTCGTCGTTATTATCGTCATTATCATCGTTGTTATCGTCCTTATCATCCTCATAATTATCGTCGTTAATATCGTCGTTATTTTGTCATAATCATCGTCGTAATGTCGTCGTTATTATCGTCATTATCTACGTTGTTATCGTCATAAATATCATCGTTAATATCGTCGTTATTATTGTCATTATCTTCTTTTTATCGTCGTTATTAGCGTCGTTAATATCGTCGTTATTATCGTCGTTATTATCGTCGTTAATATCGTCGTTAATATCGTCATTATCATCGTTGTTATCGTCCTTATTATCCTCATAATTATCGTCCTTAATATCGTCGTTATTTTGTCATAATCATCGTCGTTAATGTCTTCGATATTATCGTCATTATCTTCGTTGTTATCGTCATAAATATCATCGTTAATATCGTCGTTATTATTGTCATTATCTTCTTTTTATTGTCGTTATTATCGTCGTTATAATCGTCGTTATTATAGTCGTTAATATCGTCGTTAATATCGTCATTATCATCGTTGTTATCGTCCTTATTATCCTCATAATTATCGTCGTTATTATCGTCGTTATTTTGTCATAATCATCGTCGTTAATGTCGTCGTTATTATCGTCATTATCTTCGTTGTTATCGTCATAAATATCATCGTTAATATCGTCGTTATTATTGTCATTATCTTCTTTTTATCGTCGTTATTATCGTCGTTATAATCGTCGTTATTATCGTCGTTAATATCGTCGTTAATATCGTCATTATCATCGTTGTTATCGTCCTTATTATCCTCATAATTATCGTCGTTAATATCATCGTGATTTTGTCATAATCATCGTTGTTATGTCGTTGTTATTATCGTCATTATTTTCGTTGTTATCGTCGTTATTATCCTCATAATTATCGTCGTTAATATCGTCGTTATTTTGTCATAATCATCGTCGTTAATGTCGTCGTTATTATCGTCATTATCTACGTTCTTATCGTCATAAATATCATCGTTAATATCGTCGTTATTATTGTCATTATCTTCTTTTTATCGTCGTTATTATCGTCGTTAATATCGTCGTTATTATCGTCGTTATTATCGTCGTTAATATCGTCGTTAATATCGTCATTATCATCGTTGTTATCGTCCTTATTATCCTCATAATTATCGTCGTTATTATCGTCGTTATAATCGTCGTTATTATCGTCGTTAATATCGTCGTTAATATCGTCACTATCATCGTTGTTATCGTCCTTATTATCCTCATAATTATCGTGGTTAATATCGTCGTGATTTTGTCATAATCATCGTTGTAATGTCGTCGTTATTATCGTCATTATCTTCGTTGTTATCGTCCTTATCATCCTCATAATTATCGTCGTTAATATCGTCGTTATTTTGTCATAATCATCGTCGTTAATGTCGTCGTTATTATCGTCATAATCTACGTTGTTATCGTCATAAATATCATCGTTAATATCGTCGTTATTATCGTCATTATCTTCTTTTTATCGTCGTTATTATCGTCGTTAATATCGTCGTTATTATCGTCGTTATTATCGTCGTTAATGTCGTCGTTATTATCGTCATTATCATCGTTGTTATCGTCCTTATCATCCTCATAATTATCGTCGTTAATATCATCGTTATTTTGTCATATTCATCGTCGTTAATGTCGTCGTTATTATCGTCATTATCTACGTTGTTATCGTCATAAATATCATCGTTAATATTGTCGTTATTATTGTTATTATCTTCTTTTTATCGTTGTTATTATCGTCGTTTTAATCGTCGTTATTATCGTCGTTATTATCGTCGTTAATATCGTCGTTAATATCGTCATTATCATCGTTGTTATCGTCCTTAATATCCTCATAATTATCGTCGTTAATAACGTCGTTATTTTGTCATAATCATCGTCGTTAATGTCGTCGTTATTATCGTCATTATCTTAGTTGTTATCGTCGTTATTATCGTCGTTAATATCGTCGTTATTATCGTCGTTATTATCGTCATAATTATCATCGTCATTATCGTCGTTTTTATCATCATAATTATAGTCGTTATTATCGTCGTTAATATCGTCATTGTCATCGTTGTTATCGTCGTTATTATCCTCATAATTATCGTCGTTAATATCGTCGATATTATCGTCATTATCTTCGTTGTTATCGTCGTTATTATCGTCCTTATTATCCTCATAATTATCGTCGTTAATATCGTCGTTATTTTGTCATAATCATCGTTGTTATGTCGTTGTTATTATCGTCATTATCTTCGTTGTTATCGTCGTTATTATCCTCATAATTATCGTCGTTAATATCGTCGTTATTTTGTCATAATCATCGTCGTTAATGTCGTCGTTATTATCGTCATTATCTACGTTGTTATCGTCATAAATATCATCGTTAATATAGTCGTTATTATTGTCATTATCTTCTTTTTATCGTCGTTATTATCGTCGTTAATATTGTCGTTATTATCGTCGTTATTATCGTCGTTAATATCGTCGTTAATATCGTCATTATCATCGTTGTTATCGTCCTTATTATCCTCATAATTATCGTCGTTATTATCGTCGTTATTATCGTCGTTATTATCGTCGTTAATATCGTCGTTAATATCGTCATTATCATCGTTGTTTTCGTCCTTATTATCCTCGTAATTATCGTCGTTAATATCGTCGTGATTTTGTCATAATCATCGTTGTTATGTCGTCGTTATTATCGTCATTATCTTCGTTGTTATCGTCCTTATCATCCTCATAATTATCGTCGTTAATATCGTCGTTATTCTGTCATAATCATCGTCGTTAATGTCGTCGATATTATCGTCATTATCTACGTTGTTATCGTCATAAATATCATCGTTAATATCGTCGTTATTATCGTCATTATCTTCTTTTTATCGTCGTTATTATCGTCGTTAATATCGTCGTTATTATCGTCGTTATTATCGTCGTTAATGTCGTCGTTATTATCGTCATTATCATCGTTGTTATCGTCCTTATCATCCTCATAATTATCGTCGTTAATATCGTCGTTATTTTGTCATAATCAACGTCGTTATTGTCGTCGTTATTATCGTCATTATCTACTTTGTTATCGTCATAAATATCATCCTTAATATCGTCGTTATTATTGTCATTATCTTCTTTTTATCGTCGTTATTATCGTCGTTATAATCGTCGTTATAATCGTCGTTAATATCGTCGTTAATATCGTCATTATCATCGTTGTTATCGTCCTTATTATCCTCATAATTATCGTCGTTAATATCGTCGTGATTTTGTCATAATCATCGTTGTTATGTCGTCGTTATTATCGTCATTATCTTCGTTGTTATCGTCGTTATTATCCTCATAATTATCGTCGTTAATATCGTCGTTATTTTGTCATAATCATCGTCGTTAATGTCGTCGTTATTATCGTCATTATCTACGTTGTTATCGTCATAAATATCATCGTTAATATCGTCGTTATTATTGTCATTATCTTCTTTTTATCGTCGTTATTATCGTCGTTAATATCGTCGTTATTATCGTCGTTATTATCGTCGTTAATATCGTCGTTAATATCGTCATTATCATCGTTGTTATCGTCCTTATTATTCTCATAATTATCGTCGTTAATATCGTCGTTATTTTGTCATAATCATCGTCGTTAATATCGTCGTTAATATCGTCATTATCACCGTTGTTATCGTCCTTATTATCCCATAATTATCGCCGTTAATATCGTCGTTATTTTGTCATAATCATCGTCGTTAATGTCGTCGTTAATATCGTCATTATCATCGTTGTTATCGTCCTTATCATCCTCATAATTATCGTCGTTAATATCGTCGTTATTTTGTCATAATCATCGTCGTTAATGTCGTCGTTATTATCGTCATTATCTACGTTTTTATCGTCATAAATATCATCGTTAATATCGTCGTTATTATTGTCATTATCTTCTTTTTATCGTCGTTATTATCGTCGTTAATATCGTCGTTAATATCGTCATTATCATCGTTGTTATCGTCCTTATTATCCTCATAATTATCGTCGTTAATATCGTCGTTAATATCGTCGTTATTATCGTCGTTATTATCGTCGTTAATATCGTCGTTAATATCGTCATTATCATCGTTGTTATCGTCCTTATTATCCTCATAATTATCGTCGTTAATATCGTCGTTATTTTGTCATAATCATCGTCGTTAATGTCTTCGTTATTATGGTCATTATCTTCGTTGTTATCGTCATAAATATCATCGTTAATATCGTCGTTATTATTGTCATTATCTTCTTTTTATCGTCGTTATTATCGTCGTTAATATCGTCGTTATTATCGTCGTTATTATCGTCGTTAATATCGTCGTTAATATCGTCATTATCATCGTTGTTATCGTCCTTATTATTCTCATAATTATCGTCGTTAATATCGTCGTTATTTTGTCATAATCATCGTCGTTAATATCGTCGTTAATATTGTCATTATCACCGTTGTTATCGTCCTTATTATCCTCATAATTATCGCCGTTAATATCGTCGTTATTTTGTCATAATCATCGTCGTTAATGTCGTCGTTATTATCGTCATTATCATCGTTGTTATCATCCTTATCATCCTCATAATTATCGTCGTTAATATCGTCGTTATTTTGTCATAATCATCGTCGTTAATGTCGTCGTTATTATCGTCATTATCTACGTTGTTATCGTCATAAATATCATCGTTAATATCGTCGTTATTATTGTCATTATCTTCTTTTTATCGTCGTTATTATCGTCGTTAATATCGTCGTTAATATCGTCATTATCATCGTTGTTATCGTCCTTATTATCCTCATAATTATCGTCGTTAATATCGTCGTTAATATCGTCGTTATTATCGTCGTTATTATCGGCGTTAATATCGTCGTTAATATCGTCATTATCATCGTTGTTATCGTCCTTATTATCCTCATAATTATCGTCGTTAATATCGTCGTTATTTTGTCATAATCATCGTCGTTAATGTCTTCGATATTATCGTCATTATCTTCGTTGTTATCGTCATAAATATCATCGTTAATATCGTCGTTATTATTGTCATTATCTTCTTTTTATTGTCGTTATTATCGTCGTTATAATCGTCGTTATTATAGTCGTTAATATCGTCGTTAATATCGTCATTATCATCGTTGTTATCGTCCTTATTATCCTCATAATTATCGTCGTTAATATCGTCGTTATTTTGTCATAATCATCGTCGTTAATGTCGTCGTTATTATCGTCATTATCTTCGTTGTTATCGTCATAAATATCATCGTTAATATCGTCGTTATTATTGTCATTATCTTCTTTTTATCGTCGTTATTATCGTCGTTATAATCGTCGTTATTATCGTCGTTAATATCGTCGTTAAGATCGTCATTATCATCGTTGTTATCGTCCTTATTATCCTCATAATTATCGTCGTTAATATCGTCGTGATTTTGTCATAATCATCGTTGTTATGTCGTCGTTATTATCGTCATTATCTTCGTTGTTATCGTCGTTATTATCCTCATAATTATCGTCGTTAATATCGTCGTTATTTTGTCATAATCATCGTCGTTAATGTCGTCGTTATTATCGTCATTATCTACGTTGTTATCGTCATAAATATCATCGTTAATATCGTCGTTATTATTGTCATTATCTTCTTTTTATCGTCATTATTATCGTCGTTAATATCGTCGTTATTATCGTCGTTATTATCGTCGTTAATATCGTCGTTAATATCGTCATTATCATCGTTGTTATCGTCCTTATTATTCTCATAATTATCGTCGTTAATATCGTCGTTATTTTGTCATAATCATCGTCGTTAATATCGTCGTTAATATCGTCATTATCACCGTTGTTATCGTCCTTATTATCCTCATAATTATCGCCGTTAATATCGTCGTTATTTTGTCATAATCATCGTCGTTAATGTCGTCGTTATTATCGTCATTATCATCGTTGTTATCGTCCTTATCATCCTCATAATTATCGTCGTTAATATCGTCGTTATTTTGTCATAATCATCGTCGTTAATGTCGTCGTTATTATCGTCATTATCTACGTTGTTATCGTCATAAATATCATCGTTAATATCGACGTTATTATTGTCATTATCTTCTTTTTATCGTCGTTATTATCGTCGTTAATATCGTCGTTAATGTCGTCATTATCATCGTTGTTATCGTCCTTATTATCCTCATAATTATCGTCGTTAATATCGTCGTTAATATCGTCGTTATTATCGTCGTTATTATTGTCGTTAATATCGTCGTTAATATCGTCATTATCATCGTTGTTATCGTCCTTATTATCCTCATAATTATCGTCGTTAATATCGTCGTTATTTTGTCATAATCATCGTCGTTAATGTCTTCGTTATTATCGTTATTATCTTCGTTGTTATCGTCATAAATATCATCGTTAATATCGTCGTTATTATTGTCATTATCTTCTTTTTATCGTTGTTATTATCGTCGTTAATATCGTCGTTATTATCGTCGTTATTATCGTCGTTAATATCGTCGTTAATATCGTCATTATCATCGTTGTTATCGTCCTTATTATTCTCATAATTATCGTCGTTAATATCGTCGTTATTTTGTCGTAATCATCGTCGTTAATATCGTCGTTAATATCGTCATTATCACCGTTGTTATCGTCCTTATTATCCTCATAATTATCGCCGTTAATATCGTCGTTATTTTGTCATAATCATCGTCGTTAATGTCGTCGTTATAATCGTCATTATCATCGTTGTTATCATCCTTATCATCCTCATAATTATCGTCGTTAATATCGTCGTTATTTTGTCATAATCATCGTCGTTAATGTCGTCGTTATTATCGTCATTATCTACGTTGTTATCGTCACAAATATCATCGTTAATATCGTCGTTATTATTGTCATTATCTTCTTTTTATCGTCGTTATTATCGTCGTTAATATCGTCGTTAATATCGTCATTATCATCGTTGTTATCGTCCTTATTATCCTCATAATTATCGTCGTTAATATCGTCGTTAATATCGTCGTTATTATCGTCGTTATTATCGTCGTTAATATCGTCGTTAATATCGTCATTATCATCGTTGTTATCGTCCTTATTATCCTCATAATTATCGTCGTTAATATCGTCGTTATTTTGTCATAATCATCGTCGTTAATGTCTTCGATATTATCGTCATTATCTTCGTTGTTATCGTCATAAATATCATCGTTAATATCGTCGTTATTATTGTCATTATCTTCTTTTTATTGTCGTTATTATCGTCGTTATAATCGTCGTTATTATAGTCGTTAATATCGTCGTTAATATCGTCATTATCATCGTTGTTATCGTCCTTATTATCCTCATAATTATCGTCGTTAATATCGTCGTTATTTTGTCATAATCATCGTCGTTAATGTCGTCGTTATTATCGTCATTATCTTCGTTGTTATCGTCATAAATATCATCGTTAATATCGTCGTTATTATTGTCATTATCTTCTTTTTATCGTCGTTATTATCGTCGTTATAATCGTCGTTATTATCGTCGTTAATATCGTCGTTAATATCGTCATTATCATCGTTGTTATCGTCCTTATTATCCTCATAATTATCGTCGTTAATATCGTCGTGATTTTGTCATAATCATCGTTGTTATGTCGTTGTTATTATCGTCATTATTTTCGTTGTTATCGTCGTTATTATCCTCATAATTATCGTCGTTAATATCGTCTTTATTTTGTCATAATCATCGTCGTTAATGTCGTCGTTATTATCGTCATTATCTACGTTCTTATCGTCATAAATATCATCGTTAATATCGTCGTTATTATTGTCATTATCTTCTTTTTATCGTCGTTATTATCGTCGTTAATATCGTCGTTATTATCGTCGTTATTATCGTCGTTAATATCGTCGTTAATATCGTCATTATCATCGTTGTTATCGTCCTTATTATCCTCATAATTATCGTCGTTATTATCGTCGTTATAATCGTCGTTATTATCGTCGTTAATATCGTCGTTAATATCGTCACTATCATCGTTGTTATCGTCCTTATTATCCTCATAATTATCGTGGTTAATATCGTCGTGATTTTGTCATAATCATCGTTGTAATGTCGTCGTTATTATCGTCATTATCTTCGTTGTTATCGTCCTTATCATCCTCATAATTATCGTCGTTAATATCGTCGTTATTTTGTCATAATCATCGTCGTTAATGTCGTCGTTATTATCGTCATAATCTACGTTGTTATCGTCATAAATATCATCGTTAATATCGTCGTTATTATCGTCATTATCTTCTTTTTATCGTCGTTATTATCGTCGTTAATATCGTCGTTATTATCGTCGTTATTATCGTCGTTAATGTCGTCGTTATTATCGTCATTATCATCGTTGTTATCGTCCTTATCATCCTCATAATTATCGTCGTTAATATCATCGTTATTTTGTCATATTCATCGTCGTTAATGTCGTCGTTATTATCGTCATTATCTACGTTGTTATCGTCATAAATATCATCGTTAATATTGTCGTTATTATTGTTATTATCTTCTTTTTATCGTTGTTATTATCGTCGTTTTAATCGTCGTTATTATCGTCGTTAATATTGTCGTTAATATTGTCATTATAATCGTTGTTATCGTCCTTATTATCCTCATAATTATCGTCGTTAATATCGTCGTTAATATCGTCGTTATTATCGTCGTTATTATCGTCGTTAATATCGTCGTTAATATCGTCATTATCATCGTTGTTATCGTTCTTATTATCCTCATAATTATCGTCGTTAATATCGTCGTTATTTTGTCATAACCATCGTCGTTAATGTCGTCGTTATTATCGTCATTATCTTCGTTGTTGTCGTGTTTATAATCCTCATAATTATTGTTTAATATCGTCGTTATTTTGTCATAAACATCGTCGTTAATGTCGTCGTTATTATCGTCATTATCATCGTTGTTATCGTCCTTAACATCCTCATAATTATCGTCGTTAATATCGTCGTTATTTTGTCATAATCATCGTCGTAATGTCGTCGTTATTATCGCCATTATCTACGTTGTTATCGTCATAAATATCATCGTTAATATCGTCGTTATTATTGTCATTATCTTCTTTTTATCGTCGTTATTATCGTCGTTAATATCGTCGTTATTATCGTCGTTATTATCGTCGTTAATATCGTCGTTAATATCGTCATTATCATCGTTGTTATCGTCCTTATTATCCTCATAATTATCGTCCTTAATATCGTCGTTATTTTGTCATAATCATCGTCGTTAATGTCGTCGTTATTATCGTCATTATCTTCGTTGTTATCGTCATAAATATCATCGTTAATATCGTCGTTATTATTGTCATTATCTTCTTTTTATCGTCGTTATTATCGTCGTTATAATCGTCGTTATTATCGTCGTTAATATCGTCGTTAATATCGTCATTATCATCGTTGTTATCGTCCTTATTATCCTCATAATTATCGTCGTTAATATCGTCGTGATTTTGTCATAATCATCGTTGTTATGTCGTCGTTATTATCGTCATTATCTTCGTTGTTATCGTCGTTATTATCCTCATAATTATCGTCGTTAATATCGTCGTTATTTTGTCATAATCATCGTCGTTAATGTCGTCGTTATTATCGTCATTATCTACGTTGTTATCGTCATAAATATCATCGTTAATATCGTCGTTATTATTGTCATTATCTTCTTTTTATCGTCGTTATTATCGTCGTTAATATCGTCGTTATTATCGTCGTTATTATCGTCGTTAATATCGTCGTTAATATCGTCATTATCATCGTTGTTATCGTCCTTATTATCCCCATAATTATCGTCGTTATTTTGTCATAATCATCGTCGTTAATATCGTCGTTAATATCGTCATTATCATCGTTGTTATCGTCCTTATTATCCTAATAATTATCGTCGTTAATATCGTCGTTATTTTGTCATAATCATCGTCGTTAATGACGTCGTTATTATCGTCATTATCATCGTTGTTATCGTCCTTATCATCCGCATAATTATCGTCGTTAATATCGTCGTTATTTTGTCATAATCATCGTCGTTAATGTCGTCGTTATTATCGTCATTATCTACGTTGTTATCGTCATAAATATCATCGTTAATATCGTCGTTATTATCGTCATTATCTTCTTTTTATCGTCGTTATTATAGTCGTTAATATCGTCGTTATTATCGTCGTTATTATCGTCGTTATTATCGTCGTTAATATCGTCGTTAATATCGTCATTATCTACGTTGTTATCGTCATAAATATCATCGTTAATATCGTCGTTATTATCGTCATTATCTTCTTTTTATCGTCGTTATTATAGTCGTTAATATCGTCGTTATTATCGTCGTTATTATCGTCGTTATTATCGTCGTTAATATCGTCGTTAATATCGTCATTGTCATCGTTGTTATCGTTCTTATTATCCTCATAATTATCGTCGTTAATATCGTCGTTATTTTGTCATAACCATCGTCGTTAATGTCGTCGTTATTATCGTCATTATCTTCGTTGTTATCGTGTTTATAATCCTCATAATTATCGTTTAATATCGTCGTTATTTTGTCATAATCATCGTCGTTAATGTCGTCGTTAATATCGTCATTATCATCGTTGTTATCGTCCTTATTATCCTCATAATTATCGTCCTTAATATCGTCGTTATTTTGTCATAATCATCGTCGTTAATGTCGTCGTTATTATCGTCATTATCTACGTTGTTATCGTCATAAATATCATCGTTAATATCGTCGTTATTATTGTCATTATCTTCTTTTTATCGTCGTTATTATCGTCGTTAATATCGTCGTTAATATCGTCATTATCATCGTTGTTATCGCCCTTATTATCCTCATAATTATCGTCGTTAATATCGTCGTTAATATCGTCGTTATTATCGTCGTTATTATCGTCGTTAATATCGTCGTTAATATCGTCATTATCATCGTTGTTATCGTCCTTATTATCCTCATAATTATCGTCGTTAATATCGTCGTTATTTTGTCATAATCATCGTCGTTAATGTCTTCGATATTATCGTCATTATCTTCGTTGTTATCGTCATAAATATCATCGTTAATATCGTCGTTATTATTGTCATTATCTTCTTTTTATTGTCGTTATTATCGTCGTTATAATCGTCGTTATTATAGTCGTTAATATCGTCGTTAATATCGTCATTATCATCGTTGTTATCGTCCTTATTATCCTCATAATTATCGTCGTTAATATCGTCGTTATTTTGTCATAATCATCGTCGTTAATGTCGTCGTTATTATCGTCATTATCTTCGTTGTTATCGTCATAAATATCATCGTTAATATCGTCGTTATTATTGTCATTATCTTCTTTTTATCGTCGTTATTATCGTCGTTATAATCGTCGTTATTATCGTCGTTAATATCGTCGTTAATATCGTCATTATCATCGTTGTTATCGTCCTTATTATCCTCATAATTATCGTCGTTAATATCGTCGTGATTTTGTCATAATCATCGTTGTTATGTCGTTGTTATTATCGTCGTTATTTTCGTTGTTATCGTCGTTATTATCCTCATAATTATCGTCGTTAATATCGTCGTTATTTTGTCATAATCATCGTCGTTAATGTCGTCGTTATTATCGTCATTATCTACGTTCTTATCGTCATAAATATCATCGTTAATATCGTCGTTATTATTGTCATTATCTTCTTTTTATCGTCGTTATTATCGTCGTTAATATCGTCGTTATTATCGTCGTTATTATCGTCGTTAATATCGTCGTTAATATCGTCATTATCATCGTTGTTATCGTCCTTATTATCCTCATAATTATCGTCGTTATTATCGTCGTTATTATCGTCGTTATTATCGTCGTTAATATCGTCGTTAATATCGTCACTATCATCGTTGTTATCGTCCTTATTATCCTCATAATTATCGTGGTTAATATCGTCGTGATTTTGTCATAATCATCGTTGTAATGTCGTCGTTATTATCGTCATTATCTTCGTTGTTATCGTCCTTATCATCCTCATAATTATCGTCGTTAATATCGTCGTTATTTTGTCATAATCATCGTCGTAATGTCGTCGTTATTATCGTCATTATCTACGTTGTTATCGTCATAAATATCATCGTTAATATCGTCGTTATTATTGTCATTATCTTCTTTTTATCGTCGTTATTATCGTCGTTAATATCGTCGTTATTATCGTCGTTATTATCGTCGTTAATATCGTCGTTAATATCGTCATTATCATCGTTGTTATCGTCCTTATTATCCTCATAATTATCGTCCTTAATATCGTCGTTATTTTGTCATAATCATCGTCGTTAATGTCGTCGTTATTATCGTCATTATCTTCGTTGTTATCGTCATAAATATCATCGTTAATATCGTCGTTATTATTGTCATTATCTTCTTTTTATCGTCGTTATTATCGTCGTTATAATCGTCGTTATTATCGTCGTTAATATCGTCGTTAATATCGTCATTATCATCGTTGTTATCGTCCTTATTATCCTCATAATTATCGTCGTTAATATCGTCGTGATTTTGTCATAATCATCGTTGTTATGTCGTCGTTATTATCGTCATTATCTTCGTTGTTATCGTCGTTATTATCCTCATAATTATCGTCGTTAATATCGTCGTTATTTTGTCATAATCATCGTCGTTAATGTCGTCGTTATTATCGTCATTATCTACGTTGTTATCGTCATAAATATCATCGTTAATATCGTCGTTATTATTGTCATTATCTTCTTTTTATCGTCGTTATTATCGTCGTTAATATCGTCGTTATTATCGTCGTTATTATCGTCGTTAATATCGTCGTTAATATCGTCATTATCATCGTTATTATCGTCCTTATTATCCCCATAATTATCGTCGTTATTTTGTCATAATCATCGTCGTTAATATCGTCGTTAATATCGTCATTATCATCGTTGTTATCGTCCTTATTATCCTCATAATTATCGTCGTTAATATCGTCGTTATTTTGTCATAATCATCGTCGTTAATGACGTCGTTATTATCGTCATTATCATCGTTGTTATCGTCCTTATCATCCGCATAATTATCGTCGTTAATATCGTCGTTATTTTGTCATAATCATCGTCGTTAATGTCGTCGTTATTATCGTCATTATCTACGTTGTTATCGTCATAAATATCATCGTTAATATCGTCGTTATTATCGTCATTATCTTCTTTTTATCGTCGTTATTATAGTCGTTAATATCGTCGTTATTATCGTCGTTATTATCGTCGTTATTATCGTCGTTAATATCGTCGTTAATATCGTCATTATCATCGTTGTTATCGTTCTTATTATCCTCATAATTATCGTCGTTAATATCGTCGTTATTTTGTCATAACCATCGTCGTTAATGTCGTCGTTATTATCGTCATTATCTTCGTTGTTATCGTGTTTATAATCCTCATAATTATCGTTTAATATCGTCGTTATTTTGTCATAATCATCGTCGTTAATGTCGTCGTTATTATCGTCATTATCATCGTTGTTATCGTCCTTATCATCCTCATAATTATCGTCGTTAATATCGTCGTTATTTTGTCATAATCATCGTCGTTAATGTCGTCGTTATTATCGTCATTATCTACGTTGTTATCGTCATAAATATCATCGTTAATATCGTCGTTATTATCGTCATTATCTTCTTTTTATCGTCGTTATTATAGTCGTTAATATCGTCGTTATTATCGTCGTTATTATCGTCGTTATTATCGTCGTTAATATCGTCGTTAATATCGTCATTATCATCGTTGTTATCGTTCTTATTATCCTCATAATTATCGTCGTTAATATCGTCGTTATTTTGTCATAATCATCGTCGTTAATGTCGTCGTTATTATCGTCATTATCTTCGTTGTTATCGTGTTTATTATCCTCATAATTATCGTTTAATATCGTCGTTATTTTGTCATAATCATCGTCGTTAATGTCGTCGTTAATATCGTCATTATCATCGTTGTTATCGTCCTTATTATCCTCATAATTATCGTCCTTAATATCGTCGTTATTTTGTCATAATCATCGTCGTTAATGTCGTCGTTATTATCGTCATTATCTACGTTGTTATCGTCATAAATATCATCGTTAATATCGTCGTTATTATTGTAATTATCTTCTTTTTATCGTCGTTATTATCGTCGTTAATATCGTCGTTAATATCGTCATTATCATCGTTGTTATCGTCCTTATTATCCTCATAATTATCGTCGTTAATATCGTCGTTAATATCGTCGTTATTATCGTCGTTATTATCGTCGTTAATATCGTCGTTAATATCGTCATTATCATCGTTGTTATCGTCCTTATTATCCTCATAATTATCGTCGTTAATATCGTCGTTATTTTGTCATAATCATCGTCGTTAATGTCTTCGATATTATCGTCATTATCTTCGTTGTTATCGTCATAAATATCATCGTTAATATCGTCGTTATTATTGTCATTATCTTCTTTTTATTGTCGTTATTATCGTCGTTATAATCGTCGTTATTATAGTCGTTAATATCGTCGTTAATATCGTCATTATCATCGTTGTTATCGTCCTTATTATCCTCATAATTATCGTCGTTAATATCGTCGTTATTTTGTCATAATCATCGTCGTTAATGTCGTCGTTATTATCGTCATTATCTTCGTTGTTATCGTCATAAATATCATCGTTAATATCGTCGTTATTATTGTCATTATCTTCTTTTTATCGTCGTTATTATCGTCGTTATAATCGTCGTTATTATCGTCGTTAATATCGTCGTTAATATCGTCATTATCATCGTTGTTATCGTCCTTATTATCCTCATAATTATCGTCGTTAATATCGTCGTGATTTTGTCATAATCATCGTTGTTATGTCGTTGTTATTATCGTCATTATTTTCGTTGTTATCGTCGTTATTATCCTCATAATTATCGTCGTTAATATCGTCGTTATTTTGTCATAATCATCGTCGTTAATGTCGTCGTTATTATCGTCATTATCTACGTTCTTATCGTCATAAATATCATCGTTAATATCGTCGTTATTATTGTCATTATCTTCTTTTTATCGTCGTTTTAATCGTCGTTATTATCGTCGTTAATATTGTCGTTAATATTGTCATTATAATCGTTGTTATCGTCCTTATTATCCTCATAATTATCGTCGTTAATATCGTCGTTAATATCGTCGTTATTATCGTCGTTATTATCGTCGTTAATATCGTCGTTAATATCGTCATTATCATCGTTGTTATCGTTCTTATTATCCTCATAATTATCGTCGTTAATATCGTCGTTATTTTGTCATAACCATCGTCGTTAATGTCGTCGTTATTATCGTCATTATCTTCGTTGTTATCGTGTTTATAATCCTCATAATTATTGTTTAATATCGTCGTTATTTTGTCATAATCATCGTCGTTAATGTCGTCGTTATTATCGTCATTATCATCGTTGTTATCGTCCTTATCATCCTCATAATTATCGTCGTTAATATCGTCGTTATTTTGTCATAATCATCGTCGTAATGTCGTCGTTATTATCGTCATTATCTACGTTGTTATCGTCATAAATATCATCGTTAATATCGTCGTTATTATTGTCATTATCTTCTTTTTATCGTCGTTATTATCGTCGTTAATATCGTCGTTATTATCGTCGTTATTATCGTCGTTAATATCGTCGTTAATATCGTCATTATCATCGTTGTTATCGTCCTTATTATCCTCATAATTATCGTCCTTAATATCGTCGTTATTTTGTCATAATCATCGTCGTTAATGTCGTCGTTATTATCGTCATTATCTTCGTTGTTATCGTCATAAATATCATCGTTAATATCGTCGTTATTATTGTCATTATCTTCTTTTTATCGTCGTTATTATCGTCGTTATAATCGTCGTTATTATCGTCGTTAATATCGTCGTTAATATCGTCATTATCATCGTTGTTATCGTCCTTATTATCCTCATAATTATCGTCGTTAATATCGTCGTGATTTTGTCATAATCATCGTTGTTATGTCGTCGTTATTATCGTCATTATCTTCGTTGTTATCGTCGTTATTATCCTCATAATTATCGTCGTTAATATCGTCGTTATTTTGTCATAATCATCGTCGTTAATGTCGTCGTTATTATCGTCATTATCTACGTTGTTATCGTCATAAATATCATCGTTAATATCGTCGTTATTATCGTCATTATCTTCTTTTTATCGTCGTTATTATCGTCGTTAATATCGTCGTTATTATCGTCGTTATTATCGTCGTTAATATCGTCGTTATTATCGTCATTATCATCGTTGTTATCGTCCTTATCATCCTCATAATTATCGTCGTTAATATCATCGTTATTTTGTCATATTCATCGTCGTTAATGTCGTCGTTATTATCGTCATTATCTACGTTGTTATCGTCATAAATATCATCGTTAATATTGTCGTAATTATTGTTATTATCTTCTTTTTATCGTTGTTATTATCGTCGTTTTAATCGTCGTTATTATCGTCGTTAATATTGTCGTTAATATTGTCATTATAATCGTTGTTATCGTCCTTATTATCCTCATAATTATCGTCGTTAATATCGTCGTTAATATCGTCGTTATTATCGTCGTTATTATCGTCGTTAATATCGTCGTTATTATCGTCATTATCATCGTTGTTATCATCCTTGTCATCCTCATAATTATCGTCGTTAATATCGTCGTTATTTTGTCATAATCATCGTCGTTAATGTCGTCGTTATTATCGTCATTATCTACGTTGTTATCGTCATAAATATCATCGTTAATATCGTCGTTATTATTGTCATTATCTTCTTTTTATCGTCGTTATTATCGTCGTTAATATCGTCGTTAATATCGTCATTATCATCGTTGTTATCGTCCTTATTATCCTCATAATTATCGTCGTTAATATCGTCGTTAATATCGTCGTTATTATCGTCGTTATTATCGTCGTTAATATCGTCGTTAATATCGTCATTATCATCGTTGTTATCGTCCTTATTATCCTCATAATTATCGTCGTTAATATCGTCGTTATTTTGTCATAATCATCGTCGTTAATGTCTTCGATATTATCGTCATTATCTTCGTTGTTATCGTCATAAATATCATCGTTAATATCGTCGTTATTATTGTCATTATCTTCTTTTTATTGTCGTTATTATCGTCGTTATAATCGTCGTTATTATAGTCGTTAATATCGTCGTTAATATCGTCATTATCATCGTTGTTATCGTCCTTATTATCCTCATAATTATCGTCGTTATTATCGTCGTTATTTTGTCATAATCATCGTCGTTAATGTCGTCGTTATTATCGTCATTATCTTCGTTGTTATCGTCATAAATATCATCGTTAATATCGTCGTTATTATTGTCATTATCTTCTTTTTATCGTCGTTATTATCGTCGTTATAATCGTCGTTATTATCGTCGTTAATATCGTCGTTAATATCGTCATTATCATCGTTGTTATCGTCCTTATTATCCTCATAATTATCGTCGTTAATATCATCGTGATTTTGTCATAATCATCGTTGTTATGTCGTTGTTATTATCGTCATTATTTTCGTTGTTATCGTCGTTATTATCCTCATAATTATCGTCGTTAATATCGTCGTTATTTTGTCATAATCATCGTCGTTAATGTCGTCGTTATTATCGTCATTATCTACGTTCTTATCGTCATAAATATCATCGTTAATATCGTCGTTATTATTGTCATTATCTTCTTTTTATCGTCGTTATTATCGTCGTTAATATCGTCGTTATTATCGTCGTTATTATCGTCGTTAATATCGTCGTTAATATCGTCATTATCATCGTTGTTATCGTCCTTATTATCCTCATAATTATCGTCGTTATTATCGTCGTTATTATCGTCGTTATTATCGTCGTTAATATCGTCGTTAATATCGTCACTATCATCGTTGTTATCGTCCTTATTATCCTCATAATTATCGTGGTTAATATCGTCGTGATTTTGTCATAATCATCGTTGTAATGTCGTCGTTATTATCGTCATTATCTTCGTTGTTATCGTCCTTATCATCCTCATAATTATCGTCGTTAATATCGTCGTTATTTTGTCATAATCATCGTCGTTAATGTCGTCGTTATTATCGTCATAATCTACGTTGTTATCGTCATAAATATCATCGTTAATATCGTCGTTATTATCGTCATTATCTTCTTTTTATCGTCGTTATTATCGTCGTTAATATCGTCGTTATTATCGTCGTTATTATCGTCGTTAATGTCGTCGTTATTATCGTCATTATCATCGTTGTTATCGTCCTTATCATCCTCATAATTATCGTCGTTAATATCATCGTTATTTTGTCATATTCATCGTCGTTAATGTCGTCGTTATTATCGTCATTATCTACGTTGTTATCGTCATAAATATCATCGTTAATATTGTCGTTATTATTGTTATTATCTTCTTTTTATCGTTGTTATTATCGTCGTTTTAATCGTCGTTATTATCGTCGTTATTATCGTCGTTAATATCGTCGTTAATATCGTCATTATCATCGTTGTTATCGTCCTTAATATCCTCATAATTATCGTCGTTAATAACGTCGTTATTTTGTCATAATCATCGTCGTTAATGTCGTCGTTATTATCGTCATTATCTTAGTTGTTATCGTCGTTAATATCGTCGATATTATCGTCATTATCTTCGTTGTTATCGTCGTTATTATCGTCGTTATTATCCTCATAATTATCGTCGTTAATATCGTCGTTATTTTGTCATAATCATCGTCGTTAATGTCGTCGTTATTATCGTCATTATCATCGTTGTTATCGTCCTTATCATCCTCATAATTATCGTCGTTAATATCGTCGTTATTTTGTCATAATCATCGTCGTTAATGTCGTCGTTATTATCGTCATTATCTACGTTGTTATCGTCATAAATATCCTCGTTAATATCGTCGTTATTATTGTCATTATCTTCTTTTTATCGTCGTTATTATCGTCGTTATAATCGTCGTTAATATCGTCGTTAATATCGTCATTATCATCGTTGTTATCGTCCTTATTATCCCCATAATTATCGTCGTTAATATCGTCGTGATTTTGTTATAATCATCGTTGTTATGTCGTCGTTATTATCGTCATTATCTACGTTGTTATCGTCATAAATATCATCGTTAATATCGTCGTTATTATTGTCATTATCTTCTTTTTATCGTCGTTATTATCGTCGTTAATATCGTCGTAAACATCGTCGCTATTATCGTCGTTAATATCGTCGTTAATATCGTCATTATCATCGTTGTTATCGTTCTTATTATCCTCATAATTATCGTCGTTAATATCGTCGTTATTTTGTCATAATCATCGTCGTTAATGTCGTCGTTATTATCGTCATTATCTTCGTTGTTATCGTGTTTATTATCCTCATAATTATCGTTTAATATCGTCGTTATTTTGTCATAATCATCGTCGTTAATGTCGTCGTTATTATCGTCATTATCTACGTTGTTATCGTCATAAATATCATCGTTAATATCGTCGTTATTATTGTCATTATCTTCTTTTTATCGTCGTTATTATCGTCGTTAATATCGTCGTTATTATCGTCGTTATTATCGTCGTTAATATCGTCGTTAATATCGTCATTATCATCGTTGTTATCGTCCTTATTATCCTCATAATTATCGTCGTTAATATCGTCGTTATTTTCTCATAATCATCGTCGTTAATGTCGTCGTTATTATAGTCATTATCTTCGTTGTTATCGTCGTTATTATCGTCGTTAATATCGTCGTTATAATCGTCGTTATTATCGTCGTTATTATCGTTGTTAATATCGTCGTTAATATCGTCGTTAATATCGTCATTATCATCGTTGTTATCGTGCTTATTATCCTCATAATTATCGTCGTTAATATCGTCGTTATTTTGTCATAAACATCGTCGTTAATGTCGTCGATATTATCGTCATTATCTTCGTTGTTATCGTCATAAATATCATCGTTAATATCGTCGTTATTATTGTCATTATCTTCTTTTTATCGTCGTTATTATCGTCGTTAATATCGTCGTTATTATCGTCGTTATTATCGTCGTTAATATCGTCGTTAATATCGTCATTATCATCGTTGTTATCGTCCTTATTATCCTCATAATTATCGTCGTTAATATCGTCGTTATTTTCTCATAATCATCGTCGTTAATGTCGTCGTTATTATAGTCATTATCTTCGTTGTTATCGTCGTTATTATCGTCGTTAATATCGTCGTTATAATCGTCGTTATTATCGTCTTTATTATCGTTGTTAATATCGTCGTTAATATCGTCATTATCATCGTTGTTATCGTCCTTATTATCCTCGTAATTATCGTCGTTAATATCTTCGTGATTTTGTCATAATCATCGTTGTTATGTCGTCGTTATTATCGTCATTATCTTCGTTGTTATCGTCGTTATTATCCTCATATTTATCGTCGTTAATATCGTCGTTATTTTGTCATAATCATCGACGTTAATGTCGTCGTTTTTATCGTCATTATCTACGTTGTTATCGTCATAAATATCATCGTTAATATCGTCGTTATTATTGTCATTATCTTCTTTTTATCGTCGTTATTATCGTCGTTAATATCGTCGTTATTATCGTCGTTATTATCGTCGTTAATAACGTCGTTTATGTCGTCATTATCATCGTTGTTATCGTCCTTAATATCCTCATAATTATCGTCGTTAATATCGTCGTTATTTTGTCATAATCATCGTCGTTAATGTCGTCGTTATTATCGTCATTATCTTCGTTGTTATCTTCGTTATTATCGTCGTTAATATCGTCGTTATTATCGTCATAATTATCATCGTCATTATGGTCGTTTTTATCATCATAATTATAGTCGTTATTATCGTCGTTAATATCGTCATTGTCATCGTTGTTATCGTCGTTATTATCCCCATAATTATCGTCGTTAATATCGTCGATATTATCGTCATTATCTTCGTTGTTATCGTCGTTATTATCGTCGTTATTATCCTCATAATTATCGTCGTTAATATCGTCGTTATTTTGTCATAATCATCGTCGTTAATGTCGTCGTTATTATCGTCATTATCATCGTTGTTATCGTCCTTATCATCCTCATAATTATCGTCGTTAATATCGTCGTTATTTTGTCATAATCATCGTCGTTAATGTCGTCGTTATTATCGTCATTATCTACGTTGTTATCGTCATAAATATCATCGTTAATATCGTCGTTATTATTGTCATTATCTTCTTTTTATCGTCGTTATTATCGTCGTTATAATCGTCGTTATAATCGTCGTTAATATCGTCGTTAATATCGTCATTATCATCGTTGTTATCGTCCTTATTATCCTCATAATTATCGTCGTTAATATCGTCGTGATTTTGTCATAATCATCGTTGTTATGTCGTCGTTATTATCGTCATTATCTTCGTTGTTATCGTCGTTATTATCCTCATAATTATCGTCATTAATATCGTCGTTATTTTGTCATAATCATCGTCGTTAATGTCGTCGTTATTGTGGTCATTATCTACGTTGTTATCGTCATAAATATCATCGTTAATATCGTCGTTATTATTGTCATTATCTTCTTTTTATCGTCGTTATTATCGTCGTTAATATCGTCGTTATTATCGTCGTTATTATCGTCGTTAATATCGTCGTTAATATCGTCATTATCATCGTTGTTATCGTCCTTATTATTCTCATAATTATCGTCGTTAATATCGTCGTTATTTTGTCATAATCATCGTCGTTAATATCGTCGTTAATATCGTCATTATCACCGTTGTTATCGTCCTTATTATCCTCATAATTATCGCCGTTAATATCGTCGTTATTTTGTCATAATCATCGTCGTTAATGTCGTCGTTATTATCGTCATTATCATCGTTGTTATCGTCCTTATTATCCTCATAATTATCGTCGTTAATATCGTCGTTAATATCGTCGTTATTATCGTCGTTATTATCGTCGTTAATATCGTCGTTAATATCGTCATTATCATCGTTGTTATCGTCCTTATTATCCTCATAAATATCGTCGTTAATATCGTCGTTATTTTGTCATAATCATCGTCGTTAATGTCGTCGTTATTATCGTCATTATCTTCGTTGTTATCGGCATAAATATCATCGTTAATGTCGTCGTTATTATTGTCATTATCTTCTTTTTATTGTCGTTATTATCGTCGTTATAATCGTCGTTATTATCGTCGTTAATATCGTCGTTAATATCGTCATTATCATCGTTGTTATCGTCCTTATTATCCTCATAATTATCGTCGTTAATATCGTCGTTATTTTGTCATAATCATCGTCGTTAATGTCGTCGTTATTATCGTCATTATCTTCGTTGTTATCGTCATAAATATCATCGTTAATATCGTCGTTATTATTGTCATTATCTTCTTTTTATCGTCGTTATTATCGTCGTTATAATCGTCGTTATTATCGTCGTTAATATCGTCGTTAATATCGTCATTATCATCGTTGTTATCGTCCTTATTATCCTCATAATTATCGTCGTTAATATCGTCGTGATTTTGTCATAATCATCGTTGTTATGTCGTCGTTATTATCGTCATTATCTTCGTTGTTATCGTCGTTATTATCCTCATAATTATCGTCATTAATATCGTCGTTATTTTGTCATAATCATCGTCGTTAATGTCGTCGTTATTGTGGTCATTATCTACGTTGTTATCGTCATAAATATCATCGTTAATATCGTCGTTATTATTGTCATTATCTTCTTTTTATCGTCGTTATTATCGTCGTTAATATCGTCGTTATTATCGTCGTTATTATCGTCGTTAATATCGTCGTTATTATCGTCATTATCATCGTTGTTATCGTCCTTATTATTCTCATAATTATCGTCGTTAATATCGTCGTTATTTTGTCATAATCATCGTCGTTAATATCGTCGTTAATATCGTCATTATCACCGTTGTTATCGTCCTTATTATCCTCATAATTATCGCCGTTAATATCGTCGTTATTTTGTCATAATCATCGTCGTTAATGTCGTCGTTATTATCGTCATTATCATCGTTGTTATCGTCCTTATTATCCTCATAATTATCGTCGTTAATATCGTCGTTAATATCGTCGTTATTATCGTCGTTATTATCGTCGTTAATATCGTCGTTAATATCGTCATTATCATCGTTGTTATCGTCCTTATTATCCTCATAATTATCGTCGTTAATATCGTCGTTAATATCGTCGTTATTATCGTCGTTATTATCGTCGTTAATATCGTCGTTAATATCGTCATTATCATCGTTGTTATCGTCCTTATTATCCTCATAATTATCGTCGTTAATATCGTCGTTATTTTGTCATAATCATCGTCGTTAATGTCGTCGTTATTATCGTCATTATCTTCGTTGTTATCGTCATAAATATCATCGTTAATATCGTCGTTATTATTGTCATTATCTTCTTTTTATCGTCGTTATTATCGTCGTTAATATCGTCGTTATTATCGTCGTTATTATCGTCGTTAATAACGTCGTTAATATCGTCATTATCATCGTTGTTATCGTCCTTAATATCCTCATAATTATCGTCGTTAATATCGTCGTTATTTTGTCATAATCATCGTCGTTAATGTCGTCGTTATTATCGTCATTATCTTCGTTGTTATCTTCGTTATTATCGTCGTTAATATCGTCGTTATTATCGTCATAATTATCATCGTCATTATGGTCGTTTTTATCATCATAATTATAGTCGTTATTATCGTCGTTAATATCGTCATTGTCATCGTTGTTATCGTCGTTATTATCCCCATAATTATCGTCGTTAATATCGTCGATATTATCGTCATTATCTTCGTTGTTATCGTCGTTATTATCGTCGTTATTATCCTCATAATTATCGTCGTTAATATCGTCGTTATTTTGTCATAATCATCGTCGTTAATGTCGTCGTTATTGTGGTCATTATCTACGTTGTTATCGTCATAAATATCATCGTTAATATCGTCGTTATTATTGTCATTATCTTCTTTTTATCGTCGTTATTATCGTCGTTATAATCGTCGTTATAATCGTCGTTAATATCGTCGTTAATATCGTCATTATCATCGTTGTTATCGTCCTTATTATCCTCATAATTATCGTCGTTAATATCGTCGTGATTTTGTCATAATCATCGTTGTTATGTCGTCGTTATTATCGTCATTATCTTCGTTGTTATCGTCGTTATTATCCTCATAATTATCGTCATTAATATCGTCGTTATTTTGTCATAATCATCGTCGTTAATGTCGTCGTTATTGTGGTCATTATCTACGTTGTTATCGTCATAAATATCATCGTTAATATCGTCGTTATTATTGTCATTATCTTCTTTTTATCGTCGTTATTATCGTCGTTAATATCGTCGTTATTATCGTCGTTATTATCGTCGTTAATATCGTCGTTAATATCGTCATTATCATCGTTGTTATCGTCTTTATTATTCTCATAATTATCGTCGTTAATATCGTCGTTATTTTGTCATAATCATCGTCGTTAATATCGTCGTTAATATCGTCATTATCACCGTTGTTATCGTCCTTATTATCCTCATAATTATCGCCGTTAATATCGTCGTTATTTTGTCATAATCATCGTCGTTAATGTCGTCGTTATTATCGTCATTATCATCGTTGTTATCGTCCTTATTATCCTCATAATTATCGTCGTTAATATCGTCGTTAATATCGTCGTTATTATCGTCGTTATTATCGTCGTTAATATCGTCGTTAATATCGTCATTATCATCGTTGTTATCGTCCTTATTATCCTCATAATTATCGTCGTTAATATCGTCGTTATTTTGTCATAATCATCGTCGTTAATGTCGTCGTTATTATCGTCATTATCTTCGTTGTTATCGGCATAAATATCATCGTTAATGTCGTCGTTATTATTGTCATTATCTTCTTTTTATTGTCGTTATTATCGTCGTTATAATCGTCGTTATTATCGTCGTTAATATCGTCGTTAATATCGTCATTATCATCGTTGTTATCGTCCTTATTATCCTCATAATTATCGTCGTTAATATCGTCGTTATTTTGTCATAATCATCGTCGTTAATGTCGTCGTTATTATCGTCATTATCTTCGTTGTTATCGTCATAAATATCATCGTTAATATCGTCGTTATTATTGTCATTATCTTCTTTTTATCGTCGTTATTATCGTCGTTATAATCGTCGTTATTATCGCCGTTAATATCGTCGTTAATATCGTCATTATCATCGTTGTTATCGTCCTTATTATCCTCATAATTATCGTCGTTAATATCGTCGTGATTTTGTCATAATCATCGTTGTTATGTCGTCGTTATTATCGTCATTATCTTCGTTGTTATCGTCGTTATTATCCTCATAATTATCGTCATTAATATCGTCGTTATTTTGTCATAATCATCGTCGTTAATGTCGTCGTTATTGTGGTCATTATCTACGTTGTTATCGTCATAAATATCATCGTTAATATCGTCGTTATTATTGTCATTATCTTCTTTTTATCGTCGTTATTATCGTCGTTAATATCGTCGTTATTATCGTCGTTATTATCGTCGTTAATATCGTCGTTATTATCGTCATTATCATCGTTGTTATCGTCCTTATTATTCTCATAATTATCGTCGTTAATATCGTCGTTATTTTGTCATAATCATCGTCGTTAATATCGTCGTTAATATCGTCATTATCACCGTTGTTATCGTCCTTATTATCCTCATAATTATCGCCGTTAATATCGTCGTTATTTTGTCATAATCATCGTCGTTAATGTCGTCGTTATTATCGTCATTATCATCGTTGTTATCGTCCTTATTATCCTCATAATTATCGTCGTTAATATCGTCGTTAATATCGTCGTTATTATCGTCGTTATTATCGTCGTTAATATCGTCGTTAATATCGTCATTATCATCGTTGTTATCGTCCTTATTATCCTCATAATTATCGTCGTTAATATCGTCGTTAATATCGTCGTTATTATCGTCGTTATTATCGTCGTTAATATCGTCGTTAATATCGTCATTATCATCGTTGTTATCGTCCTTATTATCCTCATAATTATCGTCGTTAATATCGTCGTTATTTTGTCATAATCATCGTCGTTAATGTCGTCGTTATTATCGTCATTATCTTCGTTGTTATCGTCATAAATATCATCGTTAATATCGTCGTTATTATTGTCATTATCTTCTTTTTATCGTCGTTATTATCGTCGTTAATATCGTCGTTATTATCGTCGTTATTATCGTCGTTAATAACGTCGTTAATGTCGTCATTATCATCGTTGTTATCGTCCTTAATATCCTCATAATTATCGTCGTTAATATCGTCGTTATTTTGTCATAATCATCGTCGTTAATGTCGTCGTTATTATCGTCATTATCTTCGTTGTTATCTTCGTTATTATCGTCGTTAATATCGTCGTTATTATCGTCATAATTATCATCGTCATTATGGTCGTTTTTATCATCATAATTATAGTCGTTATTATCGTCGTTAATATCGTCATTGTCATCGTTGTTATCGTCGTTATTATCCCCATAATTATCGTCGTTAATATCGTCGATATTATCGTCATTATCTTCGTTGTTATCGTCGTTATTATCGTCGTTATTATCCTCATAATTATCGTCGTTAATATCGTCGTTATTTTGTCATAATCATCGTCGTTAATGTCGTCGTTATTATCGTCATTATCATCGTTGTTATCGTCCTTATCATCCTCATAATTATCGTCGTTAATATCGTCGTTATTTTGTCATAATCATCGTCGTTAATGTCGTCGTTATTATCGTCATTATCTACGTTGTTATCGTCATAAATATCATCGTTAATATCGTCGTTATTATTGTCATTATCTTCTTTTTATCGTCGTTATTATCGTCGTTATAATCGTCGTTATTATCGTCGTTAATATCGTCGTTAATATCGTCATTATCATCGTTGTTATCGTCCTTATTATCCTCATAAATATCGTCGTTAATATCGTCGTGATTTTGTCATAATCATCGTTGTTATGTCGTTGTTATTATAGTCATTATTTTCGTTGTTATCGTCGTTATTATCCTCATAATTATCGTCGTTAATATCGTCGTTATTTTGTCATAATCATCGTCGTTAATGTCGTCGTTATTATCGTCATTATCTACGTTCTTATCGTCATAAATATTATCGTTAATATCGTCGTTATTATTGTCATTATCTTCTTTTTATCGTCGTTATTATCGTCGTTAATATCGTCGTTATTATCGTCGTTATTATCGTCGTTAATATCGTCGTTAATATCGTCATTATCATCGTTGTTATCGTCCTTATTATCCTCATAATTATCGTCGTTATTATCGTCGTTATAATCGTCGTTATTATCGTCGTTAATATCGTCGTTAATATCGTCACTATCATCGTTGTTATCGTCCTTATTATCCTCATAATTATCGTGGTTAATATCGTCGTGATTTTGTCATAATCATCGTTGTAATGTCGTCGTTATTATCGTCATTATCTTCGTTGTTATCGTCCTTATCATCCTCATAATTATCGTCGTTAATATCGTCGTTATTTTGTCATAATCATCGTCGTAATGTCGTCGTTATTATCGTCATTATCTACGTTGTTATCGTCATAAATATCATCGTTAATATCGTCGTTATTATTGTCATTATCTTCTTTTTATCGTCGTTATTATCGTCGTTAATATCGTCGTTATTATCGTCGTTATTATCGTCGTTAATATCGTCGTTAATATCGTCATTATCATCGTTGTTATCGTCCTTATTATCCTCATAATTATCGTCGTTAATATCGTCGTTAATATCGTCGTTATTATCGTCGTTATTATCGTCGTTAATATCGTCGTTAATATCGTCATTATCATCGTTGTTATCGTCCTTATTATCCTCATAATTATCGTCGTTAATATCGTCGTTATTTTGTCATAATCATCGTCGTTAATGTCGTCGTTATTATCGTCATTATCTTCGTTGTTATCGTCATAAATATCATCGTTAATATCGTCGTTATTATTGTCATTATCTTCTTTTTATCGTCGTTATTATCGTCGTTAATATCGTCGTTATTATCGTCGTTATTATCGTCGTTAATAACGTCGTTAATGTCGTCATTATCATCGTTGTTATCGTCCTTAATATCCTCATAATTATCGTCGTTAATATCGTCGTTATTTTGTCATAATCATCGTCGTTAATGTCGTCGTTATTATCGTCATTATCTTCGTTGTTATCTTCGTTATTATCGTCGTTAATATCGTCGTTATTATCGTCATAATTATCATCGTCATTATGGTCGTTTTTATCATCATAATTATAGTCTTTATTATCGTCGTTAATATCGTCATTGTCATCGTTGTTATCGTCGTTATTATCCCCATAATTATCGTCGTTAATATCGTCGATATTATCGTCATTATCTTCGTTGTTATCGTCGTTATTATCGTCGTTATTATCCTCATAATTATCGTCGTTAATATCGTCGTTATTTTGTCATAATCATCGTCGTTAATGTCGTCGTTATTATCGTCATTATCATCGTTGTTATCGTCCTTATCATCCTCATAATTATCGTCGTTAATATCGTCGTTAATATCGTCGTTATTTTGTCATAATCATCGTCGTTAATGTCGTCGTTATTATCGTCATTATCTACGTTGTTATCGTCATAAATATCATCGTTAATATCGTCGTTATTATTGTCATTATCTTCTTTTTATCGTCGTTATTATCGTCGTTATAATCGTCGTTATAATCGTCGTTAATATCGTCGTTAATATCGTCATTATCATCGTTGTTATCGTCCTTATTATCCTCATAATTATCGTCGTTAATATCGTCGTGATTCTGTCATAATCATCGTTGTTATGTCGTCGTTATTATCGTCATTATCTTCGTTGTTATCGTCGTTATTATCCTCATAATTATCGTCGTTAATATCGTCGTTATTTTGTCATAATCATCGTCGTTAATGTCGTCGTTATTGTGGTCATTATCTACGTTGTTATCGTCATAAATATCATCGTTAATATCGTCGTTATTATTGTCATTATCTTCTTTTTATCGTCGTTATTATCGTCGTTAATATCGTCGTTATTATCGTCGTTATTATCGTCGTTAATATCGTCGTTAATATCGTCATTATCATCGTTGTTATCGTCCTTATTATTCTCATAATTATCGTCGTTAATATCGTTGTTATTTTGTCATAATCATCGTCGTTAATATCGTCGTTAATATCGTCATTATCACCGTTGTTATCGTCCTTATTATCCTCATAATTATCACCGTTAATATCGTCGTTATTTTGTCATAATCATCGTCGTTAATGTCGTCGTTATTATGGTCATTATCATCGTTGTTATCGTCATAAATATCATCGTTAATATCGTCGTTATTATTGTCATTATCTTCTTTTTATCGTCGTTATTATCGTCGTTAATATCGTCGTTATTATCGTGGTTATTATCGTCGTTAATATCGTCATTATCATCGTTGTTATCGTCCTTAATATCCTCATAATTATCGTCGTTAATATCGTCGTTATTTTGTCATAATCATCGTCGTTAATGTCGTCGTTATTATCGTCATTAACTTCGTTGTTATCGTCGTTATTATCGTCGTTAATATCGTCGTTATTATCGTCGTTAATATCGTCGTTAATATCGTCATTATCATCGTTGTTATCGTCCTTAATCTCCTCATAATTATCGTCGTTAATAACGTCGTTATTTTGTCATAATCATCGTCGTTAATGTCGTCGTTATTATCGTCATTAACTTCGTTGTTATCGTCGTTATTATCGTCGTTAATATCGTCGTTATTATCGTCATAATTATCATCGTCATTATCGTCGTTTTTATCATCATAATTATAGTCGTTATTATCGTCGTTAATATCGTCATTGTCATCGTTGTTATCGTCGTTATTATCCCCATAATTATCGTCGTTAATATCGTCGATATTATCGTCATTATCTTCGTTGTTATCGTCGTTATTATCGTCGTTATTATCCTCATAATTATCGTCGTTAATATCGTCGTTATTTTGTCATAATCATCGTCGTTAATATCGTCGTTATTTTGTCATAATCATCGTCGTTAATGTCGTCGTTATTATCGTCATTATCTACGTTGTTATCGTCATAAATATCATCGTTAATATCGTCGTTATTATTGTCATTATCTTCTTTTTATCGTCGTTATTATCGTCGTTAATATCGTCGTTATTATCGTCGTTATTATCGTCGTTAATATCGTCGTTAATATCGTCATTATCATCGTTGTTATCGTCCTTATTATCCTCATAATTATCGTCGTTAATATCGTCGTTATTTTGTCATAATCATCGTCGTTAATATCGTCGTTAATATCGTCATTATCATCGTTGTTATCGTCCTTATTATCCTCATAATTATCGTCGTTAATATCGTCGTTATTTTGTCATAATCATCGTCGTTAATGTCGTCGTTATTATCGTCATTATCTTCGTTGTTATCTTCATAAATATCATCGTTAATATCGTCGTTATTATTGTCATTATCTTCTTTTTATCGTCGTTATTATTGTCATTATCTTCTTTTTATCTTCGTTATTATCGTCGTTATAATCGTCGTTATTATCGTCGTTAATATCGTCGTTAATATCGTCATTATCATCGTTGTTATCGTCCTTATTATCCTCATAATTATCGTCGTTAATATCGTCGTGATTTTGTCATAATAATCGTTGTTATGTCGTCGTTATTATCGTCATTATCTTCGTTGTTATCGTCGTTATTATCCTCATAATTATCGTCGTTAATATCGTCGTTATTTTGTCATAATCATCGTCGTTAATGTCGTCTTTATTATCGTCATTATCTACGTTGTTATCGTCATTAATATCATCGTTAATATCGTCGTTATTATTGTCATTATCTTCTTTTTATCGTCGTTATTATCGTCGTTAATATTGTCGTTTTTATCGTCGTTATTATCGTCGTTAATGTCGTCGTTATTATCGTCATTATCATCGTTGTTATCGTCCTTATCATCCTCCTAATTATCGTCGGTAATATCGTCGTTATTTTGTCATATTCATCGTCGTTAATGTCGTCGTTATTATCGTCATTATCTACGTTGTTATCGTCATAAATATAATCGTTAATATCGTCGTTATTATTGTCATTATCTTCTTTTTATCGTCGTTATTATCGTCGTTATTATCGTCGTTATTATCGTCCTTAATATCGTCGTTAATATCGTCATTATCATCGTTGTTATCGTCCTTATTATCCTCATAATTATCGTCGTTAATATCGTCGTTAATATCGTCGTTATTATCGTCGTTATTATCGTCGTTAATATCGTCGTTAATATCGTCATTATCATCGTTGTTATCGTCCTTATTATCCTCATAATTATCGTCGTTAATATCGTCGTTATTTTGTCATAATCATCGTCGTTAATGTCGTCGTTATTATCGTCATTATCTTCGTTGTTATCGTCATAAATATCATCGTTAATATCGTCGTTATTATTGTCATTATCTTCTTTTTATCGTCGTTATTATCGTCGTTAATATCGTCGTTATTATCGTCGTTATTATCGTCGTTAATATCGTCGTTAATATCGTCATTATCATCGTTGTTATCGTCCTTAATCTCCTCATAATTATCGTCGTTAATAACGTCGTTATTTTGTCATAATCATCGTCGTTAATGTCGTCGTTATTATCGTCATTAACTTCGTTGTTATCGTCGTTATTATCGTCGTTAATATCGTCGTTATTATCGTCATAATTATCATCGTCATTATCGTCGTTTTTATCATCATAATTATAGTCGTTATTATCGTCGTTAATATCGTCATTGTCATCGTTGTTATCGTCGTTATTATCCCCATAATTATCGTCGTTAATATCGTCGATATTATCGTCATTATCTTCGTTGTTATCGTCGTTATTATCGTCGTTATTATCCTCATAATTATCGTCGTTAATATCGTCGTTATTTTGTCATAATCATCGTCGTTAATGTCGTCGTTATTATCGTCATTATCATCGTTGTTATCGTCCTTATCATCCTCATAATTATCGTCGTTAATATCGTCGTTATTTTGTCATAATCATCGTCGTTAATGTCGTCGTTATTATCGTCATTATCTACGTTGTTATCGTCATAAATATCCTCGTTAATATCGTCGTTATTATTGTCATTATCTTCTTTTTATCGTCGTTATTATCGTCGTTATAATCGTCGTTAATATCGTCGTTAATATCGTCATTATCATCGTTGTAATCGTCCTTATTATCCCCATAATTATCGTCGTTAATATCGTCGTGATTTTGTTATAATCATCGTTGTTATGTCGTCGTTATTATAGTCATTATCTACGTTGTTATCGTCATAAATATCATCGTTAATATCGTCGTTATTATTGTCATTATCTTCTTTTTATCGTCGTTATTATCGTCGTTAATATCGTCGTAAACATCGTCGCTATTATCGTCGTTAATATCGTCGTTAATATCGTCATTATCATCGTTGTTATCGTTCTTATTATCCTCATAATTATCGTCGTTAATATCGTCGTTATTTTGTCATATTCATCGTCGTTAATGTCGTCGTTATTATCGTCATTATCTACGTTGTTATCGTCATAAATATAATCGTTAATATCGTCGTTATTATTGTCATTATCTTCTTTTTATCGTCGTTATTATCGTCGTTATTATCGTCGTTATTATCGTCGTTAATATCGTCGTTAATATCGTCATTATCATCGTTGTTATCGTCCTTATTATCCTCATAATTATCGTCGTTAATATCGTCGTTAATATCGTCGTTATTATCGTCGTTAATGTCGTCGTTATTATCGTCATTATCTTCGTTGTTATCGTCATAAATATCATCGTTAATATCGTCGTTATTATTGTCATTATCTTCTTTTTATCGTCGTTATTATCGTCGTTAATATCGTCGTTATTATCGTCGTTATTATCGTCGTTAATATCGTCGTTAATATCGTCATTATCATCGTTGTTATCGTCCTTAATATCCTCATAATTATCGTCGTTAATAACGTCGTTATTTTGTCATAATCATCGTCGTTAATGTCGTCGTTATTATCGTCATTATCTTCGTTGTTATCGTCGTTATTATCGTCGTTAATATCGTCGTTATTATCGTCGTTATTATCGTCATAATTATCATCGTCATTATCGTCGTTTTTATCATCATAATTATAGTCGTTATTATCGTCGTTAATATCGTCATTGTCATCGTTGTTATCGTCGTTATTATCCCCATAATTATCGTCGTTAATATCGTCGTTATTATCGTCATTATCTTCGTTGTTATCGTCGTTATTATCGTCGTTATTATCCTCATAATTATCGTCGTTAATATCGTCGTTATTTTGTCATAATCATCGTCGTTAATGTCGTCGTTATTATCGTCATTATCATCGTTGTTATCGTCCTTATCATCCTCATAATTATCGTCGTTAATATCGTCGTTATTTTGTCATAATCATCGTCGTTAATGTCGTCGTTATTATCGTCATTATCTACGTTGTTATCGTCATAAATATCCTCGTTAATATCGTCGTTATTATTGTCATTATCTTCTTTTTATCGTCGTTATTATCGTCGTTATAATCGTCGTTAATATCGTCGTTAATATCGTCATTATCATCGTTGTAATCGTCCTTATTATCCCCATAATTATCGTCGTTAATATCGTCGTGATTTTGTTATAATCATCGTTGTTATGTCGTCGTTATTATAGTCATTATCTACGTTGTTATCGTCATAAATATCATCGTTAATATCGTCGTTATTATTGTCATTATCTTCTTTTTATCGTCGTTATTATCGTCGTTAATATCGTCGTAAACATCGTCGCTATTATCGTCGTTAATATCGTCGTTAATATCGTCATTATCATCGTTGTTATCGTTCTTATTATCCTCATAATTATCGTCGTTAATATCGTCGTTATTTTGTCATATTCATCGTCGTTAATGTCGTCGTTATTATCGTCATTATCTACGTTGTTATCGTCATAAATATAATCGTTAATATCGTCGTTATTATTGTCATTATCTTCTTTTTATCGTCGTTATTATCGTCGTTATTATCGTCGTTATTATCGTCGTTAATATCGTCGTTAATATCGTCATTATCATCGTTGTTATCGTCCTTATTATCCTCATAATTATCGTCGTTAATATCGTCGTTAATATCGTCGTTATTATCGTCGTTAATGTCGTCGTTATTATCGTCATTATCTTCGTTGTTATCGTCATAAATATCATCGTTAATATCGTCGTTATTATTGTCATTATCTTCTTTTTATCGTCGTTATTATCGTCGTTAATATCGTCGTTATTATCGTCGTTATTATCGTCGTTAATATCGTCGTTAATATCGTCATTATCATCGTTGTTATCGTCCTTAATATCCTCATAATTATCGTCGTTAATAACGTCGTTATTTTGTCATAATCATCGTCGTTAATGTCGTCGTTATTATCGTCATTATCTTAGTTGTTATCGTCGTTATTATCGTCGTTAATATCGTCGTTATTATCGTCGTTATTATCGTCATAATTATCATCGTCATTATCGTCGTTTTTATCATCATAATTATAGTCGTTATTATCGTCGTTAATATCGTCATTGTCATCGTTGTTATCGTCGTTATTATCCCCATAATTATCGTCGTTAATATCGTCGATATTATCGTCATTATCTTCGTTGTTATCGTCGTTATTATCGTCGTTATTATCCTCATAATTATCGTCGTTAATATCGTCGTTATTTTGTCATAATCATCGTCGTTAATGTCGTCGTTATTATCGTCATTATCATCGTTGTTATCGTCCTTATCATCCTCATAATTATCGTCGTTAATATCGTCGTTATTTTGTCATAATCATCGTCGTTAATGTCGTCGTTATTATCGTCATTATCTACGTTGTTATCGTCATAAATATCCTCGTTAATATCGTCGTTATTATTGTCATTATCTTCTTTTTATCGTCGTTATTATCGTCGTTATAATCGTCGTTAATATCGTCGTTAATATCGTCATTATCATCGTTGTAATCGTCCTTATTATCCCCATAATTATCGTCGTTAATATCGTCGTGATTTTGTTATAATCATCGTTGTTATGTCGTCGTTATTATCGTCATTATCTACGTTGTTATCGTCATAAATATCATCGTTAATATCGTCGTTATTATTGTCATTATCTTCTTTTTATCGTCGTTATTATCGTCGTTAATATCGTCGTAAACATCGTCGCTATTATCGTCGTTAATATCGTCGTTAATATCGTCATTATCATCGTTGTTATCGTCCTTATTATCCTCATAATTATCGTCGTTAATATCGTCGTTATTTTGTCATAATCATCGTCGTTAATGTCGTCGTTATTATCGTCATTATCTTCGTTGTTATCGTGTTTATTATCCTCATAATTATCGTTTAATATCGTCGTTATTTTGTCATAATCATCGTCGTTAATGACGTCGTTATTATCGTCATTATCTACGTTGTTATCGTCATAAATATCATCGTTAATATCGTCGTTATTATTGTCATTATCTTCTTTTTATCGTCGTTATTATCGTCGTTAATATCGTCGTTATTATCGTCGTTATTATCGTCGTTAATATCGTCGTTAATATCGTCATTATCATCGTTGTTATCGTCCTTATTATCCTCATAATTATCGTCGTTAATATCGTCGTTATTTTCTCATAATCATCGTCGTTAATGTCGTCGTTATTATAGTCATTATCTTCGTTGTTATCGTCGTTATTATCGTCGTTAATATCGTCGTTATAATCGTCGTTATTATCGTCGTTATTATCGTTGTTAATATCGTCGTTAATATCGTCATTATCATCGTTGTTATCGTCCTTATTATCCTCGTAATTATCGTCGTTAATATTTTCGTGATTTTGTCATAATCATCGTTGTTATGTCGTCGTTATTATCGTCATTATCTTCGTTGTTATCGTCGTTATTATCCTCATAATTATCGTCGTTAATATCGTCGTTATTTTGTCATAATTATCGTCGTTAATGTCGTCGTTATTATCGTCATTATCTACGTTGTTATCGTCATAAATATCATCGTTAATATCGTCGTTATTATTGTCATTATCTTCTTTTTATCGTCGTTATTATTGTCGTTAATATCGTCGTTTTTATCGTCGTTATTATCGTCGTTAATGTCGTCGTTATTATCGTCATTATCATCGTTGTTATCGTCCTTATCATCCTCCTAATTATCGTCGGTAATATCGTCGTTATTTTGTCATATTCATCGTCGTTAATGTCGTCGTTAGTATCGTCATTATCTACGTTGTTATCGTCATAAATATCATCGTTAATATCGTCGTTATTATTGTCATTATCTTCTTTTTATCGTCGTTATTATCGTCGTTATTATCGTCGTTATTATCGTCCTTAATATCGTCGTTAATATCGTCATTATCATCGTTGTTATCGTCCTTATTATCCTCATAATTATCGTCGTTAATATCGTCGATATTATCGTCATTATCTTCGTTGTTATCGTCGTTATTATCGTCGTTATTATCCTCATAATTATCGTCGTTAATATCGTCGTTATTTTGTCATAATCATCGTCGTTAATGTCGTCGTTATTATCGTCATTATCATCGTTGTTATCGTCCTTATCATCCTCATAATTATCGTCGTTAATATCGTCGTTATTTTGTCATAATCATCGTCGTTAATGTCGTCGTTATTATCGTCATTATCTACGTTGTTATCGTCATAAATATCCTCGTTAATATCGTCGTTATTATTGTCATTATCTTCTTTTTATCGTCGTTATTATCGTCGTTATAATCGTCGTTAATATCGTCGTTAATATCGTCATTATCATCGTTGTAATCGTCCTTATTATCCCCATAATTATCGTCGTTAATATCGTCGTGATTTTGTTATAATCATCGTTGTTATGTCGTCGTTATTATCGTCATTATCTACGTTGTTATCGTCATAAATATCATCGTTAATATCGTCGTTATTATTGTCATTATCTTCTTTTTATCGTCGTTATTATCGTCGTTAATATCGTCGTAAACATCGTCGCTATTATCGTCGTTAATATCGTCGTTAATATCGTCATTATCATCGTTGTTATCGTTCTTATTATCCTCATAATTATCGTCGTTAATATCGTCGTTATTTTGTCATAATCATCGTCGTTAATGTCGTCGTTAATATCGTCATTATCTTCGTTGTTATCGTGTTTATTATCCTCATAATTATCGTTTAATATCGTCGTTATTTTGTCATAATCATCGTCGTTAATGACGTCGTTATTATCGTCATTATCTACGTTGTTATCGTCATAAATATCATCGTTAATATCGTCGTTATTATTGTCATTATCTTCTTTTTATCGTCGTTATTATCGTCGTTAATATCGTCGTTATTATCGTCGTTATTATCGTCGTTAATATCGTCGTTAATATCGTCATTATCATCGTTGTTATCGTCCTTATTATCCTCATAATTATCGTCGTTAATATCGTCGTTATTTTCTCATAATCATCGTCGTTAATGTCGTCGTTATTATAGTCATTATCTTCGTTGTTATCGTCGTTATTATCGTCGTTAATATCGTCGTTATAATCGTCGTTATTTTGTCATAATCATCGTCGTTAATGTCGTCGTTATTATCGTCATTATCTTCGTTGTTATCGTCATAAATATCATCGTTAATATCGTCGTTATTATTGTCATTATCTTCTTTTTATCGTCGTTATTATTGTCATTATCTTCTTTTTATCTTCGTTATTATCGTCGTTATAATCGTCGTTATTATCGTCGTTAATATCGTCGTTAATATCGTCATTATCATCGTTGTTATCGTCCTTATTATCCTCATAATTATCGTCGTTAATATCGTCGTGATTTTGTCATAATAATCGTTGTTATGTCGTCGTTATTATCGTCATTATCTTCGTTGTTATCGTCGTTATTATCCTCATAATTATCGTCGTTAATATCGTCGTTATTTTGTCATAATCATCGTCGTTAATGTCGTCGTTATTATCGTCATTATCTACGTTGTTATCGTCATTAATATCATCGTTAATATCGTCGTTATTATTGTCATTATCTTCTTTTTATCGTCGTTATTATCGTCGTTAATATTGTCGTTTTTATCGTCGTTATTATCGTCGTTAATGTCGTCGTTATTATCGTCATTATCATCGTTGTTATCGTCCTTATCATCCTCCTAATTATCGTCGGTAATATCGTCGTTATTTTGTCATATTCATCGTCGTTAATGTCGTCGTTATTATCGTCATTATCTACGTTGTTATCGTCATAAATATAATCGTTAATATCGTCGTTATTATTGTCATTATCTTCTTTTTATCGTCGTTATTATCGTCGTTATTATCGTCGTTATTATCGTCGTTAATATCGTCGTTAATATCGTCATTATCATCGTTGTTATCGTCTTATTATCCTCATAATTATCGTCGTTAATATCGTCGTTAATATCGTCGTTATTATCGTCGTTATTATCGTCGTTAATATCGTCGTTAATATCGTCATTATCATCGTTGTTATCGTCCTTATTATCCTCATAATTATCGTCGTTAATATCGTCGTTATTTTGTCATAATCATCGTCGTTAATGTCGTCGTTATTATCGTCATTATCTTCGTTGTTATCGTCATAAATATCATCGTTAATATCGTCGTTATTATTGTCATTATCTTCTTTTTATCGTCGTTATTATCGTCGTTAATATCGTCGTTATTATCGTCGTTATTATCGTCGTTAATATCGTCGTTAATATCGTCATTATCATCGTTGTTATCGTCCTTAATATCCTCATAATTATCGTCGTTAATAACGTCGTTATTTTGTCATAATCATCGTCGTTAATGTCGTCGTTATTATCGTCATTGTCATCGTTATTATCGTCGTTATTATCGTCGTTAATATCGTCGTTATTATCGTCGTTATTATCGTCATAATTATCATCGTCATTATCGTCGTTTTTATCATCATAATTATAGTCGTTATTATCGTCGTTAATATCGTCATTGTCATCGTTGTTATCGTCGTTATTATCCCCATAATTATCGTCGTTAATGTCGTCGATATTATCGTCATTATCTTCGTTGTTATCGTCGTTATTATCGTCGTTATTATCCTCATAATTATCGTCGTTAATATCGTCGTTATTTTGTCATAATCATCGTCGTTAATGTCGTCGTTATTATCGTCATTATCATCGTTGTTATCGTCCTTATCATCCTCATAATTATCGTCGTTAATATCGTCGTTATTTTGTCATAATCATCGTCGTTAATGTCGTCGTTATTATCGTCATTATCTTCGTTGTTATCGTCATAAATATCATCGTTAATATCGTCGTTATTATTGTCATTATCTTCTTTTTATCGTCGTTATTATTGTCATTATCTTCTTTTTATCTTCGTTATTATCGTCGTTATAATCGTCGTTATTATCGTCGTTAATATCGTCGTTAATATCGTCATTATCATCGTTGTTATCGTCCTTATTATCCTCATAATTATCGTCGTTAATATCGTCGTGATTTTGTCATAATAATCGTTGTTATGTCGTCGTTATTATCGTCATTATCTTCGTTGTTATCGTCGTTATTATCCTCATAATTATCGTCGTTAATATCGTCGTTATTTTGTCATAATCATCGTCGTTAATGTCGTCGTTATTATCGTCATTATCTACGTTGTTATCGTCATTAATATCATCGTTAATATCGTCGTTATTATTGTCATTATCTTCTTTTTATCGTCGTTATTATCGTCGTTAATATTGTCGTTTTTATCGTCGTTATTATCGTCGTTAATGTCGTCGTTATTATCGTCATTATCATCGTTGTTATCGTCCTTATCATCCTCCTAATTATCGTCGGTAATATCGTCGTTATTTTGTCATATTCATCGTCGTTAATGTCGTCGTTATTATCGTCATTATCTACGTTGTTATCGTCATAAATATAATCGTTAATATCGTCGTTATTATTGTCATTATCTTCTTTTTATCGTCGTTATTATCGTCGTTATTATCGTCGTTATTATCGTCGTTAATATCGTCGTTAATATCGTCATTATCATCGTTGTTATCGTCTTATTATCCTCATAATTATCGTCGTTAATATCGTCGTTAATATCGTCGTTATTATCGTCGTTATTATCGTCGTTAATATCGTCGTTAATATCGTCATTATCATCGTTGTTATCGTCCTTATTATCCTCATAATTATCGTCGTTAATATCGTCGTTATTTTGTCATAATCATCGTCGTTAATGTCGTCGTTATTATCGTCATTATCTTCGTTGTTATCGTCATAAATATCATCGTTAATATCGTCGTTATTATTGTCATTATCTTCTTTTTATCGTCGTTATTATCGTCGTTAATATCGTCGTTATTATCGTCGTTATTATCGTCGTTAATATCGTCGTTAATATCGTCATTATCATCGTTGTTATCGTCCTTAATATCCTCATAATTATCGTCGTTAATAACGTCGTTATTTTGTCATAATCATCGTCGTTAATGTCGTCGTTATTATCGTCATTATCTTCGTTGTTATCGTCGTTATTATCGTCGTTAATATCGTCGTTATTATCGTCGTTATTATCGTCATAATTATCATCGTCATTATCGTCGTTTTTATCATCATAATTATAGTCGTTATTATCGTCGTTAATATCGTCATTGTCATCGTTGTTATCGTCGTTATTATCCCCATAATTATCGTCGTTAATATCGTCGATATTATCGTCATTATCTTCGTTGTTATCGTCGTTATTATCGTCGTTATTATCCTCATAATTATCGTCGTTAATATCGTCGTTATTTTGTCATAATCATCGTCGTTAATGTCGTCGTTATTATCGTCATTATCATCGTTGTTATCGTCCTTATCATCCTCATAATTATCGTCGTTAATATCGTCGTTATTTTGTCATAATCATCGTCGTTAATGTCGTCGTTATTATCGTCATTATCTTCGTTGTTATCGTCATAAATATCATCGTTAATATCGTCGTTATTATTGTCATTATCTTCTTTTTATCGTCGTTATTATTGTCATTATCTTCTTTTTATCTTCGTTATTATCGTCGTTTTAATCGTCGTTATTATCGTCGTTAATATCGTCGTTAATATCGTCATTATCATCGTTGTTATCGTCCTTATTATCCTCATAATTATCGTCGTTAATATCGTCGTGATTTTGTCATAATAATCGTTGTTATGTCGTCGTTATTATCGTCATTATCTTCGTTGTTATCGTCGTTATTATCCTCATAATTATCGTCGTTAATATCGTCGTTATTTTGTCATAATCATCGTCGTTAATATCGTCGTTATTATCGTCATTATCTACGTTGTTATCGTCATTAATATCATCGTTAATATCGTCGTTATTATTGTCATTATCTTCTTTTTATCGTCGTTATTATCGTCGTTAATATTGTCGTTTTTATCGTCGTTATTATCGTCGTTAATGTCGTCGTTATTATCGTCATTATCATCGTTGTTATCGTCCTTATCATCCTCCTAATTATCGTCGGTAATATCGTCGTTATTTTGTCATATTCATCGTCGTTAATGTCGTCGTTATTATCGTCATTATCTACGTTGTTATCGTCATAAATATAATCGTTAATATCGTCGTTATTATTGTCATTATCTTCTTTTTATCGTCGTTATTATCGTCGTTATTATCGTCGTTATTATCGTCGTTAATATCGTCGTTAATATCGTCATTATCATCGTTGTTATCGTCCTTATTATCCTCATAATTATCGTCGTTAATATCGTCGTTAATGTCGTCGTTATTATCGTCGTTAATGTCGTCGTTATTATCGTCATTATCTTCGTTGTTATCGTCATAAATATCATCGTTAATATCGTCGTTATTATTGTCATTATCTTCTTTTTATCGTCGTTATTATCGTCGTTAATATCGTCGTTATTATCGTCGTTATTATCGTCGTTAATATCGTCGTTAATATCGTCATTATCATCGTTGTTATCGTCCTTAATATCCTCATAATTATCGTCGTTAATAACGTCGTTATTTTGTCATAATCATCGTCGTTAATGTCGTCGTTATTATCGTCATTATCTTAGTTGTTATCGTCGTTATTATCGTCGTTAATATCGTCGTTATTATCGTCGTTATTATCGTCATAATTATCATCGTCATTATCGTCGTTTTTATCATCATAATTATAGTCGTTATTATCGTCGTTAATATCGTCATTGTCATCGTTGTTATCGTCGTTATTATCCCCATAATTATCGTCGTTAATATCGTCGATATTATCGTCATTATCTTCGTTGTTATCGTCGTTATTATCGTCGTTATTATCCTCATAATTATCGTCGTTAATATCGTCGTTATTTTGTCATAATCATCGTCGTTAATGTCGTCGTTATTATCGTCATTATCATCGTTGTTATCGTCCTTATCATCCTCATAATTATCGTCGTTAATATCGTCGTTATTTTGTCATAATCATCGTCGTTAATGTCGTCGTTATTATCGTCATTATCTACGTTGTTATCGTCATAAATATCCTCGTTAATATCGTCGTTATTATTGTCATTATCTTCTTTTTATCGTCGTTATTATCGTCGTTAATATCGTCGTAAACATCGTCGCTATTATCGTCGTTAATATCGTCGTTAATATCGTCATTATCATCGTTGTTATCGTTCTTATTATCCTCATAATTATCGTCGTTAATATCGTCGTTATTTTGTCATATTCATCGTCGTTAATGTCGTCGTTATTATCGTCATTATCTACGTTGTTATCGTCATAAATATAATCGTTAATATCGTCGTTATTATTGTCATTATCTTCTTTTTATCGTCGTTATTATCGTCGTTATTATCGTCGTTATTATCGTCCTTAATATCGTCGTTAATATCGTCATTATCATCGTTGTTATCGTCCTTATTATCCTCATAATTATCGTCGTTAATATCGTCGTTAATATCGTCGTTATTATCGTCGTTAATGTCGTCGTTATTATCGTCATTATCTTCGTTGTTATCGTCATAAATATCATCGTTAATATCGTCGTTATTATTGTCATTATCTTCTTTTTATCGTCGTTATTATCGTCGTTAATATCGTCGTTATTATCGTCGTTATTATCGTCGTTAATATCGTCGTTAATATCGTCATTATCATCGTTGTTATCGTCCTTAATATCCTCATAATTATCGTCGTTAATAACGTCGTTATTTTGTCATAATCATCGTCGTTAATGTCGTCGTTATTATCGTCATTATCTTCGTTGTTATCGTCGTTATTATCGTCGTTAATATCGTCGTTATTATCGTCGTTATTATCGTCATAATTATCATCGTCATTATCGTCGTTTTTATCATCATAATTATAGTCGTTATTATCGTCGTTAATATCGTCATTGTCATCGTTGTTATCGTCGTTATTATCCCCATAATTATCGTCGTTAATATCGTCGTTATTATCGTCATTATCTTCGTTGTTATCGTCGTTATTATCGTCGTTATTATCCTCATAATTATCGTCGTTAATATCGTCGTTATTTTGTCATAATCATCGTCGTTAATGTCGTCGTTATTATCGTCATTATCATCGTTGTTATCGTCCTTATCATCCTCATAATTATCGTCGTTAATATCGTCGTTATTTTGTCATAATCATCGTCGTTAATGTCGTCGTTATTATCGTCATTATCTACGTTGTTATCGTCATAAATATCCTCGTTAATATCGTCGTTATTATTGTCATTATCTTCTTTTTATCGTCGTTATTATCGTCGTTATAATCGTCGTTAATATCGTCGTTAATATCGTCATTATCATCGTTGTAATCGTCCTTATTATCCCCATAATTATCGTCGTTAATATCGTCGTGATTTTGTTATAATCATCGTTGTTATGTCGTCGTAATTATCGTCATTATCTACGTTGTTATCGTCATAAATATCATCGTTAATATCGTCGTTATTATTGTCATTATCTTCTTTTTATCGTCGTTATTATCGTCGTTAATATCGTCGTAAACATCGTCGCTATTATCGTCGTTAATATCGTCGTTAATATCGTCATTATCATCGTTGTTATCGTTCTTATTATCCTCATAATTATCGTCGTTAATATCGTCGTTATTTTGTCATAATCATCGTCGTTAATGTCGTCGTTATTATCGTCATTATCTTCGTTGTTATCGTGTTTATTATCCTCATAATTATCGTTTAATATCGTCGTTATTTTGTCATAATCATCGTCGTTAATGACGTCGTTATTATCGTCATTATCTACGTTGTTATCGTCATAAATATCATCGTTAATATCGTCGTTATTATTGTCATTATCTTCTTTTTATCGTCGTTATTATCGTCGTTAATATCGTCGTTATTATCGTCGTTATTATCGTCGTTAATATCGTCGTTAATATCGTCATTATCATCGTTGTTATCGTCCTTATTATCCTCATAATTATCGTCGTTAATATCGTCGTTATTTTCTCATAATCATCGTCGTTAATGTCGTCGTTATTATCGTCATTATCTTCGTTGTTATCGTCGTTATTATCGTCGTTAATATCGTCGTTATAATCGTCGTTATTATCGTCGTTATTATCGTTGTTAATATCGTCGTTAATATCGTCATTATCATCGTTGTTATCGTCCTTATTATCCTCGTAATTATCGTCGTTAATATTTTCGTGATTTTGTCATAATCATCGTTGTTATGTCGTCGTTATTATCGTCATTATCTTCGTTGTTATCGTCGTTATTATCCTCATAATTATCGTCGTTAATATCGTCGTTATTTTGTCATAATTATCGTCGTTAATGTCGTCGTTATTATCGTCATTATCTACGTTGTTATCGTCATAAATATCATCGTTAATATCGTCGTTATTATTGTCATTATCTTCTTTTTATCGTCGTTATTATTGTCGTTAATATCGTCGTTTTTATCGTCGTTATTATCGTCGTTAATGTCGTCGTTATTATCGTCATTATCATCGTTGTTATCGTCCTTATCATCCTCCTAATTATCGTCGGTAATATCGTCGTTATTTTGTCATATTCATCGTCGTTAATGTCGTCGTTAGTATCGTCATTATCTACGTTGTTATCGTCATAAATATCATCGTTAATATCGTCGTTATTATTGTCATTATCTTCTTTTTATCGTCGTTATTATCGTCGTTATTATCGTCGTTATTATCGTCCTTAATATCGTCGTTAATATCGTCATTATCATCGTTGTTATCGTCCTTATTATCCTCATAATTATCGTCGTTAATATCGTCGTTAATATCGTCGTTATTATCGTCGTTATTATCGTCGTTAATATCGTCGTTAATATCGTCATTATCATCGTTGTTATCGTGCTTATTATCCTCATAATTATCGTCGTTAATATCGTCGTTATTTTGTCATAAACATCGTCGTTAATGTCGTCGATATTATCGTCATTATCTTCGTTGTTATCGTCATAAATATCATCGTTAATATCGTCGTTATTATTGTCATTATCTTCTTTTTATCGTCGTTATTATCGTCGTTAATATCGTCGTTATTATCGTCGTTATTTTGTCATAATCATCGTCGTTAATGTCGTCGTTATTATCGTCATTATCATCGTTGTTATCGTCCTTATCATCCTCATAATTATCGTCGTTAATATCGTCGTTATTTTGTCATAATCATCGTCGTTAATGTCGTCGTTATTATCGTCATTATCTCCGTTGTTATCGTCATAAATATCATCGTTAATATCGTCGTTATTATTTTCATTATCTTCTTTTTATCGTCGTTATTATCGTCGTTATAATCGTCGTTATAATCGTCGTTAATATCGTCGTTAATATCGTCATTATCATCGTTGTTATCGTCCTTATTATCCTCATAATTATCGTCGTTAATATCGTCGTGATTTTGTCATAATCATCGTTGTTATGTCGTCGTTATTATCGTCATTATCTTCGTTGTTATCGTCGTTATTATCCTCATAATTATCGTCATTAATATCGTCGTTATTTTGTCATAATCATCGTCGTTAATGTCGTCGTTATTGTGGTCATTATCTACGTTGTTATCGTCATAAATATCATCGTTAATATCGTCGTTATTATTGTCATTATCTTCTTTTTATCGTCGTTATTATCGTCGTTAATATCGTCGTTATTATCGTCGTTATTATCGTCGTTAATATCGTCGTTAATATCGTCATTATCATCGTTGTTATCGTCCTTATTATTCTCATAATTATCGTCGTTAATATCGTCGTTATTTTGTCATAATCATCGTCGTTAATATCGTCGTTAATATCGTCATTATCACCGTTGTTATCGTCCTTATTATCCTCATAATTATCGCCGTTAATATCGTCGTTATTTTGTCATAATCATCGTCGTTAATGTCGTCGTTATTATCGTCATTATCATCGTTGTTATCGTCCTTATTATCCTCATAATTATCGTCGTTAATATCGTCGTTAATATCGTCGTTATTATCGTCGTTATTATCGTCGTTAATATCGTCGTTAATATCGTCATTATCATCGTTGTTATCGTCCTTATTATCCTCATAAATATCGTCGTTAATATCGTCGTTATTTTGTCATAATCATCGTCGTTAATGTCGTCGTTATTATCGTCATTATCTTCGTTGTTATCGGCATAAATATCATCGTTAATGTCGTCGTTATTATTGTCATTATCTTCTTTTTATTGTCGTTATTATCGTCGTTATAATCGTCGTTATTATCGTCGTTAATATCGTCGTTAATATCGTCATTATCATCGTTGTTATCGTCCTTATTATCCTCATAATTATCGTCGTTAATATCGTCGTTATTTTGTCATAATCATCGTCGTTAATGTCGTCGTTATTATCGTCATTATCTTCGTTGTTATCGTCATAAATATCATCGTTAATATCGTCGTTATTATTGTCATTATCTTCTTTTTATCGTCGTTATTATCGTCGTTATAATCGTCGTTATTATCGTCGTTAATATCGTCGTTAATATCGTCATTATCATCGTTGTTATCGTCCTTATTATCCTCATAATTATCGTCGTTAATATCGTCGTGATTTTGTCATAATCATCGTTGTTATGTCGTCGTTATTATCGTCATTATCTTCGTTGTTATCGTCGTTATTATCCTCATAATTATCGTCATTAATATCGTCGTTATTTTGTCATAATCATCGTCGTTAATGTCGTCGTTATTGTGGTCATTATCTACGTTGTTATCGTCATAAATATCATCGTTAATATCGTCGTTATTATTGTCATTATCTTCTTTTTATCGTCGTTATTATCGTCGTTAATATCGTCGTTATTATCGTCGTTATTATCGTCGTTAATATCGTCGTTATTATCGTCATTATCATCGTTGTTATCGTCCTTATTATTCTCATAATTATCGTCGTTAATATCGTCGTTATTTTGTCATAATCATCGTCGTTAATATCGTCGTTAATATCGTCATTATCACCGTTGTTATCGTCCTTATTATCCTCATAATTATCGCCGTTAATATCGTCGTTATTTTGTCATAATCATCGTCGTTAATGTCGTCGTTATTATCGTCATTATCATCGTTGTTATCGTCCTTATTATCCTCATAATTATCGTCGTTAATATCGTCGTTAATATCGTCGTTATTATCGTCGTTATTATCGTCGTTAATATCGTCGTTAATATCGTCATTATCATCGTTGTTATCGTCCTTATTATCCTCATAAATATCGTCGTTAATATCGTCGTTATTTTGTCATAATCATCGTCGTTAATGTCGTCGTTATTATCGTCATTATCTTCGTTGTTATCGGCATAAATATCATCGTTAATATCGTCGTTATTATTGTCATTATCTTCTTTTTATTGTCGTTATTATCGTCGTTATAATCGTCGTTATTATCGTCGTTAATATCGTCGTTAATATCGTCATTATCATCGTTGTTATCGTCCTTATTATCCTCATAATTATCGTCGTTAATATCGTCGTTATTTTGTCATAATCATCGTCGTTAATGTCGTCGTTATTATCGTCATTATCTTCGTTGTTATCGTCATAAATATCATCGTTAATATCGTCGTTATTATTGTCATTATCTTCTTTTTATCGTCGTTATTATCGTCGTTATAATCGTCGTTATTATCGTCGTTAATATCGTCGTTAATATCGTCATTATCATCGTTGTTATCGTCCTTATTATCCTCATAATTATCGTCGTTAATATCGTCGTGATTTTGTCATAATCATCGTTGTTATGTCGTCGTTATTATCGTCATTATTTTCGTTGTTATCGTCGTTATTATCCTCATAATTATCGTCGTTAATATCGTCGTTATTTTGTCATAATCATCGTCGTTAATGTCGTCGTTATTATCGTCATTATCTACGTTGTTATCGTCATTAATATCATCGTTAATATCGTCGTTATTATTGTCATTATCTTCTTTTTATCGTCGTTATTATCGTCGTTAATATCGTCGTTATTATCGTCGTTATTATCGTCGTTAATATCGTCGTTAATATCGTCATTATCATCGTTGTTATCGTCCTTATTATCCTCATAATTATCGTCGTTAATATCGTCGTTATTTTGTCATAATCATCGTCGTTAATATCGTCGTTAATATCGTCATTATCATCGTTGTTATCGTCCTTATTATCCTCATAATTATCGTCGTTAATATCGTCGTTATTTTGTCATAATCATCGTCGTTAATGTCGTCGTTATTATCGTCATTATCATCGTTGTTATCGTCCTTATCATCCTCATAATTATCGTCGTTAATATCGTCGTTATTTTGTCATAATCATCGTCGTTAATGTCGTCGTTATTATCGTCATTATCTACGTTGTTATCGTCATAAATATCATCGTTAATATCGTCGTTATTATTGTCATTATCTTCTTTTTATCGTCGTTATTATTGTCATTATCTTCTTTTTATCGTCGTTATTCTCGTCGTTTTAATCGTCGTTATTATCGTCGTTAATATCGTCGTTAATATTGTCATTATCATCGTTGTTATCGTCCTTATTATCCTCATAATTATCGTCGTTAATATCGTCGTTAATATCGTCGTTATTATCGTCGTTATTATCGTCGTTAATATCGTCGTTAATATCGTCATTATCATCGTTGTTATCGTTCTTATTATCCTTATAATTATCGTCGTTAATATCGTCGTCATTTTGTCATAATCATCGTCGTTAATGTCGTCGTTATTATCGTCATTATCTTCGTTGTTATCGTGTTTATTATCCTCATAATTATCGTTTAATATCGTCGTTATTTTGTCATAATCATCGTCGTTAATGTCGTCGTTATTATCGTCATTATCATCGTTGTTATCGTCCTTATCATCCTCATAATTATCGTCGTTAATATCGTCGTTATTTTGTCATAATCATCGTCGTAATGTCGTCGTTATTATCGTCATTATCTACGTTGTTATCGTCATAAATATCATCGTTATTGTCGTCGTTAATATCGTCATTATCATCGTTGTTATCGTCATTATTATCCTCATAATTATCGTCGTTAATATCGTCGTTAATATCGTCGTTATTATCGTCGTTATTATCGTCGTTAATATCGTCGTTAATATCGTCATTATCATCGTTGTTATCGTCCTTATTATCCTCATAATTATCGTCGTTAATATCGTCGTTATTTTGTCATAATCATCGTCGTTAATGTCGTCGTTATTATCGTCATTGTCTTCGTTGTTATCGTCATAAATATCATCGTTAATATCGTCGTTATTATTGTCATTATCTTCTTTTTATTGTCGTTATTATCGTCGTTATAATCGTCGTTATTATCGTCGTTAATATCGTCGTTAATATCGTCATTATCATCGTTGTTATCGTCCTTATTATCCTCATAATTATCGTCGTTAATATCGTCGTTATTTTGTCATAATCATCGTCGTTAATGTCGTCGTTATTATCGTCATTATCTTCGTTGTTATCGTCATAAATATCATCGTTAATATCGTCGTTATTATTGTCATTATCTTCTTTTTATCGTCGTTATTATCGTCGTTATAATCGTCGTTATTATCGTCGTTGATATCGTCGTTAATATCGTCATTATCATCGTTGTTATCGTCCTTATTATCCTCATAATTATCGTCGTTAATATCGTCGTGATTTTGTCATAATCATCTTTGTTATGTCGTCGTTATTATCGTCATTATCTTCGTTGTTATCGTCGTTATTATCCTCATAATTATCGTCGTTAATATCGTCGTTATTTTGTCATAATCATCGTCGTTAATGTCGTCGTTATTATCGTCATTATCTACGTTGTTATCGTCATAAATATCATCGTTAATATCGTCGTTATTATCGTCATTATCTTCTTTTTATCGTCGTTATTATAGTCGTTAATATCGTCGTTATTATCGTCGTTATTATCGTCGTTAATGTCGTCGTTATTATCGTCATTATCATCGTTGTTATCGTCCTTATCATCCTCATAATTATCGTCATTAATATCATCGTTATTTTGTCATAATCATCGTCGTTAATATCGTCGATAATATCGTCATTATCATCGTTGTTATCGTCCTTATTATCCTCATAATTATCGTCGTTAATATCGTCGTTATTTTGTCATAATCATCGTCGTTAATGTCGTCGTTATTATCGTCATTATCATCGTTGTTATCGTCCTTATCATCCTCATAATTATCGTCGTTAATATCGTCGTTATTTTGTCATATTCATCGTCGTTAATGTCGTCGTTATTATCGTCATTATCTACGTTGTTATCGTCATAAATATCATCGTTAATATCGTCGTTATTATCGTCATTATCTTCTTTTTATCGTCGTTATTATAGTCGTTAATATCGTCGTTATTATCGTCGTTATTATCGTCGTTAATGTCGTCGTTATTATCGTCATTATCATCGTTGTTATCGTCCTTATCATCCTCATAATTATCGTCATTAATATCATCGTTATTTTGTCATATTCATCGTCGTTAATTTCGTCGTTATTATCGTCATTATCTACGTTGTTATCGTCATAAATATCATCGTTAATATCGTCGTTATTATTGTCATTATCTTCTTTTTATCGTCGTTATTATCGTCGTTAATATCGTCGTTATTATCGTCGTTATTATCGTCGTTAATATCGTCATTATCATCGTTGTTATCGTCCTTATTATCCTCATAATTATCGTCGTTAATATCGTCGTGATTTTGTCATAATCATCTTTGTTATGTCGTCGTTATTATCGTCATTATCTTCGTTGTTATCGTCGTTATTATCCTCATAATTATCGTCGTTAATATCGTCGTTATTTTGTCATAATCACCGTCGTTAATGTCGTCGTTATTATCGTCATTATCTACGTTGTTATCGTCATAAATATCATCGTTAATATCGTCGTTATTATCGTCATTATCTTCTTTTTATCGTCGTTATTATAGTCGTTAATATCGTCGTTATTATCGTCGTTATTATCGTCGTTAATGTCGTCGTTATTATCGTCATTATCATTGTTGTTATCGTCCTTATCATCCTCATAATTATCGTCATTAATATCATCGTTATTTTGTCATAATCATCGTCGTTAATATCGTCGATAATATCGTCATTATCATCGTTGTTATCGTCCTTATTATCCTCATAATTATCGTCGTTAATATCGTCGTTATTTTGTCATAATCATCGTCGTTAATGTCGTCGTTATTATCGTCATTATCATCGTTGTTATCGTCCTTATCATCCTCATAATTATCGTCGTTAATATCGTCGTTATTTTGTCATAATCATCGTCGTTAATGTCGTCGTTATTATCGTCATTATCTACGTTGTTATCGTCATAAATATCATCGTTAATATCGTCGTTATTATCGTCATTATCTTCTTTTTATCGTCGTTATTATAGTCGTTAATATCGTCGTTATTATCGTCGTTATTATCGTCGTTAATGTCGTCGTTATTATCGTCATTATCATCGTTGTTATCGTCCTTATCATCCTCATAATTATCGTCATTAATATCATCGTTATTTTGTCATATTCATCGTCGTTAATTTCGTCGTTATTATCGTCATTATCTACGTTGTTATCGTCATAAATATCATCGTTAATATCGTCGTTATTATTGTCATTATCTTCTTTTTATCGTCGTTATTATCGTCGTTAATATCGTCGTTATTATCGTCGTTATTATCGTCGTTAATATCGTCATTATCATCGTTGTTATCGTCCTTATTATCCTCATAATTATCGTCCTTAATATCGTCGTTATTTTGTCATAATCATCGTCGTTAATGTCGTCGTTATTATCGTCATTATCTTCGTTGTTATCGTCATAAATATCATCGTTAATATCGTCGTTATTATTGTCATTATCTTCTTTTTATCGTCGTTATTATCGTCGTTATAATCGTCGTTATTATCGTCGTTAATATCGTCGTTAATATCGTCATTATCATCGTTGTTATCGTCCTTATTATCCTCATAATTATCGTCGTTAATATCGTCGTTATTTTCTCATAATCATCGTCGTTAATGTCGTCGTTATTATAGTCATTATCTTCGTTGTTATCGTCGTTATTATCGTCGTTAATTTCGTCGTTATAATCGACGTTATTATCGTCGTTATTATCGTTGTTAATATCGTCGTTAATATCGTCATTATCATCGTTGTTATCGTCCTTATTATCCTCATAATTATCGTCGTTAATATCGTCGTTATTTTGTCATAATCATCGTCGTTAATGTCGTCGTTATTATCGTCATTATCATCGTTGTTATCGTCCTTATCATCCTCATAATTATCGTCGTTAATATCGTCGTTATTTTGTCATAATCATCGTCGTTAATGTCGTCGTTATTATCGTCATTATCTACGTTGTTATCGTCATAAATATCATCGTTAATATCGTCGTTATTATCGTCATTATCTTCTTTTTATCGTCGTTATTATAGTCGTTAATATCGTCGTTATTATCGTCGTTATTATCGTCGTTAATGTCGTCGTTATTATCGTCATTATCATCGTTGTTATCGTCCTTATCATCCTCATAATTATCGTCGTTAATATCATCGTTATTTTGTCATATTCATCGTCGTTATTGTCGTCGTTATTATCGTCATTATCTACGTTGTTATCGTCATAAATATCATCGTTAATATCGTCGTTATTATTGTCATTATCTTTTTTTTATCGTCGTTATTATTGTCATTATCTTCTTTTTATCGTCGTTATTATCGTCGTTTTAATCGTCGTTATTATCGTCGTTAATATCGTCGTTAATATTGTCATTATCATCGTTGTTATCGTCCTTATTATCCTCATAATTATCGTCGTTAATATCGTCGTTAATATCGTCGTTATTATCGTCGTTATAATCGTCGTTAATATCGTCGTTAATATCGTCATTATCATCGTTGTTATCGTTCTTATTATCCTTATAATTATCGTCGTTAATATCGTCGTCATTTTGTCATAATCATCGTCGTTAATGTCGTCGTTATTATCGTCATTATCATCGTTGTTATCGTCCTTATTATTCTCATAATTATCGTCGTTAATATCGTCGTTATTTTGTCATAATCATCGTCGTTAATATCGTCGTTAATATCGTCATTATCACCGTTGTTATCGTCCTTATTATCCTCATAATTATCGCCGTTAATATCGTCGTTATTTTGTCATAATCATCGTCGTTAATGTCGTCGTTATTATCGTCATTATCATCGTTGTTATCGTCCTTATCATCCTCATATCTATCGTCGTTAATATCGTCGTTATTTTGTCATAATCATCGTCGTTAATGTCGTCGTTATTATCGTCATTATCTACGTTGTTATCGTCATAAATATCATCGTTAATATCGTCGTTATTATTGTCATTATCTTCTTTTTATCGTCGTTATTATCGTCGTTAATATCGTCGTTAATATCGTCATTATCATCGTTGTTATCGTCCTTATTATCCTCATAATTATCGTCGTTAATATCGTCGTTAATATCGTCGTTATTATCGTCGTTATTATCGTCGTTAATATCGTCGTTAATATCGTCATTATCATCGTTGTTATCGTCCTTATTATCCTCATAATTATCGTCGTTAATATCGTCGTTATTTTGTCGTAATCATCGTCGTTAATGTCGTCGTTAATATCGTCATTATCTTCGTTGTTATTGTCATAAATATCATCGTTAGTATCGTCGTTATTATTGTCATTATCTTCTTTTTATCGTCGTTATTATCGTCGTTAATATCGTCGTTATTATCGTCGTTATTATCGTCGTTAATATCGTCGTTAATATCGTCATTATCATCGTTGTTATCGTCCTTATTATCCTCATAATTATCGTCGTTATTTTGTCATAATCATCGTCGTTAATATCGTCGTTAATATCGTCATTATCATCGTTGTTATCGTCCTTATTATCCTCATAATTATCGTCGTTAATATCGTCGTTATTTTGTCATAATCATCGTCGTTAATGTCGTCGTTATTATCGTCATTATCATCGTTGTTTTCGTCCTCATCATCCTCATAATTATCGTCGTTAATATCGTCGTTATTTTGTCATAATCATCGTCGTTAATGTCGTCGTTATTATCGTCATTATCTACGTTGTTATCGTCATAAATATCATCGTTAATATCGTCGTTATTATTGTCATTATCTTCTTTTTAACGTCGTTATTATTGTCATTATCTTCTTTTTATCGTCGTTATTCTCGTCGTTTTAATCGTCGTTATTATCGTCGTTAATATCGTCGTTAATATTGTCATTATCATCGTTGTTATCGTCCTTATTATCCTCATAATTATCGTCGTTAATATCGTCGTTAATATCGTCGTTATTATCGTCGTTATTATCGTCGTTAATATCGTCGTTAATATCGTCATTATCATCGTTGTTATCGTTCTTATTATCCTTATAATTATCGTCGTTAATATCGTCGTCATTTTGTCATAATCATCGTCGTTAATGTCGTCGTTATTATCGTCATTATCTTCGTTGTTATCGTGTTTATTATCCTCATAATTATCGTTTAATATCGTCGTTATTTTGTCATAATCATCGTCGTTAATGTCGTCGTTATTATCGTCATTATCATCGTTGTTATCGTCCTTATCATCCTCATAATTATCGTCGTTAATATCGTCGTTATTTTGTCATAATCATCGTCGTAATGTCGTCGTTATTATCGTCATTATCTACGTTGTTATCGTCATAAATATCATCGTTATTGTCGTCGTTAATATCGTCATTATCATCGTTGTTATCGTCATTATTATCCTCATAATTATCGTCGTTAATATCGTCGTTAATATCGTCGTTATTATCGTCGTTATTATCGTCGTTAATATCGTCGTTAATATCGTCATTATCATCGTTGTTATCGTCCTTATTATCCTCATAATTATCGTCGTTAATATCGTCGTTATTTTGTCATAATCATCGTCGTTAATGTCGTCGTTATTATCGTCATTGTCTTCGTTGTTATCGTCATAAATATCATCGTTAATATCGTCGTTATTATTGTCATTATCTTCTTTTTATTGTCGTTATTATCGTCGTTATAATCGTCGTTATTATCGTCGTTAATATCGTCGTTAATATCGTCATTATCATCGTTGTTATCGTCCTTATTATCCTCATAATTATCGTCGTTAATATCGTCGTTATTTTGTCATAATCATCGTCGTTAATGTCGTCGTTATTATCGTCATTATCTTCGTTGTTATCGTCAAAAATATCATCGTTAATATCGTCGTTATTATTGTCATTATCTTCTTTTTATCGTCGTTATTATCGTCGTTATAATCGTCGTTATTATCGTCGTTGATATCGTCGTTAATATCGTCATTATCATCGTTGTTATCGTCCTTATTATCCTCATAATTATCGTCGTTAATATCGTCGTGATTTTGTCATAATCATCTTTGTTATGTCGTCGTTATTATCGTCATTATCTTCGTTGTTATCGTCGTTATTATCCTCATAATTATCGTCGTTAATATCGTCGTTATTTTGTCATAATCATCGTCGTTAATGTCGTCGTTATTATCGTCATTATCTACGTTGTTATCGTCATAAATATCATCGTTAATATCGTCGTTATTATCGTCATTATCTTCTTTTTATCGTCGTTATTATAGTCGTTAATATCGTCGTTATTATCGTCGTTATTATCGTCGTTAATGTCGTCGTTATTATCGTCATTATCATCGTAGTTATCGTCCTTATCATCCTCATAATTATCGTCATTAATATCATCGTTATTTTGTCATAATCATCGTCGTTAATATCGTCGATAATATCGTCATTATCATCGTTGTTATCGTCCTTATTATCCTCATAATTATCGTCGTTAATATCGTCGTTATTTTGTCATAATCATCGTCGTTAATGTCGTCGTTATTATCGTCATTATCATCGTTGTTATCGTCCTTATCATCCTCATAATTATCGTCGTTAATATCGTCGTTATTTTGTCATAATCATCGTCGTTAATGTCGTCGTTATTATCGTCATTATCTACGTTGTTATCGTCATAAATATCATCGTTAATATCGTCGTTATTATCGTCATTATCTTCTTTTTATCGTCGTTATTATAGTCGTTAATATCGTCGTTATTATCGTCGTTATTATCGTCGTTAATGTCGTCGTTATTATCGTCATTATCATCGTTGTTATCGTCCTTATCATCCTCATAATTATCGTCATTAATATCATCGTTATTTTGTCATATTCATCGTCGTTAATTTCGTCGTTATTATCGTCATTATCTACGTTGTTATCGTCATAAATATCATCGTTAATATCGTCGTTATTATTGTCATTATCTTCTTTTTATCGTCGTTATTATCGTCGTTAATATCGTCGTTATTATCGTCGTTATTATCGTCGTTAATATCGTCATTATCATCGTTGTTATCGTCCTTATTATCCTCATAATTATCGTCGTTAATATCGTCGTGATTTTGTCATAATCATCTTTGTTATGTCGTCGTTATTATCGTCATTATCTTCGTTGTTATCGTCGTTATTATCCTCATAATTATCGTCGTTAATATCGTCGTTATTTTGTCATAATCATCGTCGTTAATGTCGTCGTTATTATCGTCATTATCTACGTTGTTATCGTCATAAATATCATCGTTAATATCGTCGTTATTATCGTCATTATCTTCTTTTTATCGTCGTTATTATAGTCGTTAATATCGTCGTTATTATCGTCGTTATTATCGTCGTTAATGTCGTCGTTATTATCGTCATTATCATCGTTGTTATCGTCCTTATCATCCTCATAATTATCGTCATTAATATCATCGTTATTTTGTCATAATCATCGTCGTTAATATCGTCGATAATATCGTCATTATCATCGTTGTTATCGTCCTTATTATCCTCATAATTATCGTCGTTAATATCGTCGTTATTTTGTCATAATCATCGTCGTTAATGTCGTCGTTATTATCGTCATTATCATCGTTGTTATCGTCCTTATCATCCTCATAATTATCGTCGTTAATATCGTCGTTATTTTGTCATAATCATCGTCGTTAATGTCGTCGTTATTATCGTCATTATCTACGTTGTTATCGTCATAAATATCATCGTTAATATCGTCGTTATTATCGTCATTATCTTCTTTTTATCGTCGTTATTATAGTCGTTAATATCGTCGTTATTATCGTCGTTATTATCGTCGTTAATGTCGTCGTTATTATCGTCATTATCATCGTTGTTATCGTCCTTATCATCCTCATAATTATCGTCATAAATATCATCGTTAATATCGTCGTTATTATCGTCATTATCTACGTTGTTATCGTCATAAATATCATCGTTAATATCGTCGTTATTATTGTCATTATCTTCTTTTTATCGTCGTTATTATCGTCGTTAATATCGTCGTTATTATCGTCGTTATTATCGTCGTTAATATCGTCATTATCATCGTTGTTATCGTCCTTATTATCCTCATAATTATCGTCCTTAATATCGTCGTTATTTTGTCATAATCATCGTCGTTAATGTCGTCGTTATTATCGTCATTATCTTCGTTGTTATCGTCATAAATATCATCGTTAATATCGTCGTTATTATTGTCATTATCTTCTTTTTATCGTCGTTATTATCGTCGTTATAATCGTCGTTATTATCGTCGTTAATATCGTCGTTAATATCGTCATTATCATCGTTGTTATCGTCCTTATTATCCTCATAATTATCGTCGTTAATATCGTCGTTATTTTCTCATAATCATCGTCGTTAATGTCGTCGTTATTATAGTCATTATCTTCGTTGTTATCGTCGTTATTATCGTCGTTAATTTCGTCGTTATAATCGACGTTATTATCGTCGTTATTATCGTTGTAAATATCGTCGTTAATATCGTCATTATCATCGTTGTTATCGTCCTTATTATCCTCGTAATTATCGTCGTTAATATCTTCGGGATTTTGTTATAATCATCGTTGTTATGTCGTCGTTATTATCGTCATTATCTTCGTTGTTATCGTCGTTATTATCCTCATAATTATCGTCGTTAATATCGTCGTTATTTTGTCATAATCATCGTCGTTAATGTCGTCGTTATTATCGTCATTATCTACGTTGTTATCGTCATAAATATCATCGTTAATATCGTCGTTATTATTGTCATTATCTTCTTTTTATCGTCGTTATTATCGTCGTTAATATCGTCGTTATTATCGTCGTTAATATCGTCATTATCATCGTTGTTATCGTCCTTATTATCTTCATAATTATCGTCGTTAATATCGTCGTTATTTTGTCATAATCATCGTCGTTATTATCGTCGTTATTATCGTCGTTATTATCGTCGTTAATATCGTCGTTAATATCGTCATTATCATCGTTGTTATCGTCCTTATTATCCTCATAATTATCGTCGTTAATATCGTCGTTATTTTGTCATAATCATCGTCGTTAATGTCGTCGTTATTATCGTCATTATCTTCGTTGTTATCGTCGTTATTATCCTCATAATTATCGTCGTTAATATCGTCGTTATTTTGTCATAATCATCGTCGTTAATGTCGTCGTTATTATCGTCATTATCTTCGTTGTTATCGTCATAAATATCATCGTTAATATCGTCGTTATTATTGTCATTATCTTCTTTTTATCGTCGTTATTATCGTCGTTATTATCGTCGTTAATATCGTCGTTAATATCGTCATTATCATCGTTGTTATCGTCCTTATTATCCTCATAATTATCGTCGTTAATATCGTCGTGATTTTGTCATAATCATCGTTGTTATGTCGTCGTTATTATCGTCATTATCTTCGTTGTTATCGTCGTTATTATCCTCATAATTATCGTCGTTAATATCGTCGTTATTTTGTCATAATCATCGTCGTTAATGTCGTCGTTATTATCGTCATTATCTACGTTGTTATCGTCATAAATATCATCGTTAATATCGTCGTTATTATTGTCATTATCTTCTTTAATCGTCGTTATTATCGTCGTTAATATCGTCGTTATTATCGTCGTTATTATCGTCGTTAATATCGTCGTTAATATCGTCATTATCATCGTTGTTATCGTCCTTATTATCCTCATAATTATCGTCGTTAATATCGTCGTTATTTTCTCATAATCATCGTCGTTAATGTCGTCGTTATTATAGTCATTATCTTCGTTGTTATCGTCGTTATTATCGTCGTTAATTTCGTCGTTATAATCGACGTTATTATCGTCGTTATTATCGTTGTTAATATCGTCGTTAATATCGTCATTATCATCGTTGTTATCGTCCTTATTATCCTCGTAATTATCGTCGTTAATATCTTCGGGATTTTGTTATAATCATCGTTGTTATGTCGTCGTTATTATCGTCATTATCTTCGTTGTTATCGTCGTTATTATCCTCATAATTATCGTCGTTAATATCGTCGTTATTTTGTCATAATCATCGTCGTTAATGTCGTCGTTATTATCGTCATTATCTACGTTGTTATCGTCATAAATATCATCGTTAATATCGTCGTTATTATTGTCATTATCTTCTTTTTATCGTCGTTATTATCGTCGTTAATATCGTCGTTATTATCGTCGTTATTATCGTCGTTAATATCGTCGTTAATATCGTCATTATCATCGTTGTTATCGTCCTTATTATCCTCATAATTATCGTCGTTAATATCGTCGTTATTTTGTCATAATCATCGTCGTTATTATTGTCGTTATTATCGTCGTTATTATCGTCGTTAATATCGTCGTTAATATCGTCATTATCATTGTTGTTATCGTTCTTATTATCCTTATAATTATCGTCGTTAATATCGTCGTCATTTTGTCATAATCATCGTCGTAAATGTCGTCGTTATTATCGTCATTATCTTCGTTGTTATCGTGTTTATTATCCTCATAATTATCGTTTAATATCGTCGTTATTTTGTCATAATCATCGTCGTTAATGTCGTCGTTATTATCGTCATTATCATCGTTGTTATCGTCCTTATTATCCTCATAATTATCGTCCTTATTATCGTCGTTATTTTGTCATAATCATCGTCGTTAATGTCGTCGTTATTATCGTCATTATCTTCGTTGTTATCGTCATAAATATCATCGTTAATATCGTCGTTATTATTGTCATTATCTTCTTTTTATCGTCGTTATTATCGTCGTTATAATCGTCGTTATTATCGTCGTTAATATCGTCGTTAATATCGTCATTATCATCGTTGTTATCGTCCTTATTATCCTCATAATTATCGTCGTTAATATCGTCGTTATTTTGTCATAATCATCGTCGTTAATGTCGTCGTTATTATCGTCATTATCTACGTTGTTATCGTCATAAATATCATCGTTAATATCGTCGTTATTATTGTCATTATCTTCTTTTTATCGTCGTTATTAACGTCGTTATTATCGTCGTTAAAATCGTCGTTAATATCGTCATTATCATCGTTGTTATCGTTCTTATTATCATCATAATTATCGTCGTTAATATCGTCGTTATTTTGTCATAATCATCGTCGTTAATATCGTCGTTATTTTGTCATAATCATCGACGTTAATGTCGTCGTTATTATCGTCATTATCTTCGTTGTTATCGTCACAATTATCATCGTTAATATCGTCGTTATTATTGTCATTATCTTCTGTTTATCGTCGTTATTATCGTCGTTAATATCGTCTTTATTATCGTCGTTATTATCGTCGTTAATATCGTCGTTAATATCGTCATTATCATCGTTGTTATCGTCCTTATCATCCTCATAATTATCGTCGTTAATATCGTCGTTATTTTGTCATAATCATCGTCGTTAATGTCATCGTTATTATCGTCATTATCATCGTTGTTATCGTCCTTATCATCCTCATAATTATCGTCGTTAATATCGTCGTTATTTTGTCATAATCATCGTCGTTAATGTCGTCGTTATTATCGACATTATCTGCGTTGTTATCGTCATAAATATCATCGTTAATATGGTCGTTATTATTGTCATTATCTTCTTTTTATCGTCGTTATTATCGTCGTTAATATCGTCTTTATTATCGTCGTTATTATCGTCGTTAATATCGTCGTTATTATCGTCATTATCATCGTTGTTATCGTCCTTATCATCCTCATAATTATCGTCGTTAATATCGTCATTATCTACGTTGTTATCGTCATAAATATCATCGTTAATATCGTCGTTATTATTGTCATTATCTTCTTTTTATCGTCGTTATTATCGTCGTTAATATCGTCGTTATTATCATCGTTATTATCGTCGATAATGTCGTCGTTATTATCGTCATTATCTACGTTGTTATCGTCCTCATCATCCTCATAATTATCGTCGTTAATATCGTCGTTATTTTGTCATAATCATCGTCGTTAATGTCGTCGTTATTATCGTCATTTTCTTCGTTGTTATCGTCGTTATTATCGTCGTTTATATCGTCGTTAATATCGTCGTTATTTTGTCATAATCATCGTCGTTAATGTCGTCGTTATTATCGTCATTATCTTCGTTGTTATCGTCGTTATTATCCTCATAATTATCGTCGTTAATATCGTCGTTATTTTGTCATAATCATCGTCGTTAATGTCGTCGTTATTATCGTCATTATCTTCGTAGTTATCGTCGTTATTATCGTCATTATCTTCGTAGTTATCGTCGTTATTATCGTCGTTATTATCGTCATTATCATCGTTGTTATCGTCCTTATCATCCTCATAATTATCGTCGTTAATATCGTCGTTATTTTGTCATAATCATCGACGTTAATGTCGTCGTTATTATCGTCATTATCTTCGTTGTTATCATCATAATTATCATCGTTAATATCGTCGTTATTATTGTCATTATCTTCTTTTTATCGTCGTTATTATCGTCGTTAATATCGTCTTTATTATCGTCGTTATTATCGTCGTTAATATCGTCGTTAATATCGTCATTATCAACGTTGTTATCGTCCTTATCATCCTCATAATTATCGTCGTTAATATCGTCGTTATTTTGTCATAATCATCGTCGTTAATGTCGTCGTTATTATCGTCATTATCTTCGTTGTTATCGTCGTTATTATCCTCATAATTATCGTCGTCAATATCGTCGTTATTTTGTCATAATCATCGTCGTTAATGTCGTCGTTATTATCGTCATTATCTACGTTGTTATCGTCATAAATATCATCGTTAATATCGTCGTTATTATTGTCATTATCTTCTTTATTTCGTCGTTATTATCGTCGTTAATATCGTCGTTATTATCGTCGTTATTATCGTCGTTAATATCGTCGTTATTATCGTCGTTATTATCGTCGTTATTATCGCCGTTAATATCGTCATTAATACCGTCATTATCATCGTTGTTATCGTCCTTATTATCCTCATAATTATCGTCGATAATATCGGCGTTATTTTGTCATAATCATCGTCGTTAATGTCGTCGTTATTATCGTCATTATCTACGTTGTTATCGTCATAAATATCATCGTTAATATCGTCGTTATTATTGTCATTATCTTGTTTTTATCGTCGTTATTATCGTTGTTAATATCGTCGTTATTATCGTCGTTATTATCGTCGTTAATATCGTCGTTATTATCGTCGTTATTATCGTCGTTATTATCGCCGTTAATATCGTCATTAATATCGTCATTATCATCGTTGTTATCGTCCTTATTATCCTCATAATTATCGTCGTTAATATCGTCGTTATTTTGTCATAATCATCGTCGTTAATGTCGTCGTTATTATCGTCATTATCTACGTTGTTATCGTCATAAATATCATCGTTAATATCGTCGTTATTATTGTCATTATCTTCTTTTTATCGTCGTTATTATCGTCGTTAATATCGTCGTTATTATCGTCGTTATTATCGTCGTTAATATCGTCGTTAATATCGTCATTATCATCGTTGTTATCGTCCTTATTATCCTCATAATTATCGTCGTTAATATCGTCGTTATTTTGACATAAACATCGTCGTTAATGTCGTCGTTATTATCGTCATTATCATCGTTGTTATCGTCCTTATCATCCTCATAATTATCGTCGTTAATATCGTCGTTATTTTGTCATAATCGTCGTCGTTAATTTCGTCGTTATTATCGTCATTATCTACATTGTTATCGTCCTTATCATCCTCATAAATATCGTCGTTTATATCGTCGTTATTTTGTCATAATCATCGTCGTTAATGTCGTCGTTATTATCGTCATTATCTTCGTTGTTATCGTCGTTATTATCCTCATAATTATCGTCGTTAATATCGTCGTTATTTTGTCATAATCATCGTCGTTAATGTCGTCGTTATTATCGTCATTATCTACGTTGTTATCGTCATAAATATCATCGTTAATATCGTCGTTATTATTGTCATTATCTTCTTTTTATCGTCGTTATTATGGTCGTTAATATCGTCTTTATTATCGTCGTTAATGTCGTCGTTAATATCGTCGTTATTATCGTCATTATCTTCGTTGTTATCGTCGTTATTATCCTCATAATTATCGTCGTTAAAATCGTCGTTATTTTGTCATAATCATCGTCGTTAATGTCGTCGTTATTATCGTCATTATCTTTGTTGTTATCGTCGTTATTATCTTCATAATTATCGTCGTTAATATCGTCGTTATTTTGTCATAATCATCGTCGTTAATGTCGTCGTTATTATCGTCATTATCTACGTTGTTATCGTCATAAATATCATCGTTAATATCGTCGGTATTATTGTCATTATCTTCTTTTTATCGTCGTTATTATCGTCGTTAATATCGTCGTTATTATCGTCGTTATTATCGTCGTTAATATCGTCGTTAATATCGTCATTATCATCGTTGTTATCGTCCTTATTATCCTCATAATTATCGTCGTTAATATCGTCGTTATTTTGACATAAACATCGTCGTTAATGTCGTCGTTATTATCGTCATTATCATCGTTGTTATCGTCCTTATCATCCTCATAATTATCGTCGTTAATATCGTCGTTATTTTGTCATAATCATCGTCGTTAATATCGTCGTTATTATCGTCGTTAATATCGTCGTTAATATCGTCATAAATATCATCGATAATATCGTCGTTATTATTGTCATTATCTTCTTTTTATCGTCGTTATTAACGTCGTTATTATCGTCGTTAATATCGTCGTTAATATCGTCATTATCATCGTTGTTATCGTCCTTATTATCCTCATAATTATCGTCGTTAATATCGTCGTTATTTTGTCATAATCATCGTCGTTAATATCGTCGTTATTATCGTCGTTAATATCGTCTTTATTATCGTCATTATTATCGTCGTTAATATCGTCGTTAATATCGTCATTATCATCGTTGTTATCGTCCTTATCATCCTCATAATTATCGTCGTTAAAATCGTCGTTATTTTGTCATAATCATCGTCGTTAATGTCGTCGTTATTATCGTCATTATCTACGTTGTTATCGTCATAAATATCATCGTTAATATCGTCGTTATTATCGTCATTATCTTCTTTTTATCGTCGTTATTAACGTCGTTATTATCGTCGTTAATATCGTCGTTAATATCGTCATTATCATCGTTGTTATCGTTCTTATTATCATCATAATTATCGTCGTTAATATCGTCGTTATTTTGTCATAATCATCGTCGTTAATATCGTCGTTATTTTGTCATAATCATCGACGTTAATGTCGTCGTTATTATCGTCATTATCTTCGTTGTTATCGTCATAATTATCATCGTTAATATCGTCGTTATTATTGTCATTATCTTCTGTTTATCGTCGTTATTATCGTCGTTAATATCGTCTTTATTATCGTCGTTATTATCGTCGTTAATATCGTCGTTAATATCGTCATTATCATCGTTGTTATCGTCCTTATCATCCTCATAATTATCGTCGTTAATATCGTCGTTATTTTGTCATAATCATCGTCGTTAATGTCATCGTTATTATCGTCATTATCATCGTTGTTATCGTCCTTATCATCCTCATAATTATCGTCGTTAATATCGTCGTTATTTTGTCATAATCATCGTCGTTAATGTCGTCGTTATTATCGACATTATCTGCGTTGTTATCGTCATAAATATCATCGTTAATATGGTCGTTATTATTGTCATTATCTTCTTTTTATCGTCGTTATTATCGTCGTTAATATCGTCTTTATTATCGTCGTTATTATCGTCGTTAATATCGTCGTTATTATCGTCATTATCATCGTTGTTATCGTCCTTATCATCCTCATAATTATCGTCGTTAATATCGTCATTATCTACGTTGTTATCGTCATAAATATCATCGTTAATATCGTCGTTATTATTGTCATTATCTTCTTTTTATCGTCGTTATTATCGTCGTTAATATCGTCGTTATTATCGTCGTTATTATCGTCGATAATGTCGTCGTTATTATCGTCATTATCTACGTTGTTATCGTCCTCATCATCCTCATAATTATCGTCGTTAATATCGTCGTTATTTTGTCATAATCATCGTCGTTAATGTCGTCGTTATTATCGTCATTTTCTTCGTTGTTATCGTCGTTATTATCGTCGTTAATATCGTCGTTAATATCGTTGTTATTTTGTCATAATCATCGTCGTTAAAGTCGTCGTTATTATCGTCATTATCTTCGTTGTTATCGTCGTTATTATCCTCATAATTATCGTCGTTAATATCGTCGTTATTTTGTCATAATCATCGTCGTTAATGTCGTCGTTATTATCGTCATTATCTTCGTAGTTATCGTCGTTATTATCGTCATTATCTTCGTAGTTATCGTCGTTATTATCGTCGTTATTATCGTCAGTATCATCGTTGTTATCGTCCTTATCATCCTCATAATTATCGTCGTTAATATCGTCGTTATTTTGTCATAATCATCGTCGTTAATATCGTCGTTATTATCGTCATTATCATCGTTGTTATCGTCCTTATCATCCTCATAATTATCGTCGTTAATATCGTCGTTATTTTGTCATAATCATCGACGTTAATGTCGTCGTTATTATCGTCATTATCTTCGTTGTTATCATCATAATTATCATCGTTAATATCGTCGTTATTATTGTCATTATCTTCTTTTTATCGTCGTTATTATCGTCGTTAATATCGTCTTTATTATCGTCGTTATTATCGTCGTTAATATCGTCGTTAATATCGTCATTATCATCGTTGTTATCGTCCTTATCATCCTCATAATTATCGTCGTTAATATCGTCGTTATTTTGTCATAATCATCGTCGTTAATGTCGTCGTTATTATCGTCATTATCTTCGTTGTTATCGTCGTTATTATCCTCATAATTAGCGTCGTCAATATCGTCGTTATTTTGTCATAATCATCGTCGTTAATGTCGTCGTTATTATCGTCATTATCTACGTTGTTATCGTCATAAATATCATCGTTAATATCGTCGTTATTATTGTCATTATCTTCTTTTTATCGTCGTTATTATCGTCGTTAATATCGTCGTTATTATCGTCGTTATTATCGTCGTTAATATCGTCGTTAATATCGTCATTATCATCGTTGTTATCGTCCTTATTATCCTCATAATTATCGTCGTTAATATCGTCGTTATTTTGACATAAACATCGTCGTTAATGTCGTCGTTATTATCGTCATTATCATCGTTGTTATCGTCCTTATCATCCTCATAATTATCGTCGTTAATATCGTCGTTATTTTGTCATAATCGTCGTCGTTAATTTCGTCGTTATTATCGTCATTATCTACATTGTTATCGTCCTTATCATCCTCATAAATATCGTCGTTTATATCGTCGTTATTTTGTCATAATCATCGTCGTTAATGTCGTCGTTATTATCGTCATTATCTTCGTTGTTATCGTCGTTATTATCCTCATAATTATCGTCGTTAATATCGTCGTTATTTTGTCATAATCATCGTCGTTAATGTCGTCGTTATTATCGTCATTATCTACGTTGTTATCGTCATAAATATCATCGTTAATATCGTCGTTATTATTGTCATTATCTTCTTTTTATCGTCGTTATTATGGTCGTTAATATCGTCTTTATTATCGTCGTTAATGTCGTCGTTAATATCGTCGTTATTATCGTCATTATCTTCGTTGTTATCGTCGTTATTATCCTCATAATTATCGTCGTTAAAATCGTCGTTATTTTGTCATAATCATCGTCGTTAATGTCGTCGTTATTATCGTCATTATCTTTGTTGTTATCGTCGTTATTATCTTCATAATTATCGTCGTTAATATCGTCGTTATTTTGTCATAATCATCGTCGTTAATGACGTCGTTATTATCGTCATTATCTACGTTGTTATCGTCATAAATATCATCGTTAATATCGTCGGTATTATTGTCATTATCTTCTTTTTATCGTCGATATTATCGTCGTTAATATCGTCGTTATTATCGTCGTTATTATCGTCGTTAATATCGTCGTTAATATCGACATTATCATCGTTGTTATCGTCCTTATTATCCTCATAATTATCGTCGTTAATATCGTCGTTATTTTGACATAAACATCGTCGTTAATGTCGTCGTTATTATCGTCATTATCATCGTTGTTATCGTCCTTATCATCCTCATAATTATCGTCGTTAATATCGTCGTTATTTTGTCATAATCATCGTCGTTAATATCGTCGTTATTATCGTCATTATCTACGTTGATATCGTCATAAATATCATCGATAATATCGTCGTTATTATTGTCATTATCTTCTTTTTATCGTCGTTATTAACGTCGTTATTATCGTCGTTAATATCGTCGTTAATATCGTCATTATCATCGTTGTTATCGTCCTTATTATCCTCATAATTATCGTCGTTAATATCGTCGTTATTTTGTCATAATCATCGTCGTTAATATCGTCGTTATTATCGTCGTTAATATCGTCTTTATTATCGTCGTTATTATCGTCGTTAATATCGTCGTTAATATCGTCATTAACATCGTTGTTATCGTCCTTATCATCCTCATAATTATCGTCGTTAAAATCGTCGTTATTTTGTCATAATCATCGTCGTTAATGTCGTCGTTATTATCGTCATTATCTACGTTGTTATCGTCATAAATATCATCGTTAATATCGTCGTTATTATCGTCATTATCTTCTTTTTATCGTCGTTATTAACGTCGTTATTATCGTCGTTAATATCGTCGTTAATATCGTCATTATCATCGTTGTTATCGTTCTTATTATCATCATAATTATCGTCGTTAATATCGTCGTTATTTTGTCATAATCATCGTCGTTAATATCGTCGTTATTTTGTCATAATCATCGACGTTAATGTCGTCGTTATTATCGTCATTATCTTCGTTGTTATCGTCACAATTATCATCGTTAATATCGTCGTTATTATTGTCATTATCTTCTGTTTATCGTCGTTATTATCGTCGTTAATATCGTCTTTATTATCGTCGTTATTATCGTCGTTAATATCGTCGTTAATATCGTCATTATCATCGTTGTTATCGTCCTTATCATCCTCATAATTATCGTCGTTAATATCGTCGTTATTTTGTCATAATCATCGTCGTTAATGTCATCGTTATTATCGTCATTATCATCGTTGTTATCGTCCTTATCATCCTCATAATTATCGTCGTTAATATCGTCGTTATTTTGTCATAATCATCGTCGTTAATGTCGTCGTTATTATCGACATTATCTGCGTTGTTATCGTCATAAATATCATCGTTAATATGGTCGTTATTATTGTCATTATCTTCTTTTTATCGTCGTTATTATCGTCGTTAATATCGTCTTTATTATCGTCGTTATTATCGTCGTTAATATCGTCGTTATTATCGTCATTATCATCGTTGTTATCGTCCTTATCATCCTCATAATTATCGTCGTTAATATCGTCATTATCTACGTTGTTATCGTCATAAATATCATCGTTAATATCGTCGTTATTATTGTCATTATCTTCTTTTTATTGTCTTTATTATCGTCGTTAATATCGTCGTTATTATCATCGTTATTATCGTCGATAATGTCGTCGTTATTATCGTCATTATCTACGTTGTTATCGTCCTCATCATCCTCATAATTATCGTCGTTAATATCGTCGTTATTTTGTCATAATCATCGTCGTTAATGTCGTCGTTATTATCGTCATTTTCTTCGTTGTTATCGTCGTTATTATCGTCGTTTATATCGTCGTTAATATCGTTGTTATTTTGTCATAATCATCGTCGTTAAAGTCGTCGTTATTATCGTCATTATCTTCGTTGTTATCGTCGTTATTATCCTCATAAATATCGTCGTTAATATCGTCGTTATTTTGTCATAATCATCGTCGTTAATGTCGTCGTTATTATCGTCATTATCTTCGTAGTTATCGTCGTTATTATCGTCATTATCTTCGTAGTTATCGTCGTTATTATCGTCGTTATTATCGTCAGTATCATCGTTGTTATCGTCCTTATCATCCTCATAATTATCGTCGTTAATATCGTCGTTATTTTGTCATAATCATCGTCGTTAATATCGTCGTTATTATCGTCATTATCATCGTTGTTATCGTCCTTATCATCCTCATAATTATCGTCGTTAATATCGTCGTTATTTTGTCATAATCATCGACGTTAATGTCGTCGTTATTATCGTCATTATCTTCGTTGTTATCATCATAATTATCATCGTTAATATCGTCGTTATTATTGTCATTATCTTCTTTTTATCGTCGTTATTATCGTCGTTAATATCGTCTTTATTATCGTCGTTATTATCGTCGTTAATATCGTCGTTAATATCGTCATTATCATCGTTGTTATCGTCCTTATCATCCTCATAATTATCGTCGTTAATATCGTCGTTATTTTGTCATAATCATCGTCGTTAATGTCGTCGTTATTATCGTCATTATCTTCGTTGTTATCGTCGTTATTATCCTCATAATTAGCGTCGTCAATATCGTCGTTATTTTGTCATAATCATCGTCGTTAATGTCGTCGTTATTATCGTCATTATCTACGTTGTTATCGTCATAAATATCATCGTTAATATCGTCGTTATTATTGTCATTATCTTCTTTATTTCGTCGTTATTATCGTCGTTAATATCGTCGTTATTATCGTCGTTATTATCGTCGTTAATATCGTCGTTATTATCGTCGTTATTATCGTCGTTATTATCGCCGTTAATATCGTCATTAATACCGTCATTATCATCGTTGTTATCGTCCTTATTATCCTCATAATTATCGTCGATAATATCGGCGTTATTTTGTCATAATCATCGTCGTTAATGTCGTCGTTATTATCGTCATTATCTACGTTGTTATCGTCATAAATATCATCGTTAATATCGTCGTTATTATTGTCATTATCTTGTTTTTATCGTCGTTATTATCGTTGTTAATATCGTCGTTATTATCGTCGTTATTATCGTCGTTAATATCGTCGTTATTATCGTCGTTATTATCGTCGTTATTATCGCCGTTAATATCGTCATTAATATCGTCATTATCATCGTTGTTATCGTCCTTATTATCCTCATAATTATCGTCGTTAATATCGTCGTTATTTTGTCATAATCATCGTCGTTAATGTCGTCGTTATTATCGTCATTATCTACGTTGTTATCGTCATAAATATCATCGTTAATATCGTCGTTATTATTGTCATTATCTTCTTTTTATCGTCGTTATTATCGTCGTTAATATCGTCGTTATTATCGTCGTTATTATCGTCGTTAATATCGTCGTTAATATCGTCATTATCATCGTTGTTATCGTCCTTATTATCCTCATAATTATCGTCGTTAATATCGTCGTTATTTTGACATAAACATCGTCGTTAATGTCGTCGTTATTATCGTCATTATCATCGTTGTTATCGTCCTTATCATCCTCATAATTATCGTCGTTAATATCGTCGTTATTTTGTCATAATCGTCGTCGTTAATTTCGTCGTTATTATCGTCATTATCTACATTGTTATCGTCCTTATCATCCTCATAAATATCGTCGTTTATATCGTCGTTATTTTGTCATAATCATCGTCGTTAATGTCGTCGTTATTATCGTCATTATCTTCGTTGTTATCGTCGTTATTATCCTCATAATTATCGTCGTTAATATCGTCGTTATTTTGTCATAATCATCGTCGTTAATGTCGTCGTTATTATCGTCATTATCTACGTTGTTATCGTCATAAATATCATCGTTAATATCGTCGTTATTATTGTCATTATCTTCTTTTTATCGTCGTTATTATGGTCGTTAATATCGTCTTTATTATCGTCGTTAATGTCGTCGTTAATATCGTCGTTATTATCGTCATTATCTTCGTTGTTATCGTCGTTATTATCCTCATAATTATCGTCGTTAAAATCGTCGTTATTTTGTCATAATCATCGTCGTTAATGTCGTCGTTATTATCGTCATTATCTTTGTTGTTATCGTCGTTATTATCTTCATAATTATCGTCGTTAATATCGTCGTTATTTTGTCATAATCATCGTCGTTAATGTCGTCGTTATTATCGTCATTATCTACGTTGTTATCGTCATAAATATCATCGTTAATATCGTCGGTATTATTGTCATTATCTTCTTTTTATCGTCGTTATTATCGTCGTTAATATCGTCGTTATTATCGTCGTTATTATCGTCGTTAATATCGTCGTTAATATCGTCATTATCATCGTTGTTATCGTCCTTATTATCCTCATAATTATCGTCGTTAATATCGTCGTTATTTTGACATAAACATCGTCGTTAATGTCGTCGTTATTATCGTCATTATCATCGTTGTTATCGTCCTTATCATCCTCATAATTATCGTCGTTAATATCGTCGTTATTTTGTCATAATCATCGTCGTTAATATCGTCGTTATTATCGTCATTATCTACGTTGATATCGTCATAAATATCATCGATAATATCGTCGTTATTATTGTCATTATCTTCTTTTTATCGTCGTTATTAACGTCGTTATTATCGTCGTTAATATCGTCGTTAATATCGTCATTATCATCGTTGTTATCGTCCTTATTATCCTCATAATTATCGTCGTTAATATCGTCGTTATTTTGTCATAATCATCGTCGTTAATATCGTCGTTATTATCGTCGTTAATATCGTCTTTATTATCGTCGTTAATATCGTCGTTATTATCGTCGTTAATATCGTCATTAACATCGTTGTTATCGTCCTTATCATCCTCATAATTATCGTCGTTAAAATCGTCGTTATTTTGTCATAATCATCGTCGTTAATGTCGTCGTTATTATCGTCATTATCTTTGTTGTTATCGTCGTTATTATCTTCATAATTATCGTCGTTAATATCGTCGTTATTTTGTCATAATCATCGTCGTTAATGTCGTCGTTATTATCGTCATTATCTTCGTTGTTATCTTCATAAATATAATCGTTAATATCGTCGTTATTATTGTCATTATCTTCTTTTTATCGTCGTTATTATCGTCGTTAATATCGTCGTTATTATCGTCGTTATTATCGTCGTTAATATCGTCGTTATTAACGTCGTTATTATCGTCGTTATTATCGCCGTTAATATCGTCATTAATATCGTCATTATCATCGTTGTTATCGTCCTTATTATCCTCATAATTATCGTCGGTAATATCGTCGTTATTTTGTCATAATCATCGTCGTTAATGTCGTCGTTATTATCGTCATTATCTACGTTGTTATCGTCATAAATATCATCGTTAATATCGTCGTTATTATTGTCATTATCTTCTTTTTATCGTCGTTATTATCGTCGTTAATATCGTCGTTATTATCGTCGTTATTATCGTCGTTAATATCGTCGTTAATATCGTCATTATCATCGTTGTTATCGTCCTTATTATCCTCATAATTTTAGTCGTTAATATCGTCGTTATTTTGTCATAAACATCGTCGTTAATGTCGTCGTTATTATCGTCATTATCATCGTTGTTATCGTCCTTATCCTCCTCATAATTATCGTCGTTAATATCGTCGTTATTTTGTCATAAACATCGTCGTTAATGTCGTCGTTATTATCGTCATTATCTTCGTTGTTATCGTCATAAATATCATCGTTAATATCGTCGTTATTATTGTCATTATCTTCCTTTTATCGTCGTTATTATCGTCGTTAATATCGTCGCTATTATCGTCGTTATTATCGTCGTTAATATCGTCGTTATTATCGTCGTTATTTTCGTCGTTATTATCGCCGTTAATATCGTCATTAATTTCGTCATTATCATCGTTGTTATCGTCCTTATTATCCTCATAATTATCGTCGTTAATATCGTCGTTATTTTGTCATAATCATCGTCGCTAATGTCGTCGTTATTATCGTCATTATCTACGTTGTTATCGTCATAAATATCATCGTTAATATCGTCGTCATTATTGTCATTATCTTCTTTTTATCGTCGTTATTCTATTCGTTAATATCGTCGTTATTATCGTCGTTATTATCGTCGTTAATATCGTCGTTAATATCGTCATTATCATCGTTGTTATCGTCCTTATTATCCTCATAAGTATCGTCGTTATTTTGTCATAATCATTGTCGTTAATGTCGTCGTTATTATCGTCATTATCTACGTTGTTATCGTCATAAATATCATCGTTAATATCGTCGTTATTATTGTCATTATCTTCTTTTTATCGTCGTTATTATCGTCGTTAATATCGTCGTTATTATCGTCGTTAATATCGTCGTTATTATCGTCGTTATTATCGCCGTTAATATCGTCATTAATATCGTCATTATCATCGTTGTTATCGTCCTTATTATCCTCATAATTATCGTCGTTAATATCGTCGTTATTTTGTCATAATCATCGTCGTTAATGTCGTCGTTATTATCGTCATTATCTACGTTGTTATCGTCATAAATATCATCGATAATATCGTCGTTATTATTGTCATTATCTTCTTTTTATCGTCGTTATTAACGTCGTTATTATCGTCGTTAATATCGTCGTTAATATCGTCATTATCATCGTTGTTATCGTCCTTATTATCCTCATAATTATCGTCGTTAATATCGTCGTTATTTTGTCATAATCATCGTCGTTAATGTCGTCGTTATTATCGTCGTTAATATCGTCTTTATTATCGTCGTTAATGTCGTCGTTAATATCGTCGTTAATATCGTCATTATCATCGTTGTTATCGTCCTTATCATCCTCATAATTATCGTCGTTAAAATCGTCGTTATTTTGTCATAATCATCGTCGTTAATGTCGTCGTTATTATCGTCATTATCTTCGTTGTTATCGTCGTTATTATCCTCATAATTATCGTCGTTAATATCGTCGTTATTTTGTCATAATCATCGTCGTTAATGTCGTCGTTATTATCATCATTATCTACGTTGTTATCGTCATAAATATCATCGTTAATATCGTCGTTATTATTGTCATTTTCTTCTTTTTATCGTCGTTATTATCGTCGTTAATATCGTCGTTATTATCGTCGATATTATCGTCGTTAATATCGTCGTTAATATCGTCATTATCATCGTTGTTATTGTCCTTATTATCCTCATAATTATCGTCGTTATTTTGTCATAATCATCGTCGTTAATGTCGTCGTTATTATCGTCATTATCATCGTTGTTATCGTCCTTATCATCCTCATAATTATCGTCGTTAATATCGTCGTTATTTTGTCATAATCATCGTCGTTAATGTCGTCGTAATTATCGTCATTATCTTCGTTGTTATCGTCGTTATTATCCTCATAATTATCGTCGTTAATATCGTCGTTATTTTGTCATAATCATCGTTGTTAATGTCGACGTTATTATCGTCGTTAATATCGTCTTTATTATCGTCGTTAATATCGTCGTTAATATCGTCATTATCATCGTTGTTATTGACCTTATTATCCTCATAATTATCGTCGTTATTTTGTCATAATCATCGTCGTTAATGTCGTCGTTATTATCGTCATTATCATCGTTGTTATCGTCCTTATCATCCTCATAATTATCGTCGTTAATATCGTCGTTATTTTGTCATAATCATCGTCGTTAATGTCGTCGTTATTATCGTCATTATCTTCGTTGTTATCGTCGTTATTATCCTCATAATTATCGTCGTTAATATCGTCGTTATTTTGTCATAATCATCGTCGTTAATGTCGACGTTATTATCGTCATTATCTACGTTGTTATCGTCATAAATATCATCGTTAATATCGTCGTTATTATTGTCATTTTCTTCTTTTTATCGTCGTTATTATCGTCGTTAATATCGTCGTTATTATCGTCGTTATTATCGTCGTTAATATCGTCGTTAATATCGTCATTATCATCGTTGTTATCGTCCTTATTATCCTCATAATTATCGTCGTTAATATCGTCGTTATTTTGTCATAATCATCGTCGTTAATGTCGTCGTTATTATCGTCATTATCATCGTTGTTATCGTCCTTATCATCCTCATAATCATCGTCGTTAATATCGTCGTTATTTTGTCATAATCATCGTCGTTAATGTCGTCGTTATTATCGTCATTATCTACATTGTTATCGTCCTTATCATCCTCATAATTATCGTCGTTAATATCGTCGTTATTTTGTCATAATCATCGTCGTCAATGTCGTCGTTATTATCGTCATTATCATCGTTGTTATCGTCCTTATTATCCTCATAATTATCGTCGTTAAAATCGTCGTTATTTTGTCATAATCATCGTCGTTAATGTCGTCGTTATTTTCGTCATTATCATCGTTGTTATCGTCCTTATCATCCTCATAATTATCGTCGTTAATATCGTCGTTATTTTGTCATAATCATCGTCGTTAATGTCGTCGTTATTATCGTCATTATCTTCGTTGTTATCGTCATAAATATCATCGTTAATATCGTCGTTATTATTGTCATTATCTTCTTTTTATCGTCGTTATTATCGTCGTTAATATCGTCTTTATTATCGTTGTTATTATCGTCGTTAATATCGTCGTTAATATCGTCATTATCATCGTTGTTATCGTCCTTATCATCCTCATAATTATCGTCGTTAATATCGTCGTTATTTTGTCATAATCATCGTCGTTAATGTCGTCGTTATTATCGTCATTATCTTCGTTGTTATCGTCATAAATATCATAGTTAATATCGTCGTTATTATTGTCATTATCTTCTTTTAATCGTCGTTATTATCGTCGTTAATATCGTCGTTATTATCGTCGTTATTATCGACGTTAATATCGTCGTTAATATCGTCATTATCATCGTTGTTATAGTCCATATTATCCTCATAATTATCGTCGTTAATATCGTCGTTATTTTGTCATAATCATCGTCGTTAATGTCGTCGTTATTATCGTCATTATCTACGTTGTTATCGTCATAAATATCATCGTTAATATCGTCGTTATTATTGTCATTATCTTCTTTTTATCGTCGTTATTATCGTCGTTAATATTTTCGTTATTATCGTCATTATCTTCGTTGTTATCGTCGTTATTATCCTCATAATTATCGTCGTTAATATCTACGTTATTTTGTCATAATCATCGTCGTTAATGTCGTCGTTATTATCGTCATTATCTTCGTTGTTATCGTCATATTTATCATAGTTAATATCGTCGTTATTATTGTCATTATCTTCTTTTTATCGTCGTTATTATCGTCGTTAATATCGTCGTTATTATCGTCGTTATTATCGACGTTAATATCGTCGTTAATATCGTCATTATCATCGTTGTTATCGTCCTTATCATCCTCATAATTATCGTCGTTAATATCGTCGTTATTTTGTCATAATCATCGTCGTTAATGTCGTCGTAATTATCGTCATTATCTTCGTTGTTATCGTCGTTATTATCCTCATAATTATCGTCGTTAATATCGTCGTTATTTTGTCATAATCATCGTTGTTAATGTCGACGTTATTATCGTCGTTAATATCGTCTTTATTATCGTCGTTAATATCGTCGTTAATATCGTCATTATCATCGTTGTTATTGACCTTATTATCCTCATAATTATCGTCGTTATTTTGTCATAATCATCGTCGTTAATGTCGTCGTTATTATCGTCATTATCATCGTTGTTATCGTCCTTATCATCCTCATAATTATCGTCGTTAATATCGTCGTTATTTTGTCATAATCATCGTCGTTAATGTCGTCGTTATTATCGTCATTATCTTCGTTGTTATCGTCGTTATTATCCTCATAATTATCGTCGTTAATATCGTCGTTATTTTGTCATAATCATCGTCGTTAATGTCGACGTTATTATCGTCATTATCTACGTTGTTATCGTCATAAATATCATCGTTAATATCGTCGTTATTATTGTCATTTTCTTCTTTTTATCGTCGTTATTATCGTCGTTAATATCGTCGTTATTATCGTCGTTATTATCGTCGTTAATATCGTCGTTAATATCGTCATTATCATCGTTGTTATCGTCCTTATTATCCTCATAATTATCGTCGTTAATATCGTCGTTATTTTGTCATAATCATCGTCGTTAATGTCGTCGTTATTATCGTCATTATCATCGTTGTTATCGTCCTTATCATCCTCATAATCATCGTCGTTAATATCGTCGTTATTTTGTCATAATCATCGTCGTTAATGTCGTCGTTATTATCGTCATTATCTACATTGTTATCGTCCTTATCATCCTCATAATTATCGTCGTTAATATCGTCGTTATTTTGTCATAATCATCGTCGTCAATGTCGTCGTTATTATCGTCATTATCATCGTTGTTATCGTCCTTATTATCCTCATAATTATCGTCGTTAAAATCGTCGTTATTTTGTCCTAATCATCGTCGTTAATGTCGTCGTTATTTTCGTCATTATCATCGTTGTTATCGTCCTTATCATCCTCATAATTATCGTCGTTAATATCGTCGTTATTTTGTCATAATCATCGTCGTTAATGTCGTCGTTATTATCGTCATTATCTTCGTTGTTATCGTCATAAATATCATCGTTAATATCGTCGTTATTATTGTCATTATCTTCTTTTTATCGTCGTTATTATCGTCGTTAATATCGTCTTTATTATCGTTGTTATTATCGTCGTTAATATCGTCGTTAATATCGTCATTATCATCGTTGTTATCGTCCTTATCATCCTCATAATTATCGTCGTTAATATCGTCGTTATTTTGTCATAATCATCGTCGTTAATGTCGTCGTTATTATCGTCATTATCTTCGTTGTTATCGTCATAAATATCATAGTTAATATCGTCGTTATTATTGTCATTATCTTCTTTTAATCGTCGTTATTATCGTCGTTAATATCGTCGTTATTATCGTCGTTATTATCGACGTTAATATCGTCGTTAATATCGTCATTATCATCGTTGTTATAGTCCATATTATCCTCATAATTATCGTCGTTAATATCGTCGTTATTTTGTCATAATCATCGTCGTTAATGTCGTCGTTATTATCGTCATTATCTACGTTGTTAACGTCATAAATATCATCGTTAATATCGTCGTTATTATTGTCATTATCTTCTTTTTATCGTCGTTATTATCGTCGTTAATATTTTCGTTATTATCGTCATTATCTTCGTTGTTATCGTCGTTATTATCCTCATAATTATCGTCGTTAATATCTTCGTTATTTTGTCATAATCATCGTCGTTAATGTCGTCGTTATTATCGTCATTATCTTCGTTGTTATCGTCATATTTATCATAGTTAATATCGTCGTTATTATTGTCATTATCTTCTTTTTATCGTCGTTATTATCGTCGTTAATATCGTCGTTATTATCGTCGTTATTATCGACGTTAATATCGTCGTTAATATCGTCATTATCATCGTTGTTATCGTCCTTATCATCCTCATAATTATCGTCGTTAATATCGTCGTTATTTTGTCATAATCATCGTCGTTAATGTCGTCGTTATTATCGTCATTATCATCGTTGTTATCGTCCTTATTATCCTCATAATTATCGTCGTTAATATCGTCGTTATTTTGTCATAATCATCGTCGTTAATGTCGTCGTTATTATCGTCATTATCTACGTTGTTATCGTCATAAATATCATCGTTAATATCGTCGTTATTATTGTCATTATCTTCTTTTTATCGTCGTTATTAACGTCGTTATTATCGTCGTTAATATCGTCGTTAATATCGTCATTATCATCGTTGTTATCGTCCTTATTATCCTCATAATTATCGTCGTTCTTTTGTCATAATCATCGTCGTTAATATCGTCGTTATTTTGTCATAATCATCGACGTTAATGTCGTCGTTATTATCGTCATTATCTTCGTTGTTATCGTCATAATTATCATCGTTAATATCGTCGTTATTATTGTCATTTTCTTCTTTTTATCGTCGTTATTATCGTCGTTAATTTCGTCGTTATTATCGTCGTTATTAACGACGATAATATCGTCGTTAATATTGTCATTATCATCGTTGTTATCGTCCTTATTATCCTCATAATTATCGTCGTTAATATCGTCGTTATTTTGTCATAATCATCGTCGTTAATGTCGTCGTTATAATCGTCATTATCATCGTTGTTATCGTCCTTATCATCCTCATAATTATCGTCGTTAATATCGTCGTTATTTTGTCATAATCATCGTCGTTAATGTCGTCGTTATTATCGTCATTATCTACGTTGTTATCGTCATAAATATCATCGTTAATATCGTCGTTATTATTGTCATTATCTTCTTTTTATCGTCGTTATTATCGTCGTTAATATCGTCGTTAATATCGTCCTTAATATCGTCATTATCATCGTTGTTATCGTCCTTATTATCCTCATAATTATCGTCGTTAATATCGTCGTTATTTTGTCATAATCATCGTCGTTAATGTCGTCGTTATTATCGTCATTATCATCGTTGTTATCGTCCTTATCATCCTCATAATTATCGTCGTTAATATCGTCGTTATTTTGTCATAATCATCGTCGTTAATGTCGTCGTTATTATCGTCATTATCTTCGTTGTTATCGTCGTTATTTTCCTCATAATTATCGTCGTTAATATCGTCGTTATTTTGTCATAATCATCGTCGTTAATGTCGTCGTTACTATCGTCATTATCTACGTTGTTATCGTCATAAATATCATCGTTAATATCGTCGTTATTATTGTCATTATCTTCTTTTTATCGTCGTTATTATCGTCGTTAATATCGTCGTTAATATCGTCGTTAATATCGTCATTATCATCGTTGTTATCGTCCTTATTATCCTCATAATTATCGTCGTTAATATCGTCGATATTTTGTCATAATCATCGTCGTTAATGTCGTCGTTATTATCGTCATTATCTTCGTTGTTATCGTCGTTATTATCCTCATAATTATCGTCGTTAATATCGTCGTTATTTTGTCATAATCATCGTCGTTAATGTCGTCGTTATTATCGTCATTATCTACGTTGATATCGTCATAAATATCATCGTTAATATCGTCGTTATTATTGTCATTATCTTCTTTTTATCGTCGTTATTATCGTCGTTAATATCGTCGTAAATATCGTCGTTAATATCGACATTATCATCGTTGTTATCGTCCTCATTATCCTCATAATTATCGTCGTTAATATCGTCGTTATTTTGTCATAATCATCGTCGTTAATGTCGTCGTTATTATCGTCATTATCTTCGTTGTTATCGTCGTTATTATCCTCATAATTATCGTCGTTAATATCGTCGTTATTTTGTCATAATCATCGTCGTTAATGTCGTCGTTATTATCGTCATTATCTACGTTGTTATCGTCATAAATATCATCGTTAATATCGTCGTTATTATTGTCATTATCTTCTTTTTATCGTCGTTATTATCGTCGTTAATATCGTCGTTATTATCGTCGTTATTATCGTCGTTAATATCGTCGTTATTATTGTCATTATCTTCTTTTTATCGTCGTTATTATCGTCGTTAATATCGTCGTTAATATCGTCGTTAATATCGACATTATCATCGTTGTTATCGTCCTCATTATCCTCATAATTATCGTCGTTAATATCGTCGTTATTTTGTCATAATCATCGTCGTTAATGTCGTCGTTATTATCGTCATTATCTTCGTTGTTATCGTCGTTATTATCCTCATAATTATCGTCGTTAATATCGTCGTTATTTTGTCATAATCATCGTCGTTAATGTCGTCGTTATTATCGTCATTATCTACGTTGTTATCGTCATAAATATCATCGTTAATATCGTCGTTATTATTGTCATTATCTTCTTTTTATCGTCGTTATTATCGTCGTTAATATCGTCGTTATTATCGTCGTTATTATCGTCGTTAATATCGTCGTTATTATCGTCGTTATTATCGTCGTTAATATCGTCGTTAATATCGTCATTATCATCGTTGTTATCGTCCTTATTATCCTCACAATTATCGTCGTTAATATCGTCGTTATTTTGTCATAATCATCGTCGTTAAAGTCGTCGTTATTATCGTCATTATCATCGTTGTTATCTTCCTTATCATCCTCATAATTATCGTCGTTAATATCGTCGTTATTTTGTCATGATCATCGTCGTTAATGTCGTCGTTATTATCGTCATTATCATCGTTGTTATCATCCTTATCATCCTCATAATTATCGTCGTTAATATCGTCGTTATTTTGTCATAATCATCGTCGTTAATGTCGTCGTTATTACCGTCATTATCTACGTTGTTATCGTCATAAATATCATCGTTAATATCGTCGTTATTATTGTCATTTTCTTCTTTTTATCGTCGTTATTATCGTCGTAAATATCGTCGTTATTATCGTCGTTATTATAGTCGTTAATATCGTCGTTAATATCGTCATTATCATCGTTGTTATCGTCCTTATTATCCTCATAATTATCGTCGTTAATATCGTCGTTATTTTGTCATAATCATCGTCGTTAATGTCGTCGTTATTATCGTCATTATCTTCGTTGTTATCGTCGTTATTATCCTCATAATTATCGTCGTTAATATCGTCGTTATTTTGTCATAATCATCGTCGTTAATGTCGTCGTTATTATCGTCATTATCTACGTTGTTATCGTCATAAATATCATCGTTAATATCGTCGTTATTATTGTCATTATCTTCTTTTTATCGTCGTTAATATCGTCGTTAATATCGTTGTTAATATCGTCATTATCATCGTTGTTATCGTCCTTATTATCGTCATAATTATCGTCGTTAATATCGTCGTTATTTTGTCAAAATCATCGTCGTTAATGTCGTCGTTATTATCGTCATTATCATCGTTGTTATCGTCATAATTATCATCGTTAATATCGTCGTTATTATTGCCATTATCTTCTTTTTATCGTCGTTATTATCGTCGTTAATATCGTCGTTATTATCGTCGTTATTATCGTCGTTAATATCGTCGTTAATATCGTCGTTATCATCGTTGTTATCGTCCTTATTATCCTCATAATTATCGTCGTTAATATCGTCGTTATTTTGTCATAATCATCGTCGTTAATATCGTCGTTAATATCGTCATTATCATCGTTGTTATCGTCCTTATCATCCTCATAATTATCGTCGTTAATATCGTCGTTATTTTGTCATAATCATCGTCGTTAATGTCGTCGTTATTATCGTCATAATCATCGTTGTTAACATCCTTATCATCCTCATAATTATCGTCGTTAATATCGTCGTTATTTTGTCATAATCATCGTCGTGAATGTCGTCGTTATTATCGTCATTATCTACGTTGTTATCGTCATAAATATCATCGTTAATATCCTCGTTATTATTGTCATTTTCTTCTTTTTATCGTCGTTATTATCGTCGTTAATATCGTCGTTATTATCGTCTTTATTATCGTCGTTAATATCGTCTTTAATATCGTCATTATCATCGTTGTTATCGTCCTTATCATCCTCATAATTATCGTCGTTAATTTCGTCGTTATTTTGTCATAATCATCGTCGTTAATGTCGTCGTTATTATCGTCATTATCTACATTGTTATCGTCCTTATCATCATCATAATTATCGTCGTTAATATCGTCGTTATTTTGTCATAATCATCGTCGTTAATGTCGTCGTTATTATCGTCATTATCTTCGTTGTTATCGTCATTATTATCCTCATAATTATCGTCGTTAATATCGTCGTTATTTTGTCATAATCATCGTCGTTAATGTCGTCGTTATTATCGTCATTATCTACGTTGTTATCGTCATAAATATCATCGTTAATATCGTCGTTATTATTGTCATTATCTTCTTTTTATCGTCGTTATTATAGTCGTTAATATCGTCGTTAATATCGTCGTTAATATCGTCATTATCATCGTTGTTATCGTCCATTATTAATTTCATATTTATCGTCGTTAATATCGTCGTTATTTTGTCATAATAATCGTCGTTAATGTCGTCGTTATTATCGTCATTATCTTCGTTGTTATCGTCGTTATTATCCTCATAATTATCGTCGTTAATATCGTCGTTATTTTGTCATAATCATCGTCGTTAATGTCGTCGTTATTATCGTCATTATTTACGTTGTTATCGTCATAAATATCATCGTTAATATCGTCGTTATTATTGCCATTATCTTCTTTTTATCGTCGTTATTTTCGTCGTTAATATCGTCGTTATTATCGTCGTTATTATCGTCGTTAATATCGTCGTTAATATCGTCATTATCATCGTTGTTATCGTCCTTATTATCCTCATAATTATCGTCGTAAAAATGGTCGTTATTTTGTCATAATCATCGACGTTAATGTCGTCGTTATTATCGTCATTATCTTCGTTGTTATCGTCATAATTATCATCGTTAATATCGTCGTTATTATTGTCATTATCTTCTTTTTATCGTCGTTATTATCGTCGTTAATATCGTCTTTATTATCGTCGTTATTATCGTCGTTAATATCGTCGTTAATATCGTCATTATCATCGTTGTTATCGTCCTTATCATCCTCATAATTATCGTCGTTAATATCGTCGTTATTTTGTCATAATCATCCTCGTTAATGTCGTCGTTATTATCGTCATAATCATCGTTGTTAACATCCTTATCATCCTCATAATTATCGTCGTTAATATCGTCGTTATTTTGTCATAATCATCGTCGTGAATGTCGTCGTTATTATCGTCATTATCTACGTTTTTATCGTCATAAATATCATCGTTAATATCCTCGTTATTATTGTCATTTTCTTCTTTTTATCGTCGTTATTATCGTCGTTAATATCGTCGTTATTATCGTCGTTATTATCGTCGTTAATATCGTCGTTAATATCGTTATTATCATCGTTGTTATCGTCCTTATTATCCTCATAATTATCGTCGTTAATATCGTCGTTATTTTGTCATAATCATCGTCGTTAATGTCGTCGTTATTATCGTCATTATCATCGTTGTTATCGTCCTTATCATCCTCATAATTATCGTCGTTAATATCGTCGTTATTTTGTCATAATCATCGTCGTTAATGTCGTCGTTATTATCGTCATTATCTACGTTGTTATCGTCATAAATATCATCGTTAATATCGTCGTTATTATTGCCATTATCTTCTTTTTATCGTCGTTATTTTCGTCGTTAATATCGTCGTTATTATCGTCGTTATTATCGTCGTTAATATCGTCGTTAATATCGTCATTATCATCGTTGTTATCATCCTTATCATCCTCATAATTATCGTCGTTAATATCGTCGTTATTTTGTCATAATCATCGTCGTTAATGTCGTCGTTATTATCGTCATTATCTACGTTGTTATCGTCATAAATATCATCGTTAATATCGTCGTTATTATTGTCATTATCTCCTTTTTATCGTCGTTATTATCGTCGTTAATATCGTCGTTATTATCGTCGTTATTATCGTCGTTAATATCGTCGTTAATATCGTCATTATCATCGTTGTTATCGTCCTTATTATCCTCATAATTATCGTCGTTAATATCGTCGTTATTTTGTCATAATCATCGTCGTTAATGTCGTCGTTATTATCGTCATTATCTACGTTGTTATCGTCAAAAATATCATCGTTAATATCGTCGTTATTATTGCCATTATCTTCTTTTTATCGTCGTTATTTTCGTCGTTAATATCGTCGTTATTATCGTCGTTATTATCGTCGTTAATATCGTCGTTAATATCGTCATTATCATCGTTGTTATCGTCATTATTATCCTCATAATTATCGTCGTTAAAATCGTCGTTATTTTGTCATAATCATCGACGTTAATGTCGTCGTTATTATCGTCATTATCTTCGTTGTTATCGTCATAATTATCATCGTTAATATCGTCGTTATTATTGTCATTATCTTCTTTTTATCGTCGTTATTATAGTCGTTAATATCGTCTTTATTATCGTCGTTATTATCGTCGTTAATATCGTCGTTAATATCGTCATTATCATCGTTGTTATCGTCCTTATCATCCTCATAATTATCGTCGTTAATATCGTCGTTATTTTGTCATAATCATCGTCGTTAATGTCGTCGTTATTATCGGCATAATCATCGTTGTTATCATCCTTATCATCCTCATAATTATCGTCGTTAATATCGTCGTTATTTTGTCATAATCATCGTCGTTAATTTCGTCGTTATTTTGTCATAATCATCGTCGTTAATGTCGTCGTTATTATCGTCATTATCTACATTGTTATCGTCCTTATCATCATCATAATTATCGTCGTTAATATCGTCGTTATTTTGTCATAATCATCGTCGTTAATGTCGTCGTTATTATCGTCATTATCTACGTTGTTATCGTCATAAATATCATCGTTAATATCGTCGTTATTATTGTCATTATTTTCTTTTTATCGTCGTTATTATCGTCGTTAATATTGTCGTTAATATCGTCATTATCTTCGTTGTTATCGTCCTTATAATCGTCATAATTATCGTCGTTAATATCGTCGTTATTTTGTCATAATCATCGTCGTTAATGTCGTCGTTATTATCGTCATTATCATCGTTGTTATCGTCATAATTATCATCGTTAATATCGTCGTTATTATTGCCATTATCTTCTTTTTATCGTCGTTATTATCGTCGTTATTATCGTCGATATTATCGTCGTTAATATCGTCGTTAATATCGTCATTATCATCGTTGTAATCGTCCTTATTATCCTCATAATTATCGTCGTTAATATCGTCGTTATTTTGTCATAATCATCGTCGTTAATGTCGTCGTTATTATCGTCATTATCATCGTTGTTATCGTCCTTATCATCCTCATAATTATCGTCGTTAATATGGTCGTGATTTTGTCATAATCATCGTCGTTAATGTCGTCGTTATTATCGTCATTATCATCGTTGTTATCATCCTTATCATCCTCATAATTATCGTCGTTAATATCGTCGTTATTTTGTTATAATCATCGTCGTTAATGTCGTCGTTATTATCGTCATTACCTACGTTGTTATCGTCATAAATATCATCGTTAATATCGTCGTTATTATTGTCATTATCTTCTTTTTATCGTCGTTATTATCGTCGTTAATATCGTCGTTATTATCGTCGTTATTATCGTCGTTAATATCGTCGTTAATATCGTCATTATCATCGTTGTTAACGTCCTTATTATCCTCATAATTATCGTCGTTAATATCGTCGTTATTTTGTCAGAATCATCGTCGTTAATGTCGTCGTTATTATCGTCATTATCATCGTTGTTATCGTCCTTATCATCCTCATAATTATCGTCGTTAATATAGTCGTTATTTTGTCATAATCATCGTCGTTAATGTCGTCGTTATTATCGTCATTATCTACATTGTTATCGTCCTTATCATCCTCATAATTATCGTCGTTAATATCGTTGTTATTTTGTCATAATCATCGTCGTTAATGTCGTCGTTATTATCGTCATTATCTACGTTGTTATCGTCATAATTATCATCGTTAATATCGTCGTTATTATTGCCATTATCTTCTTTTTATCGTCGTTATTATCGTCGTTAATATCGTCGTTATTATCGTCGTTATTATCGTCGTTAATATCGTCGTTAATATCGTCATTATCATCGTTGTTATCGTCCTAATTATCCTCATAATTATCGTCGTTAATATCGTCGTTATTTTGTCATAATCATCGTCGTTAATGTCGTCGTTATTATCGTTATTATCATCGTTGTTATCGTCATAAATATCATCGTTAATATCGTCGTTATTATTGCCATTATCTTCTTTTTATCGTCGTTATTATCGTCGTTAATATCGTCGTTATTATCGTCGTTATTATCGTCGTTAATATCGTCGTTAATATCGTCATTATCATCGTTGTTATCGTCCTTATTATCCTCATAATTATCGTCGTTAATATCGTCGTTATTTTGTCATAATCATCGTCGTTAATGTCGTCGTTATTATCGTTATTATCATCGTTGTTATCGTCATAAATATCATCGTTAATATCGTCGTTAATATTGTCATTAGCTTCTTTTTATCGTCGTTATTATCGTCGTTAATATTGTCGTTAATATCGTCATTATCTTCGTTGTTATCGTCCTTATTATCGTCATAATTATCGTCGTTAATATCGTCGTTATTTTGTCATAATCATCGTCGTTAATGTCGTCGTTATTATCGTCATTATCATCGTTGTTATCGTCATAATTATCATCGTTAATATCGTCGTTATTATTGCCATTATCTTCTTTTTATCGTCGTTATTATCGTCGTTAATATCGTCGTTGTTATCGTCGTTATTATCGTCGTTAATATTGTCGTTAATATCGTCATTATCATCGTTGTTATCGTCCTTATTATCCTCATAATTATCGTCGTTAATATCGTCGTTATTTTGTCATAATCATCGTCGTTAATGTCGTCGTTATTATCGTCATTATCATCGTTGTTATCGTCCTTATCATCCTCATAATTATCGTTGTTAATATCGTCGTTATTTTGTCATAATCATCGTCGTTAATGTCGTCGTTATTATCGTCATTATCATCGTAGTTATCGTCGTTATTATCCTCATAATTATCGTCGTTAATATCGTCGTTATTTTGTCATAATCATCGTCGTTAATGTCGTCGTTATTATCGTCATTATCTACGTTGTTATCGTCATAAATATCATCGTTAATATCGTCGTTATTATTGTCATTATCTTCTTTTTATCGTCGTTATTATCGTCGTTAATATCGTCGTTAATATCGTCGTTAATATCGTCATTATCTTCGTTGTTATCGTCCTTATTATCGTCATAATTATCGTCGTTAATATCGTCGTTATTTTGTCATAATCATCGTCGTTAATGTCGTCGTTATTATCGTCATTATCATCGTTGTTATCGTCCTTATCATCCTCATAATTATCGTCGTTAATATAGTCGTTATTTTGTCATAATCATCGTCGTTAATGTCGTCGTTATTATCGTCATTATCTACATTGTTATCGTCCTTATCATCCTCATAATTATCGTCGTTAATATCGTTGTTATTTTGTCATAATCATCGTCGTTAATGTCGTCGTTATTATCGTCATTATCTACGTTGTTATCATCATAAATATCATCGTTAATGTCGTCGTTATTATTGTCATTATCTTCTTTTTATCGTCGTTATTATCGTCGTTAATATCGTCGTTAATATCGTCGTTAATATCGTCATTATCATCGTTGTTATCGTCTTCATTATCCTCATAATTATCGTCGTTAATATCGTCGTTATTTTGTCATAATCATCGTCGTTAATGTCGTCGTTATTATCGTCATTATCATCGTTGTTATCATCCTTATCATCCTCATAATTATCGTCGTTAATATCGTCGTTATTTTGTCATAATCATCGTCGTTAATGTCGTCGTTATAATCGTCATTATCTACGTTGTTATCGTCATAAATATCATCGTTAATATCGTCGTTATTATTGTCATTATCTTCTTTTTATCGTCGTTATTATAGTCGTTAATATCGTCGTTAATATCGTCGTTAATATCGTCATTATCATCGTTGTTATCGTCCTTATTATCCTCATAATTATCGTCGTTAATATCGTCGTTATTTTGTCATAATCATCGTCGTTAATGTCGTCTTTATTATCGTCATTATCTTCGTTGTTATCGTCGTTATTATCCTCATAATTATCGTCGTTAATATCGTCGTTATTTTGTCATAATCATCGTCGTTAATGTCGTCGTTATTATCGTCATTATCTACGTTGTTATCGTCATAAATATCATCGTTAATATCGTCGTTATTATTGTCATTATCTTCTTTTTATCGTCGTTATTATCGTCGTTAATATCGTCGTTAATATCGTCATTATCATCGTTGTTAACGTCCTTATTATCCTCATATTTATCGTCTTTAATATCGTCGTTATTTTGTCAGAATCATCGTCGTTAATGTCGTCGTTATTATCGTCATTATCATCGTTGTTATCGTCCTTATCATCCACATAATTATCGTCGTTAATATCGTCGTTATTTTGTCATAATCGTCGTCGTTAATGTCGTCGTTATTATCGTCATTATCATCGTTGTTATCATCTTTATCATCCTCATAATTATCGTCGTTAATATCGTCGTTATTTTGTCATAATCATCGTCGTTAATGTCGTCGTTATTATCGTCATTATCATCGTTGTTATCGTCCTTATTATCCTCATAATTATCGTCGTTAATATCGTCGTTATTTTGTCATAATCATCGTCGTTAATGCCGTCGTTATTATCGTCGTTATCTTCGCTGTTATCGTCGTTATTATCCTCATAATTATCGTCGTTAATATCGTCGTTATTTTGTCATAATCATCGTCGTTAATGTCGTCGTTATTATCGTCATTATCATCATTGTTATCGTCCTTATCATCCTCATAATTATCGTCGTTAATATAGTCGTTATATTGTCATAATCATCGTCGTTAATGTCGTCGTTATTATCGTCATTATCTACATTGTTATCGTCCTTATCATCCTCATAATTATCGTCTTTAATATCGTCGTTATTTTGTCATAATCATCGTCATTAATGTCGTCGTTATTATCGTCATTATCTTCGTTGTTATCGTCGTTATTATCCTCATAATTATCGTCGTTAATATCGTCGTTATTTTGTCATAATCATCGTCGTTAATGTCGTCGTTATTATCGTCATTATCTACGTTGTTATCGTCATAAATATCATCGTTAATATCGTCGTTATTATTGTCATTATCTTCTTTTTATCGTCGTTATTATCGTCGTTAATATCGTCGTTATTATCGTCGTTATTATCGTCGTTAATATCGTCGTTAATATCGTCATTATCATCGTTGTTATCGTCCTTATTATCCTCATAATTATCGTCGTTAATATCGTCGTTATTTTGTCATAAACATCGTCGTTCATGTCGTCGTTATTATCGTTATTATCATCTTTGTTATCGTCCTTATCATCCACATAATTATCGTCGTTAATATCGTCGTTATTTTGTCATAATCATCGTCGTTAATGTCGTCGTTATTATCGTCATTATCTACGTTGTTATCGTCATAAATATCATCGTTAATATCGTCGTTATTATTGTCATTATCTTCTTTTTATCGTCGTTATTCTCGTTGTTAATATCGTCGTTATTATCGTCGCTATTATCGTCGTTAATATCGTCATTATCATCGTTGTTATCGTTTTTATTATCCTCATAAATATCGTCGTTAATATCGTCGTTATTTTGTCATAAACATCGTCGTTAATGTCGTCGTTATTATCGTCAATATCTTCGTTGTTATCGTCATAATTATCATCGTTTTTATCGTCGTTATTATTGTCATTATCTTCTTTTTATCGTCGTTATTATCGTCGTTAATATCGTCGTTATTATCGTCGTTAATATCGTCGTTAATATCGTCATTATCATCGTTGTTATCGTCCTTATTATCCTCATAATTATCGTCGTTAATATCGTCGTTATTTTGTCATAATCATCGTCGTTAATGTCGTCGTTATTATCGTCATTATCTACATTGTTATCGTCCTTATCATCCTCATAATTATCGTCTTTAATATCGTCGTTATTTTGTCATAATCATCGTCATTAATGTCGTCGTTATTATCGTCATTATCTTCGTTGTTATCGTCGTTATTATCCTCATAATTATCGTCGTTAATATCGTCGTTATTTTGTCATAATCATCGTCGTTAATGTCGTCGTTATTATCGTCATTATCTACGTTGTTATCGTCATAAATATCATCGTTAATATCGTCGTTATTATTGTCATTATCTTCTTTTTATCGTCGTTATTATCGTCGTTAATATCGTCGTTATTATCGTCGTTATTATCGTCGTTAATATCGTCGTTAATATCGTCATTATCATCGTTGTTATCGTCCTTATTATCCTCATAATTATCGTCGTTAATATCGTCGTTATTTTGTCATAAACATCGTCGTTCATGTCGTCGTTATTATCGTTATTATCATCTTTGTTATCGTCCTTATCATCCACATAATTATCGTCGTTAATATCGTCGTTATTTTGTCATAATCATCGTCGTTAATGTCGTCGTTATTATCGTCATTATCTACGTTGTTATCGTCATAAATATCATCGTTAATATCGTCGTTATTATTGTCATTATCTTCTTTTTATCGTCGTTATTCTCGTTGTTAATATCGTCGTTATTATCGTCGCTATTATCGTCGTTAATATCGTCATTATCATCGTTGTTATCGTTTTTATTATCCTCATAAATATCGTCGTTAATATCGTCGTTATTTTGTCATAAACATCGTCGTTAATGTCGTCGTTATTATCGTCAATATCTTCGTTGTTATCGTCATAATTATCATCGTTTTTATCGTCGTTATTATTGTCATTATCTTCTTTTTATCGTCGTTATTATCGTCGTTAATATCGTCGTTATTATCGTCGTTAATATCGTCGTTAATATCGTCATTATCATCGTTGTTATCGTCCTTATTATCCTCATAATTATCGTCGTTAATATCGTCGTTATTTTGTCATAATCATCGTCGTTAATGTCGTCGTTATTATCGTTATTATCATCGTTGTTATCGTCATAAATATCATCGTTAATATCGTCGTTATTATTGTCATTAGCTTCTTTTTATCGTCGTTATTATCGTCGTTAATATTGTCGTTAATATCGTCATTATCTTCGTTGTTATCGTCCTTATTATCGTCATAATTATCGTCGTTAATATCGTCGTTATTTTGTCATAATCATCGTCGTTAATGTCGTCGTTATTATCGTCATTATCATCGTTGTTATCGTCATAATTATCATCGTTAATATCGTCGTTATTATTGCCATTATCTTCTTTTTATCGTCGTTATTATCGTCGTTAATATCGTCGTTGTTATCGTCGTTATTATCGTCGTTAATATTGTCGTTAATATCGTCATTATCATCGTTGTTATCGTCCTTATTATCCTCATAATTATCGTCGTTAATATCGTCGTTATTTTGTCATAATCATCGTCGTTAATGTCGTCGTTATTATCGTCATTATCATCGTTGTTATCGTCCTTATCATCCTCATAATTATCGTTGTTAATATCGTCGTTATTTTGTCATAATCATCGTCGTTAATGTCGTCGTTATTATCGTCATTATCATCGTTGTTATCGTCGTTATTATCCTCATAATTATCGTCGTTAATATCGTCGTTATTTTGTCATAATCATCGTCGTTAATGTCGTCGTTATTATCGTCATTATCTACGTTGTTATCGTCATAAATATCATCGTTAATATCGTCGTTATTATTGTCATTATCTTCTTTTTATCGTCGTTATTATCGTCGTTAATATCGTCGTTAATATCGTCGTTAATATCGTCATTATCTTCGTTGTTATCGTCCTTATTATCGTCATAATTATCGTCGTTAATATCGTCGTTATTTTGTCATAATCATCGTCGTTAATGTCGTCGTTATTATCGTCATTATCATCGTTGTTATCGTCCTTATCATCCTCATAATTATCGTCGTTAATATAGTCGTTATTTTGTCATAATCATCGTCGTTAATGTCGTCGTTATTATCGTCATTATCTACATTGTTATCGTCCTTATCATCCTCATAATTATCGTCGTTAATATCGTTGTTATTTTGTCATAATCATCGTCGTTAATGTCGTCGTTATTATCGTCATTATCTACGTTGTTATCATCATAAATATCATCGTTAATGTCGTCGTTATTATTGTCATTATCTTCTTTTTATCGTCGTTATTATCGTCGTTAATATCGTCGTTAATATCGTCGTTAATATCGTCATTATCATCGTTGTTATCGTCTTCATTATCCTCATAATTATCGTCGTTAATATCGTCGTTATTTTGTCATAATCATCGTCGTTAATGTCGTCGTTATTATCGTCATTATCATCGTTGTTATCATCCTTATCATCCTCATAATTATCGTCGTTAATATCGTCGTTATTTTGTCATAATCATCGTCGTTAATGTCGTCGTTATAATCGTCATTATCTACGTTGTTATCGTCATAAATATCATCGTTAATATCGTCGTTATTATTGTCATTATCTTTTTTTTATCGTCGTTATTATCGTCGTTAATATCGTCGTTAATATCGTCATTATCATCGTTGTTAACGTCCTTATTATCCTCATATTTATCGTCTTTAATATCGTCGTTATTTTGTCAGAATCATCGTCGTTAATGTCGTCGTTATTATCGTCATTATCATCGTTGTTATCGTCCTTATCATCCACATAATTATCGTCGTTAATATCGTCGTTATTTTGTCATAATCGTCGTCGTTAATGTCGTCGTTATTATCGTCATTATCATCGTTGTTATCGTCCTTATTATCCTCATAATTATCGTCGTTAATATCGTCGTTATTTTGTCATAATCATCGTCGTTAATGTCGTCGTTATTATCGTCGTTATCTTCGCTGTTATCGTCGTTATTATCCTCATAATTATCGTCGTTAATATCGTCGTTATTTTGTCATAATCATCGTCGTTAATGTCGTCGTTATTATCGTCATTATCATCATTGTTATCGTCCTTATCATCCTCATAATTATCGTCGTTAATATAGTCGTTATATTGTCATAATCATCGTCGTTAATGTCGTCGTTATTATCGTCATTATCTACATTGTTATCGTCCTTATCATCCTCATAATTATCGTCGTTAATATCGTCGTTATTTTGTCATAATCATCGTCATTAATGTCGTCGTTATTATCGTCATTATCTTCGTTGTTATCGTCGTTATTATCCTCATAATTATCGTCGTTAATATCGTCGTTATTTTGTCATAATCATCGTCGTTAATGTCGTCGTTATTATCGTCATTATCTACGTTGTTATCGTCATAAATATCATCGTTAATATCGTCGTTATTATTGTCATTATCTTCTTTTTATCGTCGTTATTATCGTCGTTAATATCGTCGTTATTATCGTCGTTATTATCGTCGTTAATATCGTCGTTAATATCGTCATTATCATCGTTGTTATCGTCCTTATTATCCTCATAATTATCGTCGTTAATATCGTCGTTATTTTGTCATAAACATCGTCGTTCATGTCGTCGTTATTATCGTTATTATCATCTTTGTTATCGTCCTTATCATCCTCATAATTATCGTCGTTAATATCGTCGTTATTTTGTCATAATCATCGTCGTTAATGTCGTCGTTATTATCGTCATTATCTACGTTGTTATCGTCCTTATCATCCTCATAATAATCGTCGTTAATATCGTCGTTATTTTGTCATAATCATCGTCGCTAATGTCGTCGTTATTATCGTCATTATCTACGTTGTTATCGTCGTTATTATCGTCGTTAATATCGTCGTTATTATCGTCGTTATTATCGTCGTTATTATCGCCGTTAATATCGTCATTAATATCGTCATTATCATCGTTGTTATCGTCCTTATTATCCTCATAATTATCGTCGTTAATATCGTCGTTATTTTGTCATAATCATCGTCGTTAATGTCGTCGTTATTATCGTCATTATCTTCGCTGTTATCGTCGTTATTATCCTCATAATTATCGTCGTTAATATCGTCGTTATTTTGTCATAATCATCGTCGTTAATGTCGTCGTTATTATCGTCATTATCATCATTGTTATCGTCCTTATTATCCTCATAATTATCGTCGTTAATATCGTCGTTATTTTGTCATAAACATCGTCGTTCATGTCGTCGTTATTATCGTTATTATCATCTTTGTTATCGTCCTTATCATCCTCATAATTATCGTCGTTAATATCGTCGTTATTTTGTCATAATCATCGTCGTTAATGTCGTCGTTATTATCGTCATTATCTACGTTGTTATCGTCATAAATATCATCGTTAATATCGTCGTTATTATTGTCATTATCTTCTTTTTATCGCCGTATTATCGTTGTTAATATCGTCGTTATTATCGTCGCTATTATCGTCGTTAATATCGTCGTTAATATCGTCATTATCATCGTTGTTATCGTTTTTATTATCCTCATAATTATCGTCGTTAATATCGTCGTTATTTTGTCATAAACATCGTCGTTAATGTCGTCGTTATTATCGTCATTATCTTCGTTGTTATCGTCATAATTATCATCGTTAATATCGTCGTTATTATTGTCATTATCTTCTTTTTATCGTCGTTATTATCGTCGTTAATATCGTCGTTATTATCGTCGTTAATATCGTCGTTAATATCGTCATTATCATCGTTGTTATCGTTCTTATTATCCTCATAATTATCGTCGTTAATATCGTCGTTATTTTGTCATAATCATCGTCGTTAATGTCGTCGTTATTATCGTCATTATCTACATTGTTATCGTCCTTATCATCCTCATAATTATCGTCGTTAATATCGTTGTTATTTTGTCATAATCATCGTCGTTAATGTCGTCGTTATTATCGTCATTATCATCGTTGTTATCGTCCTTATCATCCTCATAATAATCGTCGTTAATATCGTCGTTATTTTGTCATAATCATCGTCGCTAATGTCGTCGTTATTATCGTCATTATCTACGTTGTTATCGTCGTTATTATCGTCGTTAATATCGTCGTTATTATCGTCGTTATTATCGTCGTTATTATCGCCGTTAATATCGTCATTAATATCGTCATTATCATCGTTGTTATCGTCCTTATTATCCTCATAATTATCGTCGTTAATATCGTCGTTATTTTGTCATAATCATCGTCGTTAATGTCGTCGTTATTATCGTCATTATCTTCGCTGTTATCGTCGTTATTATCCTCATAATTATCGTCGTTAATATCGTCGTTATTTTGTCATAATCATCGTCGTTAATGTCGTCGTTATTATCGTCATTATCATCATTGTTATCGTCCTTATTATCCTCATAATTATCGTCGTTAATATCGTCGTTATTTTGTCATAAACATCGTCGTTCATGTCGTCGTTATTATCGTTATTATCATCTTTGTTATCGTCCTTATCATCCTCATAATTATCGTCGTTAATATCGTCGTTATTTTGTCATAATCATCGTCGTTAATGTCGTCGTTATTATCGTCATTATCATCGTTGTTATCGTCATAATTATCATCGTTAATATCGTCGTTATTATTGTCATTATCTTCTTTTTATCGTCGTTATTATCGTTGTTAATATCGTCGTTATTATCGTCGCTATTATCGTCGTTAATATCGTCGTTAATATCGTCATTATCATCGTTGTTATCGTTTTTATTATCCTCATAATTATCGTCGTTAATATCGTCGTTATTTTGTCATAAACATCGTCGTTAATGTCGTCGTTATTATCGTCATTATCTTCGTTGTTATCGTCATAATTATCATCGTTAATATCGTCGTTATTATTGTCATTATCTTCTTTTTATCGTCGTTATTATCGTCGTTAATATCGTCGTTATTATCGTCGTTAATATCGTCGTTAATATCGTCATTATCATCGTTGTTATCGTTCTTATTATCCTCATAATTATCGTCGTTAATATCGTCGTTATTTTGTCATAATCATCTTCGTTAATGTCGTCGTTATTATCGTCATTATCTACGTTGTTATCGTCATAAATATCATCGATAATATCGTCGTTATTATTGTCATTATCTTCTTTTTATCGTCGTTATTAACGTCGTTATTATCGTCGTTAATATCGTCGTTAATATCGTCATTATTATCGTTGTTATCGTCATTATTATCCTCATAATTGTCGTCGTTATTTTGTCATAATCATCGTCGTTAATATCGTCGTTATTTTGTCATAATCATCGACGTTAATGTCGTCGTTATTATCGTCATTATCTTCGTTGTTATCGTCATAATTATCATCGTTAATATCGTCGTTATTATTGTCATTATCTTCTTTTTATCGTCGTTATTATCGTCGTTAATATCGTCTTTATTATCGTCGTTATTATCGTCGTTAATATCGTCGTTAATATCGTCATTATCATCGTTGTTATCGTCCTTATTATCCTCAAAATTATCGTCGTTAATATCGTCGTTATTTTGTCATAAACATCGTCGTTCATGTCGTCGTTATTATCGTTATTATCATCTTTGTTATCGTCCTTATCATCCTCATAATTATCGTCGTTAATATCGTCGTTATTTTGTCAAAATCATCGTCGTTAATGTCGTCGTTATTATCGTCATTATCTATGTTGTTATCGTCTTTAATATCATCGTTAATATCGTCGTTATTAATGTCATTACCTTCTTTTTATCGTCGTTATTATCGTCGTTAATATCGTCGTTAATATCGTCGATGATATCGTCATTATCATCGTTGTTATCGTCCTTATTATCGTCATAATTATCGTCGTTAATATCGTCGTTATTTTGTCATAATCATCGTCGTTAATGTCGTCGTTATTATCGTCATTATCTTCGTTGTTATCGACGTTATTATCCTCATAATTATCGTCGTTATTATAGTCGTTATTATCGCCGTTAATATCGTCATTAATATCGTCATTATCATCGTTGTTATCGTCCTTATTATCCTCATAATTATCGTCGTTAATATCGTAGTTATTTTGTCATAATCATCCTCGTTAATGTCGTCGTTATTATCGTCATTATCATCGTTGTTATCGTCCTTATCATCCTCATAATAATCGTCGTTAATATCGTCGTTATTTTGTCATAATCATCATCGTTAATGTCGTCGTTATTATCGTCATTATCTACGTTGTTATCGTCATAAATATCATCGTTAATATCGTCGTTATTATTGTCATTATCTTCTTTTTATCGTCGTTATTATCGTCGTTAATATCGTCGTTATTATCGTCGTTAATATCGTCGTTAATATCGTCATTATCATCGTTGTTATCGTCGTTATTATCCTCATAATTATCGTCGTTAATATCGTCGTTATTTTGTCATAATCATCGTCGTTAATGTCGTCGTTATTATCGTCATTATCTACGTTGTTATCGTCATAAATATCATCGTTAATATCGTCGTTATTATTGTCATTATCTTCTTTTTATCGTCGTTATTATCGTCGTTAATATCGTCGTTATTATCGTCGTTAATATCGTCGTTATTATCGTCGTTATTATCGTCGTTATTATCGCCGTTAATATCGTCATTAATATCGTCATTATCATCGTTGTTATCGTCCTTATTATCCTCATAATTATCGTCGTTAATATTGTCGTTATTTTGTCATAATCATCGTCGTTAATGTCGTCGTTATTATCGTCATTATCATCGATGTTATCGTCCTTATCATCCTCATAATAATCGTCGTTAATATCGTCGTTATTTTGTCATAATCATCGTCGTTAATGTCGTCGTTATTATCGTCATTATCTACGTTGTTATCGTCATAAATATCATCGTTAATATCGTCGTTATTATTGTCATTATCTTCTTTTTATCGTCGTTATTATCGTCGTTTATATCGTCGTTAATATCGTCGTTAATATCGTCATTATCATCGTTGTTATCGTCTTTATTATCCTCATAATTATCGTCGTTAATATCGTCGTTATTTTGTCATAATCATCGTCGTTAATGTCGTCGTTATTATCGTCATTATCATCGTTGTTATCGTCCTTATCATCCTCATAATAATCGTCGTTAATATCGTCGTTATTTTGTCATAATCATCGTCGATAATGTCGTCGTTATTATCGTCATTATCTACGTTGTTATCGTCGTTATTATCGTCGTTAATATCGTCGTTATTATCGTCGTTATTATCGTCGTTAATATCGTCGTTATTATCGTCGTTATTATCGTCGTTATTATCGCCGTTAATATCGTCATTAATATCGTCATTATCATCGTTGTTATCGTCGTTATTATCCTCATAATTATCGTCGTTAATATCGTCGTTATTTTGTCATTATCATCGTCGTTAATGTCGTCGTTATTATCGTCATTATCTACGTTGTTATCGTCATAAATATCATCGTTAATATCGTCGTTATTATTGTCATTTTCTTCTTTTTATCGTCGTTATTATCGTCGTTAATATCGTCGTTATTATCGTCGTTATTATCGTCGTTAATATCGTCGTTAATATCGTCATTATCATCGTTGTTATCGTCCTTATTATCCTCATAATTATCGTCGTTAATATCGTCGTTATTTTGTCATAATCATCGTCGTTAATGTCGTCGTTATTATCGTCATTATCATCGTTGTTATCGTCCTTATCATCCTCATAATTATCGTCGTTAATATCGTCGTTATTTTGTCATAATCATCGTCGTTAATGTCGTCGTTATTATCGTCATTATCTACGTTGTTATCGTCATAAATATCATCGTTAATATCGTCATTATTATTGTCATTATCTTCTTTTTATCGTCGTTATTAACGTCGTTATTATCGTCGTTAATATCGTCGTTAATATCGTCATTATCATCGTTGTTATCGTCCTTATTATCCTCATAATTATCGTCGTTAATATCGTCGTTATTTTGTCATAATCATCGTCGTTAATGTCGTCGTTATTATCGTCATTATCATCGTTGTTATCGTCCTTATCATCCTCATAATAATCGTCGTTAATATCGTCGTTATTTTGTCATAATCATCGTCGTTAATGTCGTCGTTATTATCGTCATTATCTACGTTGTTATCGTCATAAATATCATCGTTAATATCGTCGTTATTATTGTCATTATCTTCTTTTTATCGTCGTTAATATCGTCTTTATTATCGTCGTTATTATCGTCGTTAATATCGTCGTTAATATCGTCATTATCATCGTTGTTATCGTCCTTATTATCCTCATAATTATCGTCGTTAATATCGTCGTTGTTTTGTTATAATCATCGTCGTTAATGTCGTCGTTATTATCGTCATTATCTTCGTTTGTTATCGTCGTTATTATCCTCATAATTATCGTCGTTAATATCGTCGTTATTTTGTCATAATCATCGTCGTTAATGTCGTCGTTATTATCGTCATTATCTACGTTGTTATCGTCATAAATATCATCGTTAATATCGTCGTTATTATTGTCATTTTCTCTTTTTATCGTCGTTATTATCGTCGTTAATATCGTCGTTAATATCGTCGTTAATATCGTCATTATCATCGTTGTTATCGTCCTTATTATCCTCATAATTATCGTCGTTAATATCGTCGTTATTTTGTCATAATCATCGTCGTTAATGTCGTCGTTATTATCGTCATTATCATCGTTGTTATCGTCCTTATCATCCTCATAATAATCGTCGTTAATATCGTCGTTATTTTGTCATAATCATCGTCGTTAATGTCGTCGTTATTATCGTCATTATATACGTTGTTATCGTCGTTATTATCGTCGTTAATATCGTCGTTATTATCGTCGTTATTATCGTCGTTAATATCGTCGTTTTTTCGTCGTTATTATCGTCGTTATTATCGTCGTTATTATCGCCGTTAATATCGTCATTAATATCGTCATTATCATCGTTGTTATCGTCGTTATTATCCTCATAATTATCGTCTTTAATATCGTTGTTATTTTGTCATAATCATCGTCGTTAATGTCGTCGTTATTATCGTCATTATCTACGTTGTTATCGTCATAAATATCATCGTTAATATCGTCGTTATTATTGTCATTTTCTTCTTTTTATCGTCGTTATTATCGTCGTTATTATCGTCGTTAATATCGTCGTTAATATCGTCATTATCATCGTTGTAATCGTCCTTATTATCCCCATAATTATCGTCGTTAATATCGTCGTGATTTTGTTATAATCATCGTTGTTATGTCGTCGTTATTATCGTCATTATCTACGTTGTTATCGTCATAAATATCATCGTTAATATCGTCGTTATTATTGTCATTATCTTCTTTTATCGTCGTTATTATCGTCGTTAATATCGTCGTAAACATCGTCGCTATTATCGTCGTTAATATCGTCGTTAATATCGTCATTATCATCGTTGTTATCGTTCTTATTATCCTCATAATTATCGTCGTTAATATCGTCGTTATTTTGTCATAATCATCGTCGTTAATGTCGTCGTAATATCGTCGTTATCTTCGTTGTTATCGTGTTATTATCCTCATAATTATCGTTTAATATCGTCGTTATTTTGTCATAATCATCGTCGTTAATGACGTCGTTATTATCGTCATTATCTACGTTGTTATCGTCATAAATATCATCGTTAATATCGTCGTTATTATTGTCATTATCTTCTTTTTATCGTCGTTATTATCGTCGTTAATATCGTCGTTATTATCGTCGTTATTATCGTCGTTAATATCGTCGTTAATATCGTCATTATCATCGTTGTTATCGTCCTTATTATCCTCATAATTATCGTCGTTAATATCGTCGTTATTTTCTCATAATCATCGTCGTTAATGTCGTCGTTATTATAGTCATTATCTTCGTTGTTATCGTCGTTATTATCGTCGTTAATATCGTCGTTATAATCGTCGTTATTTTGTCATAATCATCGTCGTTAATGTCGTCGTTATTATCGTCATTATCTTCGTTGTTATCGTCATAAATATCATCGTTAATATCGTCGTTATTATTGTCATTATCTTCTTTTTATCGTCGTTATTATTGTCATTATCTTCTTTTTATCTTCGTTATTATCGTCGTTATAATCGTCGTTATTATCGTCGTTAATATCGTCGTTAATATCGTCATTATCATCGTTGTTATCGTCCTTATTATCCTCATAATTATCGTCGTTAATATCGTCGTGATTTTGTCATAATAATCGTTGTTATGTCGTCGTTATTATCGTCATTATCTTCGTTGTTATCGTCGTTATTATCCTCATAATTATCGTCGTTAATATCGTCGTTATTTTGTCATAATCATCGTCGTTAATGTCGTCGTTATTATCGTCATTATCTACGTTGTTATCGTCATTAATATCATCGTTAATATCGTCGTTATTATTGTCATTTTCTTCTTTTTATCGTCGTTATTATCGTCGTTAATATCGTCGTTATTATCGTCGTTATTATCGTCGTTAATATCGTCGTTAATATCGTCATTATCATCGTTGTTATCGTCCTTATTATCCTCATAATTATCGTCGTTAATATCGTCGTTATTTTGTCATAATCATCGTCGTTAATGTCGTCGTTATTATCGTCATTATCATCGTTGTTATCGTCCTTATCATCCTCATAATTATCGTCGTTAATATCGTCGTTATTTTGTCATAATCATCGTCGTTAATGTCGTCGTTATTATCGTCATTATCTACGTTGTTATCGTCATAAATATCATCGTTAATATCGTCATTATTATTGTCATTATCTTCTTTTTATCGTCGTTATTAACGTCGTTATTATCGTCGTTAATATCGTCATTAATATCGTCATTATCATCGTTGTTATCGTCCTTATTATCCTCATAATTATCGTCGTTAATATCGTCGTTATTTTGTCATAATCATCGTCGTTAATGTCGTCGTTATTATCGTCATTATCATCGTTGTTATCGTCCTTATCATCCTCATAATAATCGTCGTTAATATCGTCGTTATTTTGTCATAATCATCGTCGTTAATGTCGTCGTTATTATCGTCATTATCTACGTTGTTATCGTCATAAATATCATCGTTAATATCGTCGTTATTATTGTCATTATCTTCTTTTTATCGTCGTTAATATCGTCTTTATTATCGTCGTTATTATCGTCGTTAATATAGTCGTTAATATCGTCATTATCATCGTTGTTATCGTCCTTATCATCCTCATAATTATCGTCGTTAATATCGTCGTTGTTTTGTTATAATCATCGTCGTTAATGTCGTCGTTATTATCGTCATTATCTTCGTTGTTATCGTCGTTATTATCCTCATAATTATCGTCGTTAATATCGTCGTTATTTTGTCATAATCATCGTCGTTAATGTCGTCGTTATTATCGTCATTATCTACGTTGTTATCGTCATAAATATCATCGTTAATATCGTCGTTATTATTGTCATTTTCTTCTTTTTATCGTCGTTATTATCGTCGTTAATATCGTCGTTAATATCGTCGTTAATATCGTCATTATCATCGTTGTTATCGTCTTTATTATCCTCATAATTATCGTCGTTAATATCGTCGTTATTTTGTCATAATCATCGTCGTTAATGTCGTCGTTATTATCGTCATTATCATCGTTGTTATCGTCCTTATCATCCTCATAATAATCGTCGTTAATATCGTCGTTATTTTGTCATAATCATCGTCGTTAATGTCGTCGTTATTATCGTCATTATATACGTTGTTATCGTCGTTATTATCGTCGTTAATATCGTCGTTATTATCGTCGTTATTATCGTCGTTAATATCGTCGTTATTATCGTCGTTATTATCGTCGTTATTATCGCCGTTAATATCGTCATTAATATCGTCATTATCATCGTTGTTATCGTCGTTATTATCCTCATAATTATCGTCTTTAATATCGTCGTTATTTTGTCATAATCATCGTCGTTAATGTCGTCGTTATTATCGTCATTATCTACGTTGTTATCGTCATAAATATCATCGTTAATATCGTCGTTATTATTGTCATTTTCTTCTTTTTATCGTCGTTATTATCGTCGTTATTATCGTCGTTAATATCGTCGTTAATATCGTCATTATCATCGTTGTAATCGTCCTTATTATCCCCATAATTATCGTCGTTAATATCGTCGTGATTTTGTTATAATCATCGTTGTTATGTCGTCGTTATTATCGTCATTATCTACGTTGTTATCGTCATAAATATCATCGTTAATATCGTCGTTATTATTGTCATTATCTTCTTTTTATCGTCGTTATTATCGTCGTTAATATCGTCGTAAACATCGTCGCTATTATCGTCGTTAATATCGTCGTTAATATCGTCATTATCATCGTTGTTATCGTTCTTATTATCCTCATAATTATCGTCGTTAATATCGTCGTTATTTTGTCATAATCATCGTCGTTAATGTCGTCGTTAATATCGTCATTATCTTCGTTGTTATCGTGTTTATTATCCTCATAATTATCGTTTAATATCGTCGTTATTTTGTCATAATCATCGTCGTTAATGACGTCGTTATTATCGTCATTATCTACGTTGTTATCGTCATAAATATCATCGTTAATATCGTCGTTATTATTGTCATTATCTTCTTTTTATCGTCGTTATTATCGTCGTTAATATCGTCGTTATTATCGTCGTTATTATCGTCGTTAATATCGTCGTTAATATCGTCATTATCATCGTTGTTATCGTCCTTATTATCCTCATAATTATCGTCGTTAATATCGTCGTTATTTTCTCATAATCATCGTCGTTAATGTCGTCGTTATTATAGTCATTATCTTCGTTGTTATCGTCGTTATTATCGTCGTTAATATCGTCGTTATAATCGTCGTTATTTTGTCATAATCATCGTCGTTAATGTCGTCGTTATTATCGTCATTATCTTCGTTGTTATCGTCATAAATATCATCGTTAATATCGTCGTTATTATTGTCATTATCTTCTTTTTATCGTCGTTATTATTGTCATTATCTTCTTTTTATCGTCGTTATTATCGTCGTTATTATCGTCGTTATTATCGTCGTTAATATCGTCGTTAATATCGTCATTATCATCGTTGTTATCGTCCTTATTATCCTCATAATTATCGTCGTTAATATCGTCGTGATTTTGTCATAATAATCGTTGTTATGTCGTCGTTATTATCGTCATTATCTTCGTTGTTATCGTCGTTATTATCCTCATAATTATCGTCGTTAATATCGTCGTTATTTTGTCATAATCATCGTCGTTAATGTCGTCGTTATTATCGTCATTATCTACGTTGTTATCGTCATTAATATCATCGTTAATATCGTCGTTATTATTGTCATTATCTTCTTTTTATCGTCGTTATTATCGTCGTTAATATTGTCGTTTTTATCGTCGTTATTATCGTCGTTAATGTCGTCGTTATTATCGTCATTATCATCGTTGTTATCGTCCTTATCATCCTCCTAATTATCGTCGGTAATATCGTCGTTATTTTGTCATATTCATCGTCGTTAATGTCGTCGTTATTATCGTCATTATCTACGTTGTTATCGTCATAAATATAATCGTTAATATCGTCGTTATTATTGTCATTATCTTCTTTTTATCGTCGTTATTATCGTCGTTATTATCGTCGTTATTATCGTCCTTAATATCGTCGTTAATATCGTCATTATCATCGTTGTTATCGTCTTATTATCCTCATAATTATCGTCGTTAATATCGTCGTTAATATCGTCGTTATTATCGTCGTTATTATCGTCGTTAATATCGTCGTTAATATCGTCATTATCATCGTTGTTATCGTCCTTATTATCCTCATAATTATCGTCGTTAATATCGTCGTTATTTTGTCATAATCATCGTCGTTAATGTCGTCGTTATTATCGTCATTATCTTCGTTGTCATCGTCATAAATATCATCGTTAATATCGTCGTTATTATTGTCATTATCTTCTTTTTATCGTCGTTATTATCGTCGTTAATATCGTCGTTATTATCGTCGTTATTATCGTCGTTAATATCGTCGTTAATATCGTCATTATCATCGTTGTTATCGTCCTTAATATCCTCATAATTATCGTCGTTAATAACGTCGTTATTTTGTCATAATCATCGTCGTTAATGTCGTCGTTATTATCGTCATTATCTTAGTTGTTATCGTCGTTATTATCGTCGTTAATATCGTCGTTATTATCGTCGTTATTATCGTCATAATTATCATCGTCATTATCGTCGTTTTTATCATCATAATTATAGTCGTTATTATCGTCGTTAATATCGTCATTGTCATCGTTGTTATCGTCGTTATTATCCCCATAATTATCGTCGTTAATATCGTCGATATTATCGTCATTATCTTCGTTGTTATCGTCGTTATTATCGTCGTTATTATCCTCATAATTATCGTCGTTAATATCGTCGTTATTTTGTCATAATCATCGTCGTTAATGTCGTCGTTATTATCGTCATTATCATCGTTGTTATCGTCCTTATCATCCTCATAATTATCGTCGTTAATATCGTCGTTATTTTGTCATAATCATCGTCGTTAATGTCGTCGTTATTATCGTCATTATCTTCGTTGTTATCGTCATAAATATCATCGTTAATATCGTCGTTATTATTGTCATTATCTTCTTTTTATCGTCGTTATTATTGTCATTATCTTCTTTTTATCTTCGTTATTATCGTCGTTATAATCGTCGTTATTATCGTCGTTAATATCGTCGTTAATATCGTCATTATCATCGTTGTTATCGTCCTTATTATCCTCATAATTATCGTCGTTAATATCGTCGTTATTTTGTCATAATAATCGTTGTTATGTCGTCGTTATTATCGTCATTATCATCGTTGTTATCGTCGTTATTATCCTCATAATTATCGTCGTTAATATCGTCGTTATTTTGTCATAATCATCGTCGTTAATGTCGTCGTTATTATCGTCATTATCTACGTTGTTATCGTCATTAATATCATCGTTAATATCGTCGTTATTATTGTCATTATCTTCTTTTTATCGTCGTTATTATCGTCGTTAATATTGTCGTTTTTATCGTCGTTATTATCGTCGTTAATGTCGTCGTTATTATCGTCATTATCATCGTTGTTATCGTCCTTATCATCCTCCTAATTATCGTCGGTAATATCGTCGTTATTTTGTCATATTCATCGTCGTTAATGTCGTCGTTATTATCGTCATTATCTACGTTGTTATCGTCATAAATATAATCGTTAATATCGTCGTTATTATTGTCATTATCTTCTTTTTATCGTCGTTATTATCGTCGTTATTATCGTCGTTATTATCGTCGTTAATATCGTCGTTATTATCGTCATTATCATCGTTGTTATCGTCTTATTATCCTCATAATTATCGTCGTTAATATCGTCGTTAATATCGTCGTTATTATCGTCGTTATTATCGTCGTTAATATCGTCGTTAATATCGTCATTATCATCGTTGTTATCGTCCTTATTATCCTCATAATTATCGTCGTTAATATCGTCGTTATTTTGTCATAATCATCGTCGTTAATGTCGTCGTTATTATCGTCATTATCTTCGTTGTTATCGTCATAAATATCATCGTTAATATCGTCGTTATTATTGTCATTATCTTCTTTTTATCGTCGTTATTATCGTCGTTAATATCGTCGTTATTATCGTCGTTATTATCGTCGTTAATATCGTCGTTAATATCGTCATTATCATCGTTGTTATCGTCCTTAATATCCTCATAATTATCGTCGTTAATAACGTCGTTATTTTGTCATAATCATCGTCGTTAATGTCGTCGTTATTATCGTCATTATCTTCGTTTTTATCGTCGTTATTATCGTCGTTAATATCGTCGTTATTATCGTCGTTATTATCGTCATAATTATCATCGTCATTATCGTCGTTTTTATCATCATAATTATAGTCGTTATTATCGTCGTTAATATCGTCATTGTCATCGTTGTTATCGTCGTTATTATCCCCATAATTATCGTCGTTAATATCGTCGATATTATCGTCATTATCTTCGTTGTTATCGTCGTTATTATCGTCGTTATTATCCTCATAATTATCGTCGTTAATATCGTCGTTATTTTGTCATAATCATCGTCGTTAATGTCGTCGTTATTATCGTCATTATCATCGTTGTTATCGTCCTTATCATCCTCATAATTATCGTCGTTAATATCGTCGTTATTTTGTCATAATCATCGTCGTTAATGTCGTCGTTATTATCGTCATTATCTTCGTTGTTATCGTCATAAATATCATCGTTAATATCGTCGTTATTATTGTCATTATCTTCTTTTTATCGTCGTTATTATTGTCATTATCTTCTTTTTATCTTCGTTATTATCGTCGTTTTAATCGTCGTTATTATCGTCGTTAATATCGTCGTTAATATCGTCATTATCATCGTTGTTATCGTCCTTATTATCCTCATAATTATCGTCGTTAATATCGTCGTTATTTTGTCATAATCATCGTCGTTAATGTCGTCGTTATTATCGTCATTATCTTCGTTGTTATCGTCATAAATATCATCGTTAATATCGTCGTTATTATTGTCATTATCTTCTTTTTATCGTCGTTATTATCGTCGTTAATATCGTCGTTATTATCGTCGTTATTATCGTCGTTAATATCGTCGTTAATATCGTCATTATCATCGTTGTTATCGTCCTTAATATCCTCATAATTATCGTCGTTAATATCGTCGTTATTTTGTCATAATCATCGTCGTTAATGTCGTCGTTATTATCGTCATTATCTACGTTGTTATCGTCATTAATATCATCGTTAATATCGTCGTTATTATTGTCATTATCTTCTTTTTATCGTCGTTATTATCGTCGTTAATATTGTCGTTTTTATCGTCGTTATTATCGTCGTTAATGTCGTCGTTATTATCGTCATTATCATCGTTGTTATCGTCCTTATCATCCTCCTAATTATCGTCGGTAATATCGTCGTTATTTTGTCATATTCATCGTCGTTAATGTCGTCGTTATTATCGTCATTATCTACGTTGTTATCGTCATAAATATAATCGTTAATATCGTCGTTATTATTGTCATTATCTTCTTTTTATCGTCGTTATTATCGTCGTTATTATCGTCGTTATTATCGTCCTTAATATCGTCGTTAATATCGTCATTATCATCGTTGTTATCGTCTTATTATCCTCATAATTATCGTCGTTAATATCGTCGTTAATATCGTCGTTATTATCGTCGTTATTATCGTCGTTAATATCGTCGTTAATATCGTCATTATCATCGTTGTTATCGTCCTTATTATCCTCATAATTATCGTCGTTAATATCGTCGTTATTTTGTCATAATCATCGTCGTTAATGTCGTCGTTATTATCGTCATTATCTTCGTTGTTATCGTCATAAATATCATCGTTAATATCGTCGTTATTATTGTCATTATCTTCTTTTTATCGTCGTTATTATCGTCGTTAATATCGTCGTTATTATCGTCGTTATTATCGTCGTTAATATCGTCGTTAATATCGTCATTATCATCGTTGTTATCGTCCTTAATATCCTCATAATTATCGTCGTTAATATCGTCGTTATTTTGTCATAATCATCGTCGTTAATGTCGTCGTTATTATCGTCATTATCATCGTTGTTATCGTCGTTATTATCGTCGTTAATATCGTCGTTATTATCGTCGTTATTATCGTCATAATTATCATCGTCATTATCGTCGTTTTTATCATCATAATTATAGTCGTTATTATCGTCGTTAATATCGTCATTGTCATCGTTGTTATCGTCGTTATTATCCCCATAATTATCGTCGTTAATATCGTCGATATTATCGTCATTATCTTCGTTGTTATCGTCGTTATTATCGTCGTTATTATCCTCATAATTATCGTCGTTAATATCGTCGTTATTTTGTCATAATCATCGTCGTTAATGTCGTCGTTATTATCGTCATTATCATCGTTGTTATCGTCCTTATCATCCTCATAATTATCGTCGTTAATATCGTCGTTATTTTGTCATAATCATCGTCGTTAATGTCGTCGTTATTATCGTCATTATCTTCGTTGTTATCGTCATAAATATCATCGTTAATATCGTCGTTATTATTGTCATTATCTTCTTTTTATCGTCGTTATTATTGTCATTATCTTCTTTTTATCTTCGTTATTATCGTCGTTTTAATCGTCGTTATTATCGTCGTTAATATCGTCGTTAATATCGTCATTATCATCGTTGTTATCGTCCTTATTATCCTCATAATTATCGTCGTTAATATCGTCGTGATTTTGTCATAATAATCGTTGTTATGTCGTCGTTATTATCGTCATTATCTTCGTTGTTATCGTCGTTATTATCCTCATAATTATCGTCGTTAATATCGTCGTTATTTTGTCATAATCATCGTCGTTAATGTCGTCGTTATTATCGTCATTATCTACGTTGTTATCGTCATTAATATCATCGTTAATATCGTCGTTATTATTGTCATTATCTTCTTTTTATCGTCGTTATTATCGTCGTTAATATTGTCGTTTTTATCGTCGTTATTATCGTCGTTAATGTCGTCGTTATTATCGTCATTATCATCGTTGTTATCGTCCTTATCATCCTCATAATTATCGTCGGTAATATCGTCGTTATTTTGTCATATTCATCGTCGTTAATGTCGTCGTTATTATCGTCATTATCTACGTTGTTATCGTCATAAATATAATCGTTAATATCGTCGTTATTATTGTCATTATCTTCTTTTTATCGTCGTTATTATCGTCGTTATTATCGTCGTTATTATCGTCGTTAATATCGTCGTTAATATCGTCATTATCATCGTTGTTATCGTCCTTATTATCCTCATAATTATCGTCGTTAATATCGTCGTTAATGTCGTCGTTATTATCGTCGTTAATGTCGTCGTTATTATCGTCATTATCTTCGTTGTTATCGTCATAAATATCATCGTTAATATCGTCGTTATTATTGTCATTATCTTCTTTTTATCGTCGTTATTATCGTCGTTAATATCGTCGTTATTATCGTCGTTATTATCGTCGTTAATATCGTCGTTAATATCGTCATTATCATCGTTGTTATCGTCCTTAATATCCTCATAATTATCGTCGTTAATAACGTCGTTATTTTGTCATAATCATCGTCGTTAATGTCGTCGTTATTATCGTCATTATCTTAGTTGTTATCGTCGTTATTATCGTCGTTAATATCGTCGTTATTATCGTCGTTATTATCGTCATAATTATCATCGTCATTATCGTCGTTTTTATCATCATAATTATAGTCGTTATTATCGTCGTTAATATCGTCATTGTCATCGTTGTTATCGTCGTTATTATCCCCATAATTATCGTCGTTAATATCGTCGATATTATCGTCATTATCTTCGTTATTATCGTCGTTATTATCGTCGTTATTATCCTCATAATTATCGTCGTTAATATCGTCGTTATTTTGTCATAATCATCGTCGTTAATGTCGTCGTTATTATCGTCATTATCATCGTTGTTATCGTCCTTATCATCCTCATAATTATCGTCGTTAATATCGTCGTTATTTTGTCATAATCATCGTCGTTAATGTCGTCGTTATTATCGTCATTATCTACGTTGTTATCGTCATAAATATCCTCGTTAATATCGTCGTTATTATTGTCATTATCTTCTTTTTATCGTCGTTATTATCGTCGTTATTATCGTCGTTAATATCGTCGTTAATATCGTCATTATCATCGTTGTAATCGTCCTTATTATCCCCATAATTATCGTCGTTAATATCGTCGTGATTTTGTTATAATCATCGTTGTTATGTCGTCGTTATTATAGTCATTATCTACGTTGTTATCGTCATAAATATCATCGTTAATATCGTCGTTATTATTGTCATTATCTTCTTTTTATCGTCGTTATTATCGTCGTTAATATCGTCGTAAACATCGTCGCTATTATCGTCGTTAATATCGTCGTTAATATCGTCATTATCATCGTTGTTATCGTTCTTATTATCCTCATAATTATCGTCGTTAATATCGTCGTTATTTTGTCATATTCATCGTCGTTAATGTCGTCGTTATTATCGTCATTATCTACGTTGTTATCGTCATAAATATAATCGTTAATATCGTCGTTATTATTGTCATTATCTTCTTTTTATCGTCGTTATTATCGTCGTTATTATCGTCGTTATTATCGTCGTTAATATCGTCGTTAATATCGTCATTATCATCGTTGTTATCGTCCTTATTATCCTCATAATTATCGTCGTTAATATCGTCGTTAATATCGTCGTTATTATCGTCGTTAATGTCGTCGTTATTATCGTCATTATCTTCGTTGTTATCGTCATAAATATCATCGTTAATATCGTCGTTATTATTGTCATTATCTTCTTTTTATCGTCGTTATTATCGTCGTTAATATCGTCGTTATTATCGTCGTTATTATCGTCGTTAATATCGTCGTTAATATCGTCATTATCATCGTTGTTATCGTCCTTAATATCCTCATAATTATCGTCGTTAATAACGTCGTTATTTTGTCATAATCATCGTCGTTAATGTCGTCGTTATTATCGTCATTATCTTAGTTGTTATCGTCGTTATTATCGTCGTTAATATCGTCGTTATTATCGTCGTTATTATCGTCATAATTATCATCGTCATTATCGTCGTTTTTATCATCATAATTATAGTCGTTATTATCGTCGTTAATATCGTCATTGTCATCGTTGTTATCGTCGTTATTATCCTCATAATTATCGTCGTTAATATCGTCGATATTATCGTCATTATCTTCGTTGTTATCGTCGTTATTATCGTCGTTATTATCCTCATAATTATCGTCGTTAATATCGTCGTTATTTTGTCATAATCATCGTCGTTAATGTCGTCGTTATTATCGTCATTATCATCGTTGTTATCGTCCTTATCATCCTCATAATTATCGTCGTTAATATCGTCGTTATTTTGTCATAATCATCGTCGTTAATGTCGTCGTTATTATCGTCATTATCTACGTTGTTATCGTCATAAATATCCTCGTTAATATCGTCGTTATTATTGTCATTATCTTCTTTTTATCGTCGTTATTATCGTCGTTATTATCGTCGTTAATATCGTCGTTAATATCGTCATTATCATCGTTGTAATCGTCCTTATTATCCCCATAATTATCGTCGTTAATATCGTCGTGATTTTGTTATAATCATCGTTGTTATGTCGTCGTTATTATCGTCATTATCTACGTTGTTATCGTCATAAATATCATCGTTAATATCGTCGTTATTATTGTCATTATCTTCTTTTTATCGTCGTTATTATCGTCGTTAATATCGTCGTAAACATCGTCGCTATTATCGTCGTTAATATCGTCGTTAATATCGTCATTATCATCGTTGTTATCGTTCTTATTATCCTCATAATTATCGTCGTTAATATCGTCGTTATTTTGTCATAATCATCGTCGTTAATGTCGTCGTTATTATCGTCATTATCTTCGTTGTTATCGTGTTTATTATCCTCATAATTATCGTTTAATATCTTCGTTATTTTGTCATAATCATCGTCGTTAATGACGTCGTTATTATCGTCATTATCTACGTTGTTATCGTCATAAATATCATCGTTAATATCGTCGTTATTATTGTCATTATCTTCTTTTTATCGTCGTTATTATCGTCGTTAATATCGTCGTTATTATCGTCGTTATTATCGTCGTTAATATCGTCGTTAATATCGTCATTATCATCGTTGTTATCGTCCTTATTATCCTCATAATTATCGTCGTTAATATCGTCGTTATTTTCTCATAATCATCGTCGTTAATGTCGTCGTTATTATAGTCATTATCTTCGTTGTTATCGTCGTTATTATCGTCGTTAATATCGTCGTTATAATCGTCGTTATTATCGTCGTTATTATCGTTGTTAATATCGTCGTTAATATCGTCATTATCATCGTTGTTATCGTCCTTATTATCCTCGTAATTATCGTCGTTAATATTTTCGTGATTTTGTCATAATCATCGTTGTTATGTCGTCGTTATTATCGTCATTATCTTCGTTGTTATCGTCGTTATTATCCTCATAATTATCGTCGTTAATATCGTCGTTATTTTGTCATAATTATCGTCGTTAATGTCGTCGTTATTATCGTCATTATCTACGTTGTTATCGTCATAAATATCATCGTTAATATCGTCGTTATTATTGTCATTATCTTCTTTTTATCGTCGTTATTATTGTCGTTAATATCGTCGTTTTTATCGTCGTTATTATCGTCGTTAATGTCGTCGTTATTATCGTCATTATCATCGTTGATATCGTCCTTATCATCCTCCTAATTATCGTCGGTAATATCGTCGTTATTTTGTCATATTCATCGTCGTTAATGTCGTCGTTAGTATCGTCATTATCTACGTTGTTATCGTCATAAATATCATCGTTAATATCGTCGTTATTATTGTCATTATCTTCTTTTTATCGTCGTTATTATCGTCGTTATTATCGTCGTTATTATCGTCCTTAATATCGTCGTTAATATCGTCATTATCATCGTTGTTATCGTCCTTATTATCCTCATAATTATCGTCGTTAATATCGTCGTTAATATCGTCGTTATTATCGTCGTTATTATCGTCGTTAATATCGTCGTTAATATCGTCATTATCATCGTTGTTATCGTGCTTATTATCCTCATAATTATCGTCGTTAATATCGTCGTTATTTTGTCATAAACATCGTCGTTAATGTCGTCGATATTATCGTCATTATCTTCGTTGTTATCGTCATAAATATCATCGTTAATATCGTCGTTATTATTGTCATTATCTTCTTTTTATCGTCGTTATTATCGTCGTTAATATCGTCGTTATTATCGTCGTTATTTTGTCATAATCATCGTCGTTAATGTCGTCGTTATTATCGTCATTATCATCGTTGTTATCGTCCTTATCATCCTCATAATTATCGTCGTTAATATCGTCGTTATTTTGTCATAATCATCGTCGTTAATGTCGTCGTTATTATCGTCATTATCTCCGTTGTTATCGTCATAAATATCATCGTTAATATCGTCGTTATTATTTTCATTATCTTCTTTTTATCGTCGTTATTATCGTCGTTATAATCGTCGTTATAATCGTCGTTAATATCGTCGTTAATATCGTCATTATCATCGTTGTTATCGTCCTTATTATCCTCATAATTATCGTCGTTAATATCGTCGTGATTTTGTCATAATCATCGTTGTTATGTCGTCGTTATTATCGTCATTATCTTCGTTGTTATCGTCGTTATTATCCTCATAATTATCGTCATTAATATCGTCGTTATTTTGTCATAATCATCGTCGTTAATGTCGTCGTTATTGTGGTCATTATCTACGTTGTTATCGTCATAAATATCATCGTTAATATCGTCGTTATTATTGTCATTATCTTCTTTTTATCGTCGTTATTATCGTCGTTAATATCGTCGTTATTATCGTCGTTATTATCGTCGTTAATATCGTCGTTAATATCGTCATTATCATCGTTGTTATCGTCCTTATTATTCTCATAATTATCGTCGTTAATATCGTCGTTATTTTGTCATAATCATCGTCGTTAATATCGTCGTTAATATCGTCATTATCACCGTTGTTATCGTCCTTATTATCCTCATAATTATCGCCGTTAATATCGTCGTTATTTTGTCATAATCATCGTCGTTAATGTCGTCGTTATTATCGTCATTATCATCGTTGTTATCGTCCTTATTATCCTCATAATTATCGTCGTTAATATCGTCGTTAATATCGTCGTTATTATCGTCGTTATTATCGTCGTTAATATCGTCGTTAATATCGTCATTATCATCGTTGTTATCGTCCTTATTATCCTCATAAATATCGTCGTTAATATCGTCGTTATTTTGTCATAATCATCGTCGTTAATGTCGTCGTTATTATCGTCATTATCTTCGTTGTTATCGGCATAAATATCATCGTTAATATCGTCGTTATTATTGTCATTATCTTCTTTTTATTGTCGTTATTATCGTCGTTATAATCGTCGTTATTATCGTCGTTAATATCGTCGTTAATATCGTCATTATCATCGTTGTTATCGTCCTTATTATCCTCATAATTATCGTCGTTAATATCGTCGTTATTTTGTCATAATCATCGTCGTTAATGTCGTCGTTATTATCGTCATTATCTTCGTTGTTATCGTCATAAATATCATCGTTAATATCGTCGTTATTATTGTCATTATCTTCTTTTTATCGTCGTTATTATCGTCGTTATAATCGTCGTTATTATCGTCGTTAATATCGTCGTTAATATCGTCATTATCATCGTTGTTATCGTCCTTATTATCCTCATAATTATCGTCGTTAATATCGTCGTGATTTTGTCATAATCATCGTTGTTATGTCGTCGTTATTATCGTCATTATTTTCGTTGTTATCGTCGTTATTATCCTCATAATTATCGTCGTTAATATCGTCGTTATTTTGTCATAATCATCGTCGTTAATGTCGTCGTTATTATCGTCATTATCTACGTTGTTATCGTCATTAATATCATCGTTAATATCGTCGTTATTATTGTCATTATCTTCTTTTTATCGTCGTTATTATCGTCGTTAATATCGTCGTTATTATCGTCGTTATTATCGTCGTTAATATCGTCGTTAATATCGTCATTATCATCGTTGTTATCGTCCTTATTATCCTCATAATTATCGTCGTTAATATCGTCGTTATTTTGTCATAATCATCGTCGTTAATATCGTCGTTAATATCGTCATTATCATCGTTGTTATCGTCCTTATTATCCTCATAATTATCGTCGTTAATATCGTCGTTATTTTGTCATAATCATCGTCGTTAATGTCGTCGTTATTATCGTCATTATCATCGTTGTTATCGTCCTTATCATCCTCATAATTATCGTCGTTAATATCGTCGTTATTTTGTCATAATCATCGTCGTTAATGTCGTCGTTATTATCGTCATTATCTACGTTGTTATCGTCATAAATATCATCGTTAATATCGTCGTTATTATTGTCATTATCTTCTTTTTATCGTCGTTATTATTGTCATTATCTTCTTTTTATCGTCGTTATTCTCGTCGTTTTAATCGTCGTTATTATCGTCGTTAATATCGTCGTTAATATTGTCATTATCATCGTTGTTATCGTCCTTATTATCCTCATAATTATCGTCGTTAATATCGTCGTTAATATCGTCGTTATTATCGTCGTTATTATCGTCGTTAATATCGTCGTTAATATCGTCATTATCATCGTTGTTATCGTTCTTATTATCCTTATAATTATCGTCGTTAATATCGTCGTCATTTTGTCATAATCATCGTCGTTAATGTCGTCGTTATTATCGTCATTATCTTCGTTGTTATCGTGTTTATTATCCTCATAATTATCGTTTAATATCGTCGTTATTTTGTCATAATCATCGTCGTTAATGTCGTCGTTATTATCGTCATTATCATCGTTGTTATCGTCCTTATCATCCTCATAATTATCGTCGTTAATATCGTCGTTATTTTGTCATAATCATCGTCGTAATGTCGTCGTTATTATCGTCATTATCTACGTTGTTATCGTCATAAATATCATCGTTATTGTCGTCGTTAATATCGTCATTATCATCGTTGTTATCGTCATTATTATCCTCATAATTATCGTCGTTAATATCGTCGTTAATATCGTCGTTATTATCGTCGTTATTATCGTCGTTAATATCGTCGTTAATATCGTCATTATCATCGTTGTTATCGTCCTTATTATCCTCATAATTATCGTCGTTAATATCGTCGTTATTTTGTCATAATCATCGTCGTTAATGTCGTCGTTATTATCGTCATTGTCTTCGTTGTTATCGTCATAAATATCATCGTTAATATCGTCGTTATTATTGTCATTATCTTCTTTTTATTGTCGTTATTATCGTCGTTATAATCGTCGTTATTATCGTCGTTAATATCGTCGTTAATATCGTCATTATCATCGTTGTTATCGTCCTTATTATCCTCATAATTATCGTCGTTAATATCGTCGTTATTTTGTCATAATCATCGTCGTTAATGTCGTCGTTATTATCGTCATTATCTTCGTTGTTATCGTCATAAATATCATCGTTAATATCGTCGTTATTATTGTCATTATCTTCTTTTTATCGTCGTTATTATCGTCGTTATAATCGTCGTTATTATCGTCGTTGATATCGTCGTTAATATCGTCATTATCATCGTTGTTATCGTCCTTATTATCCTCATAATTATCGTCGTTAATATCGTCGTTATTTTGTCATAATCATCTTTGTTATGTCGTCGTTATTATCGTCATTATCTTCGTTGTTATCGTCGTTATTATCCTCATAATTATCGTCGTTAATATCGTCGTTATTTTGTCATAATCATCGTCGTTAATGTCGTCGTTATTATCGTCATTATCTACGTTGTTATCGTCATAAATATCATCGTTAATATCGTCGTTATTATCGTCATTATCTTCTTTTTATCGTCGTTATTATAGTCGTTAATATCGTCGTTATTATCGTCGTTATTATCGTCGTTAATGTCGTCGTTATTATCGTCATTATCATCGTTGTTATCGTCCTTATCATCCTCATAATTATCGTCATTAATATCATCGTTATTTTGTCATAATCATCGTCGTTAATATCGTCGATAATATCGTCATTATCATCGTTGTTATCGTCCTTATTATCCTCATAATTATCGTCGTTAATATCGTCGTTATTTTGTCATAATCATCGTCGTTAATGTCGTCGTTATTATCGTCATTATCATCGTTGTTATCGTCCTTATCATCCTCATAATTATCGTCGTTAATATCGTCGTTATTTTGTCATATTCATCGTCGTTAATGTCGTCGTTATTATCGTCATTATCTACGTTGTTATCGTCATAAATATCATCGTTAATATCGTCGTTATTATCGTCATTATCTTCTTTTTATCGTCGTTATTATAGTCGTTAATATCGTCGTTATTATCGTCGTTATTATCGTCGTTAATGTCGTCGTTATTATCGTCATTATCATCGTTGTTATCGTCCTTATCATCCTCATAATTATCGTCATTAATATCATCGTTATTTTGTCATATTCATCGTCGTTAATTTCGTCGTTATTATCGTCATTATCTACGTTGTTATCGTCATAAATATCATCGTTAATATCGTCGTTATTATTGTCATTATCTTCTTTTTATCGTCGTTATTATCGTCGTTAATATCGTCGTTATTATCGTCGTTATTATCGTCGTTAATATCGTCATTATCATCGTTGTTATCGTCCTTATTATCCTCATAATTATCGTCGTTAATATCGTCGTGATTTTGTCATAATCATCTTTGTTATGTCGTCGTTATTATCGTCATTATCTTCGTTGTTATCGTCGTTATTATCCTCATAATTATCGTCGTTAATATCGTCGTTATTTTGTCATAATCATCGTCGTTAATGTCGTCGTTATTATCGTCATTATCTACGTTGTTATCGTCATAAATATCATCGTTAATATCGTCGTTATTATCGTCATTATCTTCTTTTTATCGTCGTTATTATAGTCGTTAATATCGTCGTTATTATCGTCGTTATTATCGTCGTTAATGTCGTCGTTATTATCGTCATTATCATTGTTGTTATCGTCCTTATCATCCTCATAATTATCGTCATTAATATCATCGTTATTTTGTCATAATCATCGTCGTTAATATCGTCGATAATATCGTCATTATCATCGTTGTTATCGTCCTTATTATCCTCATAATTATCGTCGTTAATATCGTCGTTATTTTGTCATAATCATCGTCGTTAATGTCGTCGTTATTATCGTCATTATCATCGTTGTTATCGTCCTTATCATCCTCATAATTATCGTCGTTAATATCGTCGTTATTTTGTCATAATCATCGTCGTTAATGTCGTCGTTATTATCGTCATTATCTACGTTGTTATCGTCATAAATATCATCGTTAATATCGTCGTTATTATCGTCATTATCTTCTTTTTATCGTCGTTATTATCGTCGTTAATATCGTCGTTATTATCGTCGTTATTATCGTCGTTAATGTCGTCGTTATTATCGTCATTATCATCGTTGTTATCGTCCTTATCATCCTCATAATTATCGTCATTAATATCATCGTTATTTTGTCATATTCATCGTCGTTAATTTCGTCGTTATTATCGTCATTATCTACGTTGTTATCGTCATAAATATCATCGTTAATATCGTCGTTATTATTGTCATTATCTTCTTTTTATCGTCGTTATTATCGTCGTTAATATCGTCGTTATTATCGTCGTTATTATCGTCGTTAATATCGTCATTATCATCGTTGTTATCGTCCTTATTATCCTCATAATTATCGTCCTTAATATCGTCGTTATTTTGTCATAATCATCGTCGTTAATGTCGTCGTTATTATCGTCATTATCTTCGTTGTTATCGTCATAAATATCATCGTTAATATCGTCGTTATTATTGTCATTATCTTCTTTTTATCGTCGTTATTATCGTCGTTATAATCGTCGTTATTATCGTCGTTAATATCGTCGTTAATATCGTCATTATCATCGTTGTTATCGTCCTTATTATCCTCATAATTATCGTCGTTAATATCGTCGTTATTTTCTCATAATCATCGTCGTTAATGTCGTCGTTATTATAGTCATTATCTTCGTTGTTATCGTCGTTATTATCGTCGTTAATTTCGTCGTTATAATCGACGTTATTATCGTCGTTATTATCGTTGTTAATATCGTCGTTAATATCGTCATTATCATCGTTGTTATCGTCCTTATTATCCTCATAATTATCGTCGTTAATATCGTCGTTATTTTGTCATAATCATCGTCGTTAATGTCGTCGTTATTATCGTCATTATCATCGTTGTTATCGTCCTTATCATCCTCATAATTATCGTCGTTAATATCGTCGTTATTTTGTCATAATCATCGTCGTTAATGTCGTCGTTATTATCGTCATTATCTACGTTGTTATCGTCATAAATATCATCGTTAATATCGTCGTTATTATCGTCATTATCTTCTTTTTATCGTCGTTATTATAGTCGTTAATATCGTCGTTATTATCGTCGTTATTATCGTCGTTAATGTCGTCGTTATTATCGTCATTATCATCGTTGTTATCGTCCTTATCATCCTCATAATTATCGTCGTTAATATCATCGTTATTTTGTCATATTCATCGTCGTTATTGTCGTCGTTATTATCGTCATTATCTACGTTGTTATCGTCATAAATATCATCGTTAATATCGTCGTTATTATTGTCATTATCTTTTTTTTATCGTCGTTATTATTGTCATTATCTTCTTTTTATCGTCGTTATTATCGTCGTTTTAATCGTCGTTATTATCGTCGTTAATATCGTCGTTAATATTGTCATTATCATCGTTGTTATCGTCCTTATTATCCTCATAATTATCGTCGTTAATATCGTCGTTAATATCGTCGTTATTATCGTCGTTATAATCGTCGTTAATATCGTCGTTAATATCGTCATTATCATCGTTGTTATCGTTCTTATTATCCTTATAATTATCGTCGTTAATATCGTCGTCATTTTGTCATAATCATCGTCGTTAATGTCGTCGTTATTATCGTCATTATCATCGTTGTTATCGTCCTTATTATTCTCATAATTATCGTCGTTAATATCGTCGTTATTTTGTCATAATCATCGTCGTTAATATCGTCGTTAATATCGTCATTATCACCGTTGTTATCGTCCTTATTATCCTCATAATTATCGCCGTTAATATCGTCGTTATTTTGTCATAATCATCGTCGTTAATGTCGTCGTTATTATCGTCATTATCATCGTTGTTATCGTCCTTATCATCCTCATATCTATCGTCGTTAATATCGTCGTTATTTTGTCATAATCATCGTCGTTAATGTCGTCGTTATTATCGTCATTATCTACGTTGTTATCGTCATAAATATCATCGTTAATATCGTCGTTATTATTGTCATTATCTTCTTTTTATCGTCGTTATTATCGTCGTTAATATCGTCGTTAATATCGTCATTATCATCGTTGTTATCGTCCTTATTATCCTCATAATTATCGTCGTTAATATCGTCGTTAATATCGTCGTTATTATCGTCGTTATTATCGTCGTTAATATCGTCGTTAATATCGTCATTATCATCGTTGTTATCGTCCTTATTATCCTCATAATTATCGTCGTTAATATCGTCGTTATTTTGTCGTAATCATCGTCGTTAATGTCGTCGTTAATATCGTCATTATCTTCGTTGTTATTGTCATAAATATCATCGTTAGTATCGTCGTTATTATTGTCATTATCTTCTTTTTATCGTCGTTATTATCGTCGTTAATATCGTCGTTATTATCGTCGTTATTATCGTCGTTAATATCGTCGTTAATATCGTCATTATCATCGTTGTTATCGTCCTTATTATCCTCATAATTATCGTCGTTATTTTGTCATAATCATCGTCGTTAATATCGTCGTTAATATCGTCATTATCATCGTTGTTATCGTCCTTATTATCCTCATAATTATCGTCGTTAATATCGTCGTTATTTTGTCATAATCATCGTCGTTAATGTCGTCGTTATTATCGTCATTATCATCGTTGTTTTCGTCCTCATCATCCTCATAATTATCGTCGTTAATATCGTCGTTATTTTGTCATAATCATCGTCGTTAATGTCGTCGTTATTATCGTCATTATCTACGTTGTTATCGTCATAAATATCATCGTTAATATCGTCGTTATTATTGTCATTATCTTCTTTTTAACGTCGTTATTATTGTCATTATCTTCTTTTTATCGTCGTTATTCTCGTCGTTTTAATCGTCGTTATTATCGTCGTTAATATCGTCGTTAATATTGTCATTATCATCGTTGTTATCGTCCTTATTATCCTCATAATTATCGTCGTTAATATCGTCGTTAATATCGTCGTTATTATCGTCGTTATTATCGTCGTTAATATCGTCGTTAATATCGTCATTATCATCGTTGTTATCGTTCTTATTATCCTTATAATTATCGTCGTTAATATCGTCGTCATTTTGTCATAATCATCGTCGTTAATGTCGTCGTTATTATCGTCATTATCTTCGTTGTTATCGTGTTTATTATCCTCATAATTATCGTTTAATATCGTCGTTATTTTGTCATAATCATCGTCGTTAATGTCGTCGTTATTATCGTCATTATCATCGTTGTTATCGTCCTTATCATCCTCATAATTATCGTCGTTAATATCGTCGTTATTTTGTCATAATCATCGTCGTAATGTCGTCGTTATTATCGTCATTATCTACGTTGTTATCGTCATAAATATCATCGTTATTATCGTCGTTAATATCGTCATTATCATCGTTGTTATCGTCATTATTATCCTCATAATTATCGTCGTTAATATCGTCGTTAATATCGTCGTTATTATCGTCGTTATTATCGTCGTTAATATCGTCGTTAATATCGTCATTATCATCGTTGTTATCGTCCTTATTATCCTCATAATTATCGTCGTTAATATCGTCGTTATTTTGTCATAATCATCGTCGTTAATGTCGTCGTTATTATCGTCATTGTCTTCGTTGTTATCGTCATAAATATCATCGTTAATATCGTCGTTATTATTGTCATTATCTTCTTTTTATTGTCGTTATTATCGTCGTTATTATCGTCGTTATTATCGTCGTTAATATCGTCGTTAATATCGTCATTATCATCGTTGTTATCGTCCTTATTATCCTCATAATTATCGTCGTTAATATCGTCGTTATTTTGTCATAATCATCGTCGTTAATGTCGTCGTTATTATCGTCATTATCTTCGTTGTTATCGTCAAAAATATCATCGTTAATATCGTCGTTATTATTGTCATTATCTTCTTTTTATCGTCGTTATTATCGTCGTTATAATCGTCGTTATTATCGTCGTTGATATCGTCGTTAATATCGTCATTATCATCGTTGTTATCGTCCTTATTATCCTCATAATTATCGTCGTTAATATCGTCGTGATTTTGTCATAATCATCTTTGTTATGTCGTCGTTATTATCGTCATTATCTTCGTTGTTATCGTCGTTATTATCCTCATAATTATCGTCGTTAATATCGTCGTTATTTTGTCATAATCATCGTCGTTAATGTCGTCGTTATTATCGTCATTATCTACGTTGTTATCGTCATAAATATCATCGTTAATATCGTCGTTATTATCGTCATTATCTTCTTTTTATCGTCGTTATTATAGTCGTTAATATCGTCGTTATTATCGTCGTTATTATCGTCGTTAATGTCGTCGTTATTATCGTCATTATCATCGTAGTTATCGTCCTTATCATCCTCATAATTATCGTCATTAATATCATCGTTATTTTGTCATAATCATCGTCGTTAATATCGTCGATAATATCGTCATTATCATCGTTGTTATCGTCCTTATTATCCTCATAATTATCGTCGTTAATATCGTCGTTATTTTGTCATAATCATCGTCGTTAATGTCGTCGTTATTATCGTCATTATCATCGTTGTTATCGTCCTTATCATCCTCATAATTATCGTCGTTAATATCGTCGTTATTTTGTCATAATCATCGTCGTTAATGTCGTCGTTATTATCGTCATTATCTACGTTGTTATCGTCATAAATATCATCGTTAATATCGTCGTTATTATCGTCATTATCTTCTTTTTATCGTCGTTATTATAGTCGTTAATATCGTCGTTATTATCGTCGTTATTATCGTCGTTAATGTCGTCGTTATTATCGTCATTATCATCGTTGTTATCGTCCTTATCATCCTCATAATTATCGTCATTAATATCATCGTTATTTTGTCATATTCATCGTCGTTAATTTCGTCGTTATTATCGTCATTATCTACGTTGTTATCGTCATAAATATCATCGTTAATATCGTCGTTATTATTGTCATTATCTTCTTTTTATCGTCGTTATTATCGTCGTTAATATCGTCGTTATTATCGTCGTTATTATCGTCGTTAATATCGTCATTATCATCGTTGTTATCGTCCTTATTATCCTCATAATTATCGTCGTTAATATCGTCGTGATTTTGTCATAATCATCTTTGTTATGTCGTCGTTATTATCGTCATTATCTTCGTTGTTATCGTCGTTATTATCCTCATAATTATCGTCGTTAATATCGTCGTTATTTTGTCATAATCATCGTCGTTAATGTCGTCGTTATTATCGTCATTATCTACGTTGTTATCGTCATAAATATCATCGTTAATATCGTCGTTATTATCGTCATTATCTTCTTTTTATCGTCGTTATTATAGTCGTTAATATCGTCGTTATTATCGTCGTTATTATCGTCGTTAATGTCGTCGTTATTATCGTCATTATCATCGTTGTTATCGTCCTTATCATCCTCATAATTATCGTCATTAATATCATCGTTATTTTGTCATAATCATCGTCGTTAATATCGTCGATAATATCGTCATTATCATCGTTGTTATCGTCCTTATTATCCTCATAATTATCGTCGTTAATATCGTCGTTATTTTGTCATAATCATCGTCGTTAATGTCGTCGTTATTATCGTCATTATCATCGTTGTTATCGTCCTTATCATCCTCATAATTATCGTCGTTAATATCGTCGTTATTTTGTCATAATCATCGTCGTTAATGTCGTCGTTATTATCGTCATTATCTACGTTGTTATCGTCATAAATATCATCGTTAATATCGTCGTTATTATCGTCATTATCTTCTTTTTATCGTCGTTATTATAGTCGTTAATATCGTCGTTATTATCGTCGTTATTATCGTCGTTAATGTCGTCGTTATTATCGTCATTATCATCGTTGTTATCGTCCTTATCATCCTCATAATTATCGTCATTAATATCATCGTTATTTTGTCATATTCATCGTCGTTAATTTCGTCGTTATTATCGTCATTATCTACGTTGTTATCGTCATAAATATCATCGTTAATATCGTCGTTATTATTGTCATTATCTTCTTTTTATCGTCGTTATTATCGTCGTTAATATCGTCGTTATTATCGTCGTTATTATCGTCGTTAATATCGTCATTATCATCGTTGTTATCGTCCTTATTATCCTCATAATTATCGTCCTTAATATCGTCGTTATTTTGTCATAATCATCGTCGTTAATGTCGTCGTTATTATCGTCATTATCTTCGTTGTTATCGTCATAAATATCATCGTTAATATCGTCGTTATTATTGTCATTATCTTCTTTTTATCGTCGTTATTATCGTCGTTATAATCGTCGTTATTATCGTCGTTAATATCGTCGTTAATATCGTCATTATCATCGTTGTTATCGTCCTTATTATCCTCATAATTATCGTCGTTAATATCGTCGTTATTTTCTTATAATCATCGTCGTTAATGTCGTCGTTATTATAGTCATTATCTTCGTTGTTATCGTCGTTATTATCGTCGTTAATTTCGTCGTTATAATCGACGTTATTATCGTCGTTATTATCGTTGTAAATATCGTCGTTAATATCGTCATTATCATCGTTGTTATCGTCCTTATTATCCTCGTAATTATCGTCGTTAATATCTTCGGGATTTTGTTATAATCATCGTTGTTATGTCGTCGTTATTATCGTCATTATCTTCGTTGTTATCGTCGTTATTATCCTCATAATTATCGTCGTTAATATCGTCGTTATTTTGTCATAATCATCGTCGTTAATGTCGTCGTTATTATCGTCATTATCTACGTTGTTATCGTCATAAATATCATCGTTAATATCGTCGTTATTATTGTCATTATCTTCTTTTTATCGTCGTTATTATCGTCGTTAATATCGTCGTTATTATCGTCGTTAATATCGTCATTATCATCGTTGTTATCGTCCTTATTATCTTCATAATTATCGTCGTTAATATCGTCGTTATTTTGTCATAATCATCGTCGTTATTATCGTCGTTATTATCGTCGTTATTATCGTCGTTAATATCGTCGTTAATATCGTCATTATCATCGTTGTTATCGTTCTTATTATCCTTATAATTATCGTCGTTAATATCGTCGTCATTTTGTCATAATCATCGTCGTAAATGTCGTCGTTATTATCGTCATTATCTTCGTTGTTATCGTGTTTATTATCCTCATAATTATCGTTTAATATCGTCGTTATTTTGTCATAATCATCGTCGTTAATGTCGTCGTTATTATCGTCATTATCATCGTTGTTATCGTCCTTATCATCCTCATAATTATCGTCGTTAATATCGTCGTTATTTTGTCATAATCATCGTCGTAATGTCGTCGTTATTATCGTCATTATCTACGTTGTTATCGTCATAAATATCATCGTTAATATCGTCGTTATTATTGTCATTATCTTCTTTTTATCGTCGTTATTATCGTCGTTAATATCGTCGTTATTATCGTCGTTATTATCGTCGTTAATATCGTCATTATCATCGTTGTTATCGTCCTCATTATCCTCATAATTATCGTCCTTATTATCGTCGTTATTTTGTCATAATCATCGTCGTTAATGTCGTCGTTATTATCGTCATTATCTTCGTTGTTATCGTCATAAATATCATCGTTAATATCGTCGTTATTATTGTCATTATCTTCTTTTTATCGTCGTTATTATCGTCGTTATAATCGTCGTTATTATCGTCGTTAATATCGTCGTTAATATCGTCATTATCATCGTTGTTATCGTCCTTATTATCCTCATAATTATCGTCGTTAATATCGTCGTTATTTTGTCATAATCATCGTCGTTAATGTCGTCGTTATTATCGTCATTATCTTCGTTGTTATCGTCGTTATTATCCTCATAATTATCGTCGTTAATATCGTCGTTATTTTGTCATAATCATCGTCGTTAATGTCGTCGTTATTATCGTCATTATCTTCGTTGTTATCGTCATAAATATCATCGTTAATATCGTCGTTATTATTGTCATTATCTTCTTTTTATCGTCGTTATTATCGTCGTTATTATCGTCGTTAATATCGTCGTTAATATCGTCATTATCATCGTTGTTATCGTCCTTATTATCCTCATAATTATCGTCGTTAATATCGTCGTGATTTTGTCATAATCATCGTTGTTATGTCGTCGTTATTATCGTCATTATCTTCGTTGTTATCGTCGTTATTATCCTCATAATTATCGTCGTTAATATCGTCGTTATTTTGTCATAATCATCGTCGTTAATGTCGTCGTTATTATCGTCATTATCTACGTTGTTATCGTCATAAATATCATCGTTAATATCGTCGTTATTATTGTCATTATCTTCTTTAATCGTCGTTATTATCGTCGTTAATATCGTCGTTATTATCGTCGTTATTATCGTCGTTAATATCGTCGTTAATATCGTCATTATCATCGTTGTTATCGTCCTTATTATCCTCATAATTATCGTCGTTAATATCGTCGTTATTTTCTCATAATCATCGTCGTTAATGTCGTCGTTATTATAGTCATTATCTTCGTTGTTATCGTCGTTATTATCGTCGTTAATTTCGTCGTTATAATCGACGTTATTATCGTCGTTATTATCGTTGTTAATATCGTCGTTAATATCGTCATTATCATCGTTGTTATCGTCCTTATTATCCTCGTAATTATCGTCGTTAATATCTTCGGGATTTTGTTATAATCATCGTTGTTATGTCGTCGTTATTATCGTCATTATCTTCGTTGTTATCGTCGTTATTATCCTCATAATTATCGTCGTTAATATCGTCGTTATTTTGTCATAATCATCGTCGTTAATGTCGTCGTTATTATCGTCATTATCTACGTTGTTATCGTCATAAATATCATCGTTAATATCGTCGTTATTATTGTCATTATCTTCTTTTTATCGTCGTTATTATCGTCGTTAATATCGTCGTTATTATCGTCGTTATTATCGTCGTTAATATCGTCGTTAATATCGTCATTATCATCGTTGTTATCGTCCTTATTATCTTCATAATTATCGTCGTTAATATCGTCGTTATTTTGTCATAATCATCGTCGTTATTATTGTCGTTATTATCGTCGTTATTATCGTCGTTAATATCGTCGTTAATATCGTCATTATCATTGTTGTTATCGTTCTTATTATCCTTATAATTATCGTCGTTAATATCGTCGTCATTTTGTCATAATCATCGTCGTAAATGTCGTCGTTATTATCGTCATTATCTTCGTTGTTATCGTGTTTATTATCCTCATAATTATCGTTTAATATCGTCGTTATTTTGTCATAATCATCGTCGTTAATGTCGTCGTTATTATCGTCATTATCATCGTTGTTATCGTCCTTATTATCCTCATAATTATCGTCCTTATTATCGTCGTTATTTTGTCATAATCATCGTCGTTAATGTCGTCGTTATTATCGTCATTATCTTCGTTGTTATCGTCATAAATATCATCGTTAATATCGTCGTTATTATTGTCATTATCTTCTTTTTATCGTCGTTATTATCGTCGTTATAATCGTCGTTATTATCGTCGTTAATATCGTCGTTAATATCGTCATTATCATCGTTGTTATCGTCCTTATTATCCTCATAATTATCGTCGTTAATATCGTCGTTATTTTGTCATAATCATCGTCGTTAATGTCGTCGTTATTATCGTCATTATCTTCGTTGTTATCGTCATAAATATCATCGTTAATATCGTCGTTATTATTGTCATTATCTTCTTTTTATCGTCGTTATTATCGTCGTTATATTCGTCGTTATTATCGTCGTTAATATCGTCGTTAGTATCGTCATTATCACCGTTGTTATCGTCCTTATTATCCTCATAATTATCGTCGTTAATATCGTCGTGATTTTGTCATAATCATCGTTGTTATGTCGTCGTTATTATCGTCATTATCTTCGTTGTTATCGTCGTTATTATCCTCATAATTATCGTCGTTAATATCGTCGTTATTTTGTCATAATCATCGTCGTTAATATCGTCGTTAATGTCGTCATTATCATCGTTGTTATCGTCCTTATTATCCTCATAATTATCGTCGTTAATATCGTCGTTATTTTGCCATAATCATCGTCGTTAATGTCGTCGTTATTATCGTCATTATCTTCGTTGTTATCGTCGTTATTATCGTCGTTAATATCGTCGTTATTATCGTCATAATTATCATCGTCATTATCGTCGTTTTTATCATCATAATTATAGTCGATATTATCGTCGTTAATATCGTCATTGTCATCGTTGTTATCGTCCTTATTATCATCATAATTATCGTCGTTAATATCGTGGTTATTTTGTCATAATCATCGTCGTTAATGTCGTCGTTATTATCGTCATTATCTTCGTTGTTATCGTCCTTATTATCGTCGTTAATATCGTCGTTATTATCGTCATTATCGTCGTTTTTATCATCATAATTATAGTCGTTATTATCGTCGTTAATATCGTCATTATCATCGTTGTTATCGTCCTTATAATCCTCATAATTATCGTCGTTAATATCGTCGTTATTTTGTCATAATCATCGTCGTTAATGTCGTCGTTATTATCGTCATTATCTACGTTGTTATCGTCTTAAATATCATCGTTAATATCGTCGTTATTATTGTCATTATCTTCTTTTTACCGTCGTTATTATCGTCGTTAATATCGTCGTTATTATCGTCGTTATTATCGTCGTTATTATCGTCGTTAATATCTTCATTGTCATCGTTGTTATCGTCGTTATTATCCCCATAATTATCGTCGTTAATATCGTCGATATTATCGTCATTATCTTCGTTGTTATCGTCGTTATTATCGTCGTTATTATCGTCAAAATTATCATCGACATTATCGTCGTTTATAATCATAATTATATTCGTTATTATCGTCGTTAATATCGTCATTATCATCGTTGTTATCGTCCTTATCATCCTCATAATTATCGTCGTTAATATCGTCGTTATTTTGTCATAATCATCGTCGTTAATGTCGTCGTTATTATCGTCATTATCTACGTTGTTATCGTCATAAATATCATCGTTAATATCGTCGTTATTATTGTCATTATCTTCTTTTTATCGTCGTTATTATCGTCGTTAATATCGTCGTTATTATCGTCTTTATTATCGTCGTTAATATCGTCGTTATTATCGTCGTTATTATCGTCGTTAATATCGTCGTTAATATCGTCATTATCATCGTTGTTATCGTCCTTATTATCCTCATAATTATCGTCGTTAATATCGTCGTTATTTTGTCATAATCATCGACGTTAATGTCGTCGTTATTATCGTCATTATCTTCGTTGTTATCGTCATAATTATCATCGTTATTATCGTCGTTATTATTGTCATTATCTTCTTTTTATCGTCGTTATTATCGTCGTTAATATCGTCTTTATTATCGTCGTTATTATCGTTGTTAATATCGTCGTTAATATCTTCATTATCGTCGTTGTTATCGTCCTTATCATCCTCATATTTATCGTCCTTAATATCGTCGTTATTTTGTCATAATCATCGTCGTTAATGTCGTCGTTATTATCGTCATTATCTACGTTGTTATCGTCCTTATCATCCTCATAATTATCGTCGTTAATATCGTCGTTATTTTGTCATAATCATCGTCGTTAATGTCGTCGTTATTATCGTCATTATCTTCGTTGTTATCGTCGTTATTATCGTCGTTAATATCGTCGTTAATATCGTCGTTAGTTTGTCATAATCATCGTCGTTAATGTCGTCGTTATTATCGTCAGTATCTACGTTGTTATCGTCATAAATATCATCGTTAATATCGTCGTTATTATTGTCATTATCTTCTTTTTATCGTCGTTATTATCATCGTTAATATCGTCGTTATTATCGTCGTTATTATCGTCGTTATTATCGTCGTTAATATCGTCGTTATTTTGTCATAATCATCGTCGTTAATGTCGTCGTTATTATCGTCATTATCTTCGTTGTTATCGTCCTTATTATCGTCGTTAATATCGTCGTTATTATCGTCATTATCGTCGTTTTTATCATCATAATTATAGTCGTTATTATCGTCGTTAATATCGTCATTGTCATCGTTGTTATCGTCGTTATTATCCTCATAATTATCGTCGTTAATATCGTCATTATCTTCGCTGTTATCGTCATAATTATCATCGTTAATATCGTCGTTATTTTGTCATAATCATCGTCGTTAATGTCGTTGATATTATCGTCATTATCTACATTGTTATCGTCCTTATCATCCTCATAATTATCGTCGTTAATATCGTCGTTATTTTGTCATAATCATCGTCGTTAATGTCGTCGTTACTATCGTCATTATCTTCGTTGTTATCGTCGTTATTATCCTCATAATTATAGTCGTTAATATCGTCGTTATTATCGTCATTATCATCGTTGTTATCGTCCTTATTATCCTCATAATTATCGTCGTTAATATCGTCGTTATTTTGCCATAATCATCGTCGTTAATGTCGTCGTTATTATCGTCATTATCTTCGTTGTTATCGTCGTTATTATCGTCGTTAATATCGTCGTTATTATCGTCATAATTATCATCGTCATTATCGTCGTTTTTATCATCATAATTATAGTCGATATTATCGTCGTTAATATCGTCATTGTCATCGTTGTTATCGTCCTTATTATCATCATAATTATCGTCGTTAATATCGTCGTTATTTTGTCATAATCATCGTCGTTAATGTCGTCGTTATTATCGTCATTATCTTCGTTGTTATCGTCCTTATTATCATCGTTAATATCGTCGTTATTATCGTCATTATCGTCGTTTTTATCATCATAATTATAGTCGTTATTATCGTCGTTAATATCGTCATTGTCATCGTTGTTATCGTCGTTATTATCCTCATAATTATCGTCGTTAATATCGTCATTATCTTCGCTGTTATCGTCATAATTATCATCGTTAATATCGTCGTTATTTTGTCATAATCATCGTCGTTAATGTCGTCGTTATTATCGACATTATCATCGTTGTTATCGTCCTTATCAGCCTCACAATTATCGTCGTTAATATCGTCGATATTTTGTCATAATCATCGTCGTTAATGTTGTCGTTACTATCGTCATTATCTTCGTTGTTATCGTCGTTATTATCCTCATAATTATCGTCGTTAATATCGTCGTTATTTTGTCATAATCATCGTCGTTAATGTCGTCGTTATTATCGTCATTATCATCGTTGTTATCGTCCTTATCAGCCTCATAATTATCGTCGTTAATATCGTCGTTATTTTGTCATAATCATCGTCGTTAATGTCGTCGTTATTATCGTCATTATGTACGTTGTTATCGTCATAAATATCATCGTCAATATCGTCGTTATTATTGTCATTATCTTCTTTTTATCGTCGTTATTATCGTCGTTAATATCGTCGTTATTAACGTCGTTATTATCGTCGTTAATATCGCCGTTAATATCGTAATTATCATCGTTGTTATCGTCCTTATTATCCTCATAATTATCGTCGTTAATATCGTCGTTATTTTGTCATAATCATCGTCGTTAATGTCGTCGTTATTATCGTCATTATCTACGTTGTTATCGAGCTTATCATCCTCATAATTATCGTCGTTAATATCGTCGTTATTTTGTCATAATCATCGTCGTTAATATCGTCGTTATTATCGTCATTATCATCGTTGTTATCGTCCTTATCATCCTCATAATTATCGTCGTTAATATCGTCGTTATTTTGTCATAATCATCGTCGTTAATGTCGTCGTTATTATCGTCATTATCTACGTTGTTATCGTCAGAAATATCATCGTTAATATCGTCGTTATTATTGTCATTATCTTCTTTTTATCGTCGTTATTAACGTCGTTATTATCGTCGTTAATATCGTCGTTAATATCGTCATTATCTTCGTTGTTATCGTGCTTATTATCATCATAATTATCGTCGTTAATATCGTCGTTATTTTGTCATAATCATCGTCGTTATTATCGTCGTTATTTTGTCTTAATCATCGACGTTAATGTCGTCGTTATTATCGTCATTATCTTCGTTGTTATCGTCATAATTATCATCGTTAATATCGTCGTTATTATTGTCATTATCTTCTTATTATCGTCGTTATTATCGTCGTTGATATCGTCTTTATTATCGTCGTTATTATCGTCGTTAATATCGTCGTTAATATCGTCATTATCATCGTTGTTATCGTCCTTATCATCCTCATAATTATCGTCGTTAATATCGTCGTTATTTTGTCATAATCATCGTCGTTAATGTCGTCGTTATTATCGTCATTATCTTCGTTGTTATCGTCGTTATTATCCTCATAATTATCGTCGTTAATATCGTCGTTATTTTGTCATAATCATCGTCGTTAATGTCGTCGTTATTATCGTCATTATCTACGTTGTTATCGTCCTTATTTTCCTCATAATTATCGTCGTTAATATCGTCGTTATTTTGTCATAATCATCGTCGTTAATGTCGTCGTTATTATCGTCATTATCATCGTTGTTGTCGTCCTTATCATCCTTATAATTATCGTCGTTAATATCGTCGTTATTTTGTCATAATCATCGTCGTTAATGTCGTCGTTATTATCGTCATTATCTACGTTGTTATCGTCATAAATATCATCGTTAATATTGTCATTGTTATTGTCATTATCTTCTTTTGATCGTCGTTATTAACGTCGTTATTATCGTCGTTAATATCTTCGTTAATATCGTCATTATCATCGTTGTTATCGTCCTTATTATCATCATAATTATCGTCGTTAATATCGTCGTTATTTTGTCATAATCATCGTCGTTAATATCGTCGTTATTTTGTCATAATCATCGTCGTTAATGTCGTCGTTATTATCGTCATTATCTACATTGTTATCGTCCTTATCATCCTCATAATTATCGTCGTTAATATCGTCGTTATTTTGTCATAATCATCGTCGTTAATGTCGTCGTTATTATCGTCATTATCTTCGTTGTTATCGTCGTTATTATCCTCATAATTATCGTCGTTAATATCGTCGTTATTTTGTCATAATCATCGTCGTTAATGTCGTCGTTATTATCGTCCTTATCAACGTTGTTATCGTCATAAATATCATCGTTAATATCGTCGTTATTATTGTCATTATCTTCTTTTTATCGTCGTTATTATCGTCGTTAATATCGTCGTTAATATCGTCGTTAATATCGTCATTATCATCGTTGTTATCGTCCTTATTATCCTCATAATTATCGTCGTTAATATCGTCGTTATTTTGTCATAATCATCGTCGTTAATATCGTCGTTATTATCGTCATTATCATCGTTGTTATCGTCCTTATCATCCTCATAATTATCGTCGTTAATATCGTCGTTATTTTGTCATAATCATCGACGTTAATGTCGTCGTTATTATCGTCATTATCTTCGTTGTTATCGTCATAATTATCATCGTTAATATCGTCGTTATTATTGTCATTATCTTCTTTTTATCTTTGTTAATATCATCGTTAATATCGTCGTTATTATCGTCGTTATTATCGTCGTTATTATCGTCGTTAATATCGTCGTTAATATCGTCATTATCATCGTTGTTATCGTCCTTATTATCCTCATAATTATCGTCGTTAATATCGTCGTTATTTTGTCATAATCATCGTCGTTAATGTCGTCGTTATTATCGTCAGTATCTTCGTAGTTATCGTCATTATTATCGTCATAATTATCGTCGTTAATATCGTCGTTATTTTGTCATAATCATCGTCGTTAATGTCGTCGTTATTATCGTCATTATCTACGTTGTTATCGTCATAAATATCATCGTTAATATCGTCGTTATTATTGTCATTATCTTCTTTTTATCGTCGTTATTAACGTCGTTATTATCGTCGTTAAAATCGTCGTTAATATCGTCATTATCATCGTTGTTATCGTTCTTATTATCATCATAATTATCGTCGTTAATATCGTCGTTATTTTGTCATAATCATCGTCGTTAATATCGTCGTTATTTTGTCATAATCATCGACGTTAATGTCGTCGTTATTATCGTCATTATCTTCGTTGTTATCGTCACAATTATCATCGTTAATATCGTCGTTATTATTGTCATTATCTTCTGTTTATCGTCGTTATTATCGTCGTTAATATCGTCTTTATTATCGTCGTTATTATCGTCGTTAATATCGTCGTTAATATCGTCATTATCATCGTTGTTATCGTCCTTATCATCCTCATAATTATCGTCGTTAATATCGTCGTTATTTTGTCATAATCATCGTCGTTAATGTCATCGTTATTATCGTCATTATCATCGTTGTTATCGTCCTTATCATCCTCATAATTATCGTCGTTAATATCGTCGTTATTTTGTCATAATCATCGTCGTTAATGTCGTCGTTATTATCGACATTATCTGCGTTGTTATCGTCATAAATATCATCGTTAATATGGTCGTTATTATTGTCATTATCTTCTTTTTATCGTCGTTATTATCGTCGTTAATATCGTCTTTATTATCGTCGTTATTATCGTCGTTAATATCGTCGTTATTATCGTCATTATCATCGTTGTTATCGTCCTTATCATCCTCATAATTATCGTCGTTAATATCGTCATTATCTACGTTGTTATCGTCATAAATATCATCGTTAATATCGTCGTTATTATTGTCATTATCTTCTTTTTATCGTCGTTATTATCGTCGTTAATATCGTCGTTATTATCGTCGTTATTATCGTCGATAATGTCGTCGTTATTATCGTCATTATCTACGTTGTTATCGTCCTCATCATCCTCATAATTATCGTCGTTAATATCGTCGTTATTTTGTCATAATCATCGTCGTTAATGTCGTCGTTATTATCGTCATTTTCTTCGTTGTTATCGTCGTTATTATCGTCGTTTATATCGTCGTTAATATCGTCGTTATTTTGTCATAATCATCGTCGTTAATGTCGTCGTTATTATCGTCATTATCTTCGTTGTTATCGTCGTTATTATCCTCATAATTATCGTCGTTAATATCGTCGTTATTTTGTCATAATCATCGTCGTTAATGTCGTCGTTATTATCGTCATTATCTTCGTAGTTATCGTCGTTATTATCGTCATTATCTTCGTAGTTATCGTCGTTATTATCGTCGTTATTATCGTCATTATCATCGTTGTTATCGTCCTTATCATCCTCATAATTATCGTCGTTAATATCGTCGTTATTTTGTCATAATCATCGACGTTAATGTCGTCGTTATTATCGTCATTATCTTCGTTGTTATCATCATAATTATCATCGTTAATATCGTCGTTATTATTGTCATTATCTTCTTTTTATCGTCGTTATTATCGTCGTTAATATCGTCTTTATTATCGTCGTTATTATCGTCGTTAATATCGTCGTTAATATCGTCATTATCAACGTTGTTATCGTCCTTATCATCCTCATAATTATCGTCGTTAATATCGTCGTTATTTTGTCATAATCATCGTCGTTAATGTCGTCGTTATTATCGTCATTATCTTCGTTGTTATCGTCGTTATTATCCTCATAATTATCGTCGTCAATATCGTCGTTATTTTGTCATAATCATCGTCGTTAATGTCGTCGTTATTATCGTCATTATCTACGTTGTTATCGTCATAAATATCATCGTTAATATCGTCGTTATTATTGTCATTATCTTCTTTATTTCGTCGTTATTATCGTCGTTAATATCGTCGTTATTATCGTCGTTATTATCGTCGTTAATATCGTCGTTATTATCGTCGTTATTATCGTCGTTATTATCGCCGTTAATATCGTCATTAATACCGTCATTATCATCGTTGTTATCGTCCTTATTATCCTCATAATTATCGTCGATAATATCGGCGTTATTTTGTCATAATCATCGTCGTTAATGTCGTCGTTATTATCGTCATTATCTACGTTGTTATCGTCATAAATATCATCGTTAATATCGTCGTTATTATTGTCATTATCTTGTTTTTATCGTCGTTATTATCGTTGTTAATATCGTCGTTATTATCGTCGTTATTATCGTCGTTAATATCGTCGTTATTATCGTCGTTATTATCGTCGTTATTATCGCCGTTAATATCGTCATTAATATCGTCATTATCATCGTTGTTATCGTCCTTATTATCCTCATAATTATCGTCGTTAATATCGTCGTTATTTTGTCATAATCATCGTCGTTAATGTCGTCGTTATTATCGTCATTATCTACGTTGTTATCGTCATAAATATCATCGTTAATATCGTCGTTATTATTGTCATTATCTTCTTTTTATCGTCGTTATTATCGTCGTTAATATCGTCGTTATTATCGTCGTTATTATCGTCGTTAATATCGTCGTTAATATCGTCATTATCATCGTTGTTATCGTCCTTATTATCCTCATAATTATCGTCGTTAATATCGTCGTTATTTTGACATAAACATCGTCGTTAATGTCGTCGTTATTATCGTCATTATCATCGTTGTTATCGTCCTTATCATCCTCATAATTATCGTCGTTAATATCGTCGTTATTTTGTCATAATCGTCGTCGTTAATTTCGTCGTTATTATCGTCATTATCTACATTGTTATCGTCCTTATCATCCTCATAAATATCGTCGTTTATATCGTCGTTATTTTGTCATAATCATCGTCGTTAATGTCGTCGTTATTATCGTCATTATCTTCGTTGTTATCGTCGTTATTATCCTCATAATTTTCGTCGTTAATATCGTCGTTATTTTGTCATAATCATCGTCGTTAATGTCGTCGTTATTATCGTCATTATCTACGTTGTTATCGTCATAAATATCATCGTTAATATCGTCGTTATTATTGTCATTATCTTCTTTTTATCGTCGTTATTATGGTCGTTAATATCGTCTTTATTATCGTCGTTAATGTCGTCGTTAATATCGTCGTTATTATCGTCATTATCTTCGTTGTTATCGTCGTTATTATCCTCATAATTATCGTCGTTAAAATCGTCGTTATTTTGTCATAATCATCGTCGTTAATGTCGTCGTTATTATCGTCATTATCTTTGTTGTTATCGTCGTTATTATCTTCATAATTATCGTCGTTAATATCGTCGTTATTTTGTCATAATCATCGTCGTTAATGTCGTCGTTATTATCGTCATTATCTACGTTGTTATCGTCATAAATATCATCGTTAATATCGTCGGTATTATTGTCATTATCTTCTTTTTATCGTCGTTATTATCGTCGTTAATATCGTCGTTATTATCGTCGTTATTATCGTCGTTAATATCGTCGTTAATATCGTCATTATCATCGTTGTTATCGTCCTTATTATCCTCATAATTATCGTCGTTAATATCGTCGTTATTTTGACATAAACATCGTCGTTAATGTCGTCGTTATTATCGTCATTATCATCGTTGTTATCGTCCTTATCATCCTCATAATTATCGTCGTTAATATCGTCGTTATTTTGTCATAATCATCGTCGTTATTAACGTCGTTATTATCGTCATTATCTACGTTGATATCGTCATAAATATCATCGATAATATCGTCGTTATTATTGTCATTATCTTCTTTTTATCGTCGTTATTAACGTCGTTATTATCGTCGTTAATATCGTCGTTAATATCGTCATTATCATCGTTGTTATCGTCCTTATTATCCTCATAATTATCGTCGTTAATATCGTCGTTATTTTGTCATAATCATCGTCGTTAATATCGTCGTTATTATCGTCGTTAATATCGTCTTTATTATCGTCGTTAATGTCGTCGTTAATATCGTCGTTAATATCGTCATTAACATCGTTGTTATCGTCCTTATCATCCTCATAATTATCGTCGTTAAAATCGTCGTTATTTTGTCATAATCATCGTCGTTAATGTCGTCGTTATTATCGTCATTATCTACGTTGTTATCGTCATAAATATCATCGTTAATATCGTCGTTATTATCGTCATTATCTTCTTTTTATCGTCGTTATTAACGTCGTTATTATCGTCGTTAAAATCGTCGTTAATATCGTCATTATCATCGTTGTTATCGTTCTTATTATCATCATAATTATCGTCGTTAATATCGTCGTTATTTTGTCATAATCATCGTCGTTAATATCGTCGTTATTTTGTCATAATCATCGACCTTAATGTCGTCGTTATTATCGTCATTATCTTCGTTGTTATCGTCACAATTATCATCGTTAATATCGTCGTTATTATTGTCATTATCTTCTGTTTATCGTCGTTATTATCGTCGTTAATATCGTCTTTATTATCGTCGTTATTATCGTCGTTAATATCGTCGTTAATATCGTCATTATCATCGTTGTTATCGTCCTTATCATCCTCATAATTATCGTCGTTAATATCGTCGTTATTTTGTCATAATCATCGTCGTTAATGTCATCGTTATTATCGTCATTATCATCGTTGTTATCGTCCTTATCATCCTCATAATTATCGTCGTTAATATCGTCGTTATTTTGTCATAATCATCGTCGTTAATGTCGTCGTTATTATCGACATTATCTGCGTTGTTATCGTCATAAATATCATCGTTAATATGGTCGTTATTATTGTCATTATCTTCTTTTTATCGTCGTTATTATCGTCGTTAATATCGTCGTTAATATCGTCGTTATTATCGTCGTTAATATCGTCGTTATTATCGTCATTATCATCGTTGTTATCGTCCTTATCATCCTCATAATTATCGTCGTTAATATCGTCATTATCTACGTTGTTATCGTCATAAATATCATCGTTAATATCGTCGTTATTATTGTCATTATCTTCTTTTTATTGTCTTTATTATCGTCGTTAATATCGTCGTTATTATCGTCGTTATTATCGTCGATAATGTCGTCGTTATTATCGTCATTATCTACGTTGTTATCGTCCTCATCATCCTCATAATTATCGTCGTTAATATCGTCGTTATTTTGTCATAATCATCGTCGTTAATGTCGTCGTTATTATCGTCATTTTCTTCGTTGTTATCGTCGTTATTATCGTCGTTTATATCGTCGTTAATATCGTTGTTATTTTGTCATAATCATCGTCGTTAAAGTCGTCGTTATTATCGTCATTATCTTCGTTGTTATCGTCGTTATTATCCTCATAATTATCGTCGTTAATATCGTCGTTATTTTGTCATAATCATCGTCGTTAATGTCGTCGTTATTATCGTCATTATCTTCGTAGTTATCGTCGTTATTATCGTCATTATCTTCGTAGTTATCGTCGTTATTATCGTCGTTATTATCGTCAGTATCATCGTTGTTATCGTCCTTATCATCCTCATAATTATCGTCGTTAATATCGTCGTTATTTTGTCATAATCATCGTCGTTAATATCGTCGTTATTATCGTCATTATCATCGTTGTTATCGTCCTTATCATCCTCATAATTATCGTCGTTAATATCGTCGTTATTTTGTCATAATCATCGACGTTAATGTCGTCGTTATTATCGTCATTATCTTCGTTGTTATCATCATAATTATCATCGTTAATATCGTCGTTATTATTGTCATTATCTTCTTTTTATCGTCGTTATTATCGTCGTTAATATCGTCTATATTATCGTCGTTATTATCGTCGTTAATATCGTCGTTAATATCGTCATTATCATCGTTGTTATCGTCCTTATCATCCTCATAATTATCGTCGTTAATATCGTCGTTATTTTGTCATAATCATCGTCGTTAATGTCGTCGTTATTATCGTCATTATCTTCGTTGTTATCGTCGTTATTATCCTCATAATTAGCGTCGTCAATATCGTCGTTATTTTGTCATAATCATCGTCGTTAATGTCGTCGTTATTATCGTCATTATCTACGTTGTTATCGTCATAAATATCATCGTTAATATCGTCGTTATTATTGTCATTATCTTCTTTTTATCGTCGTTATTATCGTCGTTAATATCGTCGTTATTATCGTCGTTATTATCGTCGTTAATATCGTCGTTAATATCGTCATTATCATCGTTGTTATCGTCCTTATTATCCTCATAATTATCGTCGTTAATATCGTCGTTATTTTGACATAAACATCGTCGTTAATGTCGTCGTTATTATCGTCATTATCATCGTTGTTATCGTCCTTATCATCCTCATAATTATCGTCGTTAATATCGTCGTTGTTTTGTCATAATCGTCGTCGTTAATTTCGTCGTTATTATCGTCATTATCTACATTGTTATCGTCCTTATCATCCTCATAAATATCGTCGTTTATATCGTCGTTATTTTGTCATAATCATCGTCGTTAATGTCGTCGTTATTATCGTCATTATCTTCGTTGTTATCGTCGTTATTATCCTCATAATTATCGTCGTTAATATCGTCGTTATTTTGTCATAATCATCGTCGTTAATGTCGTCGTTATTATCGTCATTATCTACGTTGTTATCGTCATAAATATCATCGTTAATATCGTCGTTATTATTGTCATTATCTTCTTTTTATCGTCGTTATTATGGTCGTTAATATCGTCTTTATTATCGTCGTTAATGTCGTCGTTAATATCGTCGTTATTATCGTCATTATCTTCGTTGTTATCGTCGTTATTATCCTCATAATTATCGTCGTTAAAATCGTCGTTATTTTGTCATAATCATCGTCGTTAATGTCGTCGTTATTATCGTCATTATCTTTGTTGTTATCGTCGTTATTATCTTCATAATTATCGTCGTTAATATCGTCGTTATTTTGTCATAATCATCGTCGTTAATGTCGTCGTTATTATCGTCATTATCTACGTTGTTATCGTCATAAATATCATCGTTAATATCGTCGGTATTATTGTCATTATCTTCTTTTTATCGTCGTTATTATCGTCGTTAATATCGTCGTTATTATCGTCGTTATTATCGTCGTTAATATCGTCGTTAATATCGTCATTATCATCGTTGTTATCGTCCTTATTATCCTCATAATTATCGTCGTTAATATCGTCGTTATTTTGACATAAACATCGTCGTTAATGTCGTCGTTATTATCGTCATTATCATCGTTGTTATCGTCCTTATCATCCTCATAATTATCGTCGTTAATATCGTCGTTATTTTGTCATAATCATCGTCGTTAATATCGTCGTTATTATCGTCATTATCTACGTTGATATCGTCATAAATATCATCGATAATATCGTCGTTATTATTGTCATTATCTTCTTTTTATCGTCGTTATTAACGTCGTTATTATCGTCGTTAATATCGTCGTTAATATCGTCATTATCATCGTTGTTATCGTCCTTATTATCCTCATAATTATCGTCGTTAATATCGTCGTTATTTTGTCATAATCATCGTCGTTAATATCGTCGTTATTATCGTCGTTAATATCGTCGTTATTATCGTCGTTAATGTCATCGTTAATATCGTCGTTAATATCGTCATTAACATCGTTGTTATCGTCCTTATCATCCTCATAATTATCGTCGTTAAAATCGTCGTTATTTTGTCATAATCATCGTCGTTAATGTCGTCGTTATTATCGTCATTATCTACGTTGTTATCGTCATAAATATCATCGTTAATATCGTCGTTATTATCGTCATTATCTTCTTTTTATCGTCGTTATTAACGTCGTTATTATCGTCGTTAATATCGTCGTTAATATCGTCATTATCATCGTTGTTATCGTCCTTATTATCATCATAATTATCGTCGTTAATATCGTCGTTATTTTGTCATAATCATCGTCGTTAATATCGTCGTTATTTTGTCATAATCATCGACGTTAATGTCGTCGTTATTATCGTCATTATCTTCGTTGTTATCGTCACAATTATCATCGTTAATATCGTCGTTATTATTGTCATTATCTTCTGTTTATCGTCGTTATTATCGTCGTTAATATCGTCTTTATTATCGTCGTTATTATCGTCGTTAATATCGTCGTTAATATCGTCATTATCATCGTTGTTATCGTCCTTATCATCCTCATAATTATCGTCGTTAATATCGTCGTTATTTTGTCATAATCATCGTCGTTAATGTCATCGTTATTATCGTCATTATCATCGTTGTTATCGTCCTTATCATCCTCATAATTATCGTCGTTAATATCGTCGTTATTTTGTCATAATCATCGTCGTTAATGTCGTCGTTATTATCGACATTATCTGCGTTGTTATCGTCATAAATATCATCGTTAATATGGTCGTTATTATTGTCATTATCTTCTTTTTATCGTCGTTATTATCGTCGTTAATATCGTCTTTATTATCGTCGTTATTATCGTCGTTAATATCGTCGTTATTATCGTCATTATCATCGTTGTTATCGTCCTTATCATCCTCATAATTATCGTCGTTAATATCGTCATTATCTACGTTGTTATCGTCATAAATATCATCGTTAATATCGTCGTTATTATTGTCATTATCTTCTTTTTATTGTCTTTATTATCGTCGTTAATATCGTCGTTATTATCGTCGTTATTATCGTCGATAATGTCGTCGTTATTATCGTCATTATCTACGTTGTTATCGTCCTCATCATCCTCATAATTATCGTCGTTAATATCGTCGTTATTTTGTCATAATCATCGTCGTTAATGTCGTCGTTATTATCGTCATTTTCTTCGTTGTTATCGTCGTTATTATCGTCGTTTATATCGTCGTTAATATCGTTGTTATTTTGTCATAATCATCGTCGTTAAAGTCGTCGTTATTATCGTCATTATCTTCGTTGTTATCGTCGTTATTATCCTCATAATTATCGTCGTTAATATCGTCGTTATTTTGTCATAATCATCGTCGTTAATGTCGTCGTTATTATCGTCATTATCTTCGTAGTTATCGTCGTTATTATCGTCATTATCTTCGTAGTTATCGTCGTTATTATCGTCGTTATTATCGTCAGTATCATCGTTGTTATCGTCCTTATCATCCTCATAATTATCGTCGTTAATATCGTCGTTATTTTGTCATAATCATCGTCGTTAATATCGTCGTTATTATCGTCATTATCATCGTTGTTATCGTCCTTATCATCCTCATAATTATCGTCGTTAATATCGTCGTTATTTTGTCATAATCATCGACGTTAATGTCGTCGTTATTATCGTCATTATCTTCGTTGTTATCATCATAATTATCATCGTTAATATCGTCGTTATTATTGTCATTATCTTCTTTTTATCGTCGTTATTATCGTCGTTAATATCGTCTTTATTATCGTCGTTATTATCGTCGTTAATATCGTCGTTAATATCGTCATTATCATCGTTGTTATCGTCCTTATCATCCTCATAATTATCGTCGTTAATATCGTCGTTATTTTGTCATAATCATCGTCGTTAATGTCGTCGTTATTATCGTCATTATCTTCGTTGTTATCGTCGTTATTATCCTCATAATTAGCGTCGTCAATATCGTCGTTATTTTGTCATAATCATCGTCGTTAATGTCGTCGTTATTATCGTCATTATCTACGTTGTTATCGTCATAAATATCATCGTTAATATCGTCGTTATTATTGTCATTATCTTCTTTATTTCGTCGTTATTATCGTCGTTAATATCGTCGTTATTATCGTCGTTATTATCGTCGTTAATATCGTCGTTATTATCGTCGTTATTATCGTCGTTATTATCGCCGTTAATATCGTCATTAATACCGTCATTATCATCGTTGTTATCGTCCTTATTATCCTCATAATTATCGTCGATAATATCGGCGTTATTTTGTCATAATCATCGTCGTTAATGTCGTCGTTATTATCGTCATTATCTACGTTGTTATCGTCATAAATATCATCGTTAATATCGTCGTTATTATTGTCATTATCTTGTTTTTATCGTCGTTATTATCGTTGTTAATATCGTCGTTATTATCGTCGTTATTATCGTCGTTAATATCGTCGTTATTATCGTCGTTATTATCGTCGTTATTATCGCCGTTAATATCGTCATTAATATCGTTGTTATCGTCCTTATCATCCTCATAATTATCGTCGTTAATATCGTCGTTATTTTGTCATAATCATCGTCGTTAATGTCGTCATTATTATCGTCATTATCTACGTTGTTATCGTCATAAATATCATCGTTAATATCGTCGTTATTATTGTCATTATCTTCTTTTTATCGTCGTTATTATCGTCGTTAATATCGTCGTTATTATCGTCGTTATTATCGTCGTTAATATCGTCGTTAATATCGTCATTATCATCGTTGTTATCGTCCTTATTATCCTCATAATTATCGTCGTTAATATCGTCGTTATTTTGACATAAACATCGTCGTTAATGTCGTCGTTATTATCGTCATTATCATCGTTGTTATCGTCCTTATCATCCTCATAATTATCGTCGTTAATATCGTCGTTATTTTGTCATAATCGTCGTCGTTAATTTCGTCGTTATTATCGTCATTATCTACATTGTTATCGTCCTTATCATCCTCATAAATATCGTCGTTTATATCGTCGTTATTTTGTCATAATCATCGTCGTTAATGTCGTCGTTATTATCGTCATTATCTTCGTTGTTATCGTCGTTATTATCCTCATAATTATCGTCGTTAATATCGTCGTTATTTTGTCATAATCATCGTCGTTAATGTCGTCGTTATTATCGTCATTATCTACGTTGTTATCGTCATAAATATCATCGTTAATATCGTCGTTATTATTGTCATTATCTTCTTTTTATCGTCGTTATTATGGTCGTTAATATCGTCTTTATTATCGTCGTTAATGTCGTCGTTAATATCGTCGTTATTATCGTCATTATCTTCGTTGTTATCGTCGTTATTATCCTCATAATTATCGTCGTTAAAATCGTCGTTATTTTGTCATAATCATCGTCGTTAATGTCGTCGTTATTATCGTCATTATCTTTGTTGTTATCGTCGTTATTATCTTCATAATTATCGTCGTTAATATCGTCGTTATTTTGTCATAATCATCGTCGTTAATGTCGTCGTTATTATCGTCATTATCTACGTTGTTATCGTCATAAATATCATCGTTAATATCGTCGGTATTATTGTCATTATCTTCTTTTTATCGTCGTTATTATCGTCGTTAATATCGTCGTTATTATCGTCGTTATTATCGTCGTTAATATCGTCGTTAATATCGTCATTATCATCGTTGTTATCGTCCTTATTATCCTCATAATTATCGTCGTTAATATCGTCGTTATTTTGACATAAACATCGTCGTTAATGTCGTCGTTATTATCGTCATTATCATCGTTGTTATCGTCCTTATCATCCTCATAATTATCGTCGTTAATATCGTCGTTATTTTGTCATAATCATCGTCGTTAATATCGTCGTTATTATCGTCATTATCTACGTTGATATCGTCATAAATATCATCGATAATATCGTCGTTATTATTGTCATTATCTTCTTTTTATCGTCGTTATTAACGTCGTTATTATCGTCGTTAATATCGTCGTTAATATCGTCATTATCATCGTTGTTATCGTCCTTATTATCCTCATAATTATCGTCGTTAATATCGTCGTTATTTTGTCATAATCATCGTCGTTAATATCGTCGTTATTATCGTCGTTAATATCGTCTTTATTATCGTCGTTAATGTCATCGTTAATATCGTCGTTAATATCGTCATTAACATCGTTGTTATCGTCCTTATCATCCTCATAATTATCGTCGTTAAAATCGTCGTTATTTTGTCATAATCATCGTCGTTAATGTCGTCGTTATTATCGTCATTATCTTTGTTGTTATCGTCGTTATTATCTTCATAATTATCGTCGTTAATATCGTCGTTATTTTGTCATAATCATCGTCGTTAATGTCGTCGTTATTATCGTCATTATCTTCGTTGTTATCTTCATAAATATAATCGTTAATATCGTCGTTATTATTGTCATTATCTTCTTTTTATCGTCGTTATTATCGTCGTTAATATCGTCGTTATTATCGTCGTTATTATCGTCGTTAATATCGTCGTTATTAACGTCGTTATTATCGTCGTTATTATCGCCGTTAATATCGTCATTAATATCGTCATTATCATCGTTGTTATCGTCCTTATTATCCTCATAATTATCGTCGGTAATATCGTCGTTATTTTGTCATAATCATCGTCGTTAATGTCGTCGTTATTATCGTCATTATCTACGTTGTTATCGTCATAAATATCATCGTTAATATCGTCGTTATTATTGTCATTATCTTCTTTTTATCGTCGTTATTATCGTCGTTAATATCGTCGTTATTATCGTCGTTATTATCGTCGTTAATATCGTCGTTAATATCGTCATTATCATCGTTGTTATCGTCCTTATTATCCTCATAATTTTAGTCGTTAATATCGTCGTTATTTTGTCATAAACATCGTCGTTAATGTCGTCGTTATTATCGTCATTATCATCGTTGTTATCGTCCTTATCCTCCTCATAATTATCGTCGTTAATATCGTCGTTATTTTGTCATAAACATCGTCGTTAATGTCGTCGTTATTATCGTCATTATCTTCGTTGTTATCGTCATAAATATCATCGTTAATATCGTCGTTATTATTGTCATTATCTTCCTTTTATCGTCGTTATTATCGTCGTTAATATCGTCGCTATTATCGTCGTTATTATCGTCGTTAATATCGTCGTTATTATCGTCGTTATTTTCGTCGTTATTATCGCCGTTAATATCGTCATTAATTTCGTCATTATCATCGTTGTTATCGTCCTTATTATCCTCATAATTATCGTCGTTAATATCGTCGTTATTTTGTCATAATCATCGTCGCTAATGTCGTCGTTATTATCGTCATTATCTACGTTGTTATCGTCATAAATATCATCGTTAATATCGTCGTCATTATTGTCATTATCTTCTTTTTATCGTCGTTATTCTATTCGTTAATATCGTCGTTATTATCGTCGTTATTATCGTCGTTAATATCGTCGTTAATATCGTCATTATCATCGTTGTTATCGTCCTTATTATCCTCATAAGTATCGTCGTTATTTTGTCATAATCATTGTCGTTAATGTCGTCGTTATTATCGTCATTATCTACGTTGTTATCGTCATAAATATCATCGTTAATATCGTCGTTATTATTGTCATTATCTTCTTTTTATCGTCGTTATTATCGTCGTTAATATCGTCGTTATTATCGTCGTTAATATCGTCGTTATTATCGTCGTTATTATCGCCGTTAATATCGTCATTAATATCGTCATTATCATCGTTGTTATCGTCCTTATTATCCTCATAATTATCGTCGTTAATATCGTCGTTATTTTGTCATAATCATCGTCGTTAATGTCGTCGTTATTATCGTCATTATCTACGTTGTTATCGTCATAAATATCATCGATAATATCGTCGTTATTATTGTCATTATCTTCTTTTTATCGTCGTTATTAACGTCGTTATTATCGTCGTTAATATCGTCGTTAATATCGTCATTATCATCGTTGTTATCGTCCTTATTATCCTCATAATTATCGTCGTTAATATCGTCGTTATTTTGTCATAATCATCGTCGTTAATGTCGTCGTTATTATCGTCGTTAATATCGTCTTTATTATCGTCGTTAATGTCGTCGTTAATATCGTCGTTAATATCGTCATTATCATCGTTGTTATCGTCCTTATCATCCTCATAATTATCGTCGTTAAAATCGTCGTTATTTTGTCATAATCATCGTCGTTAATGTCGTCGTTATTATCGTCATTATCTTCGTTGTTATCGTCGTTATTATCCTCATAATTATCGTCGTTAATATCGTCGTTATTTTGTCATAATCATCGTCGTTAATGTCGTCGTTATTATCATCATTATCTACGTTGTTATCGTCATAAATATCATCGTTAATATCGTCGTTATTATTGTCATTTTCTTCTTTTTATCGTCGTTATTATCGTCGTTAATATCGTCGTTATTATCGTCGATATTATCGTCGTTAATATCGTCGTTAATATCGTCATTATCATCGTTGTTATTGTCCTTATTATCCTCATAATTATCGTCGTTATTTTGTCATAATCATCGTCGTTAATGTCGTCGTTATTATCGTCATTATCATCGTTGTTATCGTCCTTATCATCCTCATAATTATCGTCGTTAATATCGTCGTTATTTTGTCATAATCATCGTCGTTAATGTCGTCGTAATTATCGTCATTATCTTCGTTGTTATCGTCGTTATTATCCTCATAATTATCGTCGTTAATATCGTCGTTATTTTGTCATAATCATCGTTGTTAATGTCGACGTTATTATCGTCGTTAATATCGTCTTTATTATCGTCGTTAATATCGTCGTTAATATCGTCATTATCATCGTTGTTATTGACCTTATTATCCTCATAATTATCGTCGTTATTTTGTCATAATCATCGTCGTTAATGTCGTCGTTATTATCGTCATTATCATCGTTGTTATCGTCCTTATCATCCTCATAATTATCGTCGTTAATATCGTCGTTATTTTGTCATAATCATCGTCGTTAATGTCGTCGTTATTATCGTCATTATCTTCGTTGTTATCGTCGTTATTATCCTCATAATTATCGTCGTTAATATCGTCGTTATTTTGTCATAATCATCGTCGTTAATGTCGACGTTATTATCGTCATTATCTACGTTGTTATCGTCATAAATATCATCGTTAATATCGTCGTTATTATTGTCATTTTCTTCTTTTTATCGTCGTTATTATCGTCGTTAATATCGTCGTTATTATCGTCGTTATTATCGTCGTTAATATCGTCGTTAATATCGTCATTATCATCGTTGTTATCGTCCTTATTATCCTCATAATTATCGTCGTTAATATCGTCGTTATTTTGTCATAATCATCGTCGTTAATGTCGTCGTTATTATCGTCATTATCATCGTTGTTATCGTCCTTATCATCCTCATAATCATCGTCGTTAATATCGTCGTTATTTTGTCATAATCATCGTCGTTAATGTCGTCGTTATTATCGTCATTATCTACATTGTTATCGTCCTTATCATCCTCATAATTATCGTCGTTAATATCGTCGTTATTTTGTCATAATCATCGTCGTCAATGTCGTCGTTATTATCGTCATTATCATCGTTGTTATCGTCCTTATTATCCTCATAATTATCGTCGTTAATATCGTCGTTATTTTGTCATAATCATCGTCGTTAATGTCGTCGTTATTTTCGTCATTATCATCGTTGTTATCGTCCTTATCATCCTCATAATTATCGTCGTTAATATCGTCGTTATTTTGTCATAATCATCGTCGTTAATGTCGTCGTTATTATCGTCATTATCTTCGTTGTTATCGTCATAAATATCATCGTTAATATCGTCGTTATTATTGTCATTATCTTCTTTTTATCGTCGTTATTATCGTCGTTAATATCGTCTTTATTATCGTTGTTATTATCGTCGTTAATATCGTCGTTAATATCGTCATTATCATCGTTGTTATCGTCCTTATCATCCTCATAATTATCGTCGTTAATATCGTCGTTATTTTGTCATAATCATCGTCGTTAATGTCGTCGTTATTATCGTCATTATCTTCGTTGTTATCGTCATAAATATCATAGTTAATATCGTCGTTATTATTGTCATTATCTTCTTTTAATCGTCGTTATTATCGTCGTTAATATCGTCGTTATTATCGTCGTTATTATCGACGTTAATATCGTCGTTAATATCGTCATTATCATCGTTGTTATAGTCCTTATTATCCTCATAATTATCGTCGTTAATATCGTCGTTATTTTGTCATAATCATCGTCGTTAATGTCGTCGTTATTATCGTCATTATCTACGTTGTTAACGTCATAAATATCATCGTTAATATCGTCGTTATTATTGTCATTATCTTCTTTTTATCGTCGTTATTATCGTCGTTATCTTCGTTGTTATCGTCGTTATTATCCTCATAATTATCGTCGTTAATATCTACGTTATTTTGTCATAATCATCGTCGTTAATGTCGTCGTTATTATCGTCATTATCTTCGTTGTTATCGTCATATTTATCATAGTTAATATCGTCGTTATTATTGTCATTATCTTCTTTTTATCGTCGTTATTATCGTCGTTAATATCGTCGTTATTATCGTCGTTATTATCGACGTTAATATCGTCGTTAATATCGTCATTATCATCGTTGTTATCGTCCTTATCATCCTCATAATTATCGTCGTTAATATCGTCGTTATTTTGTCATAATCATCGTCGTTAATGTCGTCGTAATTATCGTCATTATCTTCGTTGTTATCGTCGTTATTATCCTCATAATTATCGTCGTTAATATCGTCGTTATTTTGTCATAATCATCGTCGTTAATGTCGTCGTTATTATCGTCGTTAATATCGTCGTTATTATCGTCGTTAATATCGTCGTTAATATCGTCATTATCATCGTTGTTATTGACCTTATTATCCTCATAATTATCGTCGTTATTTTGTCATAATCATCGTCGTTAATGTCGTCGTTATTATCGTCATTATCATCGTTGTTATCGTCCTTATCATCCTCATAATTATCGTCGTTAATATCGTCGTTATTTTGTCATAATCATCGTCGTTAATGTCGTCGTTATTATCGTCATTATCTTCGTTGTTATCGTCGTTATTATCCTCATAATTATCGTCGTTAATATCGTCGTTATTTTGTCATAATCATCGTCGTTAATGTCGACGTTATTATCGTCATTATCTACGTTGTTATCGTCATAAATATCATCGATAATATCGTCGTTATTATTGTCATTTTCTTCTTTTTATCGTCGTTATTATCGTCGTTAATATCGTCGTTATTATCGTCGTTATTATCGTCGTTAATATCGTCGTTAATATCGTCATTATCATCGTTGTTATCGTCCTTATTATCCTCATAATTATCGTCGTTAATATCGTCGTTATTTTGTCATAATCATCGTCGTTAATGTCGTCGTTATTATCGTCATTATCATCGTTGTTATCGTCCTTATCATCCTCATAATCATCGTCGTTAATATCGTCGTTATTTTGTCATAATCATCGTCGTTAATGTCGTCGTTATTATCGTCATTATCTACATTGTTATCGTCCTTATCATCCTCATAATTATCGTCGTTAATATCGTCGTTATTTTGTCATAATCATCGTCGTCAATGTCGTCGTTATTATCGTCATTATCATCGTTGTTATCGTCCTTATTATCCTCATAATTATCGTCGTTAATATCGTCGTTATTTTGTCATAATCATCGTCGTTAATGTCGTCGTTATTTTCGTCATTATCATCGTTGTTATCGTCCTTATCATCCTCATAATTATCGTCGTTAATATCGTCGTTATTTTGTCATAATCATCGTCGTTAATGTCGTCGTTATTATCGTCATTATCTTCGTTGTTATCGTCATAAATATCATCGTTAATATCGTCGTTATTATTGTCATTATCTTCTTTTTATCGTCGTTATTATCGTCGTTAATATCGTCTTTATTATCGTTGTTATTATCGTCGTTAATATCGTCGTTAATATCGTCATTATCATCGTTGTTATCGTCCTTATCATCCTCATAATTATCGTCGTTAATATCGTCGTTATTTTGTCATAATCATCGTCGTTAATGTCGTCGTTATTATCGTCATTATCTTCGTTGTTATCGTCATAAATATCATAGTTAATATCGTCGTTATTATTGTCATTATCTTCTTTTAATCGTCGTTATTATCGTCGTTAATATCGTCGTTATTATCGTCGTTATTATCGACGTTAATATCGTCGTTAATATCGTCATTATCATCGTTGTTATAGTCCATATTATCCTCATAATTATCGTCGTTAATATCGTCGTTATTTTGTCATAATCATCGTCGTTAATGTCGTCGTTATTATCGTCATTATCTACGTTGTTATCGTCATAAATATCATCGTTAATATCGTCGTTATTATTGTCATTATCTTCTTTTTATCGTCGTTATTATCGTCGTTAATATTTTCGTTATTATCGTCATTATCTTCGTTGTTATCGTCGTTATTATCCTCATAATTATCGTCGTTAATATCTACGTTATTTTGTCATAATCATCGTCGTTAATGTCGTCGTTATTATCGTCATTATCTTCGTTGTTATCGTCATATTTATCATAGTTAATATCGTCGTTATTATTGTCATTATCTTCTTTTTATCGTCGTTATTATCGTCGTTAATATCGTCGTTATTATCGTCGTTATTATCGACGTTAATATCGTCGTTAATATCGTCATTATCATCGTTGTTATCGTCCTTATCATCCTCATAATTATCGTCGTTAATATCGTCGTTATTTTGTCATAATCATCGTCGTTAATGTCGTCGTTATTATCGTCATTATCATCGTTGTTATCGTCCTTATTATCCTCATAATTATCGTCGTTAATATCGTCGTTATTTTGTCATAATCATCGTCGTTAATGTCGTCGTTATTATCGTCATTATCTACGTTGTTATCGTCATAAATATCATCGTTAATATCGTCGTTATTATTGTCATTATCTTCTTTTTATCGTCGTTATTAACGTCGTTATTATCGTCGTTAATATCGTCGTTAATATCGTCATTATCATCGTTGTTATCGTCCTTATTATCCTCATAATTATCGTCGTTCTTTTGTCATAATCATCGTCGTTAATATCGTCGTTATTTTGTCATAATCATCGACGTTAATGTCGTCGTTATTATCGTCATTATCTTCGTTGTTATCGTCATAATTATCATCGTTAATATCGTCGTTATTATTGTCATTTTCTTCTTTTTATCGTCGTTATTATCGTCGTTAATTTCGTCGTTATTATCGTCGTTATTAACGACGATAATATCGTCGTTAATATTGTCATTATCATCGTTGTTATCGTCCTTATTATCCTCATAATTATCGTCGTTAATATCGTCGTTATTTTGTCATAATCATCGTCGTTAATGTCGTCGTTATAATCGTCATTATCATCGTTGTTATCGTCCTTATCATCCTCATAATTATCGTCGTTAATATCGTCGTTATTTTGTCATAATCATCGTCGTTAATGTCGTCGTTATTATCGTCATTATCTACGTTGTTATCGTCATAAATATCATCGTTAATATCGTCGTTATTATTGTCATTATCTTCTTTTTATCGTCGTTATTATCGTCGTTAATATCGTCGTTAATATCGTCCTTAATATCGTCATTATCATCGTTGTTATCGTCCTTATTATCCTCATAATTATCGTCGTTAATATCGTCGTTATTTTGTCATAATCATCGTCGTTAATGTCGTCGTTATTATCGTCATTATCATCGTTGTTATCGTCCTTATCATCCTCATAATTATCGTCGTTAATATCGTCGTTATTTTGTCATAATCATCGTCGTTAATGTCGTCGTTATTATCGTCATTATCTTCGTTGTTATCGTCGTTATTTTCCTCATAATTATCGTCGTTAATATCGTCGTTATTTTGTCATAATCATCGTCGTTAATGTCGTCGTTACTATCGTCATTATCTACGTTGTTATCGTCATAAATATCATCGTTAATATCGTCGTTATTATTGTCATTATCTTCTTTTTATCGTCGTTATTATCGTCGTTAATATCGTCGTTAATATCGTCATTATCATCGTTGTTATCGTCCTTATTATCCTCATAATTATCGTCGTTAATATCGTCGATATTTTGTCATAATCATCGTCGTTAATGTCGTCGTTATTATCGTCATTATCTTCGTTGTTATCGTCGTTATTATCCTCATAATTATCGTCGTTAATATCGTCGTTATTTTGTCATAATCATCGTCGTTAATGTCGTCGTAATTATCGTCATTATCTTCGTTGTTATCGTCGTTATTATCCTCATAATTATCGTCGTTAATATCGTCGTTATTTTGTCATAATCATCGTTGTTAATGTCGACGTTATTATCGTCGTTAATATCGTCTTTATTATCGTCGTTAATATCGTCGTTAATATCGTCATTATCATCGTTGTTATTGACCTTATTATCCTCATAATTATCGTCGTTATTTTGTCATAATCATCGTCGTTAATGTCGTCGTTATTATCGTCATTATCATCGTTGTTATCGTCCTTATCATCCTCATAATTATCGTCGTTAATATCGTCGTTATTTTGTCATAATCATCGTCGTTAATGTCGTCGTTATTATCGTCATTATCTTCGTTGTTATCGTCGTTATTATCCTCATAATTATCGTCGTTAATATCGTCGTTATTTTGTCATAATCATCGTCGTTAATGTCGACGTTATTATCGTCATTATCTACGTTGTTATCGTCATAAATATCATCGTTAATATCGTCGTTATTATTGTCATTTTCTTCTTTTTATCGTCGTTATTATCGTCGTTAATATCGTCGTTATTATCGTCGTTATTATCGTCGTTAATATCGTCGTTAATATCGTCATTATCATCGTTGTTATCGTCCTTATTATCCTCATAATTATCGTCGTTAATATCGTCGTTATTTTGTCATAATCATCGTCGTTAATGTCGTCGTTATTATCGTCATTATCATCGTTGTTATCGTCCTTATCATCCTCATAATCATCGTCGTTAATATCGTCGTTATTTTGTCATAATCATCGTCGTTAATGTCGTCGTTATTATCGTCATTATCTACATTGTTATCGTCCTTATCATCCTCATAATTATCGTCGTTAATATCGTCGTTATTTTGTCATAATCATCGTCGTCAATGTCGTCGTTATTATCGTCATTATCATCGTTGTTATCGTCCTTATTATCCTCATAATTATCGTCGTTAAAATCGTCGTTATTTTGTCATAATCATCGTCGTTAATGTCGTCGTTATTTTCGTCATTATCATCGTTGTTATCGTCCTTATCATCCTCATAATTATCGTCGTTAATATCGTCGTTATTTTGTCATAATCATCGTCGTTAATGTCGTCGTTATTATCGTCATTATCTTCGTTGTTATCGTCATAAATATCATCGTTAATATCGTCGTTATTATTGTCATTATCTTCTTTTTATCGTCGTTATTATCGTCGTTAATATCGTCTTTATTATCGTTGTTATTATCGTCGTTAATATCGTCGTTAATATCGTCATTATCATCGTTGTTATCGTCCTTATCATCCTCATAATTATCGTCGTTAATATCGTCGTTATTTTGTCATAATCATCGTCGTTAATGTCGTCGTTATTATCGTCATTATCTTCGTTGTTATCGTCATAAATATCATAGTTAATATCGTCGTTATTATTGTCATTATCTTCTTTTAATCGTCGTTATTATCGTCGTTAATATCGTCGTTATTATCGTCGTTATTATCGACGTTAATATCGTCGTTAATATCGTCATTATCATCGTTGTTATAGTCCATATTATCCTCATAATTATCGTCGTTAATATCGTCGTTATTTTGTCATAATCATCGTCGTTAATGTCGTCGTTATTATCGTCATTATCTACGTTGTTAACGTCATAAATATCATCGTTAATATCGTCGTTATTATTGTCATTATCTTCTTTTTATCGTCGTTATTATCGTCGTTAATATTTTCGTTATTATCGTCATTATCTTCGTTGTTATCGTCGTTATTATCCTCATAATTATCGTCGTTAATATCTACGTTATTTTGTCATAATCATCGTCGTTAATGTCGTCGTTATTATCGTCATTATCTTCGTTGTTATCGTCATATTTATCATAGTTAATATCGTCGTTATTATTGTCATTATCTTCTTTTTATCGTCGTTATTATCGTCGTTAATATCGTCGTTATTATCGTCGTTATTATCGACGTTAATATCGTCGTTAATATCGTCATTATCATCGTTGTTATCGTCCTTATCATCCTCATAATTATCGTCGTTAATATCGTCGTTATTTTGTCATAATCATCGTCGTTAATGTCGTCGTTATTATCGTCATTATCATCGTTGTTATCGTCCTTATTATCCTCATAATTATCGTCGTTAATATCGTCGTTATTTTGTCATAATCATCGTCGTTAATGTCGTCGTTATTATCGTCATTATCTACGTTGTTATCGTCATAAATATCATCGTTAATATCGTCGTTATTATTGTCATTATCTTCTTTTTATCGTCGTTATTAACGTCGTTATTATCGTCGTTAATATCGTCGTTAATATCGTCATTATCATCGTTGTTATCGTCCTTATTATCCTCATAATTATCGTCGTTCTTTTGTCATAATCATCGTCGTTAATATCGTCGTTATTTTGTCATAATCATCGACGTTAATGTCGTCGTTATTATCGTCATTATCTTCGTTGTTATCGTCATAATTATCATCGTTAATATCGTCGTTATTATTGTCATTTTCTTCTTTTTATCGTCGTTATTATCGTCGTTAATTTCGTCGTTATTATCGTCGTTATTAACGACGATAATATCGTCGTTAATATTGTCATTATCATCGTTGTTATCGTCCTTATTATCCTCATAATTATCGTCGTTAATATCGTCGTTATTTTGTCATAATCATCGTCGTTAATGTCGTCGTTATAATCGTCATTATCATCGTTGTTATCGTCCTTATCATCCTCATAATTATCGTCGTTAATATCGTCGTTATTTTGTCATAATCATCGTCGTTAATGTCGTCGTTATTATCGTCATTATCTACGTTGTTATCGTCATAAATATCATCGTTAATATCGTCGTTATTATTGTCATTATCTTCTTTTTATCGTCGTTATTATCGTCGTTAATATCGTCGTTAATATCGTCCTTAATATCGTCATTATCATCGTTGTTATCGTCCTTATTATCCTCATAATTATCGTCGTTAATATCGTCGTTATTTTGTCATAATCATCGTCGTTAATGTCGTCGTTATTATCGTCATTATCATCGTTGTTATCGTCCTTATCATCCTCATAATTATCGTCGTTAATATCGTCGTTATTTTGTCATAATCATCGTCGTTAATGTCGTCGTTATTATCGTCATTATCTTCGTTGTTATCGTCGTTATTTTCCTCATAATTATCGTCGTTAATATCGTCGTTATTTTGTCATAATCATCGTCGTTAATGTCGTCGTTACTATCGTCATTATCTACGTTGTTATCGTCATAAATATCATCGTTAATATCGTCGTTATTATTGTCATTATCTTCTTTTTATCGTCGTTATTATCGTCGTTAATATCGTCGTTAATATCGTCGTTAATATCGTCATTATCATCGTTGTTATCGTCCTTATTATCCTCATAATTATCGTCGTTAATATCGTCGATATTTTGTCATAATCATCGTCGTTAATGTCGTCGTTATTATCGTCATTATCTTCGTTGTTATCGTCGTTATTATCCTCATAATTATCGTCGTTAATATCGTCGTTATTTTGTCATAATCATCGTCGTTAATGTCGTCGTTATTATCGTCATTATCTACGTTGATATCGTCATAAATATCATCGTTAATATCGTCGTTATTATTGTCATTATCTTCTTTTTATCGTCGTTATTATCGTCGTTAATATCGTCGTAAATATCGTCGTTAATATCGACATTATCATCGTTGTTATCGTCCTCATTATCCTCATAATTATCGTCGTTAATATCGTCGTTATTTTGTCATAATCATCGTCGTTAATGTCGTCGTTATTATCGTCATTATCTTCGTTGTTATCGTCGTTATTATCCTCATAATTATCGTCGTTAATATCGTCGTTATTTTGTCATAATCATCGTCGTTAATGTCGTCGTTATTATCGTCATTATCTACGTTGTTATCGTCATAAATATCATCGTTAATATCGTCGTTATTATTGTCATTATCTTCTTTTTATCGTCGTTATTATCGTCGTTAATATCGTCGTTATTATCGTCGTTATTATCGTCGTTAATATCGTCGTTATTATTGTCATTATCTTCTTTTTATCGTCGTTATTATCGTCGTTAATATCGTCGTTAATATCGTCGTTAATATCGTCATTATCATCGTTGTTATCGTCCTCATTATCCTCATAATTATCGTCGTTAATATCGTCGTTATTTTGTCATAATCATCGTCGTTAATGTCGTCGTTATTATCGTCATTATCTTCGTTGTTATCGTCGTTATTATCCTCATAATTATCGTCGTTAATATCGTCGTTATTTTGTCATAATCATCGTCGTTAATGTCGTCGTTATTATCGTCATTATCTACGTTGTTATCGTCATAAATATCATCGTTAATATCGTCGTTATTATTGTCATTATCTTCTTTTTATCGTCGTTATTATCGTCGTTAATATCGTCGTTATTATCGTCGTTATTATCGTCGTTAATATCGTCGTTATTATCGTCGTTATTATCGTCGTTAATATCGTCGTTAATATCGTCATTATCATCGTTGTTATCGTCCTTATTATCCTCACAATTATCGTCGTTAATATCGTCGTTATTTTGTCATAATCATCGTCGTTAAAGTCGTCGTTATTATCGTCATTATCATCGTTGTTATCGTCCTTATCATCCTCATAATTATCGTCGTTAATATCGTCGTTATTTTGTCATGATCATCGTCGTTAATGTCGTCGTTATTATCGTCATTATCATCGTTGTTATCATCCTTATCATCCTCATAATTATCGTCGTTAATATCGTCGTTATTTTGTCATAATCATCGTCGTTAATGTCGTCGTTATTACCGTCATTATCTACGTTGTTATCGTCATAAATATCATCGTTAATATCGTCGTTATTATTGTCATTTTCTTCTTTTTATCGTCGTTATTATCGTCGTAAATATCGTCGTTATTATCGTCGTTATTATAGTCGTTAATATCGTCGTTAATATCGTCATTATCATCGTTGTTATCGTCCTTATTATCCTCATAATTATCGTCGTTAATATCGTCGTTATTTTGTCATAATCATCGTCGTTAATGTCGTCGTTATTATCGTCATTATCTTCGTTGTTATCGTCGTTATTATCCTCATAATTATCGTCGTTAATATCGTCGTTATTTTGTCATAATCATCGTCGTTAATGTCGTCGTTATTATCGTCATTATCATCGTTGTTATCGTCATAATTATCATCGTTAATATCGTCGTTATTATTGCCATTATCTTCTTTTTATCGTCGTTATTATCGTCGTTAATATCGTCGTTATTATCGTCGTTATTATCGTCGTTAATATCGTCGTTAATATCGTCGTTATCATCGTTGTTATCGTCCTTATTATCCTCATAATTATCGTCGTTAATATCGTCGTTATTTTGTCATAATCATCGTCGTTAATATCGTCGTTAATATCGTCATTATCATCGTTGTTATCGTCCTTATCATCCTCATAATTATCGTCGTTAATATCGTCGTTATTTTGTCATAATCATCGTCGTTAATGTCGTCGTTATTATCGTCATAATCATCGTTGTTAACATCCTTATCATCCTCATAATTATCGTCGTTAATATCGTCGTTATTTTGTCATAATCATCGTCGTGAATGTCGTCGTTATTATCGTCATTATCTACGTTGTTATCGTCATAAATATCATCGTTAATATCCTCGTTATTATTGTCATTTTCTTCTTTTTATCGTCGTTATTATCGTCGTTAATATCGTCGTTATTATCGTCTTTATTATCGTCGTTAATATCGTCTTTAATATCGTCATTATCATCGTTGTTATCGTCCTTATCATCCTCATAATTATCGTCGTTAATTTCGTCGTTATTTTGTCATAATCATCGTCGTTAATGTCGTCGTTATTATCGTCATTATCTACATTGTTATCGTCCTTATCATCATCATAATTATCGTCGTTAATATCGTCGTTATTTTGTCATAATCATCGTCGTTAATGTCGTCGTTATTATCGTCATTATCTTCGTTGTTATCGTCATTATTATCCTCATAATTATCGTCGTTAATATCGTCGTTATTTTGTCATAATCATCGTCGTTAATGTCCTCGTTATTATCGTCATTATCTACGTTGTTATCGTCATAAATATCATCGTTAATATCGTCGTTATTATTGTCATTATCTTCTTTTTATCGTCGTTATTATAGTCGTTAATATCGTCGTTAATATCGTCGTTAATATCGTCATTATCATCGTTGTTATCGTCCATTATTAATTTCATATTTATCGTCGTTAATATCGTCGTTATTTTGTCATAATAATCGTCGTTAATGTCGTCGTTATTATCGTCATTATCTTCGTTGTTATCGTCGTTATTATCCTCATAATTATCGTCGTTAATATCGTCGTTATTTTGTCATAATCATCGTCGTTAATGTCGTCGTTATTATCGTCATTATTTACGTTGTTATCGTCATAAATATCATCGTTAATATCGTCGTTATTATTGCCATTATCTTCTTTTTATCGTCGTTATTTTCGTCGTTAATATCGTCGTTATTATCGTCGTTATTATCGTCGTTAATATCGTCGTTAATATCGTCATTATCATCGTTGTTATCGTCCTTATTATCCTCATAATTATCGTCGTAAAAATGGTCGTTATTTTGTCATAATCATCGACGTTAATGTCGTCGTTATTATCGTCATTATCTTCGTTGTTATCGTCATAATTATCATCGTTAATATCGTCGTTATTATTGTCATTATCTTCTTTTTATCGTCGTTATTATCGTCGTTAATATCGTCTTTATTATCGTCGTTATTATCGTCGTTAATATCGTCGTTAATATCGTCATTATCATCGTTGTTATCGTCCTTATCATCCTCATAATTATCGTCGTTAATATCGTCGTTATTTTGTCATAATCATCCTCGTTAATGTCGTCGTTATTATCGTCATAATCATCGTTGTTAACATCCTTATCATCCTCATAATTATCGTCGTTAATATCGTCGTTATTTTGTCATAATCATCGTCGTGAATGTCGTCGTTATTATCGTCATTATCTACGTTTTTATCGTCATAAATATCATCGTTAATATCCTCGTTATTATTGTCATTTTCTTCTTTTTATCGTCGTTATTATCGTCGTTAATATCGTCGTTATTATCGTCGTTATTATCGTCGTTAATATCGTCGTTAATATCGTTATTATCATCGTTGTTATCGTCCTTATTATCCTCATAATTATCGTCGTTAATATCGTCGTTATTTTGTCATAATCATCGTCGTTAATGTCGTCGTTATTATCGTCATTATCATCGTTGTTATCGTCCTTATCATCCTCATAATTATCGTCGTTAATATCGTCGTTATTTTGTCATAATCATCGTCGTTAATGTCGTCGTTATTATCGTCATTATCTACGTTGTTATCGTCATAAATATCATCGTTAATATCGTCGTTATTATTGCCATTATCTTCTTTTTATCGTCGTTATTTTCGTCGTTAATATCGTCGTTATTATCGTCGTTATTATCGTCGTTAATATCGTCGTTAATATCGTCATTATCATCGTTGTTATCATCCTTATCATCCTCATAATTATCGTCGTTAATATCGTCGTTATTTTGTCATAATCATCGTCGTTAATGTCGTCGTTATTATCGTCATTATCTACGTTGTTATCGTCATAAATATCATCGTTAATATCGTCGTTATTATTGTCATTATCTCCTTTTTATCGTCGTTATTATCGTCGTTAATATCGTCGTTATTATCGTCGTTATTATCGTCGTTAATATCGTCGTTAATATCGTCATTATCATCGTTGTTATCGTCCTTATTATCCTCATAATTATCGTCGTTAATATCGTCGTTATTTTGTCATAATCATCGTCGTTAATGTCGTCGTTATTATCGTCATTATCTACGTTGTTATCGTCAAAAATATCATCGTTAATATCGTCGTTATTATTGCCATTATCTTCTTTTTATCGTCTTTATTATCGTCGTTAATATCGTCGTTATTATCGTCGTTATTATCGTCGTTAATATCGTCGTTAATATCGTCATTATCATCGTTGTTATCGTCATTATTATCCTCATAATTATCGTCGTTAAAATCGTCGTTATTTTGTCATAATCATCGACGTTAATGTCGTCGTTATTATCGTCATTATCTTCGTTGTTATCGTCATAATTATCATCGTTAATATCGTCGTTATTATTGTCATTATCTTCTTTTTATCGTCGTTATTATAGTCGTTAATATCGTCTTTATTATCGTCGTTATTATCGTCGTTAATATCGTCGTTAATATCGTCATTATCATCGTTGTTATCGTCCTTATCATCCTCATAATTATCGTCGTTAATATCGTCGTTATTTTGTCATAATCATCGTCGTTAATGTCGTCGTTATTATCGTCATTATCATCGTTGTTATCATCCTTATCATCCTCATAATTATCGTCGTTAATATCGTCGTTATTTTGTCATAATCATCGTCGTTAATTTCGTCGTTATTTTGTCATAATCATCGTCGTTAATGTCGTCGTTATTATCGTCATTATCTACATTGTTATCGTCCTTATCATCATCATAATTATCGTCGTTAATATCGTCGTTATTTTGTCATAATCATCGTCGTTAATGTCGTCGTTATTATCGTCATTATCATCGTTGTTATCGTCATAAATATCATCGTTAATATCGTCGTTATTATTGTCATTATTTTCTTTTTATCGTCGTTATTATCGTCGTTAATATTGTCGTTAATATCGTCATTATCTTCGTTGTTATCGTCCTTATAATCGTCATAATTATCGTCGTTAATATCGTCGTTATTTTGTCATAATCATCGTCGTTAATGTCGTCGTTATTATCGTCATTATCATCGTTGTTATCGTCATAATTATCATCGTTAATATCGTCGTTATTATTGCCATTATCTTCTTTTTATCGTCGTTATTATCGTCGTTATTATCGTCGATATTATCGTCGTTAATATCGTCGTTAATATCGTCATTATCATCGTTGTAATCGTCCTTATTATCCTCATAATTATCGTCGTTAATATCGTCGTTATTTTGTCATAATCATCGTCGTTAATGTCGTCGTTATTATCGTCATTATCATCGTTGTTATCGTCCTTATCATCCTCATAATTATCGTCGTTAATATGGTCGTGATTTTGTCATAATCATCGTCGTTAATGTCGTCGTTATTATCGTCATTATCATCGTTGTTATCATCCTTATCATCCTCATAATTATCGTCGTTAATATCGTCGTTATTTTGTTATAATCATCGTCGTTAATGTCGTCGTTATTATCGTCATTACCTACGTTGTTATCGTCATAAATATCATCGTTAATATCGTCGTTATTATTGTCATTATCTTCTTTTTATCGTCGTTATTATCGTCGTTAATATCGTCGTTATTATCGTCGTTATTATCGTCGTTAATATCGTCGTTAATATCGTCATTATCATCGTTGTTAACGTCCTTATTATCCTCATAATTATCGTCGTTAATATCGTCGTTATTTTGTCAGAAACATCGTCGTTAATGTCGTCGTTATTATCGTCATTATCATCGTTGTTATCGTCCTTATCATCCACATAATTATCGTCGTTAATATCGTCGTTATTTTGTCATAATCGTCGTCGTTAATGTCGTCGTTATTATCGTCATTATCATCGTTGTTATCATCCTTATCATCCTCATAATTATTGTCGTTAATATCGTCGTTATTTTGTCATAATCATCGTCGTTAATGTCGTCGTTATTATCGTCATTATCATCGTTGTTATCGTCATAATTATCATCGTTAATATCGTCGTTATTATTGCCATTATCTTCTTTTTATCGTCGTTATTATCGTCGTTAATATCGTCGTTATTATCGTCGTTATTATCGTCGTTAATATCGTCGTTAATATCGTCATTATCATCGTTGTTATCGTCCTAATTATCCTCATAATTATCGTCGTTAATATCGTCGTTATTTTGTCATAATCATCGTCGTTAATGTCGTCGTTATTATCGTTATTATCATCGTTGTTATCGTCATAAATATCATCGTTAATATCGTCGTTATTATTGCCATTATCTTCTTTTTATCGTCGTTATTATCGTCGTTAATATCGTCGTTATTATCGTCGTTATTATCGTCGTTAATATCGTCGTTAATATCGTCATTATCATCGTTGTTATCGTCCTTATTATCCTCATAATTATCGTCGTTAATATCGTCGTTATTTTGTCATAATCATCGTCGTTAATGTCGTCGTTATTATCGTTATTATCATCGTTGTTATCGTCATAAATATCATCGTTAATATCGTCGTTAATATTGTCATTAGCTTCTTTTTATCGTCGTTATTATCGTCGTTAATATTGTCGTTAATATCGTCATTATCTTCGTTGTTATCGTCCTTATTATCGTCATAATTATCGTCGTTAATATCGTCGTTATTTTGTCATAATCATCGTCGTTAATGTCGTCGTTATTATCGTCATTATCATCGTTGTTATCGTCATAATTATCATCGTTAATATCGTCGTTATTATTGCCATTATCTTCTTTTTATCGTCGTTATTATCGTCGTTAATATCGTCGTTGTTATCGTTGTTATTATCGTCGTTAATATTGTCGTTAATATCGTCATTATCATCGTTGTTATCGTCCTTATTATCCTCATAATTATCGTCGTTAATATCGTCGTTATTTTGTCATAATCATCGTCGTTAATGTCGTCGTTATTATCGTCATTATCATCGTTGTTATCGTCCTTATCATCCTCATAATTATCGTTGTTAATATCGTCGTTATTTTGTCATAATCATCGTCGTTAATGTCGTCGTTATTATCGTCATTATCATCGTAGTTATCGTCGTTATTATCCTCATAATTATCGTCGTTAATATCGTCGTTATTTTGTCATAATCATCGTCGTTAATGTCGTCGTTATTATCGTCATTATCTACGTTGTTATCGTCATAAATATCATCGTTAATATCGTCGTTATTATTGTCATTATCTTCTTTTTATCGTCGTTATTATCGTCGTTAATATCGTCGTTAATATCGTCGTTAATATCGTCATTATCTTCGTTGTTATCGTCCTTATTATCGTCATAATTATCGTCGTTAATATCGTCGTTATTTTGTCATAATCATCGTCGTTAATGTCGTCGTTATTATCGTCATTATCATCGTTGTTATCGTCCTTATCATCCTCATAATTATCGTCGTTAATATAGTCGTTATTTTGTCATAATCATCGTCGTTAATGTCGTCGTTATTATCGTCATTATCTACATTGTTATCGTCCTTATCATCCTCATAATTATCGTCGTTAATATCGTTGTTATTTTGTCATAATCATCGTCGTTAATGTCGTCGTTATTATCGTCATTATCTACGTTGTTATCATCATAAATATCATCGTTAATGTCGTCGTTATTATTGTCATTATCTTCTTTTTATCGTCGTTATTATCGTCGTTAATATCGTCGTTAATATCGTCGTTAATATCGTCATTATCATCGTTGTTATCGTCTTCATTATCCTCATAATTATCGTCGTTAATATCGTCGTTATTTTGTCATAATCATCGTCGTTAATGTCGTCGTTATTATCGTCATTATCATCGTTGTTATCATCCTTATCATCCTCATAATTATCGTCGTTAATATCGTCGTTATTTTGTCATAATCATCGTCGTTAATGTCGTCGTTATAATCGTCATTATCTACGTTGTTATCGTCATAAATATCATCGTTAATATCGTCGTTATTATTGTCATTATCTTCTTTTTATCGTCGTTATTATAGTCGTTAATATCGTCGTTAATATCGTCGTTAATATCGTCATTATCATCGTTGTTATCGTCCTTATTATCCTCATAATTATCGTCGTTAATATCGTCGTTATTTTGTCATAATCATCGTCGTTAATGTCGTCTTTATTATCGTCATTATCTTCGTTGTTATCGTCGTTATTATCCTCATAATTATCGTCGTTAATATCGTCGTTATTTTGTCATAATCATCGTCGTTAATGTCGTCGTTATTATCGTCATTATCTACGTTGTTATCGTCATAAATATCATCGTTAATATCGTCGTTATTATTGTCATTATCTTCTTTTTATCGTCGTTATTATCGTCGTTAATATCGTCGTTAATATCGTCATTATCATCGTTGTTAACGTCCTTATTATCCTCATATTTATCGTCTTTAATATCGTCGTTATTTTGTCAGAATCATCGTCGTTAATGTCGTCGTTATTATCGTCATTATCATCGTTGTTATCGTCCTTATCATCCACATAATTATCGTCGTTAATATCGTCGTTATTTTGTCATAATCGTCGTCGTTAATGTCGTCGTTATTATCGTCATTATCATCGTTGTTATCATCTTTATCATCCTCATAATTATCGTCGTTAATATCGTCGTTATTTTGTCATAATCATCGTCGTTAATGTCGTCGTTATTATCGTCATTATCATCGTTGTTATCGTCCTTATTATCCTCATAATTATCGTCGTTAATATCGTCGTTATTTTGTCATAATCATCGTCGTTAATGCCGTCGTTATTATCGTCGTTATCTTCGCTGTTATCGTCGTTATTATCCTCATAATTATCGTCGTTAATATCGTCGTTATTTTGTCATAATCATCGTCGTTAATGTCGTCGTTATTATCGTCATTATCATCATTGTTATCGTCCTTATCATCCTCAAAATTATCGTCGTTAATATAGTCGTTATATTGTCATAATCATCGTCGTTAATGTCGTCGTTATTATCGTCATTATCTACATTGTTATCGTCCTTATCATCCTCATAATTATCGTCTTTAATATCGTCGTTATTTTGTCATAATCATCGTCATTAATGTCGTCGTTATTATCGTCATTATCTTCGTTGTTATCGTCGTTATTATCCTCATAATTATCGTCGTTAATATCGTCGTTATTTTGTCATAATCATCGTCGTTAATGTCGTCGTTATTATCGTCATTATCTACGTTGTTATCGTCATAAATATCATCGTTAATATCGTCGTTATTATTGTCATTATCTTCTTTTTATCGTCGTTATTATCGTCGTTAATATCGTCGTTATTATCGTCGTTATTATCGTCGTTAATATCGTCGTTAATATCGTCATTATCATCGTTGTTATCGTCCTTATTATCCTCATAATTATCGTCGTTAATATCGTCGTTATTTTGTCATAAACATCGTCGTTCATGTCGTCGTTATTATCGTTATTATCATCTTTGTTATCGTCCTTATCATCCACATAATTATCGTCGTTAATATCGTCGTTATTTTGTCATAATCATCGTCGTTAATGTCGTCGTTATTATCGTCATTATCTACGTTGTTATCGTCATAAATATCATCGTTAATATCGTCGTTATTATTGTCATTATCTTCTTTTTATCGTCGTTATTCTCGTTGTTAATATCGTCGTTATTATCGTCGCTATTATCGTCGTTAATATCGTCATTATCATCGTTGTTATCGTTTTTATTATCCTCATAAATATCGTCGTTAATATCGTCGTTATTTTGTCATAAACATCGTCGTTAATGTCGTCGTTATTATCGTCATTATCTTCGTTGTTATCGTCATAATTATCATCGTTTTTATCGTCGTTATTATTGTCATTATCTTCTTTTTATCGTCGTTATTATCGTCGTTAATATCGTCGTTATTATCGTCGTTAATATCGTCGTTAATATCGTCATTATCATCGTTGTTATCGTCCTTATTATCCTCATAATTATCGTCGTTAATATCGTCGTTATTTTGTCATAATCATCGTCGTTAATGTCGTCGTTATTATCGTTATTATCATCGTTGTTATCGTCATAAATATCATCGTTAATATCGTCGTTATTATTGTCATTAGCTTCTTTTTATCGTCGTTATTATCGTCGTTAATATTGTCGTTAATATCGTCATTATCTTCGTTGTTATCGTCCTTATTATCGTCATAATTATCGTCGTTAATATCGTCGTTATTTTGTCATAATCATCGTCGTTAATGTCGTCGTTATTATCGTCATTATCATCGTTGTTATCGTCATAATTATCATCGTTAATATCGTCGTTATTATTGCCATTATCTTCTTTTTATCGTCGTTATTATCGTCGTTAATATCGTCGTTGTTATCGTCGTTATTATCGTCGTTAATATTGTCGTTAATATCGTCATTATCATCGTTGTTATCGTCCTTATTATCCTCATAATTATCGTCGTTAATATCGTCGTTATTTTGTCATAATCATCGTCGTTAATGTCGTCGTTATTATCGTCATTATCATCGTTGTTATCGTCCTTATCATCCTCATAATTATCGTTGTTAATATCGTCGTTATTTTGTCATAATCATCGTCGTTAATGTCGTCGTTATTATCGTCATTATCATCGTTGTTATCGTCGTTATTATCCTCATAATTATCGTCGTTAATATCGTCGTTATTTTGTCATAATCATCGTCGTTAATGTCGTCGTTATTATCGTCATTATCTACGTTGTTATCGTCATAAATATCATCGTTAATATCGTCGTTATTATTGTCATTATCTTCTTTTTATCGTCGTTATTATCGTCGTTAATATCGTCGTTAATATCGTCGTTAATATCGTCATTATCTTCGTTGTTATCGTCCTTATTATCGTCATAATTATCGTCGTTAATATCGTCGTTATTTTGTCATAATCATCGTCGTTAATGTCGTCGTTATTATCGTCATTATCATCGTTGTTATCGTCCTTATCATCCTCATAATTATCGTCGTTAATATAGTCGTTATTTTGTCATAATCATCGTCGTTAATGTCGTCGTTATTATCGTCATTATCTACATTGTTATCGTCCTTATCATCCTCATAATTATCGTCGTTAATATCGTTGTTATTTTGTCATAATCATCGTCGTTAATGTCGTCGTTATTATCGTCATTATCTACGTTGTTATCATCATAAATATCATCGTTAATGTCGTCGTTATTATTGTCATTATCTTCTTTTTATCGTCGTTATTATCGTCGTTAATATCGTCGTTAATATCGTCGTTAATATCGTCATTATCATCGTTGTTATCGTCTTCATTATCCTCATAATTATCGTCGTTAATATCGTCGTTATTTTGTCATAATCATCGTCGTTAATGTCGTCGTTATTATCGTCATTATCATCGTTGTTATCATCCTTATCATCCTCATAATTATCGTCGTTAATATCGTCGTTATTTTGTCATAATCATCGTCGTTAATGTCGTCGTTATAATCGTCATTATCTACGTTGTTATCGTCATAAATATCATCGTTAATATCGTCGTTATTATTGTCATTATCTTTTTTTTATCGTCGTTATTATCGTCGTTAATATCGTCGTTAATATCGTCATTATCATCGTTGTTAACGTCCTTATTATCCTCATATTTATCGTCTTTAATATCGTCGTTATTTTGTCAGAATCATCGTCGTTAATGTCGTCGTTATTATCGTCATTATCATCGTTGTTATCGTCCTTATCATCCACATAATTATCGTCGTTAATATCGTCGTTATTTTGTCATAATCGTCGTCGTTAATGTCGTCGTTATTATCGTCATTATCATCGTTGTTATCATCTTTATCATCCTCATAATTATCGTCGTTAATATCGTCGTTATTTTGTCATAATCATCGTCGTTAATGTCGTCGTTATTATCGTCATTATCATCGTTGTTATCGTCCTTATTATCCTCATAATTATCGTCGTTAATATCGTCGTTATTTTGTCATAATCATCGTCGTTAATGTCGTCGTTATTATCGTCGTTATCTTCGCTGTTATCGTCGTTATTATCCTCATAATTATCGTCGTTAATATCGTCGTTATTTTGTCATAATCATCGTCGTTAATGTCGTCGTTATTATCGTCATTATCATCATTGTTATCGTCCTTATCATCCTCATAATTATCGTCGTTAATATAGTCGTTATATTGTCATAATCATCGTCGTTAATGTCGTCGTTATTATCGTCATTATCTACATTGTTATCGTCCTTATCATCCTCATAATTATCGTCGTTAATATCGTCGTTATTTTGTCATAATCATCGTCATTAATGTCGTCGTTATTATCGTCATTATCTTCGTTGTTATCGTCGTTATTATCCTCATAATTATCGTCGTTAATATCGTCGTTATTTTGTCATAATCATCGTCGTTAATGTCGTCGTTATTATCGTCATTATCTACGTTGTTATTGTCATAAATATCATCGTTAATATCGTCGTTATTATTGTCATTATCTTCTTTTTATCGTCGTTATTATCGTCGTTAATATCGTCGTTATTATCGTCGTTATTATCGTCGTTAATATCGTCGTTAATATCGTCATTATCATCGTTGTTATCGTCCTTATTATCCTCATAATTATCGTCGTTAATATCGTCGTTATTTTGTCATAAACATCGTCGTTCATGTCGTCGTTATTATCGTTATTATCATCTTTGTTATCGTCCTTATCATCCTCATAATTATCGTCGTTAATATCGTCGTTATTTTGTCATAATCATCGTCGTTAATGTCGTCGTTATTATCGTCATTATCTACGTTGTTATCGTCCTTATCATCCTCATAATAATCGTCGTTAATATCGTCGTTATTTTGTCATAATCATCGTCGCTAATGTCGTCGTTATTATCGTCATTATCTACGTTGTTATCGTCGTTATTATCGTCGTTAATATCGTCGTTATTATCGTCGTTATTATCGTCGTTATTATCGCCGTTAATATCGTCATTAATATCGTCATTATCATCGTTGTTATCGTCCTTATTATCCTCATAATTATCGTCGTTAATATCGTCGTTATTTTGTCATAATCATCGTCGTTAATGTCGTCGTTATTATCGTCATTATCTTCGCTGTTATCGTCGTTATTATCCTCATAATTATCGTCGTTAATATCGTCGTTATTTTGTCATAATCATCGTCGTTAATGTCGTCGTTATTATCGTCATTATCATCATTGTTATCGTCCTTATTATCCTCATAATTATCGTCGTTAATATCGTCGTTATTTTGTCATAAACATCGTCGTTCATGTCGTCGTTATTATCGTTATTATCATCTTTGTTATCGTCCTTATCATCCTCATAATTATCGTCGTTAATATCGTCGTTATTTTGTCATAATCATCGTCGTTAATGTCGTCGTTATTATCGTCATTATCTACGTTGTTATCGTCATAAATATCATCGTTAATATCGTCGTTATTATTGTCATTATCTTCTTTTTATCGCCGTATTATCGTTGTTAATATCGTCGTTATTATCGTCGCTATTATCGTCGTTAATATCGTCGTTAATATCGTCATTATCATCGTTGTTATCGTTTTTATTATCCTCATAATTATCGTCGTTAATATCGTCGTTATTTTGTCATAAACATCGTCGTTAATGTCGTCGTTATTATCGTCATTATCTTCGTTGTTATCGTCATAATTATCATCGTTAATATCGTCGTTATTATTGTCATTATCTTCTTTTTATCGTCGTTATTATCGTCGTTAATATCGTCGTTATTATCGTCGTTAATATCGTCGTTAATATCGTCATTATCATCGTTGTTATCGTTCTTATTATCCTCATAATTATCGTCGTTAATATCGTCGTTATTTTGTCATAATCATCGTCGTTAATGTCGTCGTTATTATCGTCATTATCTACATTGTTATCGTCCTTATCATCCTCATAATTATCGTCGTTAATATCGTTGTTATTTTGTCATAATCATCGTCGTTAATGTCGTCGTTATTATCGTCATTATCATCGTTGTTATCGTCCTTATCATCCTCATAATAATCGTCGTTAATATCGTCGTTATTTTGTCATAATCATCGTCGCTAATGTCGTCGTTATTATCGTCATTATCTACGTTGTTATCGTCGTTATTATCGTCGTTAATATCGTCGTTATTATCGTCGTTATTATCGTCGTTATTATCGCCGTTAATATCGTCATTAATATCGTCATTATCATCGTTGTTATCGTCCTTATTATCCTCATAATTATCGTCGTTAATATCGTCGTTATTTTGTCATAATCATCGTCGTTAATGTCGTCGTTATTATCGTCATTATCTTCGCTGTTATCGTCGTTATTATCCTCATAATTATCGTCGTTAATATCGTCGTTATTTTGTCATAATCATCGTCGTTAATGTCGTCGTTATTATCGTCATTATCATCATTGTTATCGTCCTTATTATCCTCATAATTATCGTCGTTAATATCGTCGTTATTTTGTCATAAACATCGTCGTTCATGTCGTCGTTATTATCGTTATTATCATCTTTGTTATCGTCCTTATCATCCTCATAATTATCGTCGTTAATATCGTCGTTATTTTGTCATAATCATCGTCGTTAATGTCGTCGTTATTATCGTCATTATCTACGTTGTTATCGTCATAAATATCATCGTTAATATCGTCGTTATTATTGTCATTATCTTCTTTTTATCGTCGTTATTATCGTTGTTAATATCGTCGTTATTATCGTCGCTATTATCGTCGTTAATATCGTCGTTAATATCGTCATTATCATCGTTGTTATCGTTTTTATTATCCTCATAATTATCGTCGTTAATATCGTCGTTATTTTGTCATAAACATCGTCGTTAATGTCGTCGTTATTATCGTCATTATCTTCGTTGTTATCGTCATAATTATCATCGTTAATATCGTCGTTATTATTGTCATTATCTTCTTTTTATCGTCGTTATTATCGTCGTTAATATCGTCGTTATTATCGTCGTTAATATCGTCGTTAATATCGTCATTATCATCGTTGTTATCGTTCTTATTATCCTCATAATTATCGTCGTTAATATCGTCGTTATTTTGTCATAATCATCTTCGTTAATGTCGTCGTTATTATCGTCATTATCTACGTTGTTATCGTCATAAATATCATCGATAATATCGTCGTTATTATTGTCATTATCTTCTTTTTATCGTCGTTATTAACGTCGTTATTATCGTCGTTAATATCGTCGTTAATATCGTCATTATTATCGTTGTTATCGTCATTATTATCCTCATAATTGTCGTCGTTATTTTGTCATAATCATCGTCGTTAATATCGTCGTTATTTTGTCATAATCATCGACGTTAATGTCGTCGTTATTATCGTCATTATCTTCGTTGTTATCGTCATAATTATCATCGTTAATATCGTCGTTATTATTGTCATTATCTTCTTTTTATCGTCGTTATTATCGTCGTTAATATCGTCTTTATTATCGTCGTTATTATCGTCGTTAATATCGTCGTTAATATCGTCATTATCATCGTTGTTATCGTCCTTATTATCCTCAAAATTATCGTCGTTAATATCGTCGTTATTTTGTCATAAACATCGTCGTTCATGTCGTCGTTATTATCGTTATTATCATCTTTGTTATCGTCCTTATCATCCTCATAATTATCGTCGTTAATATCGTCGTTATTTTGTCAAAATCATCGTCGTTAATGTCGTCGTTATTATCGTCATTATCTATGTTGTTATCGTCTTTAATATCATCGTTAATATCGTCGTTATTAATGTCATTACCTTCTTTTTATCGTCGTTATTATCGTCGTTAATATCGTCGTTAATATCGTCGATGATATCGTCATTATCATCGTTGTTATCGTCCTTATTATCGTCATAATTATCGTCGTTAATATCGTCGTTATTTTGTCATAATCATCGTCGTTAATGTCGTCGTTATTATCGTCATTATCTTCGTTGTTATCGACGTTATTATCCTCATAATAATCGTCGTTATTATAGTCGTTATTATCGCCGTTAATATCGTCATTAATATCGTCATTATCATCGTTGTTATCGTCCTTATTATCCTCATAATTATCGTCGTTAATATCGTAGTTATTTTGTCATAATCATCCTCGTTAATGTCGTCGTTATTATCGTCATTATCATCGTTGTTATCGTCCTTATCATCCTCATAATAATCGTCGTTAATATCGTCGTTATTTTGTCATAATCATCATCGTTAATGTCGTCGTTATTATCGTCATTATCTACGTTGTTATCGTCATAAATATCATCGTTAATATCGTCGTTATTATTGTCATTATCTTCTTTTTATCGTCGTTATTATCGTCGTTAATATCGTCGTTATTATCGTCGTTAATATCGTCGTTAATATCGTCATTATCATCGTTGTTATCGTCGTTATTATCCTCATAATTATCGTCGTTAATATCGTCGTTATTTTGTCATAATCATCGTCGTTAATGTCGTCGTTATTATCGTCATTATCTACGTTGTTATCGTCATAAATATCATCGTTAATATCGTCGTTATTATTGTCATTATCTTCTTTTTATCGTCGTTATTATCGTCGTTAATATCGTCGTTATTATCGTCGTTAATATCGTCGTTATTATCGTCGTTATTATCGTCGTTATTATCGCCGTTAATATCGTCATTAATATCGTCATTATCATCGTTGTTATCGTCCTTATTATCCTCATAATTATCGTCGTTAATATTGTCGTTATTTTGTCATAATCATCGTCGTTAATGTCGTCGTTATTATCGTCATTATCATCGATGTTATCGTCCTTATCATCCTCATAATAATCGTCGTTAATATCGTCGTTATTTTGTCATAATCATCGTCGTTAATGTCGTCGTTATTATCGTCATTATCTACGTTGTTATCGTCATAAATATCATCGTTAATATCGTCGTTATTATTGTCATTATCTTCTTTTTATCGTCGTTATTATCGTCGTTTATATCGTCGTTAATATCGTCGTTAATATCGTCATTATCATCGTTGTTATCGTCCTTATTATCCTCATAATTATCGTCGTTAATATCGTCGTTATTTTGTCATAATCATCGTCGTTAATGTCGTCGTTATTATCGTCATTATCATCGTTGTTATCGTCCTTATCATCCTCATAATAATCGTCGTTAATATCGTCGTTATTTTGTCATAATCATCGTCGATAATGTCGTCGTTATTATCGTCATTATCTACGTTGTTATCGTCGTTATTATCGTCGTTAATATCGTCGTTATTATCGTCGTTATTATCGTCGTTAATATCGTCGTTATTATCGTCGTTATTATCGTCGTTATTATCGCCGTTAATATCGTCATTAATATCGTCATTATCATCGTTGTTATCGTCGTTATTATCCTCATAATTATCGTCGTTAATATCGTCGTTATTTTGTCATTATCATCGTCGTTAATGTCGTCGTTATTATCGTCATTATCTACGTTGTTATCGTCATAAATATCATCGTTAATATCGTCGTTATTATTGTCATTTTCTTCTTTTTATCGTCGTTATTATCGTCGTTAATATCGTCGTTATTATCGTCGTTATTATCGTCGTTAATATCGTCGTTAATATCGTCATTATCATCGTTGTTATCGTCCTTATTATCCTCATAATTATCGTCGTTAATATCGTCGTTATTTTGTCATAATCATCGTCGTTAATGTCGTCGTTATTATCGTCATTATCATCGTTGTTATCGTCCTTATCATCCTCATAATTATCGTCGTTAATATCGTCGTTATTTTGTCATAATCATCGTCGTTAATGTCGTCGTTATTATCGTCATTATCTACGTTGTTATCGTCATAAATATCATCGTTAATATCGTCATTATTATTGTCATTATCTTCTTTTTATCGTCGTTATTAACGTCGTTATTATCGTCGTTAATATCGTCATTAATATCGTCATTATCATCGTTGTTATCGTCCTTATTATCCTCATAATTATCGTCGTTAATATCGTCGTTATTTTGTCATAATCATCGTCGTTAATGTCGTCGTTATTATCGTCATTATCATCGTTGTTATCGTCCTTATCATCCTCATAATAATCGTCGTTAATATCGTCGTTATTTTGTCATAATCATCGTCGTTAATGTCGTCGTTATTATCGTCATTATCTACGTTGTTATCGTCATAAATATCATCGTTAATATCGTCGTTATTATTGTCATTATCTTCTTTTTATCGTCGTTAATATCGTCTTTATTATCGTCGTTATTATCGTCGTTAATATAGTCGTTAATATCGTCATTATCATCGTTGTTATCGTCCTTATCATCCTCATAATTATCGTCGTTAATATCGTCGTTGTTTTGTTATAATCATCGTCGTTAATGTCGTCGTTATTATCGTCATTATCTTCGTTGTTATCGTCGTTATTATCCTCATAATTATCGTCGTTAATATCGTCGTTATTTTGTCATAATCATCGTCGTTAATGTCGTCGTTATTATCGTCATTATCTACGTTGTTATCGTCATAAATATCATCGTTAATATCGTCGTTATTATTGTCATTTTCTTCTTTTTATCGTCGTTATTATCGTCGTTAATATCGTCGTTAATATCGTCGTTAATATCGTCATTATCATCGTTGTTATCGTCTTTATTATCCTCATAATTATCGTCGTTAATATCGTCGTTATTTTGTCATAATCATCGTCGTTAATGTCGTCGTTATTATCGTCATTATCATCGTTGTTATCGTCCTTATCATCCTCATAATAATCGTCGTTAATATCGTCGTTATTTTGTCATAATCATCGTCGTTAATGTCGTCGTTATTATCGTCATTATATACGTTGTTATCGTCGTTATTATCGTCGTTAATATCGTCGTTATTATCGTCGTTATTATCGTCGTTAATATCGTCGTTATTATCGTCGTTATTATCGTCGTTATTATCGCCGTTAATATCGTCATTAATATCGTCATTATCATCGTTGTTATCGTCGTTATTATCCTCATAATTATCGTCTTTAATATCGTCGTTATTTTGTCATAATCATCGTCGTTAATGTCGTCGTTATTATCGTCATTATCTACGTTGTTATCGTCATAAATATCATCGTTAATATCGTCGTTATTATTGTCATTTTCTTCTTTTTATCGTCGTTATTATCGTCGTTATTATCGTCGTTAATATCGTCGTTAATATCGTCATTATCATCGTTGTTATCGTCCTTATTATCCTCATAATTATCGTCGTTAATATCGTCGTTATTTTGTCATAATCATCGTCGTTAATGTCGTCGTTATTATCGTCATTATCTTCGTTGTTATCGTCATAATTATCATCGTTAATATCGTCGTTATTATTGTCATTATCTTCTTTTTATCGTCGTTATTATCGTCGTTAATATCGTCTTTATTATCGTCGTTATTATCGTCGTTAATGTCGTCGTTAATATCGTCATTATCATCGTTGTTATCGTACTTATCATCCTCATAATTGTCGTCGTTAATATCGTCGTTATTTTGTCATAATCATCGTCGTTAATATCGTCGTTAATATCGTCATTATCATCGTTGTAATCGTCCTTATTATCCTCATAATTATCGTCGTTAATATCGTCGTTATTTTGTCATAATCATCGTCGTTAATGTCGTCGTTATTATCGTCATTATCATCGTTGAAATCGTCCTTATCATCCTCATAATTATCGTCGTTAATATCGTCGTTATTTTGTCATAATCATCGTCGTTAATGTCGTCGTTATTATCGTCATTATCTTCGTTGTTATCGTCAAAATTATCATAGTTAATATCGTCGTTATTATTGTCATTATCTTCTTTTTATCGTCGTTATTATCGTCGTTAATATCGTCGTTATTATCGTCGTTATTATCGTCGTTAATATCGTCGTTAATATCGTCATTATCATCGTTGTTATCGTCCTTATTATCCTCATAATTATCGTCGTTAATATCGTCGTTATTTTGTCATAATCATCGTCGTTAATGTCGTCGTTATTATCGTCATTATCATCGTTGTTATCGTCCTTATCATCCTCATAATTATCGTCGTTAATATCGTCGTTATTTTTTCATAATCATCGTCGTTAATATCGTCGTTATTATCGTCATTATCTACGTTGTTATCGTCATAAATATCATCGTTAATATCGTCGTTATTATTGTCATTATCTTCTTTTTATCGTCGTTATTATCGTCCTTATCATCCTCATAATTATCGTCGTTATTTTGTCATAATCATCGTCGTCCATGTCGTCGTTATTATCGTCATTATCTTCGTTGTTATCGTCATAATTATCATCGTTAATATCGTCGTTATTATTGTCATTATCTTCTTTTTATCGTCGTTATTATCGTCGTTAATATCGTCTTTATTATCGTCGTTATTATCGTCGTTAATATCATCGTTAATATCGTCATTATCATCGTTGTTATCGTCCTTATCATCCTCATAATTGTCGTCGTTAATATCGTCGTTATTTTGTCATAATCATCGTCGTTAATATCGTCGTTAATATCGTCATTATCATCGTTGTTATCGTCCTTATTATCCTCATAATTATCGTCGTTAATATCGTCGTTATTTTGTCATAATCATCGTCGTTAATGTCGTCGTTATTATCGTCATTATCATCGTTGTTATCGTCCTTATTATCCTCATAATTATCGTCGTTAATATCGTCGTTATTTTGTCATAAACATCGTCGCTAATGTCGTCGTTATTATCGTCATTATCATCGTTGTTATCGTCCATATCATCCTCATAATTATCGTCGTTAATATCGTCGTTATTTTGTCATAATCATCGTCGTTAATGTCGTCGTTAGTATCGTCATTATCTTCGTTGTTATCGTCATAAATATCATCGTTAATATCGTCGTTATTATTGTCATTATCTTCTTTTTATCGTCGTTATTATCGTCGTTAATATCGTGGTTATTATCGTCGTTATTATCGTCGTTAATATCGTCGTTAATATCGTCATTATCATCGTTGTTATCGTCCTTATTATCCTCATAATTATCGTCGTTAATATCGTCGTTAATATCGTCATTATCATCGTTGTTATCGTCCTTATTATCCTCATAATTATCGTCGTTAATATCGTCGTTATTTTGTCATAATCATCGTCGTTAATGTCGTCGTTATTATCGTCATTATCATCATTGTTATCGTCCTTATCATCCTCATAATTATCGTCGTTAATATCGTCGTTATTTTTTCATAATCATCGTCGTTAATATCGTCGTTATTATCGTCATTATCTACGTTGTTATCGTCATAAATATCATCGTTAATATCGTCGTTATTATTGTCATTATCTTCTTTTTATCGTCGTTATTATCGTCCTTATCATCCTCATAATTATCGTCGTTATTTTGTCATAATCATCGTCGTTCATGTCGTCGTTATTATCGTCATTATCTTCGTTGTTATCGTCATAATTATCATCGTTAATATCGTCGTTATTATTGTCATTATCTTCTTTTTATCGTCGTTATTATCGTCGTTAATATCGTCTTTATTATCGTCGTTATTATCGTCGTTAATATCATCGTTAATATCGTCATTATCATCGTTGTTATCGTCCTTATCATCCTCAAAATTGTCGTCGTTAATATCGTCGTTATTTTGTCATAATCATCGTCGTTAATATCGTCGTTAATATCGTCATTATCATCGTTGTTATCGTCCTTATTATCCTCATAATTATCGTCGTTAATATCGTCGTTATTTTGTCATAATCATCGTCGTTAATGTCGTCGTTATTATCGTCATTATCATCGTTGTTATCGTCCTTATTATCCTCATAATTATCGTCGTTAATATCGTCGTTATATTGTCATAAACATCGTCGCTAATGTCGTCGTTATTATCGTCATTATCATCGTTGTTATCGTCCATATCATCCTCATAATTATCGTCGTTAATATCGTCGTTATTTTGTCATAATCATCGTAGTTAATGTCGTCGTTAGTATCGTCATTATCTTCGTTGTTATCGTCATAAATATCATCGTTAATATCGTCGTTATTATTGTCATTATCTTCTTTTTATCGTCGTTATTATCGTCGTTAATATCGTGGTTATTATCGTCGTTATTATCGTCGTTAATATCGTCGTTAATATCGTCATTATCATCGTTGTTATCGTCCTTATTATCCTCATAATTATCGTCGTTAATATCGTCGTTAATATCGTCATTATCATCGTTGTTATCGTCCTTATTATCCTCATAATTATCGTCGTTAATATCGTCGTTATTTTGTCATAATCACCGTCGTTAATGTCGTCGTTATTATCGTCATTATCATCGTTGTTATCGTCCTTATCATCCTCATAATTATCGTCGTTAATATCGTCGTTATTTTGTCATAATCATAGTCGTTAATGTCGTCGTTATTATCGTCATTATCTACGTTGTTATCGTCATAAATATCATCGTTAATATCGTCGTTATTATTGTCATTATCTTCTTTTTATCGCCGTTATTATCGTCGTTAATATCGTTGTTATTATCGTCGTTAATATCGTCGTTATTTTGTCATAATCATCGTCGTTCATGTCGTCGTTATTATCGTCATTATCTTCGTTGTTATCGTCATAATTATCATCGTTAATATCGTCGTTATTATTGTCATTATCTTCTTTTTATCGTCGTTATTATCGTCGTTAATATCGTCTTTATTATCGTCGTTATTATCGTCGTTAATATCATCGTTAATATCGTCATTATCATCGTTGTTATCGTCCTTATCATCCTCATAATTGTCGTCGTTAATATCGTCGTTATTTTGTCATAATCATCGTCGTTAATATCGTCGTTAATATCGTCATTATCATCGTTGTTATCGTCCTTATTATCCTCATAATTATCGTCGTTAATATCGTCGTTATTTTGTCATAATCATCGTCGTTAATGTCGTCGTTATTATCGTCATTATCATCGTTGTTATCGTCCTTATTATCCTCATAATTATCGTCGTTAATATCGTCGTTATTTTGTCATAAACATCGTCGCTAATGTCGTCGTTATTATCGTCATTATCATCGTTGTTATCGTCCATATCATCCTCATAATTATCGTCGTTAATATCGTCGTTATTTTGTCATAATCATCGTCGTTAATGTCGTCGTTAGTATCGTCATTATCTTCGTTGTTATCGTCATAAATATCATCGTTAATATCGTCGTTATTATTGTCATTATCTTCTTTTTATCGTCGTTATTATCGTCGTTAATATCGTGGTTATTATCGTCGTTATTATCGTCGTTAATATCGTCGTTAATATCGTCATTATCATCGTTGTTATCGTCCTTATTATCCTCATAATTATCGTCGTTAATATCGTCGTTAATATCGTCATTATCATCCATGTTATCGTCCTTATTATCCTCATAATTATCGTCGTTAATATCGTCGTTATTTTGTCATAATCACCGTCGTTAATGTCGTCGTTATTATCGTCATTATCATCGTTGTTATCGTCCTTATCATCCTCATAATTATCGTCGTTAATATCGTCGTTATTTTGTCATAATCATAGTCGTTAATGTCGTCGTTATTATCGTCATTATCTACGTTGTTATCGTCATAAATATCATCGTTAATATCGTCGTTATTATTGTCATTATCTTCTTTTTATCGCCGTTATTATCGTCGTTAATATCGTCGTTATTATCGTCGTTAATATCGTCGTTATTATCGTCGTTATTATCGCTGTTAATATCGTCATTAATATCGTCATTATCATCGTTGTTATCGTCCTTATTATCCTCATAATTATCGTCGTTAATATCGTCGTTATTTTGTCATAATCATCGTCGTTAATGTCGTCGTTATTATCGTCATTATCATCGTTGTTATCGTCCTTATTATCCTCATAATTATCGTCGTTAATATCGTCGTTATTTTGTCATAAACATCGTCGCTAATGTCGTCGTTATTATCGTCATTATCATCGTTGTTATCGTCCATATCATCCTCATAATTATCGTCGTTAATATCGTCGTTATTTTGTCATAATCATCGTCGTTAATGTCGTCGTTAGTATCGTCATTATCTTCGTTGTTATCGTCATAAATATCATCGTTAATATCGTCGTTATTATTGTCATTATCTTCTTTTTATCGTCGTTATTATCGTCGTTAATATCGTGGTTATTATCGTCGTTATTATCGTCGTTAATATCGTCGTTAATATCGTCATTATCATCGTTGTTATCGTCCTTATTATCCTCATAATTATCGTCGTTAATATCGTCGTTAATATCGTCATTATCATCGTTGTTATCGTCCTTATTATCCTCATAATTATCGTCGTTAATATCGTCGTTAATATCGTCATTATCATCGTTGTTATCGTCCTTATTATCCTCATAATTATCGTCGTTAATATCGTCGTTATTTTGTCATAATCACCGTCGTTAATGTCGTCGTTATTATCGTCATTATCATCGTTGTTATCGTCCTTATCATCCTCATAATTATCGTCGTTAATATCGTCGTTATTTTGTCATAATCATAGTCGTTAATGTCGTCGTTATTATCGTCATTATCTACGTTGTTATCGTCATAAATATCATCGTTAATATCGTCGTTATTATTGTCATTATCTTCTTTTTATCGCCGTTATTATCGTCGTTAATATCGTCGTTATTATCGTCGTTAATATCGTCGTTATTATCGTCGTTATTATCGCTGTTAATATCGTCATTAATATCGTCATTATCATCGTTGTTATCGTCCTTATTATCCTCATAATTATCGTCGTTAATATCGCCGTTATTTTGACATAATCACCGTCGTTAATGTCGTCGTTATTATCGTCATTATCATCGTTGTTATCGTCCTTATCATCCTCATAATTATCGTCGTTAATATCGTCGTTATTTTGTCATAATAATAGTCGTTAATGTCGTCGTTATTATCGTCATTATCTACGTTGTTATCGTCATAAATATCATCGTTAATATCGTCGTTATTATTGTCATTATCTTCTTTTTATCGCCGTTATTATCGTCGTTAATATCGTCGTTATTATCGTCGTTAATATCGTCGTTATTATCGTCGTTATTATCGCTGTTAATATCGTCATTAATATCGTCATTATCATCGTTGTTATCGTCCTTATTATCCTCATAATTATCGTCGTTAATATCGTCGTTATTTTGTCATAATCATCGTCGTTAATGTCGTCGTTATTATCGTCATTATCATCGTTGTTATCGTCCTTATCATCCTCATAATTATCGTCGTTAATATCGTCGTTATTTTTTCATAATCATCGTCGTTAATATCGTCGTTATTATCGTCATTATCTACGTTGTTATCGTCATAAATATCATCGTTAATATCGTCGTTATTATTGTCATTATCTTCTTTTTATCGTCGTTATTATCGTCCTTATCATCCTCATAATTATCGTCGTTATTTTGTCATAATCATCGTCGTTCATGTCGTCGTTATTATCGTCATTATCTTCGTTGTTATCGTCATAATTATCATCGTTAATATCGTCGTTATTATTGTCATTATCTTCTTTTTATCGTCGTTATTATCGTCGTTAATATCGTCTTTATTATCGTCGTTATTATCGTCGTTAATATCATCGTTAATATCGTCATTATCATCGTTGTTATCGTCATTATCATCCTCATAATTGTCGTCGTTAATATCGTCGTTATTTTGTCATAATCATCGTCGTTAATATCGTCGTTAATATCGTCATTATCATCGTTGTTATCGTCCTTATTATCCTCATAATTATCGTCGTTAATATCGTCGTTATTTTGTCATAATCATCGTCGTTAATGTCGTCGTTATTATCGTCATTATCATCGTTGTTATCGTCCTTATTATCCTCATAATTATCGTCGTTAATATCGTCGTTATATTGTCATAAACATCGTCGCTAATGTCGTCGTTATTATCGTCATTATCATCGTTGTTATCGTCCATATCATCCTCATAATTATCGTCGTTAATATCGTCGTTATTTTGTCATAATCATCGTCGTTATTGTCGTCGTTAGTATCGTCATTATCTTCGTTGTTATCGTCATAAATATCATCGTTAATATCGTCGTTATTATTGTCATTATCTTCTTTTTATCGTCGTTATTATCGTCGTTAATATCGTGGTTATTATCGTCGTTATTATCGTCGTTAATATCGTCGTTAATATCGTCATTATCATCGTTGTTATCGTCCTTATTATCCTCATAATTATCGTCGTTAATATCGTCGTTAATATCGTCATTATCATCGTTGTTATCGTCCTTATTATCCTGATAATTATCGTCGTTAATATCGTCGTTATTTTGTCATAATCACCGTCGCTAATGTCGTCGTTATTATCGTCATTATCATCGTTGTTATCGTCCATATCATCCTCATAATTATCGTCGTTAATATCGTCGTTATTTTGTCATAATCATCGTCGTTATTGTCGTCGTTAGTATCGTCATTATCTTCGTTGTTATCGTCATAAATATCATCGTTAATATCGTCGTTATTATTGTCATTATCTTCTTTTTATCGTCGTTATTATCGTCGTTAATATCGTGGTTATTATCGTCGTTATTATCGTCGTTAATATCGTCGTTAATATCGTCATTATCATCGTTGTTATCGTCCTTATTATCCTCATAATTATCGTCGTTAATATCGTCGTTATTATTGTCATTATCTTCTTTTTATCGTCGTTATTATCGTCGTTAATATCGTCTTTATTATCGTCGTTATTATCGTCGTTAATATCGTCGTTAATATCGTCATTATCATCGTTGTAATCGTCCTTATTATCCTCATAATTATCGTCGTTAATATCGTCGTTATTTTGTCATAATCATCGTCGTTAATGTCGTCGTTATTATCGTCATTATCATCGTTGTTATCGTCTTTATCATCCTCATAATTATCGTCGTTAAAATCGTCGTTATTTTTTCATAATCATCGTCGTTAATGTCGTCGTTATTATCGTCATTATCTTCGTTGTTATCGTCATAATTATCATAGTTAATATCGTCGTTATTATTGTCATTTTCTTCTTTTTATCGTCGTTTTTATCGTCGTTAGTATCGTCGTTATTACCGTCGTTATTGTCGTCGTTAATATCGTCGTTAATATCGTCATTATCATCGTTGTTATCGTCCTTATTATCCTCATAATAATCGTCGTTAATATCGTCGTTATTTTGTCATAATCATCGTCGTTAATGTCGTCGTTATTATCGTCATTATCTACGTTGTTATCGTCGTTATTATCGTCGTTAATATCGTCGTTATTATCGTCGTTATTATCGTCGTTAATATCGTCGTTATTATCGTCGTTATTATCGTCGTTATTATCGCCGTTAATATCGTCATTAATATCGTCATTATCATCGTTGTTATCGTCGTTATTATCCTCATAATTATCGTCGTTAATATCGACGTTATTTTGTCATAATCATCGTCGTTAATGTCGTCGTTATTATCGTCATTATCTACGTTGTTATCGTCATAAATATCATCGTTAATATCGTCGTTATTATTGTCATTTTCTTCTTTTTATCGTCGTTATTATCGTCGTTAATATCGTCGTTATTATCGTCGTTATTATCGTCGTTAATATCGTCGTTATTATCGTCGTTATTATCGTCGTTAATATCGTCGTTAATATCGTCATTATCATCGTTGTTATCGTCCTTATTATCCTCATAATTATCGTCGTTAATATCGTCGTTATTTTGTCATAATCATCGTCGTTAATGTCGTCGTTATTATCGTCATTATCATCGTTGTTATCGTCCTTATCATCCTCATAATTAGCGTCGTTAATATCGTCGTTATTTTGTCATAATCATCGTCGTTAATATCGTCGTTAATACCGTCATTATCATCGTTGTTATCGTCCTTATTATTTTCATAATTATCGTCGTTAATATCGTCGTTATTTTGTCATAATCATCGTCGTTAATATCGTCGTTAATATCGTCATTATCATCGTTGTTATCGTCGTTATTATCCTCATAATTATCGTCGTTAATATCGACGTTATTTTGTCATAATCATCGTCGTTAATGTCGTCGTTATTATCGTCATTATCTACGTTGTTATCGTCATAAATATCATCGTTAATATCGTCGTTATTATTGTCATTTTCTTCTTTTTATCGTCGTTATTATCGTCGTTAATATCGTCGTTATTATCGTCGTTATTATCGTCGTTAATATCGTCGTTATTATCGTCGTTATTATCGTCGTTAATATCGTCGTTAATATCGTCATTATCATCGTTGTTATCGTCCTTATTATCCTCATAATTATCGTCGTTAATATCGTCGTTATTTTGTCATAATCATCGTCGTTAATGTCGTCGTTATTATCGTCATTATCATCGTTGTTATCGTCCTTATCATCCTCATAATTAGCGTCGTTAATATCGTCGTTATTTTGTCATAATCATCGTCGTTAATATCGTCGATAATACCGTCATTATCATCGTTGTTATCGTCCTTATTATTTTCATAATTATCGTCGTTAATATCGTCGTTATTTTGTCATAATCATCGTCGTTAATATCGTTGTTAATATCGTCATTATCATCGTTGTTATCGTCGTTATTATCCTCATAATTATCGTCGTTATTATCGTCGTTATTTTGTCATAATCATCGTCGTTAATGTCGTCGTTATTATCGTCATTATCTACGTTGTTATCGTCATAAATATCATCGTTAATATCGTCGTTATTATTGTCATTATCTTCTTTTTATCGTCGTTATTATCGTCGTTAATATCGTCGTTATTATCGTCGTTATTATCGTCGTTAATATCGTCGTTAATATCGTCATTATCATCGTTGTTATCGTCCTTATTATCCTCATAATTATCGTAGGTAATATCGTCGTTATTTTGTCATAAACATCGTCGTTAATGTCGTCGTTATTATCGTCATTATCATCGTTGTTATCGTCCTCATCATCCTCATAATTATCGTCGATAATATCGTCGTTATTTTGTCATAATCATCGTCGTTAATGTCGTCGTTATTATCGTCATTATCTTCGTTGTTATCGTCATAATTATCATCGTTAATATCGTCGTTATTATTATCATTATCTTCTTTTTATCGTCGTTATTATCGTCGTTAATATCGTCGTTATTATCGTCGTTAATATCGTCGTTAATATCGTCATTATCATCGTTGTTATCGTCCTTATCATCCTCATAATTATCGTCGTTAATATCGTCGTTATTTTGTCATAATCATCGTCGTTAATGTCGTCGTTATTATCGTCATTATCTACGTTGTTATCGTCATAAATATCATCGTTAATATCGTCGTTATTATTGTCATTTTCTTCTTTTTATCGTCGTTATTAACGTCGTTATTATCGTCGTTAATATTGTCGTTAATATCGTCATTATCATCGTTGTTATCGTCCTTATTATCCTCATAATTATCGTCGTTAATATCGTCGTTATTTTGTCATAATCATCGTCGTTAATGTCGTCGTTATTATCGTCATTATCTACGTTGTTATCGTCATAAATATCATCGTTAATATCGTCGTTATTATTGTCATTTTCTTCTTTTTATCGTCGTTATTATCGTCCTTATCATCCTCATAATTATCGTCGTTAATATCGTCGTTATTTTGTCATAATCATCGTCGTTAATGTCGTCGTTATTATCGTCATTATCTTCGTTGTTATCGTCATAATTATCATCGTTAATATCGTCGTTATTATTGTCATTATCTTCTTTTTATCGTCGTTATTATCGTCGTTAATATCGTCTTTATTATCGTCGTTATTATCGTCGTTAATGTCGTCGTTATTATCGTCATTATCATCGTTGTAATCGTCCTTATTATCCTCTTAATTATCGTCGTTAATATCGTCGTTATTTTGTTATAATCATCGTCGTTTATGTCGTCGTTATTATCGTCATTATCATCGTTGTTATCGTCTTTATCATCGTCATAATTATCGTCGTTAATATCGTCGTTATTTTGTCATAATCATCGTCGTTAATGTCGTCGTTATTATCGTCATTATCTTCGTTGTTATCGTCATAATTATCATAGTTAATATCGTCGTTATTATTGTCATTATCTTCTTTTTATCGTCGTTATTATCGTCGTTAATATCGTCTTTATTATCGTCGTTATTATCGTCGTTAATATCGTCGTTAATATCGTCATTATCATCGTCGTTATCGTCCTTATTATCCTCATAATTATCATCGTTAATATCGTCGTTATTTTGTCATAATCATCGTCGTTAATGTCGTCGTTATTATCGTCATTATCTACGTTGTTATCGTCATAAATATCATTGTTAATATCGTCGTTATTATTGTCATTTTCTTCTTTTTATCGTCGTTATTATCGTCGTTAATATCGTCGTTATTATCGTCGTTATTATCGTCGTTAATATCGTCGTTAATATCGTCATTATCATCGTTGTTATCGTCCTTATCATCCTCATAATTATCGTCGTTAATATCGTCGTTATTTTGTCATAATCATCGTCGTTAATGTCGTCGTTATTATCGTCATTATCTTCGTTGTTATCGTCATAATTATCATCGTTAATATCGTCGTTATTATTGTCATTATCTTCTTTTATCGTCGTTATTATCGTCGTTAATATCGTCATTAATATCGTCATTATCATCGTTGTTATCGTCTTTATTATCCTCATAATTATCGTCGTTAATATCGTCGTTATTTTGTCATAATCATCGTCGTTAATGTCGTCGTTATTATCGTCATTATCATCGTTGTTATCGTCCTTATCATCCTCATAAATATCGTCGTTAATATCGTCGTTATTTTGTCATAATCATCGTCGTTAATGTCGTCGTTATTATCGTCATTATCTTCGTTGTTATCGTTATAATTATCATCGTTATTATCGTCGTTATTATTGACATTATCTTCTTTTTATCTTCGTTATTATCGTCGTTAATATCGTATTTATTATCGTCGTTATTATCGTCGTTAATATCGTCGTTAATATCGTCATTATCATCGTTGTTATCGTCCGTATCATCCTTATAATTATCGTCGTTAATATCGTCTTTATTATCGTCGTTATTATCGTCGTTAATGTCGTCGTTATTATCGTCATTATCATCGTTGTTATCGTCCGTATCATCCTTATAATTATCGTCGTTAATATCGTCGTTATTTTGTCATAATCATCGTCGTTAATGTCGTCGTTATTATCGTCATTATCTACGTTGTTATCGTCCTAAATATCATTGTTATTATCGTCGTTATTATTGTCATTTTCTTCTTTTTATCGTCGTTATTATCGTCGTTAATATCGTCGTTATTATCGTCGTAATTATCGTCGTTAATTTCGTCGTTAATATCGTCATTATCATCGTTGTTATCGTCCTTATTATCCTCATAATTATCGTCGTTAATATCGTCGTTATTTTGTCATAATCATCGTCGTTAATGTCGTCGTTATTATCGTCATTATCTACGTTGTTATCGTCACAAATATCATCGATAATATCGTCGTTATTATTGTCATTATCTTCTTTTTATCGTCGTTATTAACGTCGTTATTATCGTCGTTAATATCGTCGTTAATATCGTCATTATCATCGTTGTTATCGTCCTTATTAACCTCATAATTATCGTCGTTAACATCGTCGTTATTTTGTCATAATCATCGTCGTTAATATCGTCGTTATTTTGTCATAATCATCGACGTTAATGTCGTCGTTATTATCGTCATTATCTTCGTTGTTATCGTCATAATTATCATCGTTAATATCGTCGTTATTATTGTCATTATCTTCTTTTTATCGTCGTTATTATCGTCGTAAATATCGTCTTTCTTATCGTCGTTATTATCGTCGTTAATATCGTCGTTAATATCGTCATTATCATCGTTGTTTTCGTCCTTATTATCCTCATAATTATCGTCGTTAATATCGTCGTTATTTTGTCATAATCATCGTCGTTAATATCGTCGTTATTTTGTCATAATCATCGTCGTTAATGTCGTCGTTATTATCGTCATTATCTACGTTGTTATCGTCATAAATATCATCGTTAATATCGTCGTTATTATTGTCATTTTCTTCTTTTTATCGCCGTTATTATCGTCGTTAATATCGTCGCTATTATCGTCGTTAATATCGTCGTTAATATCGTCATTACCATCGTTGTTATCGTCCTTATTATCCTTATAATTATCGTCGATAATATCGTCGTTATTTTGTCATAATCATCGTCGTTAATGTCGTCGTTATTATCGTCATTATCTACGTTGTTATCGTCATAAATATCATCGATAATATCGTCCGTATTATTGTCATTATCTTCTTTTTATCGTCGTTATTAACGTCGTTATTATCGTCGTTAATATCGTCGTTAATATCGTCATTATCATCGTTGTTATCGTCCTTATTATCCTCATAATTATCGTCGTTAATATCGTCGTTAATTTGTCATAATCGTCGTCGTTAATATCGTCGTTATTTTGTCATAATCATCGTCGTTAATGTCGTCGATATTATCGTCATTATCTACGTTGTTATCGTCATAAATATCATTGTTAATATCGTCGTTATTATTGTCATTTCTTCTTTTTATCGTCGTTATTATCGTCGTTAATATCGTCGTTATTATCGTCGTTATTATCGTCGTTAATATCGTCGTTAATATCGTCATTATCATCGTTGTTATCGTCCTTATTATCCTCATAATTATCGTCGTTAATATCGTCGTCATTTTGTCATAATCATCGTCGTTAATGTCGTCGTTATTATCGTCATTATCATCGTTGTTATCGTCCTTATCATCCTCATAATTATCGTCGTTAATATCGTCGTTATTTTGTCATAATCATCGTCGTTAATATCGTCGTTATTATTGTCATTATCTTCTTTTTATCGTCGTTATTATCGTCGTTAATATCATCATTAATATCGTCATTATCATCGTTGTTATCGTCCTTATTATCCTCATAATTATTGTCGTTAATATCGTCGTTATTTTGTCATAATCATCGTCGTTAATGTCGTCGTTAATATCGTCATTATCATCGTTGTTATCGTCCTTATTATCCTCATAATTATCGTCGTTAATATCGTCGTTATTTTGTCATAATCATCGTCGTTAATGTCGTCGTTATTATCGTCATTATCTTCGTTGTTATCGTCATAATTATCATAGTTAATATCGTCGTTATTATTGTCATTATCTTCTTTTTATCGTCGTTATTATCGTCGTTAATATCGTCTTTATTATCGTCGTTATTATCGTCGTTATTTTGTCATAATCATCGTCGTTAATGTCGTCGTTATTATCGTCATTATCTACGTTGTTATCGTCATAAATATCATCGTTAATATCGTCGTTATTATTGTCATTTTCTTCTTTTTATCGTCGTTATTATCGTCCTTATCATCCTCATAATTATCGTCGTTAATATCATCGTTATTTTGTCATAATCATCGTCGTTAATGTCGTCGTTATTATCGTCATTATCTTCGTTGTTATCGTCCTTATTATCCTCATAATTATCGTCGTTAATATCGTCGTTATTTTGTCATAATCATCGTCGTTAATGTCGTCGTTATTATCGTCATTATCATCGTTGTTATCGTCCTTATCATCCTCATAATTATCGTCGTTAATATCGTCGTTATTTTGTCATAATCATCGTCGTTAATGTCGTCGTTATTATCGTCATTATCTACGTTGTTATCGTCATAAATATCATCGTTAATATCGTCGTTATTATTGTCATTTTCTTCTTTTTATCGTCGTTATTAACGTCGTTATTATCGTCGTTAATATCGTCGTTAATATCGTCATTATCATCGTTGTTATCGTCCTTATCATCCACATAATTATCGTCGTTAATATCGTCGTTATTTTGTCATAATCATCGTCGTTAATGTCGTCGTTATTATCGTCATTATCATCGTTGTTTTCGTCCTTATCATCCTCATAATTATCGTCGTTAATATCGTCGTTATTTTGTCATAATCATCGTCGTTAATGTCGTCGTTATTATCGTCATTATCTACGTTGTTATCGTCATAAATATCATCGTTAATATCGTCGTTATTATTGTCATTATCTTCTTTTTATCGTCGTTATTATCGTCCTTATCATCCTCATAATTATCGTCGTTAATATCGTCGATATTTTGTCATAATCATCGTCGTTCATGTCGTCGTTATTATCGTCATTATCTTCGTTGTTATAGTCATAATTATCGTCGTTAATATCGTCGTTATTATTGTCATTATCTTCTTTTTATCGTCGTTATTATCGTCGTTAATATCGTCTTTATTATCGTCGTTATTATCGTCGTTAATATCGTCGTTAATATCGTCATTATCATCGTTGTTATCGTCCTTATCATCCTCATAATTGTCGTCGTTAATATCGTCGTTATTTTGTCATAATCATCGTCGTTAATATCGTCGTTAATATCGTCATTATCATCGTTGTTATCGTCCTTATTATCCTCATAATTATCGTCGTTAATATCGTCGTTATTTTGTCATAATCATCGTCGTTAATGTCGTCTTTATTATCGTCATTATCATCGTTGTTATCGTCATAAATATCATCGTTAATATCGTCGTTATTATTGTCATTTTCTTCTTTTTATCGTCGTTATTGACGTCGTTATTATCGTCGTTAATATCGTCGTTAATATCGTCATTATCATCGTTGTTATCGTCCTTATTATCCTCATAATTATCGTCGTTAATATCGTCGTTATTTTGTCATAATCATCGTCGTTAATGTCGTCGTTATTATCGTCATTATCTACGTTGTTATCGTCATAAATATCATCGATAATATCGTCGGTATTATTGTCATTATCTTCTTTTTATCGTCGTTATTAACGTCGTTATTATCGTCGTTAATATCGTCGTTAATATCGTCGTTAATATCGTCATTATCATCGTTGTTATCGTCCTTATTATCCTCATAATTATCGTCGTTAATATCGTCGTTAATTTGTCATAATCATCGTCGTTAATATCGTCGTTATTTTGTCATAATCATCGTCGTTAATGTCGTCGTTATTATCGTCATTATCTACGTTGTTATCGTCATAAATATCATTGTTAATATCGTCGTTATTATTGTCATTATCTTCTTTTTATCGTCGTTATTATCGTCGTTAATATCGTCTTTATTATCGTCGTTATTATCGTCGTTAATATCGTCGTTAATATCGTCATTATCATCGTTGTTATCGTCCTTATCATCCTCATAATTGTCGTCGTTAATATCGTCGTTATTTTGTCATAATCATCGTCGCTAATATCGTCGCTAATATCGTCATTATCATCGTTGTTATCGTCCTTATTATCCTCATAATTATCGTCGTTAATATCGTCGTTATTTTGTCATAATCAACGTCGTTAATGTCGTCGTTATTATCGTCATTATCATCGTTGTTATCGTCATAAATATCATCGTTAATATCGTCGTTATTATTGTCATTTTCTTCTTTATATCGTCGTTATTGACGTCGTTATTATCGTCGTTAATATCGTCGTTAATATCGTCATTATCATCGTTGTTATCGTCCTTATTATCCTCATAATTATCGTCGTTAATATCGTCGTTATTTTGTCATAATCATCGTCGTTAATGTCGTCGTTATTATCGTCATTATCTACGTTGTTATCGTCATAAATATCATCGATAATATCGTCGGTATTATTGTCATTATCTTCTTTTTATCGTCGTTATTAACGTCGTTATTATCGTCGTTAATATCGTCGTTAATATCGTCATTATCATCGTTGTTATCGTCCTTATTATCCTCATAATTATCGTCGTTAATATCGTCGTTAATTTGTCATAATCATCGTCGTTAATATCGTCGTTATTTTGTCATAATCATCGTCGTTAATGTCGTCGTTATTATCGTCATTATCTACGTTGTTATCGTCATAAATATCATTGTTAATATCGTCGTTATTATTGTCATTTCTTCTTTTTATCGTCGTTATTATCGTCGTTAATATCGTCGTTATTATCGTCGTTATTATCGTCGTTAATATCGTCGTTAATATCGTCATTATCATCGTTGTTATCGTCCTTATTATCCTCATAATTATCGTCGTTAATATCGTCGTCATTTTGTCATAATCATCGTCGTTAATGTCGTCGTTATTATCGTCATTATCATCGTTGTTATCGTCCTTATCATCCTCATAATTATCGTCGTTAATGTCGTCGTTATTTTGTCATAATCATCGTCGTTAATATCGTCGTTATTATTGTCATTATCTTCTTTTTATCGTCGTTATTATCGTCGTTAATATCATCATTAATATCGTCATTATCATCGTTGTTATCGTCCTTATTATCCTCATAATTATCGTCGTTAATATCGTCGTTATTTTGTCATAATCATCGTCGTTAATGTCGTCGTTATTATCGTCATTATCATCGTTGTTATCGTCCTTATCATCCTCATAATTATCGTCGTTAATATCGTCGTTATTTTGTCATAATTATCGTCGTTAATGTCGTCGTTATTATCGTCATTATATTCGTTGTTATCGTCATAATTATCATAGTTAATATCGTCGTTATTATTGTCATTATCTTCTTTTTATCGTCGTTATTATCGTCGTTAATATCGTCTTTATTATCGTCGTTATTATCGTCGTTAATATCGTCGTTAATATCGTCATTATCATCGTTGTTATCGTCCTTATTATCCTCATAATTATCGTCGTTAATATCGTCGTTATTTTGTCATAATCATCGTCGTTAATGTCGTCGTTATTATCGTCATTATCTACGTTGTTATCGTCATAAATATCATCGTTAATATCGTCGTTATTATTGTCATTTTCTTCTTTTTATCGTCGTTATTAACGTCGTTATTATCGTCGTTAATATCGTCGTTAATATCGTCATTATCATCGTTGTTATCGTCCTTATTATCCTCATAATTATCGTCGTTAATATCGTCGTTATTTTGTCATAATCATCGTCGTTAATGTCGTCGTTATTATCGTCATTATCTACGTTGTTATCGTCATAAATATCATCGTTAATATCGTCGTTATTATTGTCATTTTCTTCTTTTTATCGTCGTTATTATCGTCCTTATCATCCTCATAATTATCGTCGTTAATATCGTCGTTATTATCGTCATTATCATCGTTGTTATCGTCCTTATCATCCTCATAATTATCGTCGTTAATATCGTCGTTATTTTGTCATAATCATCGTCGTTAATATCGTCGTTAATATCGTCATTATCATCGTTGTAATCGTCCTTATTATCCTCATAATTATCGTCGTTAATATCGTCGTTATTTTGTCATAATCATCGTCGTTAATGTCGTCGATATTATCGTCATTATCATCGTTGTTATCGTCCTTATCATCCTCATAATTATCGTCGTTAATATCGTCGTTATTTTGTCATAATCATCGTCGTTAATGTCGTCGTTATTATCGTCATTATCTTCGTTGAAATCGTCATAATTATCATAGTTAATATCGTCGTTATTATTGTCATTATCTTCTTTTTATCGTCGTTATTATCGTCGTTAATATCGTCTTTATTATCGTCGTTATTATCGTCGTTAATATCGTCGTTAATATCGTCATTATCATCGTTGTTATCGTCCTTATTATCCTCATAATTATCGTCGTTAATATCGTCGTTATTTTGTCATAATCATCGTCGTTAATGTCGTCGTTTTTATCGTCATTATCTACGTTGTTATCGTCATAAATATCATCGTTAATATCGTCGTTATTATTGTCATTATCTTCTTTTTATCGTCGTTATTATCGTCGTTAATATCGTCTTTATTATCGTCGTTATTATCGTCGTTAATGTCGTCGTTAATATCGTCATTATCATCGTTGTTATCGTACTTATCATCCTCATAATTGTCGTCGTTAATATCGTCGTTATTTTGTCATAATCATCGTCGTTAATATCGTCGTTAATATCGTCATTATCATCGTTGTTATCGTCCTTATTATCCTCATAATTATCGTCGTTAATATCGTCGTTATTTTGTCATAATCATCGTCGTTAATGTCGTCGTTATTATCGTCATTATCATCGTTGTTATCGTCCTTATCATCCTCATAATTATCGTCGTTAATATCGTCGTTATTTTGTCATAATCATCGTCGTTAATGTCGTCGTTATTATCGTCATTATCTTCGTTGTTATCGTCATAATTATCATAGTTAATATCGTCGTTATTATTGTCATTATCTTCTTTTTATCGTCGTTATTATCGTCGTTAATATCGTCTTTATTATCGTCGTTATTATCGTCGTTAATATCGTCGTTAATATCGTCATTATCATCGTTGTTATCGTCCTTATTATCCTCATAATTATCGTCGTTAATATCGTCGTTATTTTGTCATAATCATCGTCGTTAATGTCGTCGTTATTATCGTCATTATCTACGTTGTTATCGTCATAAATATCATCGTTAATATCGTCGTTATTATTGTCATTTTCTTCTTTTTATCGTCGTTATTATCGTCCTTATCATCCTCATAATTATCGTCGTTAATATCATCGTTATTTTGTCATAATCATCGTCGTTAATGTCGTCGTTATTATCGTCATTATCTTCGTTGTTATCGTCCTTATTATCCTCATAATTATCGTCGTTAATATCGTCGTTATTTTGTCATAATCATCGTCGTTAATGTCGTCGTTATTATCGTCATTATCATCGTTGTTTTCGCCCTTATCATCCTCATAATTATCGTCGTTAATATCGTCGTTATTTTGTCATAATCATCGTCGTTAATGTCGTCGTTATTATCGTCATTATCTACGTTGTTATCGTCATAAATATCATCGTTAATATCGTCGTTATTATTTTCATTATCTTCTTTTTATCGTCGTTATTATCGACCTTATCATCCTCATAATTATCGTCGTTAATATCGTCGTTATTTTGTCATAATCATCGTCGTTCATGTCGTCGTTATTATCGTCATTATCTTCGTTGTTATCGTCATAATTATCATCGTTAATATCGTCGTTATTATTGTCATTATCTTCTTTTTATCGTCGTTATTATCGTCGTTAATATCGTCGTTAATATCGTCATTATCATCGTTGTTATCGTCCTTATCATCCTCATAATTGTCGTCGTTAATATCGTCGTTATTTTGTCATAATCATCGTCGATAATATCGTCGTTAATATCGTCATTATCATCGTTGTTATCGTCCTTATTATCCTCATAATTATCGTCGTTAATATTGTCGTTATTTTGTCATAATCATCGTCGTTAATGTCGTCGTTATTATCGTCATTATCATCGTTGTTATCGTCCTTATCATCCTCATAATTATCGTCGTTAATATCGTCGTTATTTTGTCATAATCATCGTCGTTAATGTCGTCGTTATTATCGTCATTATCTTCGTTGTTATCGTCATAATTATCATAGTTAATATCGTCGTTATTATTGTCATTATCTTCTTTTTATCGTCATTATTATCGTCGTTAATATCGTCTTTATTATCGTCGTTATTATCGTCGTTAATATCGTCGTTAATATCGTCATTATCATCGTTGTTATCGTCCTTATTATCCTCATAATTATCGTCGTTAATATAGTCGTTATTTTGTCATAATCATCGTCGTTAATGTCGTCGTTATTATCGTCATTATCATCGTTGTTATCGTCATAAATATCATCGTTAATATCGTCGTTATTATTGTCATTTTCTTCTTTTTATCGTCGTTATTAACGTCGTTATTATCGTCGTTAATATCGTCGTTAGTATCGTCATTATCATCGTTGTTATCGTCCTTATTATCCTCATAATTATCGTCGTTAATATCGTCGTTATTTTGTCATAATCTACGTCGTTAATGTCGTCGTTATTATCGTCATTATCTACGTTGTTATCGTCATAAATATCATCGTTAATATCGTCGTTATTATTGTCATTTTCTTCTTTTTATCGTCGTTATTATCGTCCTTATTATCCTCATAATTATCGTCGTTAATATCGTCGTTATTTTGTCATAATCATCGTCGTTTATGTCGTCGTTATTATCGTCATTATCATCGTTGTTATCGTCTTTATCATCCTCATAATTATCGTCGTTAATATCGTCGTTATTTTGTCATAATCATCGTCGTTAATGTCGTCGTTATTATCGTCATTATCTTCGTTGTTATCGTCATAATTATCATCGTTAATATCGTCGTTATTATTGTCATTATCTTCTTTTTATCGTCTTTATTATCGTCGTTAATATCGTCTTTATTATCGTCGTTATTATCGTCGTTAATGTCGTCGTTAATATCGTCATTATCATCGTTGTCATCGTACTTATCATCCTCATAATTATCGTCGTTAATATCGTCGTTATTTTGTCATAATCATCGTCGTTAATGTCGTCGTTATTTTCGTCATTATCTACGTTGTTATCGTCATAAATATCATCGTTAATATCGTTCGTTATTATTGTCATTATCTTCTTTTTACCGTCGTTATTATCGTCGTTAATATCGTCGTTATTATCGTCGTTATTATCGCCGTTAATATCGTCATTAATATCGTAATTATCATCGTTGTTATCGTCCTTATTATCTTCATAATTATCGTCGTTAATATCGTCGTTATTTTGTCATAATCATCGTCGTTAATGTCGTCGTTATTATCGTCATTATCATCGTTGTTATCGTCCTTATCATCCTCATAATTATCGTCGTTAATATCGTCGTTATTTTGTCATAATCATCGTCGTTAATGTCGTCGTTATTATCGTCATTATCTTCGTTGTTATCGTCATAATTATCATAGTTAATATCGTCGTTATTATTGTCATTATCTTCTTTTTATCGTCGTTATTATCGTCGTTAATATCGTCTTTATTATCGTCGTTATTATCGTCGTTAATATCGTCGTTAATATCGTCATTATCATCGTTGTTATCGTCCTTATTATCCTCATAATTATCGTCGTTAATATCGTCGTTATTTTGTCATAATCATCGTTGTTAATGTCGTCGTTATTATCGTCATTATCTACGTTGATATCGTCATAAATATCATCGTTAATATCGTCGTTATTATTGTCATTTTCTTCTTTTTATCGTCGTTATTATCGTCCTTATTATCCTCATAATTATCGTCGTTAATATCGCCATTATCATCGTTGTTATCGTCCTTATCATCCTCATAATTATCGTCGTTAATATCGTCGTTATTTTGTCATAATCATCGTCGTTAATGTCGTCGTTATTATCGTCATTATCTACGTTGTTATCGTCATAAATATCATCGTTAATATCGTCGTTATTATTGTCATTATCTTCTTTTTATCGTCGTTATTATCGTCCTTATCATCCTCATAATTATCGTCGTTAATATCGTCGTTATTTTGTCATAATCATCGTCGTTCATGTCGTCGTTATTATCGTCATTATCTTCGTTGTTATCGTCATAATTATCATCGTTAATATCGTCGTTATTATTGTCATTATCTTCTTTTTATCGTCGTTATTATCGTCTTTATTATCGTCGTTATTATCGTCGTTAATATCGTCGTTAATATCGTCATTATCATCGTTGTTATCGTCCTTATCATCCTCATAATTGTCGTCGTTAATATCGTCGTTATTTTGTCATAATCATCGTCGTTAATATCGTCGTTAATATCGTCATTATCATCGTTGTTATCGTCCTTATCATCCTCATAATTGTCGTCGTTAATATCGTCGTTATTTTGTCATAATCATCGTCGTTAATATCGTCGTTAATATCGTCATTATCATCGTTGTTATCGTCCTTATTATCCTCATAATTATCGTCGTTAATATCGTCGTTATTTTGTCATAATCATCGTCGTTAATGTCGTCGTTATTATCGTCATTATCATCGTTGTTATCGTCCTTATCATCCTCATAATTATCGTCGTTAATATTGTCGTTATTTTGTCATAATCATCGTCGTTAATGTCGTCGTTATTATCGTCATTATCATCGTTGTTATCGTCTTTATCATCCTCATAATTATCGTCGTTAATATCGTCGTTATTTTGTCATAATCATCGTCGTTAATGTCGTCGTTATTATCGTCATTATCTTCGTTGTTATCGTCATAATTATCATCGTTAATATCGTCGTTATTATTGTCATTATCTTCTTTTTATCGTCGTTATTATCGTCGTTAATATCGTCTTTATTATCGTCGTTATTATCGTCGTTAATATCGTCGTTAATATCGTCAATATCATCGTTGTTATCGTCCTTATCATCCTCATAATTGTCGTCGTTAATATCGTCGTTATTTTGTCATAATCATCGTCGTTAATATCGTCGTTAATATCGTCATTATCATCGTTGTTATCGTCCTTATCATCCTCATAATTGTCGTCGTTAATATCGTCGTTATTTTGTCATAATCATCGTCGTTAATATCGTCGTTAATATCGTCATTATCATCGTTGTTATCGTCCTTATTATCCTCATAATTATCGTCGTTAATATCGTCGTTATTTTGTCATAATCATCGTCGTTAATGTCGTCGTTATTATCGTCATTATCATCGTTGTTATCGTCCTTATCATCCTCATAATTATCGTCGTTAATATTGTCGTTATTTTGTCATAATCATCGTCGTTAATGTCGTCGTTATTATCGTCATTATCATCGTTGTTATCGTCTTTATCAACCTCATAATTATCGTCGTTAATATCGTCGTTATTTTGTCATAATCATCGTCGTTAATGTCGTCGTTATTATCGTCATTATCTTCGTTGTTATCGTCATAATTATCATAGTTAATATCGTCGTTATTATTGTCATTATCTTCTTTTTATCGTCGTTATTATCGTCGTTAATATCGTCTTTATTATCGTCGTTATTATCGTCGTTAATATCGTCGTTAATATCGTCAATATCATCGTTGTTATCGTCCTTATTATCCTCATAATTATCGTCGTTAATATCGTCGTTATTTTGTCATAATCATCGTCGTTTATGTCGTCGTTATTATCGTCATTATCATCGTTGTTATCGTCTTTATCATCCTCACAATTATCGTCGTTAATATCGTCGTTATTTTGTCATAATCATCGTCGTTAATGTCGTCGTTATTATCGTCATTATCTTCGTTGTTATCGTCATAATTATCATCGTTAATATCGTCGTTATTATTGTCATTATCTTCTTTTTATCGTCGTTATTATCGTCTTTATTATCGTCGTTATTATCGTCGTTAATATCGTCGTTAATATCGTCATTATCATCGTTGTTATCGTCCTTATCATCCTCATAATTGTCGTCGTTAATATCGTCGTTATTTTGTCATAATCATCGTCGTTAATATCGTCGTTAATATCGTCATTATCATCGTTGTTATCGTCCTTATCATCCTCATAATTGTCGTCGTTAATATCGTCGTTATTTTGTCATAATCATCGTCGTTAATATCGTCGTTAATATCGTCATTATCATCGTTGTTATCGTCCTTATTATCCTCATAATTATCGTCGTTAATATCGTCGTTATTTTGTCATAATCATCGTCGTTAATGTCGTCGTTATTATCGTCATTATCATCGTTGTTATCGTCCTTATCATCCTCATAATTATCGTCGTTAATATTGTCGTTATTTTGTCATAATCATCGTCGTTAATGTCGTCGTTATTATCGTCATTATCATCGTTGTTATCGTCTTTATCATCCTCATAATTATCGTCGTTAATATCGTCGTTATTTTGTCATAATCATCGTCGTTAATGTCGTCGTTATTATCGTCATTATCTTCGTTGTTATCGTCATAAATATCATCGTTAATATCGTTCGTTATTATTGTCATTATCTTCTTTTTACCGTCGTTATTATCGTCGTTAATATCGTCGTTATTATCGTCGTTATTATCGCCGTTAATATCGTCATTAATATCGTAATTATCATCGTTGTTATCGTCCTTATTATCTTCATAATTATCGTCGTTAATATCGTCGTTATTTTGTCATAATCATCGTCGTTAATGTCGTCGTTATTATCGTCATTATCATCGTTGTTATCGTCCTTATCATCCTCATAATTATCGTCGTTAATATCGTCGTTATTTTGTCATAATCATCGTCGTTAATGTCGTCGTTATTATCGTCATTATCTTCGTTGTTATCGTCATAATTATCATAGTTAATATCGTCGTTATTATTGTCATTATCTTCTTTTTATCGTCGTTATTATCGTCGTTAATATCGTCTTTATTATCGTCGTTATTATCGTCGTTAATATCGTCGTTAATATCGTCATTATCATCGTTGTTATCGTCCTTATTATCCTCATAATTATCGTCGTTAATATCGTCGTTATTTTGTCATAATCATCGTTGTTAATGTCGTCGTTATTATCGTCATTATCTACGTTGATATCGTCATAAATATCATCGTTAATATCGTCGTTATTATTGTCATTTTCTTCTTTTTATCGTCGTTATTATCGTCCTTATTATCCTCATAATTATCGTCGTTAATATCGCCATTATCATCGTTGTTATCGTCCTTATCATCCTCATAATTATCGTCGTTAATATCGTCGTTATTTTGTCATAATCATCGTCGATAATGTCGTCGTTATTATCGTCATTATCATCGTTGTTATCGTCCTTATCATCCTCATAATTATCGTCGTTAATATCGTCGTTATTTTGTCATAATCATCGTCGTTAATGTCGTCGTTATTATCGTCATTATCTACGTTGTTATCGTCATAAATATCATCGTTAATATCGTCGTTATTATTGTCATTATCTTCTTTTTATCGTCGTTATTATCGTCCTTATCATCCTCATAATTATCGTCGTTAATATCGTCGTTATTTTGTCATAATCATCGTCGTTCATGTCGTCGTTATTATCGTCATTATCTTCGTTGTTATCGTCATAATTATCATCGTTAATATCGTCGTTATTATTGTCATTATCTTCTTTTTATCGTCGTTATTATCGTCTTTATTATCGTCGTTATTATCGTCGTTAATATCGTCGTTAATATCGTCATTATCATCGTTGTTATCGTCCTTATCATCCTCATAATTGTCGTCGTTAATATCGTCGTTATTTTGTCATAATCATCGTCGTTAATATCGTCGTTAATATCGTCATTATCATCGTTGTTATCGTCCTTATCATCCTCATAATTGTCGTCGTTAATATCGTCGTTATTTTGTCATAATCATCGTCGTTAATATCGTCGTTAATATCGTCATTATCATCGTTGTTATCGTCCTTATTATCCTCATAATTATCGTCGTTAATATCGTCGTTATTTTGTCATAATCATCGTCGTTAATGTCGTCGTTATTATCGTCATTATCATCGTTGTTATCGTCCTTATCATCCTCATAATTATCGTCGTTAATATTGTCGTTATTTTGTCATAATCATCGTCGTTAATGTCGTCGTTATTATCGTCATTATCATCGTTGTTATCGTCTTTATCATCCTCATAATTATCGTCGTTAATATCGTCGTTATTTTGTCATAATCATCGTCGTTAATGTCGTCGTTATTATCGTCATTATCTTCGTTGTTATCGTCATAATTATCATAGTTAATATCGTCGTTATTATTGTCATTATCTTCTTTTTATCGTCGTTATTATCGTCGTTAATATCGTCTTTATTATCGTCGTTATTATCGTCGTTAATATCGTCGTTAATATCGTCAATATCATCGTTGTTATCGTCCTTATCATCCTCATAATTGTCGTCGTTAATATCGTCGTTATTTTGTCATAATCATCGTCGTTAATATCGTCGTTAATATCGTCATTATCATCGTTGTTATCGTCCTTATCATCCTCATAATTGTCGTCGTTAATATCGTCGTTATTTTGTCATAATCATCGTCGTTAATATCGTCGTTAATATCGTCATTATCATCGTTGTTATCGTCCTTATTATCCTCATAATTATCGTCGTTAATATCGTCGTTATTTTGTCATAATCATCGTCGTTAATGTCGTCGTTATTATCGTCATTATCATCGTTGTTATCGTCCTTATCATCCTCATAATTATCGTCGTTAATATTGTCGTTATTTTGTCATAATCATCGTCGTTAATGTCGTCGTTATTATCGTCATTATCATCGTTGTTATCGTCTTTATCAACCTCATAATTATCGTCGTTAATATCGTCGTTATTTTGTCATAATCATCGTCGTTAATGTCGTCGTTATTATCGTCATTATCTTCGTTGTTATCGTCATAATTATCATAGTTAATATCGTCGTTATTATTGTCATTATCTTCTTTTTATCGTCGTTATTATCGTCGTTAATATCGTCTTTATTATCGTCGTTATTATCGTCGTTAATATCGTCGTTAATATCGTCAATATCATCGTTGTTATCGTCCTTATTATCCTCATAATTATCGTCGTTAATATCGTCGTTATTTTGTCATAATCATCGACGTTAATGTCGTCGTTATTATCGTCATTATCTACGTTGTTATCGTCATAAATATCATCGTTAATATGGTCGTTATTATTGTCATTTTCTTCTTTTTATCGTCGTTATTAACGTCGTTATTATCGTCGTTAAAATCGTCGTTAATATCGTCATTATCATCGTTGTTATCGTCCTTATTATCCTCATAATTATCGTCGTTAATATCGTCGTTATTTTGTCATAATCATCGTCGTTAATGTCGTCGTTATTATCGTCATTATCTACGTTGTTATCGTCATAAATATCATCGTTAATATCGTCGTTATTATTGTCATTTTCTTCTTTTTATCGTCGTTATTATCGTCCTTATTATCCTCATAATTATCGTCGTTAATATCGTCGTTATTTTGTCATAATCATCGTCGTTTATGTCGTCGTTATTATCGTCATTATCATCGTTGTTATCGTCTTTATCATCATCATAATTATCGTCGTTAATATCGTCGTTATTTTGTCATAATCATCGTCGTTAATGTCGTCGTTATTATCGTCATTATCTACGTTGTTATCGTCATAAATATCATCGTTAATATCGTCGTTATTATTGTCATTTTCTTCTTTTTATCGTCGTTATTATCGTCGTTAATATCGTCGTTATTATCGTCGTTATTATCGTCGTTAATATCGTCGTTAATATCGTCATTATCATCGTTGTTATCGTCCTTATCATCCTCATAATTATCGTCGTTAATATCGTCGTTATTTTGTCATAATCATCGTCGTTAATGTCGTCGTTATTATCGTCATTATCTACGTTGTTATCGTCATAAATATCATCGTTAATATCGTCATTATTATTGTCATTATCTTCTTTTTATCGTCGTTATTAACGTCATTATTATCGTCGTTAATATCGTCATTAATATCGTCATTATCATCGTTGTTATCGTCCTTATTATCCTCATAATTATCGTCGTTAATATCGTCGTTATTTTGTCATAATCATCGTCGTTAATGTCGTCGTTATTATCGTCATTATCATCGTTGTTATCGTCCTTATCATCCTCATAATAATCGTCGTTAATATCGTCGTTATTTTGTCATAATCATCGTCGTTAATGTCGTCGTTATTATCGTCATTATCTACGTTGTTATCGTCATAAATATCATCGTTAATATCGTCGTTATTATTGTCATTATCTTCTTTTTATCGTCGTTAATATCGTCTTTATTATCGTCGTTATTATCGTCGTTAATATAGTCGTTAATATCGTCATTATCATCGTTGTTATCGTCCTTATCATCCTCATAATTATCGTCGTTAATATCGTCGTTATTTTTTCATAATCATCGTCGTTAATATCGTCGTTATTATCGTCATTATCTACGTTGTTATCGTCATAAATATCATCGTTAATATCGTCGTTATTATTGTCATTATCTTCTTTTTATCGTCGTTATTATCGTCCTTATCATCCTCATAATTATCGTCGTTATTTTGTCATAATCATCGTCGTTCATGTCGTCGTTATTATCGTCATTATCTTCGTTGTTATCGTCATAATTATCATCGTTAATATCGTCGTTATTATTGTCATTATCTTCTTTTTATCGTCGTTATTATTGTCGTTAATATCGTCTTTATTATCGTCGTTATTATCGTCGTTAATATCATCGTTAATATCGTCATTATCATCGTTGTTATCGTCCTTATCATCCTCATAATTGTCGTCGTTAATATCGTCGTTATTTTGTCATAATCATCGTCGTTAATATCGTCGTTAATATCGTCATTATCATCGTTGTTATCGTCCTTATTATCCTCATAATTATCGTCGTTAATATCGTCGTTATTTTGTCATAATCATCGTCGTTAATGTCGACGTTATTATCGTCATTATCATCGTTGTTATCGTCCTTATTATCCTCATAATTATCGTCGTTAATATCGTCGTTATTTTGTCATAAACATCGTCGCTAATGTCGTCGTTATTATCGTCATTATCATCGTTGTTATCGTCCATATCATCCTCATAATTATCGTCGTTAATATCGTCGTTATTTTGTCATAATCATCGTCGTTAATGTCGTCGTTAGTATCGTCATTATCTTCGTTGTTATCGTCATAAATATCATCGTTAATATCGTCGTTATTATTGTCATTATCTTCTTTTTATCGTCGTTATTATCGTCGTTAATATCGTGGTTATTATCGTCGTTATTATCGTCGTTAATATCGTCGTTAATATCGTCATTATCATCGTTGTTATCGTCCTTATTATCCTCATAATTATCGTCGTTAATATCGTCGTTAATATCGTCATTATCATCGTTGTTATCGTCCTTATTATCCTCATAATTATCGTCGTTAATATCGTCGTTATTTTGTCATAATCACCGTCGTTAATGTCGTCGTTATTATCGTCATTATCATCGTTGTTATCGTCCTTATCATCCTCATAATTATCGTTGTTAATATCGTCGTTATTTTGTCATAATCATAGTCGTTAATGTCGTCGTTATTATCGTCATTATCTACGTTGTTATCGTCATAAATATCATCGTTAATATCGTCGTTATTATTGTCATTATCTTCTTTTTATCGCCGTTATTATCGTCGTTAATATCGTCGTTATTATCGTCGTTAATATCGTCGTTATTATCGTCGTTATTATCGCTGTTAATATCGTCATTAATATCGTCATTATCATCGTTGTTATCGTCCTTATTATCCTCATAATTATCGTCGTTAATATCGTCGTTATTTTGTCATAATCATCGTCGTTAATGTCGTCGTTATTATCGTCATTATCATCATTGTTATCGTCCTTATCATCCTCATAATTATCGTCGTTAATATCGTCGTTATTTTTTCATAATCATCGTCGTTAATATCGTCGTTATTATCGTCATTATCTACGTTGTTATCGTCATAAATATCATCGTTAATATCGTCGTTATTATTGTCATTATCTTCTTTTTATCGTCGTTATTATCGTCCTTATCATCCTCATAATTATCGTCGTTATTTTGTCATAATCATCGTCGTTCATGTCGTCGTTATTATCGTCATTATCTTCGTTGTTATCGTCATAATTATCATCGTTAATATCGTCGTTATTATTGTCATTATCTTCTTTTTATCGTCGTTATTATCGTCGTTAATATCGTCTTTATTATCGTCGTAATTATCGTCGTTAATATCATCGTTAATATCGTCATTATCATCGCTGTTATCGTCCTTATCATCCTCATAATTATCGTCGTTAATATCGTCGTTATTTTGTCATAATCATCGTCGTTAATGTCGTCGTTATTATCGTCATTATCATCGTTGTTATCGTCCTTATTATCCTCATAATTATCGTCGTTAATATCGTCGTTATTTTGTCATAAACATCGTCGCTAATGTCGTCGTTATTATCGTCATTATCATCGTTGTTATCGTGCATATCATCCTCATAATTATCGTCGTTAATATCGTCGTTATTTTGTCATAATCATCGTCGTTAATGTCGTCGTTAGTATCGTCATTATCTTCGTTGTTATCGTCATAAATATCATCGTTAATATAATCGTTATTATTGTCATTATCTTCTTTTTATCGTCGTTATTATCGTCGTTAATATCGTGGTTATTATCGTCGTTATTATCGTCGTTAATATCGTCGTTAATATCGTCATTATCATCGTTGTTATCGTCCTTATTATCCTCATAATTATCGTCGTTAATATCGTCGTTAATATCGTCATTATCATCGTTGTTATCGTCCTTATTATCCTCATAATTATCGTCGTTAATATCGTCGTTAATATCGTCATTATCATCGTTGTTATCGTCCTTATTATCCTCATAATTATCGTCGTTAATATCGTCGTTATTTTGTCATAATCACCGTCGTTAATGTCGTCGTTATTATCGTCATTATCATCGTTGTTATCGTCCTTATCATCCTCATAATTATCGTCGTTAATATCGTCGTTATTTTGTCATAATCATAGTCGTTAATGTCGTCGTTATTATCGTCATTATCTACGTTGTTATCGTCATAAATATCATCGTTAATATCGTCGTTATTATTGTCATTATCTTCTTTTTATCGCCGTTATTATCGTCGTTAATATCGTCGTTATTATCGTCGTTAATATCGTCGTTATTATCGTCGTTATTATCGCTGTTAATATCGTCATTAATATCGTCATTATCATCGTTGTTATCGTCCTTATTATCCTCATAATTATCGTCGTTAATATCGTCGTTATTTTGTCATAATCATCGACGTTAATGTCGTCGTTATTATCGTCATTATCATCGTTGTTATCGTCCTTATCATCCTCATAATTATCGTCGTTAATATCGTCGTTATTTTTTCATAATCATCGTCGTTAATATCGTCGTTATTATCGTCATTATCTACGTTGTTATCGTCATAAATATCATCGTTAATATCGTCGTTATTATTGTCATTATCTTCTTTTTATCGTCGTTATTATCGTCCTTATCATCCTCATAATTATCGTCGTTATTTTGTCATAATCATCGTCGTTCATGTCGTCGTTATTATCGTCATTATCTTCGTTGTTATCGTCATAATTATCATCGTTAATATCGTCGTTATTATTGTCATTATCTTCTTTTTATCGTCGTTATTATCGTCGTTAATATCGTCTTTATTATCGTCGTTATTATCGTCGTTAATATCATCGTTAATATCGTCATTATCATCGTTGTTATCGTCCTTATCATCCTCATAATTGTCGTCGTTAATATCGTCGTTATTTTGTCATAATCATCGTCGTTAATATCGTCGTTAATATCGTCATTATCATCGTTGTTATCGTCCTTATTATCCTCATAATTATCGTCGTTAATATCGTCGTTATTTTGTCATAATCACAGTCGTTAATGTCGTCGTTATTATCGTCATTATCATCGTTGTTATCGTCCTTATCATCCTCATAATTATCGTCGTTAATATCGTCGTTATTTTGTCATAATCATAGTCGTTAATGTCGTCGTTATTATCGTCATTATCTACGTTGTTATCGTCATAAATATCATCGTTAATATCGTCGTTATTATTGTCATTATCTTCTTTTTATCGCCGTTATTATCGTCGTTAATATCGTCGTTATTATCGTCGTTAATATCGTCGTTATTTTGTCATAATCATCGTCGTTCATGTCGTCGTTATTATCGTCATTATCTTCGTTGTTATCGTCATAATTATCATCGTTAATATCGTCGTTATTATTGTCATTATCTTCTTTTTATCGTCGTTATTATCGTCGTTAATATCGTCTTTATTATCGTCGTTATTATCGTCGTTAATATCTTCGTTAATATCGTCATTATCATCGTTGTTATCGTCCTTATCATCCTCATAATTGTCGTCGTTAATATCGTCGTTATTTTGTCATAATCATCGTCGTTAATATCGTCGTTATTATCGTCATTATCATCGTTGTTATCGTCCTTATCATCCTCATAATTATCGTCGTTAATATCGTCGTTATTTTGTCATAATCATCGTCGTTAATGTCGTCGTTATTATCGTCATTATCTTCGTTGTTATCGTCATAATTATCATAGTTAATATCGTCGTTATTATTGTCATTATCTTCTTTTTATCGTCGTTATTATCGTCGTTAATATCGTCTTTATTATCGTCGTTATTATCGTCGTTAATATCGTCGTTAATATCGTCATTATCATCGTTGTTATCGTCCTTATTATCCTCATAATTATCGTCGTTAATATCGTCGTTATTTTGTCATAATCATCGTCGTTATTGTCGTCGTTATTATCGTCATTATCTACGTTGTTATCGTCATAAATATCATCGTTAATATCGTCGTTATTATTGTCATTTTCTTCTTTTTATCGTCGTTTTTAACGTCGTTATTATCGTCGTTAATATCGTCGTTAATATCGTCATTAGCATCGTTGTTATCGTCCTTATTATCCTCATAATTATCGTCGTTAATATCGTCGTTATTTTGTCATAATCATCGTCGTTAATGTCGTCGTTATTATCGTCATTATCTACGTTGTTATCGTCATAAATATCATCGTTAATATCGTCGTTATTATTGTCATTTTCTTCTTTTTATCATCGTTGTTATCGTCCTTATCATCCTCATAATTATCGTCGTTAATATCGTCGTTATTTTGTCATAATCATCGTCGTTAATGTCGTCGTTATTATCGTCATTATCTTCGTTGTTATCGTCATAATTATCATAGTTAATATCGTCGTTATTATTGTCATTATCTTCTTTTTATCGTCGTTATTATCGTCGTTAATATCGTCTTTATTATCGTCGTTATTATCGTCGTTAATATCGTCGTTAATATCGTCATTATCATCGTTGTTATCGTCCTTAATATCCTCATAATTATCGTCGTTAATATCGTCGTTATTTTGTCATAATCATCGTCGTTAATGTCGTCGTTATTATCGTCATTATCTACATTGTTATCGTCATAAATATCATCGTTAATATCGTCGTTATTATTGTCATTTTCTTCTTTTTATCGTCGTTATTAACGTCGTTATTATCGTCGTTAATATCGTCGTTAATATCGTCATTAGCATCGTTGTTATCGTCCTTATTATCCTCATAATTATCGTCGTTAATATCGTCGTTATTTTGTCATAATCATCGTCGTTAATGTCGTCGTTATTATCGTCATTATCTACGTTGTTATCGTCATAAATATCATCGTTAATATCGTCGTTAATATTGTCATTTTCTTCTTTTTATCGTCGTTATTATCGTCCTTATCATCCTCATAATTATCGTCGTTAACATCGTCGTTATTTTGTCATAATCATCGTCGTTAATGTCGTCGTTATTATCGTCATTATCTTCGTTGTTATCGTCATAATTATCATCGTTAATATCGTCGTTATTATTGTCATTATCTTCTTTTTATCGTCGTTATTATCGTCGTTAATATCGTCTTTATTATCGTCGTTATTATCGTCGTTAATATCGTCGTTAATATCGTCATTATCATCGTTGTAATCGTCCTTATTATCCTCATAATTTTCGTCGTTAATATCGTCGTTATTTTGTCATAATCATTGTCGTTAATGTCGTCGTTATTATCGTCATTATCATCGTTATTATCGTCCTTATCATCCTCATAATTATCGTCGTTAATATCGTCGTTATTTTGTCATAATCATCGTCGTTAATATAGTCGTTATTTTGTCATAATCATCGTCGTTAATGTCGTCGTTATTATCGTCATTATCTTCGTTGTTATCGTCATAATTATCATCGTTAATATCGTCGTTATTATTGTCATTATCTTCTTTTTATCGTCGTTATTATCGTCGTTAATATCGTCATTAATATCGTCATTATCATCGTTGTTATCGTCCTTATTATCCTCATAATTATCGTCGTTAATATCGTCGTTATTTTGTCATAATCATCGTCGTTAATGTCGTCGTTATTATCGTCATTATCTTCGTTGTTATCGTCATAATTATCATCGTTAATATCGTCGTTATTATTGTCATTATCTTCTTTTTATCGTCGTTATTATCGTCGTTATTATCGTCGTTAATGTCGTCGTTAATATCGTCATTATCATCGTTGTTATCGTACTTATCATCCTCATAATTGTCGTCGTAAATATCGTCGTTATTTTGTCATAATCATCGTCGTTAATATCGTCGTTAATATCGTCATTATCATCGTTGTAATCGTCCTTATTATCCTCATAACTATCGTCGTTAATATCGTCGTTATTTTGTCATAATCATCGTCGTTAATGTCGTCGTTATTATCGTCATTATCATCGTTGTTATCGTCCTTATCATCCTCATAATTATCGTCGTTAATATCGTCGTTATTTTGTCATAATCATCGTCGTTAATGTCGTCGTTATTATCGTCATTATCTACGTTGTTATCGTCCTAAATATCATCGTTAATATCGTCGTTATTATTGTCATTTTCTTCTTTTTATCGTCGTTATTATCGTCGTTAATATCGTCGTTAATATCGTCATTAGCATCGTTGTTATCGTCCTTATCATCCTCATAATTATCGTCGTTAATATCGTCGTTATTTTGTCATAATCATCGTTGTTAATGTCGTCGTTATTATCGTCATTATCTACGTTGTTATCGTCATAAATATCATCGTTAATATCGTCGTTATTATTGTCATTTTCTTCTTTTTATCGTCGTTATTATCGTCCTTATCATCCTCATAATTATCGTCGTTAACATCGTCGTTATTTTGTCATAATCATCGTCGTTATTGTCGTCGTTATTATCGTCATTATCTTCGTTGTTATCGTCATAATTATAATCGTTAATATCGTCGTTATTATTGTCATTATCTTCTTTTTATCGTCGTTATTATCGTCGTTAATATCGTCTTTATTATCGTCGTTATTATCGTCGTTAATATCGTCGTTAATATCGTCATTATCATCGTTGTAATCGTCCTTATTATCCTCATAATTATCGTCGTTAATATCGTCGTTATTTTGTCATAATCATCGTCGTTAATGTCGTCGTTATTATCGTCATTATCATCGTTATTATCGTCCTTATCATCCTCATAATTATCGTCGTTAACATCGTCGTTATTTTGTCATAATCATCGTCGTTAATGTCGTCGTTATTATCGTCATTATCTTCGTTGTTATCGTCATAATTATCATCGTTAATATCGTCGTTATTATTGTCATTATCTTCTTTTTATCGTCGTTATTATCGTCGTTAATATCGTGGTTATTATCGTCGTTATTATCGTCGTTAATATCGTCGTTAATATCGTCATTATCATCGTTGTTATCGTCCTTATTATCCTCATAATAATCGTCGTTAATATCGTCGTTATTTTGTCATAATCATCGTCGTTAATGTCGTCGTTATTATCGTCATTATCTACGTTGTTATCGTCGTTATTATCGTCGTTAATATCGTCGTTATTATTGTCATTATCTTCTTTTTATCGTCGTTATTATCGTCGTTAATATCGTCTTTATTATCGTCGTTATTATCGTCGTTAATATCGTCGTTAATATCGTCATTATCATCGTTGTAATCGTCCTTATTATCCTCATAATTATCGTCGTTAATATCGTCGTTATTTTGTCATAATCATCGTCGTTAATGTCGTCGTTATTATCGTCATTATCATCGTTGTTATCGTCTTTATCATCCTCATAATTATCGTCGTTAAAATCGTCGTTATTTTTTCATAATCATCGTCGTTAATGTCGTCGTTATTATCGTCATTATCTTCGTTGTTATCGTCATAATTATCATAGTTAATATCGTCGTTATTATTGTCATTTTCTTCTTTTTATCGTCGTTATTATCGTCGTTAGTATCGTCGTTATTACCGTCGTTATTGTCGTCGTTAATATCGTCGTTAATATCGTCATTATCATCGTTGTTATCGTCCTTATTATCCTCATAATAATCGTCGTTAATATCGTCGTTATTTTGTCATAATCATCGTCGTTAATGTCGTCGTTATTATCGTCATTATCTACGTTGTTATCGTCGTTATTATCGTCGTTAATATCGTCGTTATTATCGTCGTTATTATCGTCGTTAATATCGTCGTTATTATCGTCGTTATTATCGTCGTTATTATCGCCGTTAATATCGTCATTAATATCGTCATTATCATCGTTGTTATCGTCGTTATTATCCTCATAATTATCGTCGTTAATATCGACGTTATTTTGTCATAATCATCGTCGTTAATGTCGTCGTTATTATCGTCATTATCTACGTTGTTATCGTCATAATTATCATCGTTAATATCGTCGTTATTATTGTCATTATCTTCTTTTTATCGTCGTTATTATCGTCGTTAATATCGTCTTTATTATCGTCGTTATTATCGTCGTTAATATCGTCGTTATTATCGTCGTTATTATCGTCGTTAATATCGTCGTTAATATCGTCATTATCATCGTTGTTATCGTCCTTATTATCCTCATAATTATCGTCGTTAATATCGTCGTTATTTTGTCATAATCATCGTCGTTAATGTCGTCGTTATTATCGTCATTATCATCGTTGTTATCGTCCTTATCATCCTCATAATTAGCGTCGTTAATATCGTCGTTATTTTGTCATAATCATCGTCGTTAATATCGTCGTTAATACCGTCATTATCATCGTTGTTATCGTCCTTATTATTTTCATAATTATCGTCGTTAATATCGTCGTTATTTTGTCATAATCATCGTCGTTAATATCGTCGTTAATATCGTCATTATCATCGTTGTTATCGTCGTTATTATCCTCATAATTATCTTCGTTAATATCGACGTTATTTTGTCATAATCATCGTCGTTAATGTCGTCGTTATTATCGTCATTATCTACGTTGTTATCGTCATAAATATCATCGTTAATATCGTCGTTATTATTGTCATTTTCTTCTTTTTATCGTCGTTATTATCGTCGTTAATATCGTCGTTATTATCGTCGTTATTATCGTCGTTAATATCGTCGTTATTATCGTCGTTATTATCGTCGTTAATATCGTCGTTAATATCGTCATTATCATCGTTGTTATCGTCCTTATTATCCTCATAATTATCGTCGTTAATATCGTCGTTATTTTGTCATAATCATCGTCGTTAATGTCGTCGTTATTATCGTCATTATCATCGTTGTTATCGTCCTTATCATCCTCATAATTAGCGTCGTTAATATCGTCGTTATTTTGTCATAATCATCGTCGTTAATATCGTCGTTAATACCGTCATTATCATCGTTGTTATCGTCCTTATTATTTTCATAATTATCGTCGTTAATATCGTCGTTATTTTGTCATAATCATCGTCGTTAATATCGTCGTTAATATCGTCATTATCATCGTTGTTATCGTCGTTATTATCGTCGTTATTTTGTCATAATCATCGTCGTTAATGTCGTCGTTATTATCGTCATTATCTACGTTGTTATCGTCATAAATATCATCGTTAATATCGTCGTTATTATTGTCATTATCTTCTTTTTATCGTCGTTATTATCGTCGTTAATATCGTCGTTATTATCGTCGTTATTATCGTCGTTAATATCGTCGTTAATATCGTCATTATCATCGTTGTTATCGTCCTTATTATCCTCATAATTATCGTAGGTAATATCGTCGTTATTTTGTCATAAACATCGTCGTTAATGTCGTCGTTAATATCGTCATTATCATCGTTGTTATCGTCCTCATCATCCTCATAATTATCGTCGATAATATCGTCGTTATTTTGTCATAATCATCGTCGTTAATGTCGTCGTTATTATCGTCATTATCTTCGTTGTTATCGTCATAATTATCATCGTTAATATCGTCGTTATTATTATCATTATCTTCTTTTTATCGTCGTTATTATCGTCGTTAATATCGTCGTTATTATCGTCGTTAATATCGTCGTTAATATCGTCATTATCATCGTTGTTATCGTCCTTATCATCCTCATAATTATCGTCGTTAATATCGTCGTTATTTTGTCATAATCATCGTCGTTAATGTCGTCGTTATTATCGTCATTATCTACGTTGTTATCGTCATAAATATCATCGTTAATATCGTCGTTATTATTGTCATTTTCTTCTTTTTATCGTCGTTATTAACGTCGTTATTATCGTCGTTAATATTGTCGTTAATATCGTCATTATCATCGTTGTTATCGTCCTTATTATCCTCATAATTATCGTCGTTAATATCGTCGTTATTTTGTCATAATCATCGTCGTTAATGTCGTCGTTATTATCGTCATTATCTACGTTGTTATCGTCATAAATATCATCGTTAATATCGTCGTTATTATTGTCATTTTCTTCTTTTTATCGTCGTTATTATCGTCCTTATCATCCTCATAATTATCGTCGTTAATATCGTCGTTATTTTGTCATAATCATCGTCGTTAATGTCGTCGTTATTATCGTCATTATCTTCGTTGTTATCGTCATAATTATCATCGTTAATATCGTCGTTATTATTGTCATTATCTTCTTTTTATCGTCGTTATTATCGTCGTTAATATCGTCTTTATTATCGTCGTTATTATCGTCGTTAATGTCGTCGTTATTATCGTCATTATCATCGTTGTAATCGTCCTTATTATCCTCTTAATTATCGTCGTTAATATCGTCGTTATTTTGTCATAATCATCGTAGTTTATGTCGTCGTTATTATCGTCATTATCATCGTTGTTATCGTCTTTATCATCCTCATAATTATCGTCGTTAATATCGTCGTTATTTTGTCATAATCATCGTCGTTAATGTCGTCGTTATTATCGTCATTATCTTCGTTGTTATCGTCATAATTATCATAGTTAATATCGTCGTTATTATTGTCATTATCTTCTTTTTATCGTCGTTATTATCGTCGTTAATATCGTCTTTATTATCGTCGTTATTATCGTCGTTAATATCGTCGTTAATATCGTCATTATCATCGTCGTTATCGTCCTTATTATCCTCATAATTATCGTCGTTAATATCGTCGTTATTTTGTCATAATCATCGTCGTTAATGTCGTCGTTATTATCGTCATTATCTACGTTGTTATCGTCATAAATATCATTGTTAATATCGTCGTTATTATTGTCATTTTCTTCTTTTTATCGTCGTTATTATCGTCGTTAATATCGTCGTTATTATCGTCGTTATTATCGTCGTTAATATCGTCGTTAATATCGTCATTATCATCGTTGTTATCGTCCTTATCATCCTCATAATTATCGTCGTTAATATCGTCGTTATTTTGTCATAATCATCGTCGTTAATGTCGTCGTTATTATCGTCATTATCTTCGTTGTTATCGTCATAATTATCATCGTTAATATAGTCGTTATTATTGTCATTATCTTCTTTTATCGTCGTTATTATCGTCGTTAATATCGTCATTAATATCGTCATTATCATCGTTGTTATCGTCTTTATTATCCTCATAATTATCGTCGTTAATATCGTCGTTATTTTGTCATAATCATCGTCGTTAATGTCGTCGTTATTATCGTCATTATCATCGTTGTTATCGTCCTTATCATCCTCATAATTATCGTCGTTAATATCGTTGTTATTTTGTCATAATCATCGTCGTTAATGTCGTCGTTATTATCGTCATTATCTTCGTTGTTATCGTTATAATTATCATCGTTATTATTGACATTATCTTCTTTTTATCTTCGTTATTATCGTCGTTAATATCGTATTTATTATCGTCGTTATTATCGTCGTTAATATCGTCGTTAATATCGTCATTATCATCGTTGTTATCGTCCGTATCATCCTTATAATTATCGTCGTTAATATCGTCTTTATTATCGTCGTTATTATCGTCGTTAATGTCGTCGTTATTATCGTCATTATCATCGTTGTTATCGTCCGTATCATCCTTATAATTATCGTCGTTAATATCGTCGTTATTTTGTCATAATCATCGTCGTTAATGTCGTCGTTATTATCGTCATTATCTACGTTGTTATCGTCATAAATATCATTGTTAATATCGTCGTTATTATTGTCATTTCTTCTTTTTATCGTCGTTATTATCGTCGTTAATATCGTCGTTATTATCGTCGTTATTATCGTCGTTAATATCGTCGTTAATATCGTCATTATCATCGTTGTTATCGTCCTTATTATCCTCATAATTATCGTCGTTAATATCGTCGTCATTTTGTCATAATCATCGTCGTTAATGTCGTCGTTATTATCGTCATTATCATCGTTGTTATCGTCCTTATCATCCTCATAATTATCGTCGTTAATATCGTCGTTATTTTGTCATAATCATCGTCGTTAATATCGTCGTTATTATTGTCATTATCTTCTTTTTATCGTCGTTATTATCGTCGTTAATATCGTCATTAATATCGTCATTATCATCGTTGTTATCGTCCTTATTATCCTCATAATTATTGTCGTTAATATCGTCGTTATTTTGTCATAATCATCGTCGTTAATGTCGTCGTTAATATCGTCATTATCATCGTTGTTATCGTCCTTATTATCCTCATAATTATCGTCGTTAATATCGTCGTTATTTTGTCATAATCATCGTCGTTAATGTCGTCGTTATTATCGTCATTATCTACGTTGTTATCGTCATAAATATCATCGTTAATATCGTCGTTATTATTGTCATTTTCTTCTTTTTATCGTCGTTATTAACGTCGTTATTATCGTCGTTAATATCGTCGTTAATATCGTCATTATCATCGTTGTTATCGTCCTTATTATCCTCATAATTATCGTCGTTAATATCGTCGTTATTTTGTCATAATCATCGTCGTTAATGTCGTCGTTATTATCGTCATTATCTACGTTGTTATCGTCATAAATATCATCGTTAATATCGTCGTTATTATTGTCATTTTCTTCTTTTTATCGTCGTTATTATCGTCCTTATCATCCTCATAATTATCGTCGTTAATATCGTCGTTATTATCGTCATTATCATCGTTGTTATCGTCCTTATCATCCTCATAATTATCGTCGTTAATATCGTCGTTATTTTGTCATAATCATCGTCGTTAATATCGTCGTTAATATCGTCATTATCATCGTTGTAATCGTCCTTATTATCCTCATAATTATCGTCGTTAATATCGTCGTTATTTTGTCATAATCATCGTCGTTAATGTCGTCGATATTATCGTCATTATCATCGTTGTTATCGTCCTTATCATCCTCATAATTATCGTCGTTAATATCGTCGTTATTTTGTCATAATCATCGTCGTTAATGTCGTCGTTATTATCGTCATTATCTTCGTTGTTATCGTCATAATTATCATAGTTAATATCGTCGTTATTATTGTCATTATCTTCTTTTTATCGTCGTTATTATCGTCGTTAATATCGTCTTTATTATCGTCGTTATTATCGTCGTTAATATCGTCGTTAATATCGTCATTATCATCGTTGTTATCGTCCTTATTATCCTCATAATTATCGTCGTTAATATCGTCGTTATTTTGTCATAATCATCGTCGTTAATGTCGTCGTTATTATCGTCATTATCTACGTTGTTATCGTCATAAATATCATCGTTAATATCGTCGTTATTATTGTCATTATCTTCTTTTTATCGTCGTTATTATCGTCGTTAATATCGTCTTTATTATCGTCGTTATTATCGTCGTTAATGTCGTCGTTATTATCGTCATTATCATCGTTGTAATCGTCCTTATTATCCTCTTAATTATCGTCGTTAATATCGTCGTTATTTTGTCATAATCATCGTCGTTTATGTCGTCGTTATTATCGTCATTATCATCGTTGTTATCGTCTTTATCATCCTCATAATTATCGTCGTTATTATCGTCGTTATTTTGTCATAATCATCGTCGTTAATGTCGTCGTTATTATCGTCATTATCTTCATTGTTATCGTCATAATTATCATAGTTAATATCGTCGTTATTATTGTCATTATCTTCTTTTTATCGTCGTTATTATCGTCGTTAATATCGTCTTTATTATCGTCGTTATTATCGTCGTTAATATCGTCGTTAATATCGTCATTATCATCGTCGTTATCGTCCTTATTATCCTCATAATTATCGTCGTTAATATCGTCGTTATTTTGTCATAATCATCGTCGTTAATGTCGTCGTTATTATCGTCATTATCTACGTTGTTATCGTCATAAATATCATTGTTAATATCGTCGTTATTATTGTCATTTTCTTCTTTTTATCGTCGTTATTATCGTCGTTAATATCGTCGTTATTATCGTCGTTATTATCGTCGTTAATATCGTCGTTAATATCGTCATTATCATCGTTGTTTTCGTCCTTATTATCCTCATAATTATCGTCGTTAATATCGTCGTTATTTTGTCATAATCATCGTCGTTAATGTCGTCGTTATTATCGTCATTATCTTCGTTGTTATCGTCATAATTATCATCGTTAATATCGTCGTTATTATTGTCATTATCTTCTTTTATCGTCGTTATTATCGTCGTTAATATCGTCATTAATATCGTCATTATCATCGTTGTCATCGTCTTTATTATCCTCATAATTATCGTCGTTAATATCGTCGTTATTTTGTCATAATCATCGTCGTTAATGTCGTCGTTATTATCGTCATTATCTACGTTGTTATCGTCCTAAATATCATTGTTATTATCGTCGTTATTATTGTCATTTTCTTCTTTTTATCGTCGTTATTATCGTCGTTAATATCGTCGTTATTATCGTCGTAATTATCGTCGTTAATATCGTCGTTAATATCGTCATTATCATCGTTGTTATCGTCCTTATTATCCTCATAATTATCGTCGTTAATATCGTCGTTATTTTGTCATAATCATCGTCGTTAATGTCGTCGTTATTATCGTCATTATCTACGTTGTTATCGTCACAAATATCATCGATAATATCGTCGTTATTATTGTCATTATCTTCTTTTTATCGTCGTTATTAACGTCGTTATTATCGTCGTTAATATCGTCGTTAATATCGTCGTTATTTTGTCATAATCATCGACGTTAATGTCGTCGTTATTATCGTCATTATCTTCGTTGTTATCGTCATAATTATCATCGTTAATATCGTCGTTATTATTGTCATTATCTTCTTTTTATCGTCGTTATTATCGTCGTAAATATCGTCTTTCTTATCGTCGTTATTATCGTCGTTAATATCGTCGTTAATATCGTCATTATCATCGTTGTTTTCGTCCTTATTATCCTCATAATTATCGTCGTTAATATCGTCGTTATTTTGTCATAATCATCGTCGTTAATATCGTCGTTATTTTGTCATAATCATCGACGTTAATGTCGTCGTTATTATCGTCATTATCTTCGTTGTTATCGTCATAATTATCATCGTTAATATCGTCGTTATTATTGTCATTATCTTCTTTTTATCGTCGTTATTATCGTCGTAAATATCGTCTTTCTTATCGTCGTTATTATCGTCGTTAATATCGTCGTTAATATCGTCATTATCATCGTTGTTTTCGTCCTTATTATCCTCATAATTATAGTCGTTAATATCGTCGTTATTTTGTCATAATCATCGTCGTTAATATCGTCGTTATTTTGTCATAATCATCGTCGTTAATGTCGTCGTTATTATCGTCATTATCTACGTTGTTATCGTCATAAATATCATCGTTAATATCGTCGTTATTATTGTCATTTTCTTCTTTTTATCGCCGTTATTATCGTCGTTAATATCGTCGCTATTATCGTCGTTAATATCGTCGTTAATATCGTCATTACCATCGTTGTTATCGTCCTTATTATCCTTATAATCATCGTCGTTAATGTCGTCGTTATTATCGTCATTATCTACGTTGTTATCGTCATAAATATCATCGATAATATCGTCGGTATTATTGTCATTATCTTCTTTTTATCGTCGTTATTAACGTCGTTATTATCGTCGTTAATATCGTCGTTAATATCGTCATTATCATCGTTGTTATCGTCCTTATTATCCTCATAATTATCGTCGTTAATATCGTCGTTAATTTGTCATAATCATCGTCGTTAATATCGTCGTTATTTTGTCATAATCATCGTCGTTAATGTCGTCGTTATTATCGTCATTATCTACGTTGTTATCGTCATAAATATCATTGTTAATATCGTCGTTATTATTGTCATTTCTTCTTTTTATCGTCGTTATTATCGTCGTTAATATCGTCGTTATTATCGTCGTTATTATCGTCGTTAATATCGTCGTTAATATCGTCATTATCATCGTTGTTATCGTCCTTATTATCCTCATAATTATCGTCGTTAATATCGTCGTCATTTTGTCATAATCATCGTCGTTAATGTCGTCGTTATTATCGTCATTATCATCGTTGTTATCGTCCTTATCATCCTCATAATTATCGTCGTTAATATCGTCGTTATTTTGTCATAATCATCGTCGTTAATATCGTCGTTATTATTGTCATTATCTTCTTTTTATCGTCGTTATTATCGTCGTTAATATCATCATTAATATCGTCATTATCATCGTTGTTATCGTCCTTATTATCCTCATAATTATTGTCGTTAATATCGTCGTTATTTTGTCATAATCATCGTCGTTAATGTCGTCGTTAATATCGTCATTATCATCGTTGTTATCGTCCTTATTATCCTCATAATTATCGTCGTTAATATCGTCGTTATTTTGTCATAATCATCGTCGTTAATGTCGTCGTTATTATCGTCATTATCTACGTTGTTATCGTCATAAATATCATCGTTAATATCGTCGTTATTATTGTCATTTTCTTCTTTTTATCGTCGTTATTAACGTCGTTATTATCGTCGTTAATATCGTCGTTAATATCGTCATTATCATCGTTGTTATCGTCCTTATTATCCTCATAATTATCGTCGTTAATATCGTCGTTATTTTGTCATAATCATCGTCGTTAATGTCGTCGTTAATATCGTCATTATCTACGTTGTTATCGTCATAAATATCATCGTTAATATCGTCGTTATTATTGTCATTTTCTTCTTTTTATCGTCGTTATTATCGTCCTTATCATCCTCATAATTATCGTCGTTAATATCGTCGTTATTATCGTCATTATCATCGTTGTTATCGTCCTTATCATCCTCATAATTATCGTCGTTAATATCGTCGTTATTTTGTCATAATCATCGTCGTTAATATCGTCGTTAATATCGTCATTATCATCGTTGTAATCGTCCTTATTATCCTCATAATTATCGTCGTTAATATCGTCGTTATTTTGTCATAATCATCGTCGTTAATGTCGTCGATATTATCGTCATTATCATCGTTGTTATCGTCCTTATCATCCTCATAATTATCGTCGTTAATATCGTCGTTATTTTGTCATAATCATCGTCGTTAATGTCGTCGTTATTATCGTCATTATCTTCGTTGTTATCGTCATAATTATCATAGTTAATATCGTCGTTATTATTGTCATTATCTTCTTTTTATCGTCGTTATTATCGTCGTTAATATCGTCTTTATTATCGTCGTTATTATCGTCGTTAATATCGTCGTTAATATCGTCATTATCATCGTTGTTATCGTCCTTATTATCCTCATAATTATCGTCGTTAATATCGTCGTTATTTTGTCATAATCATCGTCGTTAATGTCGTCGTTATTATCGTCATTATCTACGTTGTTATCGTCATAAATATCATCGTTAATATCGTCGTTATTATTGTCATTATCTTCTTTTTATCGTCGTTATTATCGTCGTTAATATCGTCTTTATTATCGTCGTTATTATCGTCGTTAATGTCGTCGTTATTATCGTCATTATCATCGTTGTAATCGTCCTTATTATCCTCTTAATTATCGTCGTTAATATCGTCGTTATTTTGTCATAATCATCGTCGTTTATGTCGTCGTTATTATCGTCATTATCATCGTTGTTATCGTCTTTATCATCCTCATAATTATCGTCGTTAATATCGTCGTTATTTTGTCATAATCATCGTCGTTAATGTCGTCGTTATTATCGTCATTATCTTCGTTGTTATCGTCATAATTATCATAGTTAATATCGTCGTTATTATTGTCATTATCTTCTTTTTATCGTCGTTATTATCGTCGTTAATATCGTCGTTAATATCGTCGTTATTATCGTCGTTAATATCGTCGTTAATATCGTCATTATCATCGTCGTTATCGTCCTTATTATCCTCATAATTATCGTCGTTAATATCGTCGTTATTTTGTCATAATCATCGTCGTTAATGTCGTCGTTATTATCGTCATTATCTACGTTGTTATCGTCATAAATATCATTGTTAATATCGTCGTTATTATTGTCATTTTCTTCTTTTTATCGTCGTTATTATCGTCGTTAATATCGTCGTTATTATCGTCGTTATTATCGTCGTTAATATCGTCGTTAATATCGTCATTATCATCGTTGTTATCGTCCTTATCATCCTCATAATTATCGTCGTTAATATCGTCGTTATTTTGTCATAATCATCGTCGTTAATGTCGTCGTTATTATCGTCATTATCTTCGTTGTTATCGTCATAATTATCATCGTTAATATCGTCGTTATTATTGTCATTATCTTCTTTTATCGTCGTTATTATCGTCGTTAATATCGTCATTAATATCGTCATTATCATCGTTGTTATCGTCTTTATTATCCTCATAATTATCGTCGTTAATATCGTCGTTATTTTGTCATAATCATCGTCGTTAATGTCGTCGTTATTATCGTCATTATCATCGTTGTTATCGTCCTTATCATCCTCATAATTATCGTCGTTAATATCGTCGTTATTTTGTCATAATCATCGTCGTTAATGTCGTCGTTATTATCGTCATTATCTTCGTTGTTATCGTTATAATTATCATCGTTATTATCGTCGTTATTATTGACATTATCTTCTTTTTATCTTCGTTATTATCGTCGTTAATATCGTATTTATTATCGTCGTTATTATCGTCGTTAATATCGTCGTTAATATCGTCATTATCATCGTTGTTATCGTCCGTATCATCCTTATAATTATCGTCGTTAATATCGTCTTTATTATCGTCGTTATTATCGTCGTTAATGTCGTCGTTATTATCGTCATTATCATCGTTGTTATCGTCCGTATCATCCTTATAATTATCGTCGTTAATATCGTCGTTATTTTGTCATAATCATCGTCGTTAATGTCGTCGTTATTATCGTCATTATCTACGTTGTTATCATCCTAAATATCATTGTTATTATCGTCGTTATTATTGTCATTTTCTTCTTTTTATCGTCGTTATTATCGTCGTTAATATCGTCGTTATTATCGTCGTAATTATCGTCGTTAATATCGTCGTTAATATCGTCATTATCATCGTTGTTATCGTCCTTATTATCCTCATAATTATCGTCGTTAATATCGTCGTTATTTTGTCATAATCATCGACGTTAATGTCGTCGTTATTATCGTCATTATCTTCGTTGTTATCGTCATAATTATCATCGTTAATATCGTCGTTATTATTGTCATTATCTTCTTTTTATCGTCGTTATTATCGTCGTAAATATCGTCTTTCTTATCGTCGTTATTATCGTCGTTAATATCGTCGTTAATATCGTCATTATCATCGTTGTTTTCGTCCTTATTATCCTCATAATTATCGTCGTTAATATCGTCGTTATTTTGTCATAATCATCGTCGTTAATATCGTCGTTATTTTGTCATAATCATCGTCGTTAATGTCGTCGTTATTATCGTCATTATCTACGTTGTTATCGTCATAAATATCATCGTTAATATCGTCGTTATTATTGTCATTTTCTTCTTTTTATCGCCGTTATTATCGTCGTTAATATCGTCGCTATTATCGTCGTTAATATCGTCGTTAATATCGTCATTACCATCGTTGTTATCGTCCTTATTATCCTTATAATTATCGTCGTTAATATCGTCGTTATTTTGTCATAATCATCGTCGTTAATGTCGTCGTTATTATCGTCATTATCTACGTTGTTATCGTCATAAATATCATCGATAATATCGTCGGTATTATTGTCATTATCTTCTTTTTATCGTCGTTATTAACGTCGTTATTATCGTCGTTAATATCGTCGTTAATATCGTCATTATCATCGTTGTTATCGTCCTTATTATCCTCATAATTATCGTCGTTAATATCGTCGTTAATTTGTCATAATCATCGTCGTTAATATCGTCGTTATTTTGTCATAATCATCGTCGTTAATGTCGTCGTTATTATCGTCATTATCTACGTTGTTATCATCCTAAATATCATTGTTATTATCGTCGTTATTATTGTCATTTTCTTCTTTTTATCGTCGTTATTATCGTCGTTAATATCGTCGTTATTATCGTCGTAATTATCGTCGTTAATATCGTCGTTAATATCGTCATTATCATCGTTGTTATCGTCCTTATTATCCTCATAATTATCGTCGTTAATATCGTCGTTATTTTGTCATAATCATCGACGTTAATGTCGTCGTTATTATCGTCATTATCTTCGTTGTTATCGTCATAATTATCATCGTTAATATCGTCGTTATTATTGTCATTATCTTCTTTTTATCGTCGTTATTATCGTCGTAAATATCGTCTTTCTTATCGTCGTTATTATCGTCGTTAATATCGTCGTTAATATCGTCATTATCATCGTTGTTTTCGTCCTTATTATCCTCATAATTATCGTCGTTAATATCGTCGTTATTTTGTCATAATCATCGTCGTTAATATCGTCGTTATTTTGTCATAATCATCGTCGTTAATGTCGTCGTTATTATCGTCATTATCTACGTTGTTATCGTCATAAATATCATCGTTAATATCGTCGTTATTATTGTCATTTTCTTCTTTTTATCGCCGTTATTATCGTCGTTAATATCGTCGCTATTATCGTCGTTAATATCGTCGTTAATATCGTCATTACCATCGTTGTTATCGTCCTTATTATCCTTATAATTATCGTCGTTAATATCGTCGTTATTTTGTCATAATCATCGTCGTTAATGTCGTCGTTATTATCGTCATTATCTACGTTGTTATCGTCATAAATATCATCGATAATATCGTCGGTATTATTGTCATTATCTTCTTTTTATCGTCGTTATTAACGTCGTTATTATCGTCGTTAATATCGTCGTTAATATCGTCATTATCATCGTTGTTATCGTCCTTATTATCCTCATAATTATCGTCGTTAATATCGTCGTTAATTTGTCATAATCATCGTCGTTAATATCGTCGTTATTTTGTCATAATCATCGTCGTTAATGTCGTCGTTATTATCGTCATTATCTACGTTGTTATCGTCATAAATATCATCGTTAATATCGTCGTTATTATTGTCATTTCTTCTTTTTATCGTCGTTATTATCGTCGTTAATATCGTCGTTATTATCGTCGTTATTATCGTCGTTAATATCGTCGTTAATATCGTCATTATCATCGTTGTTATCGTCCTTATTATCCTCATAATTATCGTCGTTAATATCGTCGTCATTTTGTCATAATCATCGTCGTTAATGTCGTCGTTATTATCGTCATTATCATCGTTGTTATCGTCCTTATCATCCTCATAATTATCGTCGTTAATATCGTCGTTATTTTGTCATAATCATCGTCGTTAATATCGTCGTTATTATTGTCATTATCTTCTTTTTATCGTCGTTATTATCGTCGTTAATATCATCATTAATATCGTCATTATCATCGTTGTTATCGTCCTTATTATCCTCATAATTATTGTCGTTAATATCGTCGTTATTTTGTCATAATCATCGTCGTTAATGTCGTCGTTAATATCGTCATTATCATCGTTGTTATCGTCCTTATTATCCTCATAATTATCGTCGTTAATATCGTCGTTATTTTGTCATAATCATCGTCGTTAATGTCGTCGTTATTATCGTCATTATCTACGTTGTTATCGTCATAAATATCATCGTTAATATCGTCGTTATTATTGTCATTTTCTTCTTTTTATCGTCGTTATTAACGTCGTTATTATCGTCGTTAATATCGTCGTTAATATCGTCATTATCATCGTTGTTATCGTCCTTATTATCCTCATAATTATCGTCGTTAATATCGTCGTTATTTTGTCATAATCATCGTCGTTAATGTCGTCGTTATTATCGTCATTATCTACGTTGTTATCGTCATAAATATCATCGTTAATATCGTCGTTATTATTGTCATTTTCTTCTTTTTATCGTCGTTATTATCGTCCTTATCATCCTCATAATTATCGTCGTTAATATCGTCGTTATTATCGTCATTATCATCGTTGTTATCGTCCTTATCATCCTCATAATTATCGTCGTTAATATCATCGTTATTTTGTCATAATCATCGTCGTTAATGTCGTCGTTATTATCGTCATTATCTTCGTTGTTATCGTCCTTATTATCCTCATAATTATCGTCGTTAATATCGTCGTTATTTTGTCATAATCATCGTCGTTAATGTCGTCGTTATTATCGTCATTATCATCGTTGTTATCGTCCTTATCATCCTCATAATTATCGTCGTTAATATCGTCGTTATTTTGTCATTATCATCGTCGTTAATGTCGTCGTTATTATCGTCATTATCTACGTTGTTATCGTCATAAATATCATCGTTAATATCGTCGTTATTATTGTCATTTTCTTCTTTTTATCGTCGTTATTAACGTCGTTATTATCGTCGATAATATCGTCGTTAATATCGTCATTATCATCGTTGTTATCGTCCTTATCATCCACATAATTATCGTCGTTAATATCGTCGTTATTTTGTCATAATCATCGTCGTTAATGTCGTCGTTATTATCGTCATAATCATCGTTGTTATCGTCCTTATCATCCTCATAATTATCGTCGTTAATATCGTCGTTATTTTGTCATAATCATCGTCGTTAATGTCGTCGTTATTATCGTCATTATCTGCGTTGTTATCGTCATAAATATCATCGTTAATATCGTCGTTATTATTGTCATTATCTTCTTTTTATCGTCGTTATTATCGTCCTTATCATCCTCATAATTATCGTCGTTAATATCGTCGTTATTTTGTCATAATCATCGTCGTTCATGTCGTCGTTATTATCGTCATTATCTTCGTTGTTATAGTCATAATTATCGTCGTTAATATCGTCGTTAATATCGTCATTATCATCGTTGTTATCGTCCTTATCATCCTCATAATTGTCGTCGTTAATATCGTCGTTATTTTGTCATAATCATCGTCGTTAATATCGTCGTTAATATCGTCATTATCATCGCTGTTATCGTCCTTATTATCCTCATAATTATCGTCGTTAATATCGTCGTTATTTTGTCATAATCATCGTCGTTAATGTCGTCGTTATTATCGTCATTATCATCGTTGTTATCGTCATAAATATCATCGTTAATATCGTCGTTATTATTGTCATTTTCTTCTTTTTATCGTCGTTATTGACGTCGTTATTATCGTCGTTAATATCGTCGTTAATATCGTCATTATCATCGTTGTTATCGTCCTTATTATCCTCATAATTATCGTCGTTAATATCGTCGTTATTTTGTCATAATCATCGTCGTTAATGTCGTCGTTATTATCGTCATTATCTACGTTGTTATCGTCATAAATATCATCGATAATATCGTCGGTATTATTGTCATTATCTTCTTTGTATCGTCGTTATTAACGTCGTTATTATCGTCGTTAATATCGTCGTTAATATCGTCATTATCATCGTTGTTATCGTCCTTATTATCCTCATAATTATCGTCGTTAATATCGTCGTTAATTTGTCATAATCATCGTCGTTAATATCGTCGTTATTTTGTCATAATCATCGTCGTTAATGTCGTCGTTATTATCGTCATTATCTACGTTGTTATCGTCATAAATATCATTGTTAATATCGTCGTTATTATTGTCATTATCTTCTTTTTATCGTCGTTATTATCGTCGTTAATATCGTCTTTATTATCGTCGTTATTATCGTCGTTAATATCGTCGTTAATATCGTCATTATCATCGTTGTTATCGTCCTTATCATCCTCATAATTGTCGTCGTTAATATCGTCGTTATTTTGTCATAATTATCGTCGTTAATGTCGTCGTTATTATCGTCATTATCTTCGTTGTTATCGTCATAATTATCATAGTTAATATCGTCGTTATTATTGTCATTATCTTCTTTTTATCGTCGTTATTATCGTCGTTAATATCGTCTTTATTATCGTCGTTATTATCGTCGTTAATATCGTCGTTAATATCGTCATTATCATCGTTGTTATCGTCCTTATTATCCTCATAATTATCGTCGTTAATATCGTCGTTATTTTGTCATAATCATCGTCGTTAATGTCGTCGTTATTATCGTCATTATCTACGTTGTTATCGTCATAAATATCATCGTTAATATCGTCGTTATTATTGTCATTTTCTTCTTTTTATCGTCGTTATTAACGTCGTTATTATCGTCGTTAATATCGTCGTTAATATCGTCATTATCATCGTTGTTATCGTCCTTATTATCCTCATAATTATCGTCGTTAATATCGTCGTTATTTTGTCATAATCATCGTCGTTAATGTCGTCGTTATTATCGTCATTATCTACGTTGTTATCGTCATAAATATCATCGTTAATATCGTCGTTATTATTGTCATTTTCTTCTTTTTATCGTCGTTATTATCGTCCTTATCATCCTCATAATTATCGTCGTTAATATCGTCGTTATTATCGTCATTATCATCGTTGTTATCGTCCTTATCATCCTCATAATTATCGTCGTTAATATCGTCGTTATTTTGTCATAATCATCGTCGTTAATATCGTCGTTAATATCGTCATTATCATCGTTGTAATCGTCCTTATTATCCTCATAATTATCGTCGTTAATATCGTCGTTATTTTGTCATAATCATCGTCGTTAATGTCGTCGATATTATCGTCATTATCATCGTTGTTATCGTCCTTATCATCCTCATAATTATCGTCGTTAATATCGTCGTTATTTTGTCATAATCATCGTCGTTAATGTCGTCGTTATTATCGTCATTATCTTCGTTGAAATCGTCATAATTATCATAGTTAATATCGTCGTTATTATTGTCATTATCTTCTTTTTATCGTCGTTATTATCGTCGTTAATATCGTCTTTATTATCGTCGTTATTATCGTCGTCAATATCGTCGTTAATATCGTCATTATCATCGTTGTTATCGTCCTTATTATCCTCATAATTATCGTCGTTAATATCGTCGTTATTTTGTCATAATCATCGTCGTTAATGTCGTCGTTTTTATCGTCATTATCTACGTTGTTATCGTCATAAATATCATCGTTAATATCGTCGTTATTATTGTCATTATCTTCTTTTTATCGTCGTTATTATCGTCGTTAATATCGTCTTTATTATCGTCGTTATTATCGTCGTTAATGTCGTCGTTAATATCGTCATTATCATCGTTGTTACCGTACTTATCATCCTCATAATTGTCGTCGTTAATATCGTCGTTATTTTGTCATAATCATCGTCGTTAATATCGTCGTTAATATCGTCATTATCATCGTTGTTATCGTCCTTATTATCCTCATAATTATCGTCGTTAATATCGTCGTTATTTTGTCATAATCATCGTCGTTAATGTCGTCGTTATTATCGTCATTATCATCGTTGTTATCGTCCTTATCATCCTCATAATTATCGTCGTTAATATCGTCGTTATTTTGTCATAATCATCGTCGTTAATGTCGTCGTTATTATCGTCATTATCTTCGTTGTTATCGTCATAATTATCATAGTTAATATCGTCGTTATTATTGTCATTATCTTCTTTTTATCGTCGTTATTATCGTCGTTAATATCGTCTTTATTATCGTCGTTATTATCGTCGTTAATATCGTCGTTAATATCGTCATTATCATCGTTGTTATCGTCCTTATTATCCTCATAATTATCGTCGTTAATATCGTCGTTATTTTGTCATAATCATCGTCGTTAATGTCGTCGTTATTATCGTCATTATCTACGTTGTTATCGTCATAAATATCATCGTTAATATCGTCGTTATTATTGTCATTTTCTTCTTTTTATCGTCGTTATTATCGTCCTTATCATCCTCATAATTATCGTCGTTAATATCATCGTTATTTTGTCATAATCATCGTCGTTAATGTCGTCGTTATTATCGTCATTATCTTCGTTGTTATCGTCCTTATTATCCTCATAATTATCGTCGTTAATATCGTCGTTATTTTGTCATAATCATCGTCGTTAATGTCGTCGTTATTATCGTCATTATCATCGTTGTTTTCGTCCTTATCATCCTCATAATTATCGTCGTTAATATCGTCGTTATTTTGTCATAATCATCGTCGTTAATGTCGTCGTTATTATCGTCATTATCATCGTTGTTATCGTCATAAATATCATCGTTAATATCGTCGTTATTATTGTCATTTTCTTCTTTTTATCGTCGTTATTAACGTCGTTATTATCTTCGTTAATATCGTCGTTAATATCGTCATTATCATCGTTGTTATCGTCCTTATTATCCTCATAATTATCGTCGTTAATATCGTCGTTATTTTGTCATAATCTACGTCGTTAATGTCGTCGTTATTATCGTCATTATCTACGTTGTTATCGTCATAAATATCATCGTTAATATCGTCGTTATTATTGTCATTTTCTTCTTTTTATCGTCGTTATTATCGTCCTTATTATCCTCATAATTATCGTCGTTAATATCGTCGTTATTTTGTCATAATCATCGTCGTTTATGTCGTCGTTATTATCGTCATTATCATCGTTTGTTATCGTCTTTATCATCCTCATAATTATCGTCGTTAATATCGTCGTTATTTTGTCATAATCATCGTCGTTAATGTCGTCGTTATTATCGTCATTATCTTCGTTGTTATCGTCATAATTATCATCGTTAATATCGTCGTTATTATTGTCATTATCTTCTTTTTATCGTCTTTATTATCGTCGTTAATATCGTCTTTATTATCGTCGTTATTATCGTCGTTAATGTCGTCGTTAATATCGTCATTATCATCGTTGTCATCGTACTTATCATCCTCATAATTATCGTCGTTAATATCGTCGTTATTTTGTCATAATCATCGTCGTTAATGTCGTCGTTATTTTCGTCATTATCTACGTTGTTATCGTCATAAATATCATCGTTAATATCGTTCGTTATTATTGTCATTATCTTCTTTTTACCGTCGTTATTATCGTCGTTAATATCGTCGTTATTATCGTCGTTATTATCGCCGTTAATATCGTCATTAATATCGTAATTATCATCGTTGTTATCGTCCTTATTATCTTCATAATTATCGTCGTTAATATCGTCGTTATTTTGTCATAATCATCGTCGTTAATGTCGTCGTTATTATCGTCATTATCATCGTTGTTATCGTCCTTATCATCCTCATAATTATCGTCGGTTATATCGTCGTTATTTTGTCATAATCATCGTCGTTAATGTCGTCGTTATTATCGTCATTATCTTCGTTGTTATCGTCATAATTATCATAGTTAATATCGTCGTTATTATTGTCATTATCTTCTTTTTATCGTCGTTATTATCGTCGTTAATATCGTCTTTATTATCGTCGTTATTATCGTCGTTAATATCGTCGTTAATATCGTCATTATCATCGTTGTTATCGTCCTTATTATCCTCATAATTATCGTCGTTAATATCGTCGTTATTTTGTCATAATCATCGTCGTTAATGTCGTCGTTATTATCGTCATTATCTACGTTGATATCGTCATAAATATCATCGTTAATATCGTCGTTATTATTGTCATTTTCTTCTTTTTATCGTCGTTATTATCGTCCTTATTATCCTCATAATTATCGTCGTTAATATCGCCATTATCATCGTTGTTATCGTCCTTATCATCCTCATAATTATCGTCGTTAATATCGTCGTTATTTTGTCATAATCATCGTCGATAATGTCGTCGTTATTATCGTCATTATCATCGTTGTTATCGTCCTTATCATCCTCATAATTATCGTCGTTAATATCGTCGTTATTTTGTCATAATCATCGTCGTTAATGTCGTCGTTATTATCGTCATTATCTACGTTGTTATCGTCATAAATATCATCGTTAATATCGTCGTTATTATTGTCATTATCTTCTTTTTATCGTCGTTATTATCGTCCTTATCATCCTCATAATTATCGTCGTTAATATCGTCGTTATTTTGTCATAATCATCGTCGTTCATGTCGTCGTTATTATCGTCATTATCTTCGTTGTTATCGTCATAATTATCATCGTTAATATCGTCGTTATTATTGTCATTATCTTCTTTTTATCGTCGTTATTATCGTCTTTATTATCGTCGTTATTATCGTCGTTAATATCGTCGTTAATATCGTCATTATCATCGTTGTTATCGTCCTTATCATCCTCATAATTGTCGTCGTTAATATCGTCGTTATTTTGTCATAATCATCGTCGTTAATATCGTCGTTAATATCGTCATTATCATCGTTGTTATCGTCCTTATCATCCTCATAATTGTCGTCGTTAATATCGTCGTTATTTTGTCATAATCATCGTCGTTAATATCGTCGTTAATATCGTCATTATCATCGTTGTTATCGTCCTTATTATCCTCATAATTATCGTCGTTAATATCGTCGTTATTTTGTCATAATCATCGTCGTTAATGTCGTCGTTATTATCGTCATTATCATCGTTGTTATCGTCCTTATCATCCTCATAATTATCGTCGTTAATATTGTCGTTATTTTGTCATAATCATCGTCGTTAATGTCGTCGTTATTATCGTCATTATCATCGTTGTTATCGTCTTTATCATCCTCATAATTATCGTCGTTAATATCGTCGTTATTTTGTCATAATCATCGTCGTTAATGTCGTCGTTATTATCGTCATTATCTTCGTTGTTATCGTCATAATTATCATAGTTAATATCGTCGTTATTATTGTCATTATCTTCTTTTTATCGTCGTTATTATCGTCGTTAATATCGTCTTTATTATCGTCGTTATTATCGTCGTTAATATCGTCGTTAATATCGTCAATATCATCGTTGTTATCGTCCTTATCATCCTCATAATTGTCGTCGTTAATATCGTCGTTATTTTGTCATAATCATCGTCGTTAATATCGTCGTTAATATCGTCATTATCATCGTTGTTATCGTCCTTATCATCCTCATAATTGTCGTCGTTAATATCGTCGTTATTTTGTCATAATCATCGTCGTTAATATCGTCGTTAATATCGTTATTATCATCGTTGTTATCGTCCTTATTATCCTCATAATTATCGTCGTTAATATCGTCGTTATTTTGTCATAATCATCGTCGTTAATGTCGTCGTTATTATCCTCATTATCTACGTTGTTATCGTCATAAATATCATCTTTAATATCGTCGTTATTATTGTCATTTTCTTCTTTTTATCGTCGTTATTAACGTCGTTATTATCGTCGTTAATATCGTCGTTAATATCGTCATTATCATCGTTGTTATCGTCCTTATTATCCTCATAATTATCGTCGTTAATATCGTCGTTATTTTGTCATAATCATCGTCGTTAATGTCGTCGTTATTATCGTCATTATCTTCGTTGTTATCGTCATAATTATCATCGTTAATATCGTCGTTATTATTGTCATTATCTTCTTTTTATCGTCTTTATTATCGTCGTTAATATCGTCTTTATTATCGTCGTTATTATCGTCGTTAATGTCGTCGTTAATATCGTCATTATCATCGTTGTTATCGTACTTATCATCCTCATAATTGTCGTCGTTAATATCGTCGTTATTTTGTCATAATCATCGTCGTTAATATCGTTGTTAATATCGTCATTATCATCGTTGTAATCGTCCTTATTATCCTCATAATTATCGTCGTTAATATCGTCGTTATTTTGTCATAATCATCGTCGTTAATGTCGTCGTTATTATCCTCATTATCTACGTTGTTATCGTCATAAATATCATCGTTAATATGGTCGTTATTATTGTCATTTTCTTCTTTTTATCGTCGTTATTAACGTCGTTATTATCGTCGTTAAAATCGTCGTTAATATCGTCATTATCATCGTTGTTATCGTCCTTATTATCCTCATAATTATCGTCGTTAATATCGTCGTTATTTTGTCATAATCATCGTCGTTAATGTCGTCGTTATTATCGTCATTATCTACGTTGTTATCGTCATAAATATCATCGTTAATATCGTCGTTATTATTGTCATTTTCTTCTTTTTATCGTCGTTATTATCGTCCTTATTATCCTCATAATTATCGTCGTTAATATCGTCGTTATTTTGTCATAATCATCGTCGTTTATGTCGTCGTTATTATCGTCATTATCATCGTTGTTATCGTCTTTATCATCCTCATAATTATCGTCGTTAATATCGTCGTTATTTTGTCATAATCATCGTCGTTAATGTCGTCGTTATTATCGTCATTATCTTCGTTGTTATCGTCATAATTATCATCGTTAATATCGTCGTTATTATTGTCATTATCTTCTTTTTATCGTCTTTATTATCGTCGTTAATATCGTCTTTATTATCGTCGTTATTATCGTCGTTAATGTCGTCGTTAATATCGTCATTATCATCGTTGTTATCGTACTTATCATCCTCATAATTGTCGTCGTTAATATCGTCGTTATTTTGTCATAATCATCGTCGTTAATATCGTTGTTAATATCGTCATTATCATCGTTGTAATCGTCCTTATTATCCTCATAATTATCGTCGTTAATATCGTCGTTATTTTGTCATAATCATCGTCGTTAATGTCGTCGTTATTATCCTCATTATCTACGTTGTTATCGTCATAAATATCATCTTTAATATCGTCGTTATTATTGTCATTTTCTTCTTTTTATCGTCGTTATTAACGTCGTTATTATCGTCGTTAATATCGTCGTTAATATCGTCATTATCATCGTTGTTATCGTCCTTATTATCCTCATAATTATCGTCGTTAATATCGTCGTTATTTTGTCATAATCATCGTCGTTAATGTCGTCGTTATTATCGTCATTATCTTCGTTGTTATCGTCATAATTATCATCGTTAATATCGTCGTTATTATTGTCATTATCTTCTTTTTATCGTCTTTATTATCGTCGTTAATATCGTCTTTATTATCGTCGTTATTATCGTCGTTAATGTCGTCGTTAATATCGTCATTATCATCGTTGTTATCGTACTTATCATCCTCATAATTGTCGTCGTTAATATCGTCGTTATTTTGTCATAATCATCGTCGTTAATATCGTTGTTAATATCGTCATTATCATCGTTGTAATCGTCCTTATTATCCTCATAATTATCGTCGTTAATATCGTCGTTATTTTGTCATAATCATCGTCGTTAATGTCGTCGTTATTATCCTCATTATCTACGTTGTTATCGTCATAAATATCATCTTTAATATCGTCGTTATTATTGTCATTTTCTTCTTTTTATCGTCGTTATTAACGTCGTTATTATCGTCGTTAATATCGTCGTTAATATCGTCATTATCATCGTTGTTATCGTCCTTATTATCCTCATAATTATCGTCGTTAATATCGTCGTTATTTTGTCATAATCATCGTCGTTAATGTCGTCGTTATTATCGTCATTATCTACGTTGTTATCGTCATAAATATCATCGTTAATATCGTCGTTATTATTGTCATTTTCTTCTTTTTATCGTCGTTATTATCGTCCTTATTATCCTCATAATTATCGTCGTTAATATCGTCGTTATTTTGTCATAATCATCGTCGTTTATGTCGTCGTTATTATCGTCATTATCATCGTTGTTATCGTCTTTATCATCATCATAATTATCGTCGTTAATATCGTCGTTATTTTGTCATAATCATCGTCGTTAATGTCGTCGTTATTATCGTCATTATCTACGTTGTTATCGTCATAATTATCATCGTTAATATCGTCGTTATTATTGTCATTATCTTCTTTTTATCGTCTTTATTATCGTCGTTAATATCGTCTTTATTATCGTCGTTATTATCGTCGTTAATGTCGTCGTTAATATCGTCATTATCATCGTTGTTATCGTACTTATCATCCTCATAATTGTCGTCGTTAATATCGTCGTTATTTTGTCATAATCATCGTCGTTAATATCGTCGTTAATATCGTCATTATCATCGTTGTTATCGTCCTTATTATCCTCATAATTATCGTCGTTAATATCGTCGTTATTTTGTCATAATCATCGTCGTTAATGTCGTCGTTATTATCGTCATTATCATCGTTGTTATCGTCTTTATCATCCTCATAATTATCGTCGTTAATATCGTCGTTATTTTGTCATAATCATCGTCGTTAATGTCGTCGTTATTATCGTCATTATCTTCGTTGTTATCGTCATAATTATCATAGTTAATATCGTCGTTATTATTGTCATTATCTTCTTTTTATCGTCGTTATTATCGTCGTTAATATCGTCTTTATTATCGTCGTTATTATCGTCGTTAATATCGTCGTTAATATCGTCATTATCATCGTTGTTATCGTCCTTATTATCCTCATAATTATCGTCGTTAATATCGTCGTTATTTTGTCATAATCATCGTCGTTAATGTCGTCGTTATTATTGTCATTATCTTCTTTTTATCGTCGTTATTATCGTCGTTAATATCGTCGTTATTATCGTCGTTATTATCGCCGTTAATATCGTCATTAATATCGTCATTATCATCGTTGTTATCGTCCTTATTATCCTCATAATTATCGTCGTTAATATCGTCGTTATTTTGTCATAATCATCGTCGTTAATGTCGTCGTTATTATCGTCATTATCTTCGTTGTTATCGTCATAATTATCATAGTTAATATCGTCGTTATTATTGTCATTATCTTCTTTTTATCGTCGTTATTATCGTCGTTAATATCGTCTTTATTATCGTCGTTATTATCGTCGTTAATATCGTCGTTAATATCGTCAATATCATCGTTGTTATCGTCCTTATTATCCTCATAATTATCGTCGTTAATATCGTCGTTATTTTGTCATAATCATCGACGTTAATGTCGTCGTTATTATCGTCATTATCTACGTTGTTATCGTCATAAATATCATCGTTAATATGGTCGTTATTATTGTCATTTTCTTCTTTTTATCGTCGTTATTAACGTCGTTATTATTGTCGTTAAAATCGTCGTTAATATCGTCATTATCATCGTTGTTATCGTCCTTATTATCCTCATAATTATCGTCGTTAATATCGTCGTTATTTTGTCATAATCATCGTCGTTAATGTCGTCGTTATTATCGTCATTATCTACGTTGTTATCGTCATAAATATCATCGTTAATATCGTCGTTATTATTGTCATTTTCTTCTTTTTATCGTCGTTATTATCGTCCTTATTATCCTCATAATTATCGTCGTTAATATCGTCGTTATTTTGTCATAATCATCGTCGTTTATGTCGTCGTTATTATCGTCATTATCATCGTTGTTATCGTCTTTATCATCCTCATAATTATCGTCGTTAATATCGTCGTTATTTTGTCATAATCATCGTCGTTAATGTCGTCGTTATTATCGTCATTATCTTCGTTGTTATCGTCATAATTATCATCGTTAATATCATCGTTATTATTGTCATTATCTTCTTTTTATCGTCTTTATTATCGTCGTTAATATCGTCTTTATTATCGTCGTTATTATCGTCGTTAATGTCGTCGTTAATATCGTCATTATCATCGTTGTTATCGTACTTATCATCCTCATAATTGTCGTCGTTAATATCGTCGTTATTTTGTCATAATCATCGTCGTTAATATCGTTGTTAATATCGTCATTATCATCGTTGTAATCGTCCTTATTATCCTCATAATTATCGTCGTTAATATCGTCGTTATTTTGTCATAATCATCGTCGTTAATGTCGTCGTTATTATCCTCATTATCTACGTTGTTATCGTCATAAATATCATCTTTAATATCGTCGTTATTATTGTCATTTTCTTCTTTTTATCGTCTTTATTAACGTCGTTATTATCGTCGTTAATATCGTCGTTAATATCGTCATTATCATCGTTGTTATCGTCCTTATTATCCTCATAATTATCGTCGTTAATATCGTCGTTATTTTGTCATAATCATCGTCGTTAATGTCGTCGTTATTATCGTCATTATCTACGTTGTTATCGTCATAAATATCATCGTTAATATCGTCGTTATTATTGTCATTTTCTTCTTTTTATCGTCGTTATTATCGTCCTTATTATCCTCATAATTATCGTCGTTAATATCGTCGTTATTTTGTCATAATCATCGTCGTTTATGTCGTCGTTATTATCGTCATTATCATCGTTGTTATCGTCTTTATCATCATCATAATTATCGTCGTTAATATCGTCGTTATTTTGTCATAATCATCGTCGTTAATGTCGTCGTTATTATCGTCATTATCTACGTTGTTATCGTCATAATTATCATCGTTAATATCGTCGTTATTATTGTCATTATCTTCTTTTTATCGTCTTTATTATCGTCGTTAATATCGTCTTTATTATCGTCGTTATTATCGTCGTTAATGTCGTCGTTAATATCGTCATTATCATCGTTGTTATCGTACTTATCATCCTCATAATTGTCGTCGTTAATATCGTCGTTATTTTGTCATAATCATCGTCGTTAATATCGTCGTTAATATCGTCATTATCATCGTTGTTATCGTCCTTATTATCCTCATAATTATCGTCGTTAATATCGTCGTTATTTTGTCATAATCATCGTCGTTAATGTCGTCGTTATTATCGTCATTATCATCGTTGTTATCGTCTTTATCATCCTCATAATTATCGTCGTTAATATCGTCGTTATTTTGTCATAATCATCGTCGTTAATGTCGTCGTTATTATCGTCATTATCTTCGTTGTTATCGTCATAATTATCATAGTTAATATCGTCGTTATTATTGTCATTATCTTCTTTTTATCGTCGTTATTATCGTCGTTAATATCGTCTTTATTATCGTCGTTATTATCGTCGTTAATATCGTCGTTAATATCGTCATTATCATCGTTGTTATCGTCCTTATTATCCTCATAATTATCGTCGTTAATATCGTCGTTATTTTGTCATAATCATCGTCGTTAATGTCGTCGTTATTATTGTCATTATCTTCTTTTTATCGTCGTTATTATCGTCGTTAATATCGTCGTTATTATCGTCGTTATTATCGCCGTTAATATCGTCATTAATATCGTCATTATCATCGTTGTTATCGTCCTTATTATCCTCATAATTATCGTCGTTAATATCGTCGTTATTTTGTCATAATCATCGTCGTTAATGTCGTCGTTATTATTGTCATTATCATCGTTGTTATCGTCCTTATCATCCTCATAATTATCGTCGTTAATATCGTCGTTATTTTGTCATAATCATCGTCGTTAATGTCGTCGTTATTATCGTCATTATCATCGTAGTTATCGTCCTTATCATCCTCATAATTATCGTCGTTAATATCGTCGTTAATATCGTCATTATCATCGTTGTTATCGTCCTTATTATCCTCATAATTATCGTCGTTAATATCGTCGTTATTTTGTCATAATCATCGTCGTTAATGTCGTCGTTATTATTGTCATTATCTTCTTTTTATCGTCGTTATTATCGTCGTTAATATCGTCGTTATTATCGTCGTTATTATCGCCGTTAATATCGTCATTAATATCGTCATTATCATCGTTGTTATCGTCCTTATCATCCTCATAATTGTCGTCGTTAATATCGTCGTTATTTTGTCATAATCATCGTCGTTAATATCGTCGTTAATATCGTCATTATCATCGTTGTTATCGTCCTTATTATCCTCATAATTATCGTCGTTAATATCGTCGTTATTTTGTCATAATCATCGTCGTTAATGTCGTCGTTATTATCGTCATTATCATCGTAGTTATCGTCCTTATCATCCTCATAATTATCGTCGTTAATATCGTCGTTATTTTGTCATAATCATCGTCGTTAATGTCGTCGTTATTATCGTCATTATCTTCGTTGTTATCGTCATAATTATCATCGTTAATATCGTCGTTATTATTGTCATTATCTTCTTTTATCGTCGTTATTATCGTCGTTAATATCGTCATTAATATCGTCATTATCATCGTTGTTATCGTCTTTATTATCCTCATAATTATCGTCGTTAATATCGTCGTTATTTTGTCATAATCATCGTCGTTAATGTCGTCGTTATTATCGTCATTATCATCGTTGTTATCGTCCTTATCATCCTCATAATTATCGTCGTTAATATCGTCGTTATTTTGTCATAATCATCGTCGTTAATGTCGTCGTTATTATCGTCATTATCTTCGTTGTTATCGTTATAATTATCATCGTTAATATCGTCGTTATTATTGACATTATCTTCTTTTTATCGTCGTTATTATCGTCGTTAATATCGTCTTTATTATCGTCGTTATTATCGTCGTTAATATCGTCGTTAATATCGTCATTATCATCGTTGTTATCGTCCTTAACATCATCATAATTGTCGTCGTTAATATCGTCGTTATTTTGTCATAATCATCGTCGTTAATGTCGTCGTTATTATCGTCATTATCATCGTTGTTATCGTCTTTATCATCCTCATAATTATCGTCGTTAATATCGTCGTTATTTTGTCATAATCATCGTCGTTAATGTCGTCGTTATTATCGTCATTATCTTCGTTGTTATCGTCATAATTATCATAGTTAATATCGTCGTTATTATTGTCATTATCTTCTTTTTATCGTCGTTATTATCGTCGTTAATATCGTCTTTATTATCGTCGTTATTATCGTCGTTAATATCGTCGTTAATATCGTCAATATCATCGTTGTTATCGTCCTTATTATCCTCATAATTATCGTCGTTAATATCGTCGTTATTTTGTCATAATCATCGACGATAATGTCGTCGTTATTATCGTCATTATCTACGTTGTTATCGTCATAAATATCATCGTTAATATGGTCGTTATTATTGTCATTTTCTTCTTTTTATCGTCGTTATTAACGTCGTTATTATCGTCGTTAAAATCGTCGTTAATATCGTCATTATCATCGTTGTTATCGTCCTTATTATCCTCATAATTATCGTCGTTAATATCGTCGTTATTTTGTCATAATCATCGTCGTTATTGTCGTCGTTATTATCCTCATTATCTACGTTGTTATCGTCATAAATATCATCTTTAATATCGTCGTTATTATTGTCATTTTCTTCTTTTTATCGTCGTTATTAACGTCGTTATTATCGTCGTTAATATCGTCGTTAATATCGTCATTATCATCGTTGTTATCGTCCTTATTATCCTCATAATTATCGTCGTTAATATCGTCGTTATTTTGTCATAATCATCGTCGTTAATGTCGTCGTTATTATCGTCATTATCTACGTTGTTATCGTCATAAATATCATCGTTAATATCGTCGTTATTATTGTCATTTTCTTCTTTTTATCGTCGTTATTATCGTCCTTATTATCCTCATAATTATCGTCGTTAATATCGTCGTTATTTTGTCATAATCATCGTCGTTTATGTCGTCGTTATTATCGTCATTATCATCGTTGTTATCGTCTTTATCATCCTCATAATTATCGTCGTTAATATCGTCGTTATTTTGTCATAATCATCGTCGTTAATGTCGTCGTTATTATCGTCATTATCTACGTTGTTATCGTCATAATTATCATCGTTAATATCGTCGTTATTATTGTCATTATCTTCTTTTTATCGTCTTTATTATCGTCGTTAATATCGTCTTTATTATCGTCGTTATTATCGTCGTTAATGTCGTCGTTAATATCGTCATTATCATCGTTGTTATCGTACTTATCATCCTCATAATTGTCGTCGTTAATATCGTCGTTATTTTGTCATAATCATCGTCGTTAATATCGTCGTTAATATCGTCATTATCATCGTTGTTATCGTCCTTATTATCCTCATAATTATCGTCGTTAATATCGTCGTTATTTTGTCATAATCATCGTCGTTAATGTCGTCGTTATTATCGTCATTATCATCGTTGTTATCGTCTTTATCATCCTCATAATTATCGTCATTAATATCGTCGTTATTTTGTCATAATCATCGTCGTTAATGTCGTCGTTATTATCGTCATTATCTTCGTTGTTATCGTCATAATTATCATAGTTAATATCGTCGTTATTATTGTCATTATCTTCTTTTTATCGTCGTTATTATCGTCGTTAATATCGTCTTTATTATCGTCGTTATTATCGTCGTTAATATCGTCGTTAATATCGTCATTATCATCGTTGTTATCGTCCTTATTATCCTCATAATTATCGTCGTTAATATCGTCGTTATTTTGTCATAATCATCGTCGTTAATGTCGTCGTTATTATCGTCATTATCTACGTTGTTATCGTCATAAATATCATTGTTAATATCGTCGTTATTATTGTCATTTTCTTCTTTTTATCGTCGTTATTATCGTCGTTAATATCGTCGTTATTATCGTCGTTATTATCGTCGTTAATATCGTCGTTAATATCGTCATTATCATCGTTGTTATCGTCCTTATTATCCTCATAATTATCGTCGTTAATATCGTCGTTATTTTGTCATAATCACCGTCGTTAATGTCGTCGTTATTATCGTCATTATCATCGTTGTTATCGTCCTTATCATCCTCATAATTATCGTCGTTAATATCGTCGTTATTTTGTCATAATCATCGTCGTTCATGTCGTCGTTATTATCGTCATTATCTTCGTTGTTATCGTCATAATTATCATCGTTAATATCGTCGTTATTATTGTCATTATCTTCTTTTTATCGTCGTTATTATCGTCGTTAATATCGTCTTTATTATCGTCGTTATTATCGTCGTTAATATCGTCGTTAATATCGTCATTATCATCGTTCTTATCGTCCTTATCATCCTCATAATTGTCGTCGTTAATATCGTCGTTATTTTGTCATAATCATCGTCGTTAATATCGTCGTTAATATCGTCATTATCATCGTTGTTATCGTCCTTATTATCCTCATAATTATCGTCGTTAATATCGTCGTTATTTTGTCATAATCATCGTCGTTAATGTCGTCGTTATTATCGTCATTATCATCGTTGTTATCGTCCTTATCATCCTCATAATTATCGTCGTTAATATCGTCGTTATTTTGTCATAATCATCGTCGTTAATGTCGTCGTTATTATCGTCATTATCTTCGTTGTTATCGTCATAATTATCATCGTTAATATCGTCGTTATTATTGTCATTATCTTCTTTTATCGTCGTTATTATCGTCGTTAATATCGTCATTAATATCGTCATTATCATCGTTGTTATCGTCTTTATTATCCTCATAATTATCGTCGTTAATATCGTCGTTATTTTGTCATAATCATCGTCGTTAATGTCGTCGTTATTATCGTCATTATCATCGTTGTTATCGTCCTTATTATCCTCATAATTATCGTCGTTAATATCGTCGTTATTTTGTCATAATCATCGTCGTTAATGTCGTCGTTATTATCGTCATTATCTACGTTGTTATCGTCATAAATATCATTGTTATTATCGTCGTTATTATTGTCATTTTCTTCTTTTTATCGTCGTTATTATCGTCGTTAATATCGTCGTTATTATCGTCGTAATTATCGTCGTTAATATCGTCGTTAATATCGTCATTATCATCGTTGTTATCGTCCTTATTATCATCATAATTATCGTCGTTAATATCGTCGTTATTTTGTCATATTCATCGTCGTTAATGTCGTCGTTATTATCGTCATTATCTACGTTGTTATCGTCATAAATATCATCGATAATATCGTCGTTATTATTGTCATTATCTTCTTTTTATCGTCGTTATAAACGTCGTTATTATCGTCGTTAATATCGTCGTTAATATCGTCATTATCATCGTTGTTATCGTCCTTATTATCTTCATAATTATCGTCGTTAATATCGTCGTTATTTTGTCATAATCATCGTCGTTAATATCGTCGTTATTTTGTCATAATCATCGACGTTAATGTCGTCGTTATTATCGTCATTATCTACGTTGTTATCGTCATAATTATCATCGTTAATATCGTCGTTATTATTGTCATTATCTTCTTTTTATCGTCGTTATTATCGTCGTAAATATCGTCTTTATTATCGTCGTTATTATCGTCGTTAATATCGTCGTTAATATCGTCATTATCATCGTTGTTTTCGTCCTTATTATCCTCATAATTATCGTCGTTAATATCGTCGTTATTTTGTCATAATCATCGTCGTTAATATCGTCGTTATTTTGTCATAATCATCGTCGTTAATGTCGTCGTTATTATCGTCATTATCTACGTTGTTATCGTCATAAATATCATCGTTAATATCATCGTTATTATTGTCATTTTCTTCTTTTTATCGTCGTTATTATCGTCGTTAATATCGTCGCTATTATCGTCGTTATTATCGTCGTTAATATCGTCGTTAATATCGTCATTACCATCGTTGTTATCGTCCTTATTATCCTTATAATTATCGTCGTTAATATCGTCGTTATTTTGTCATAATCATCGTCGTTAATGTCGTCGTTATTATCGTCATTATCTACGTTGTTATCGTCATAAATATCATCGATAATATCGTCGTTATTATTGTCATTATCTTCTTTTTATCGTCGTTATTAACGTCGTTATTATCGTCGTTAATATCGTCGTTAATATCGTCATTATCATCGTTGTTATCGTCCTTATTATCCTCATAATTATCGTCGTTAATATCGTCGTTATTTTGTCATAATCATCGTCGTTAATATCGTCGTTATTTTGTCATAATCATCGTCGTTAATGTCGTCGTTATTATCGTCATTATCTACGTTCTTATCGTCATAAATATCATTGTTAATATCGTCGTTATTATTGTCATTTCTTCTTTTTATCGTCGTTATTATCGTCGTTAATATCGTCGTTATTATCGTCGTTATTATCGTCGTTAATATCGTCGTTAATATCGTCATTATCATCGTTGTTATCGTCCTTATTATCCTCATAATTATCGTCGTTAATATCGTCGTCATTTTGTCATAATCATCGTCGTTAATGTCGTCGTTATTATCGTCATTATCATCGTTGTTATCGTCCTTATCATCCTCATAATTATCGTCGTTAATATCGTCGTTATTTTGTCATAATCATCGTCGTTAATGTCGTCGTTATTATCGTCATTATCTACGTTGTTATCGTCATAAATATCATCATTAATATCGTCGTTATTATTGTCATTATCTTCTTTTTATCGTCGTTATTATCGTCGTTAATATCGTCGTTATTATCGTCGTTAATATCGTCTTTATTATCGTCGTTATTATCGTCGTTAATATCGTCTTTAATATCGTCATTATCATCGTTGTTATCGTCCTTATCATCCTCATAATTGTCGTCGTTAATATCGTCGTTATTTTGTCATAATCTTCGTCGTTAATATCGTCGTTAATATCGTCATTATCATCGTTGTTATCGTCGTTATTATCCTCATAATTATCGTCGTTAATATCGTCGTTATTTTGTCATAATCATCGTCGTTAATGTCGTCGTTAATATCGTCATTATCATCGTTGTTATCGTCCTTATTATCCTCATAATTATCGTCGTTAATATCGTCGTTATTTTGTCATAATCATCGTCGTTAATGTCGTCGTTATTATCGTCATTATCATCGTTGTTATCGTCCTTATCATCCTCATAATTATCGTCGTTAATATCGTCGTTATTTTGTCATAATCATCGTCGTTAATGTCGTCGTTATTATCGTCATTATCTACGTTGTTATCGTCATAAATATCATCATTAATATCGTCGTTATTATTGTCATTATCTTCTTTTTATCGTCGTTATTATCGTCGTTAATATCGTCGTTATTATCGTCGTTAATATCGTCGTTATTATCGTCGTTATTATCGCCGTTAATATCGTCATTAATATCGTCATTATCATCGTTGTTATCGTCCTTATTATCCTCATAATTATCGTCGTTAATATCGTCGTTATTTTGTCATAATCATCGTCGTTAATGTAGTCGTTATTATCGTCATTATCATCGTTGTTATCGTCCTTATCATCCTCATAATTATCGTCGTTAATATCGTCGTTACTTTGTCATAATCATCGTCGTTACTGTCGTCGTTATTATCGTCATTATCTTCGTTGTTATCGTCATAATTATCATCGTTAATATCGTCGTTATTATTGTCATTATCTTCTTTTTATCGTCGTTATTATCGTCGTTAATATCGTCTTTATTATCGTCGTTATTATCGTCGTTAATATCGTCTTTAATATCGTCATTATCATCGTTGTTATCGTCCTTATCATCCTCATAATTGTCGTCGTTAATATCGTCGTTATTTTGTCATAATCTTCGTCGTTAATATCGTCGTTAATATCGTCATTATCATCGTTGTTATCGTCGTTATTATCCTCATAATTATCGTCGTTAATATCGTCGTTATTTTGTCATAATCATCGTCGTTAATGTCGTCGTTAATATCGTCATTATCATCGTTGTTATCGTCCTTATTATCCTCATAATTATCGTCGTTAATATCGTCGTTATTTTGTCATAATCATCGTCGTTAATGTCGTCGTTATTATCGTCATTATCATCGTTGTTATCGTCCTTATCATCCTCATAATTATCGTCGTTAATATCGTCGTTATTTTGTCATAATCATCGTCGTTAATGTCGTCGTTATTATCGTCATTATCTACGTTGTTATCGTCATAAATATCATCATTAATATCGTCGTTATTATTGTCATTATCTTCTTTTTATCGTCGTTATTATCGTCGTTAATATCGTCGTTATTATCGTCGTTAATATCGTCGTTATTATCGTCGTTATTATCGTCGTTAATATCGTCGTTAATATCGTCATTATCATCGTTGTTATCGTCCTTATTATCCTCATAATTATCGTCGTTAATATCGTCGTTATTTTGTCATAATCATCGTCGTTAATGTCGTCGTTATTATCGTCATTATCATCGTTGTTATCGTCCTTATCATCCTCATAATTATCGTCGTTAATATCGTCGTTATTTTGTCATAATCATCGTCGTTAATGTCGTCGTTATTATCGTCATTATCTTCGTTGTTATCGTCATAATTATCATCGTTAATATCGTCGTTATTATTGTCATTATCTTCTTTTATCGTCGTTATTATCGTCGTTAATATCGTCATTAATATCGTCATTATCATCGTTGTTATCGTCTTTATTATCCTCATAATTATCGTCGTTAATATCGTCGTTATTTTGTCATAATCATCGTCGTTAATGTCGTCGTTATTATCGTCATTATCATCGTTTTTATCGTCCTTATCATCCTCATAATTATCGTCGTTAATATCGTCGTTATTTTGTCATAATCATCGTCGTTAATGTCGTCGTTATTATCGTCATTATCTTCGTTGTTATCGTTATAATTATCATCGTTAATATCGTCGTTATTATTGACATTATCTTCTTTTTATCGTCGTTATTATCGTCGTAAATATCGTCTTTATTATCGTCGTTATTATCGTCGTTAATATCGTCGTTAATATCGTCATTATCATCGTTGTTTTCGTCCTTATTATCCTCATAATTATCGTCGTTAATATCGTCGTTATTTTGTCATAATCATCGTCGTTAATATCGTCGTTATTTTGTCATAATCATCGTCGTTAATGTCGTCGTTATTATCGTCATTATCTACGTTGTTATCGTCATAAATATCATCGTTAATATCATCGTTATTATTGTCATTTTCTTCTTTTTATCGTCGTTATTATCGTCGTTAATATCGTCGCTATTATCGTCGTTATTATCGTCGTTAATATCGTCGTTAATATCGTCATTACCATCGTTGTTATCGTCCTTATTATCCTTATAATTATCGTCGTTAATATCGTCGTTATTTTGTCATAATCATCGTCGTTAATGTCGTCGTTATTATCGTCATTATCTACGTTGTTATCGTCATAAATATCATCGATAATATCGTCGTTATTATTGTCATTATCTTCTTTTTATCGTCGTTATTAACGTCGTTATTATCGTCGTTAATATCGTCGTTAATATCGTCATTATCATCGTTGTTATCGTCCTTATTATCCTCATAATTATCGTCGTTAATATCGTCGTTAATTTGTCATAATCATCGTCGTTAATATCGTCGTTATTTTGTCATAATCATCGTCGTTAATGTCGTCGTTATTATCGTCATTATCTACGTTCTTATCGTCATAAATATCATTGTTAATATCGTCGTTATTATTGTCATTTCTTCTTTTTATCGTCGTTATTATCGTCGTTAATATCGTCGTTATTATCGTCGTTATTATCGTCGTTAATATCGTCGTTAATATCGTCATTATCATCGTTGTTATCGTCCTTATTATCCTCATAATTATCGTCGTTAATATCGTCGTCATTTTGTCATAATCATCGTCGTTAATGTCGTCGTTATTATCGTCATTATCATCGTTGTTATCGTCCTTATCATCCTCATAATTATCGTCGTTAATATCGTCGTTATTTTGTCATAATCATCGTCGTTAATGTCGTCGTTATTATCGTCATTATCTACGTTGTTATCGTCATAAATATCATCATAAATATCGTCGTTATTATTGTCATTATCTTCTTTTTATCGTCGTTATTATCGTCGTTAATATCGTCGTTATTATCGTCGTTAATATCGTCTTTATTATCGTCGTTATTATCGTCGTTAATATCGTCTTTAATATCGTCATTATCATCGTTGTTATCGTCCTTATCATCCTCATAATTGTCGTCGTTAATATCGTCGTTATTTTGTCATAATCTTCGTCGTTAATATCGTCGTTAATATCGTCATTATCATCGTTGTTATCGTCGTTATTATCCTCATAATTATCGTCGTTAATATCGTCGTTATTTTGTCATAATCATCGTCGTTAATGTCGTCGTTAATATCGTCATTATCATCGTTGTTATCGTCCTTATTATCCTCATAATTATCGTCGTTAATATCGTCGTTATTTTGTCATAATCATCGTCGTTAATGTCGTCGTTATTATCGTCATTATCATCGTTGTTATCGTCCTTATCATCCTCATAATTATCGTCGTTAATATCGTCGTTATTTTGTCATAATCATCGTCGTTAATGTCGTCGTTATTATCGTCATTATCTACGTTGTTATCGTCATAAATATCATCATTAATATCGTCGTTATTATTGTCATTATCTTCTTTTTATCGTCGTTATTATCGTCGTTAATATCGTCGTTATTATCGTCGTTAATATCGTCGTTATTATCGTCGTTATTATCGCCGTTAATATCGTCATTAATATCGTCATTATCATCGTTGTTATCGTCCTTATTATCCTCATAATTATCGTCGTTAATATCGTCGTTATTTTGTCATAATCATCGTCGTTAATGTAGTCGTTATTATCGTCATTATCATCGTTGTTATCGTCCTTATCATCCTCATAATTATCGTCGTTAATATCGTCGTTACTTTGTCATAATCATCGTCGTTACTGTCGTCGTTATTATCGTCATTATCTTCGTTGTTATCGTCATAATTATCATCGTTAATATCGTCGTTATTATTGTCATTATCTTCTTTTTATCGTCGTTATTATCGTCGTTAATATCGTCTTTATTATCGTCGTTATTATCGTCGTTAATATCGTCTTTAATATCGTCATTATCATCGTTGTTATCGTCCTTATCATCCTCATAATTGTCGTCGTTAATATCGTCGTTATTTTGTCATAATCTTCGTCGTTAATATCGTCGTTAATATCGTCATTATCATCGTTGTTATCGTCGTTATTATCCTCATAATTATCGTCGTTAATATCGTCGTTATTTTGTCATAATCATCGTCGTTAATGTCGTCGTTAATATCGTCATTATCATCGTTGTTATCGTCCATATTATCCTCATAATTATCGTCGTTAATATCGTCGTTATTTTGTCATAATCATCGTCGTTAATGTCGTCGTTATTATCGTCATTATCATCGTTGTTATCGTCCTTATCATCCTCATAATTATCGTCGTTAATATCGTCGTTATTTTGTCATAATCATCGTCGTTAATGTCGTCGTTATTATCGTCATTATCTACGTTGTTATCGTCATAAATATCATCATTAATATCGTCGTTATTATTGTCATTATCTTCTTTTTATCGTCGTTATTATCGTCGTTAATATCGTCGTTATTATCGTCGTTAATATCGTCGTTATTATCGTCGTTATTATCGCCGTTAATATCGTCATTAATATCGTCATTATCATCGTTGTTATCGTCCTTATTATCCTCATAATTATCGTCGTTAATATCGTCGTTATTTTGTCATAATCATCGTCGTTAATGTAGTCGTTATTATCGTCATTATCATCGTTGTTATCGTCCTTATCATCCTCATAATTATCGTCGTTAATATCGTCGTTATTTTGTCATAATCATCGTCGTTACTGTCGTCGTTATTATCGTCATTATCTTCGTTGTTATCGTCATAATTATCATCGTTAATATCGTCGTTATTATTGTCATTATCTTCTTTTTATCGTCTTTATTATCGTCGTTAATATCGTCTTTATTATCGTCGTTATTATCGTCGTTAATGTCGTCGTTAATATCGTCATTATCATCGTTGTTATCGTACTTATCATCCTCATAATTGTCGTCGTTAATATCGTCGTTATTTTGTCATAATCATCGTCGTTAATATCGTCGTTAATATCGTCATTATCATCGTTGTATTCGTCCTTATTATCCTCATAATTATCGTCGTTAATATCGTCGTTATTTTGTCATAATCATCGTCGTTTATGTCGTCGTTATTATCGTCATTATCGTCGTTGTTATCGTCTTTATCATCCTCATAATTATCGTCGTTAATATCGTCGTTATTTTGTCATAATCATCGTCGTTAATGTCGTCGTTATTATCGTCATTATCTTCGTTGTTATCGTCATAATTATCATAGTTAATATCGTCGTTATTATTGTCATTATCTTCTTTTTATCGTCGTTATTATCGTCGTTAATATCGTCGTTAATATCGTCATTATCATCGTTGTTATCGTCCTTATTATCCTCATAATTATCGTCGTTAATATCGTCGTTATTTTGTCATAATCATCGTCGTTAATGTCGTCGTTATTATCGTCATTATCTACGTTGTTATCGTCATAAATATCATTGTTAATATCGTCGTTATTATTGTCATTATCTTCTTTTTATCGTCGTTATTATCGTCGTTAATATCGTCTTTATTATCGTCGTTATTATCGTCGTTAATATCGTCGTTAATATCGTCATTATCATCGTTGTTATCGTCCTTATCATCCTCATAATTGTCGTCGTTAATATCGTCGTTATTTTGTCATAATCATCGTCGTTAATATCGTCGTTAATATCGTCATTATCATCGTTGTTATCGTCCTTATTATCCTCATAATTATCGTCGTTAATATCGTCGTTATTTTGTCATAATCATCGTCGTTAATGTCGTCGGTATTATCGTCATTATCATCGTTGTTATCGTCCTTATCATCCTCATAATTATCGTCGTTAATATCGTCGTTATTTTGTCATAATCATCGTCGTTAATGTCGTCGTTATTATCGTCATTATCTTCGTTGTTATCGTCATAATTATCATCGTTAATATCGTCGTTATTATTGTCATTATCTTCTTTTATCGTCGTTATTATCGTCGTTAATATCGTCATTAATATCGTCATTATCATCGTTGTTATCGTCTTTATTATCCTCATAATTATCGTCGTTAATATCGTCGTTATTTTGTCATAATCATCGTCGTTAATGTCGTCGTTATTATCGTCATTATCATCGTTTTTATCGTCCTTATCATCCTCATAATTATCGTCGTTAATATCGTCGTTATTTTGTCATAATCATCGTCGTTAATGTCGTCGTTATTATCGTCATTATCTTCGTTGTTATCGTTATAATTATCATCGTTAATATCGTCGTTATTATTGACATTATCTTCTTTTTATCGTCGTTATTATCGTCGTTAATATCGTCTTTATTATCGTCGTTATTATCGTCGTTAATATCGTCGTTAATATCGTCATTATCATCGTTGTTATCGTCCTTATCAACCTCATAATTGTCGTCGTTAATATCGTCGTTATTTTGTCATAATCATCGTCGTTAATGTCGTCGTTAATATCGTCATTATCATCGTTGTTATCGTCCTTATTAACCTCATAATTATCGTCGTTAATATCGTCGTTATTTTGTCATAATCATCGTCGTTAATGTCGTCGTTATTATCGTCATTATCATCGTTGTTATCGTCCTTATCATCCTCATAATTATCGTCGTTAATATCGTCGTTATTTTGTCATAATCATCGTCGTTAATGTCGTCGTTATTATCGTCATTATCATCGTTGTTTTCGTCATAATTATCATCGTTAATATCGTCGTTATTATTGTCATTATCTTCTTTTTATCGTCGTTATTATCGTCGTTAATATCGTCTTTATTATCGTCGTTATTATCGTCGTTAATATCGTCGTTAATATCGTCATTATCATCGTTGTTATCGTCCTTATCATCCTCATAATTGTCGTCGTTAATATCGTCGTTATTTTGTCATAATCTTCGTCGTTAATATCGTCGTTAATATCGTCATTATCATCGTTGTTATCGTCCTTATCATCCTCATAATTGTCGTCGTTAATATCGTCGTTATTTTGTCATAATCTTCGTCGTTATTATCGTCGTTAATATCGTCATTATCATCGTTGTTATCGTCGTTATTATCCTCATAAATATCGTCGTTAATATCGTCGTTATTTTGTCATAATCATCGTCGTTAATGTCGTCGTTAATATTGTCATTATCATCGTTGTTATCGTCCTTATTATCCTCATAATTATCGTCGTTAATATCGTCGTTATTTTGTCATAATCATCGTCGTTAATGTCGTCGTTATTATCGTCATTATCATCGTTGTTATCGTCCTTATCATCCTCATAATTATCGTCGTTAATATCGTCGTTATTTTGTCATAATCATCGTCGTTAATGTCGTCGTTATTATCGTCATTATCTACGTTGTTATCGTCATAAATATCATCATTAATATCGTCGTTATTATTGTCATTATCTTCTTTTTATCGTCGTTATTATCGTCGTTAATATCGTCGTTATTATCGTCGTTAATATCGTCGTTATTATCGTCGTTATTATCGTCGTTAATATCGTCGTTAATATCGTCATTATCATCGTTGTTATCGTCCTTATTATCCTCATAATTATCGTCGTTAATATCGTCGTCATTTTGTCATAATCATCGTCGTTAATGTCGTCGTTATTATCGTCATTATCATCGTTGTTATCGTCCTTATCATCCTCATAATTATCGTCGTTAATATCGTCGTTATTTTGTCATAATCATCGTCGTTAATGTCGTCGTTAATATCGTCATTATCATCGTTGTTATCGTCCTTATTATCCTCATAATTATCGTCGTTAATATCGTCGTTATTTTGTCATAATCATCGTCGTTAATGTCGTCGTTATTATCGTCATTATCATCGTTGTTATCGTCCTTATCATCCTCATAATTATCGTCGTTAATATCGTCGTTATTTTGTCATAATCATCGTCGTTAATGTCGTCGTTATTATCGTCATTATCATCGTTGTTTTCGTCCTTATCATCCTCATAATTATCGTCGTTAATATCGTCGTTATTTTGTCATAATCATCGTCGTTAATGTCGTCGTTATTATCGTCATTATCTTCGTTGTTATCGTCATAATTATCATCGTTAATATCGTCGTTATTATTGTCATTATCTTCTTTTTATCGTCGTTATTATCGTCGTTAATATCGTCTTTATTATCGTCGTTATTATCGTCGTTAATATCGTCGTTAATATCGTCATTATCATCGTTGTTATCGTCCTTATCATCCTCATAATTGTCGTCGTTAATATCGTCGTTATTTTGTCATAATCTTCGTCGTTAATATCGTCGTTAATATCGTCATTATCATCGTTGTTATCGTCGTTATTATCCTCATAATTATCGTCGTTAATATCGTCGTTATTTTGTCATAATCATCGTCGTTAATGTCGTCGTTAATATCGTCATTATCATCGTTGTTATCGTCCTTATTATCCTCATAATTATCGTCGTTAATATCGTCGTTATTTTGTCATAATCATCGTCGTTAATGTCGTCGTTATTATCGTCATTATCATCGTTGTTATCGTCCTTATCATCCTCATAATTATCGTCGTTAATATCGTCGTTATTTTGTCATAATCATCGTCGTTAATGTCGTCGTTATTATCGTCATTATCATCGTTGTTATCGTCCTTATCATCCTCATAATTATCGTCGTTAATATCGTCGTTATTTTGTCATAATCATCGTCGTTAATGTCGTCGTTAATATCGTCATTATCATCGTTGTTATCGTCCTTATTATCCTCATAATTATCGTCGTTAATATCGTCGTTATTTTGTCATAATCATCGTCGTTAATGTCGTCGTTATTATCGTCATTATCATCGTTGTTATCGTCCTTATCATCCTCATAATTATCGTCGTTAATATCGTCGTTATTTTGTCATAATCATCGTCGTTAATGTCGTCGTTATTATCGTCATTATAATCGTTGTTTTCGTCCTTATCATCCTCATAATTATCGTCGTTAATATCGTCGTTATTTTGTCATAATCATCGTCGTTAATGTCGTCGTTATTATCGTCATTATCTTCGTTGTTATCGTCATAATTATCATCGTTAATATCGTCGTTATTATTGTCATTATCTTCTTTTTATCGTCGTTATTATCGTCGTTAATATCGTCTTTATTATCGTCGTTATTATCGTCGTTAATATCGTCGTTAATATCGTCATTATCATCGTTGTTATCGTCCTTATCATCCTTATAATTGTCGTCGTTAATATCGTCGTTATTTTGTCATAATCTTCGTCGTTAATATCGTCGTTAATATCGTCATTATCATCGTTGTTATCGTCGTCATTATCCTCATAATTATCGTCGTTAATATCGTCGTTATTTTGTCATAATCATCGTCGTTAATGTCGTCGTTAATATCGTCATTATCATCGTTGTTATCGTCCTTATTATCCTCATAATTATCGTCGTTAATATCGTCGTTATTTTGTCATAATCATCGTCGTTAATGTCGTCGTTATTATCGTCATTATCATCGTTGTTATCGTCCTTATCATCCTCATAAATATCGTCGTTAATATCGTCGTTATTTTGTCATAATCATCGTCGTTAATGTTGTCGTTATTATCGTCATTATCTACGTTGTTATCGTCATAAATATCATCATTAATATCGTCGTTATTATTGTCATTATCTTCTTTTTATCGTCGTTATTATCGTCGTTAATATCGTCGTTATTATCGTCGTTAATATCGTCGTTATTATCGTCGTTATTATCGCCGTTAATATCGTCATTAATATCGTCATTATCATCGTTGTTATCGTCCTTATTATCCTCATAATTATCGTCGTCAATATCGTCGTTATTTTGTCATAATCATCGTCGTTAATGTCGTCGTTATTATCGTCATTATCTACGTTGTTATCGTCATAAATATCATCGTTAATATCGTCGTTATTATTGTCATTATCTTCCTTTTATCGTCGTTAATATCGTCGTTATTATCGTCGTTATTATCGTCGTTAATATCGTCGTTATTTTGTCATAATCATCGACGTTAATGTCGTCGTTATTATCGTCATTATCTTCGTTGTTATCGTCGTTATTATCGTCATTATCTTCGTAGTTATCGTCGTTATTATCGTCGTTATTATCGTCATTATCATCGTTGTTATCGTCCTTATTATCCTCATAATTATCGTCGTTAATATCGTCGTTATTTTGACATAAACATCGTCGTTAATGTCGTCGTTATTATCGTCATTATCATCGTTGTTATCGTCCTTATCATCCTCATAATTATCGTCGTTAATATCGTCGTTATTTTGTCATAATCATCGTCGTTAATGTCGTCGTTATTATCGTCATTATCTACTTTGTTATCGTCCTTATCATCCTCATAATTATCGTCGTTTATATCGTCGTTATTTTGTCATAATCATCGTCGTTAATGTCGTCGTTAATATCGTCATTATCTTCGTTGTTATCGTCGTTATTATCCTCATAATTATCGTCGTTAATATCGTCGATATTTTGTCATAATCATCGTCATTAATGTCGTCGTTATTATCGTCATTATCTACGTTGTTATCGTCATAAATATCATCGTTAATATCGTCGTTATTATTGTCATTATCTTCTTTTTATCGTCGTTATTATGGTCGTTAATATCGTCTTTATTATCGTCGTTAATGTCGTCGTTAATATCGTCGTTAATATCGTCATTATCATCGTTGTTATCGTCCTTATTATCCTTATAATTATCGTCGTTAATATCGTCGTTATTTTGTCATAATCATCGTCGTTAAGGTCGTCGTTATTATCGTCATTATCTTCGTTGTTATCGTCATAAATATCATCGTTAATATAGTCGTTATTATTGTCATTATCTTCTTTATTTCGTCGTTATTATCGTCGTTAATATCGTCGTTATTATCGTCGTTATTATCGTCGTTAATATCGTCGTTATTATCGTCGTTATTATCGTCGTTATTATCGCCGTTAATATCGTCATTAATATCGTCATTATCATCGTTGTTATCGTCCTTATTATCCTCATAATTATCGTCGTTAATATCGTCGTTATTTTGTCATAATCATCGTCGTTAATGTCGTCGTTATTATCGTAATTATCTACGTTGTTATCGTCATAAATATCATCGTTAATATCGTCGTTATTATTGTCATTATCTTCTTTTTATCGTCGTTATTATCGTCGTTAATATCGTCGTTATTATCGTCGTTATTATCGTCATTATCATCGTTGTTATCGTCTTTATTATCCTCATAATTATCGTCGTTAATATCGTCGTTATTTTGTCATAAACATCGTCGTTAATGTCATCGTTATTCTCGTCATTATCATCGTTGTTATCGTCCTTATCATTCTCATAATTATCGTCGTTAATATCGTCGTTATTTTGTCATAAACATCGCCGTTAATGTCGTCGTTATTATCGTCATTATCTTCGTTGTTATCGTCATAAATATCATCGTTAATATCGTCGTTATTATTGTCATTATCTTCTTTTTATCGTCGTTATTATCGTCGTTAATATCGTCGTTATTATCGTCGTTATTATCGTCGTTAATATCGTCGTTATTATCGTCGTTATTATCGTCGTTATTATCGCCGTTAATATCGTCATTAATACCGTCATTATCATCGTTGTTATCGTCCTTATTATCCTCATAATTATCGTCGTTAATATCGTCGTTATTTTGTCATAATCATCGTCGTTAATGTCGTCGTTATTATCGTCATTATCTACGTTGTTATCGTCATAAATATCATCGTTAATATCGTCGTTATTATTGTCATTATCTTCTTTTTATCGTCGTTATTATCGTTGTTAATATCGTCGTTATTATCGTCGTTATTATCGTCGTTAATATCGTCGTTATTATCGTCGTTATTATCGTCGTTATTATCGCCGTTAATATCGTCATTAATATCGTCATTATCATCGTTGTTATCGTCCTTATTATCCTCATAATTATCGTCGTTAATATCGTCGTTATTTTGTCATAATCATCGTCGTTAATGTCGTCGTTATTATCGTCACTATCTACGTTGTTATCGTCATAAATATCATCGTTAATATCGTCGTTATTATTGTCATTATCTTCTTTTTATCGTCGTTATTATCGTCGTTAATATCGTCGTTATTATCGTCGTTATTATCGTCGTTAATATCGTCGTTAATATCGTCATTATCATCGTTGTTATCGTCCTTATTATCCTCATAATTATCGTCGTTAATATCGTCGTTATTTTGACATAAACATCGTCGTTAATGTCGTCGTTATTATCGTCATTATCATCGTTGTTATCGTCCTTATCATCCTCATAATTATCGTCGTTAATATCGTCGTTATTTTGTCATAATCATCGTCGTTAATGTCGTCGTTATTATCGTCATTATCTACATTGTTATCGTCCTTATCATCCTCATAAATATCGTCGTTTATATCGTCGTTATTTTGTCATAATCATCGTCGTTAATGTCGTCGTTATTATCGTCATTATCTTCGTTGTTATCGTCGTTATTATCCTCATAATTATCGTCGTTAATATCGTCGTTATTTTGTCATAATCATCGTCATTAATGTCGTCGTTATTATCGTCATTATCTACGTTGTTATCGTCATAAATATCATCGTTAATATCGTCGTTATTATTGTCATTATCTTCTTTTTATCGTCGTTATTATGGTCGTTAATATCGTCTTTATTATCGTCGTTAATGTCGTCGTTAATATCGTCGTTATTATCGTCATTATCTTCGTTGTTATCGTCGTTATTATCCTCATAATTATCGTCGTTAATATCGTCGTTATTTTGTCATAATCATCGTCGTTAATGTCGTCGTTATTATCGTCATTATCATAGTTGTTATCGTCCTTATCATCCTCATAATTATCGTCGTTAATATCGTCGTTATTTTGTCATAATCATCGTCGTTAATGTCGTCGTTATTATCGTCATTATCTACGTTGTTATCGTCATAAATATCATCGTTAATATCGTCGTTATTATTGTCATTATCTTCTTTTTATCGTCGTTATTATCGTCGTTAATATCGTCGTTATTATCGTCGTTATTATCGTCGTTAATATCGTCGTTAATATCGTCATTATCATCGTTGTTATCGTCCTTATTATCCTCATAATTATCGTCGTTAATATCGTCGTTATTTTGTCATAAACATCGTCGTTAATGTCGTCGTTATTATCGTCATTATCATCGTTGTTATCGTCCTTATCATCCTCATAATTATCGTCGTTAATATCGTCGTTATTTTGTCATAATCATCGTCGTTAATGTCGTCGTTATTATCGTCATTATCATCCTTGTTATCGTCCTTATCATCCTCATAATTATCGTCGTTAATATCGTCGTTATTTTGTCATAATCATCGTCGTTAATGTCGTCGTTATTATCGTCATTATCATCCTTGTTATCGTCCTTATCATCCTCATAATTATCGTCGTTAATATCGTCGTTATTTTGTCATAATCATCGTCGTTAATGTCGTCGTTATTATCGTCATTATCTACGTTGTTATCGTCATAAATATCATCGTTAATATCGTCGTTATTATTGTCATTATTTTCTTTTCATCGTCGTTATTATCGTCGTTAATATCGTCGTTATTATCGTCATTATCTTCTTTTTATCGTCGTTAATATCTTCGTTATTATCGTCGTTATTATCGTCGTTATTATCGCCGTTAATATCGTCATTAATATCGTCATTATCATCGTTGTTATCTTCCTTATTATCCTCATAATTATCGTCGTTAATATCGTCGTTATTTTGTCATAATCATCGTCGTTAATGTCGTCGTTATTATCGTCATTATCTACGTTGTTATCGTCCTTATTATCCTCATAATTATCGTCGTTAATATCGTCGTTATTTTGTCATAATAATCGTCGTTAATGTCGTCGTTATTATCGTCATTATCTACGTTGTTATCGTCCTTATCATCCTCATAATTATCGTCGTTAATATCCTTGTTATTTTGTCATAATCATCGTCGTTAATGTCGTCGTTATTATCGTCATTATCTACGTTGTTATCGTCATAAATATCATCGTTAATATCGTCGTTATTATTGTCATTATCTTCTTTTTATCGTCGTTATTATCGTCGTTAATATCGTCGTTATTAACGTCGTTATTATCGTCGTTAATATCGTCGTTAATATCGTCATTATCATCGTTGTTATCGTCCTTATTATCCTCATAATTATCGTCGTTATTTTGTCATAATCATTGTCGTTAATGTCGTCGTTATTATCGTCATTATCTACGTTGTTATCGTCATAAATATCATCGTTAATATCGTCGTTATTATTGTCATTATCTTCTTTTTATCGTCGTTATTATCGTCGTTAATATCGTCGTTATTATCGTCGTTAATATCGTCGTTATTATCGTCGTTATTATCGCCGTTAATATCGTCATTAATATCGTCATTATCATCGTTGTTATCGTCCTTATTATCCTCATAATTATCGTCGTTAATATCGTCGTTATTTTGTCATAATCATCGTCGTTAATGTCGTCGTTATTATCGTCATTATCTACGTTGTTATCGTCATAAATATCATCGATAATATCGTCGTTATTATTGTCATTATCTTCTTTTTATCGTCGTTATTAACGTCGTTATTATCGTCGTTAATATCGTCGTTAATATCGTCATTATCATCGTTGTTATCGTCCTTATTATCCTCATAATTATCGTCGTTAATATCGTCGTTATTTTGTCATAATCATCGTCGTTAATGTCGTCGTTATTATCGTCGTTAATTTCGTCTTTATTATCGTCGTTAATGTCGTCGTTAATATCGTCGTTAATATCGTCATTAACATCGTTGTTATCGTCCTTATCATCCTCATAATTATCGTCGTTAAAATCGTCGTTATTTTGTCATAATCATCGTCGTTAAAGTCGTCGTTATTATCGTCATTATCTTCGTTGTTATCGTCGTTATTATCCTCATAATTATCGTCGTTAATATCGTCGTTATTTTGTCATAATCATCGTCGTTAATGTCGTCGTTATTATCATCATTATCTACGTTGTTATCGTCATAAATATCATCGTTAATATCGTCGTTATTATTGTCATTTTCTTCTTTTTATCGTCGTTATTATCGTCGTTAATATCGTCGTTATTATCGTCGATATTATCGTCGTTAATATCGTCGTTAATATCGTCATTATCATCGTTGTTATTGTCCTTATTATCCTCATAATTATCGTCGTTATTTTGTCATAATCATCGTCGTTAATGTCGTCGTTATTATCGTCATTATCATCGTTGTTATCGTCCTTATCATCCTCATAATTATCGCCGTTAATATCGTCGTTATTTTGTCATAATCATCGTCGTTAATGTCGTCGTTATTATCGTCATTATCTTCGTTGTTATCGTCGTTATTATCCTCATAATTATCGTCGTTAATATCGTCGTTATTTTGTCATAATCATCGTTGTTAATGTCGACGTTATTATCGTCGTTAATATCGTCTTTATTATCGTCGTTAATATCGTCGTTAATATCGTCATTATCATCGTTGTTATTGTCCTTATTATCCTCATAATTATCGTCGTTATTTTGTCATAATCATCGTCGTTAATGTCGTCGTTATTATCGTCATTATCATCGTTGTTATCGTCCTTATCATCCTCATAATTATCGTCGTTAATATCGTCGTTATTTTGTCATAATCATCGTGGTTAATGTCGTCGTTATTATCGTCATTATCTTCGTTGTTATCGTCGTTATTATCCTCATAATTATCGTCGTTAATATCGTCGTTATTTTGTCATAATCATCGTCGTTAATGTCGACGTTATTATCGTCATTATCTACGTTGTTATCGTCATAAATATCATCGTTAATATCGTCGTTATTATTGTCATTTTCTTCTTTTTATCGTCGTTATTATCGTCGTTAATATCGTCGTTATTATCGTCGTTATTATCGTCGTTAATATCGTCGTTAATATCGTCATTATCATCGTTGTTATCGTCCTTATTATCCTCATAATTATCGTCGTTAATATCGTCGTTATTTTGTCATAATCATCGTCGTTAATGTCGTCGTTATTATCGTCATTATCATCGTTGTTATCGTCCTTATCATCCTCATAATCATCGTCGTTAATATCGTCGTTATTTTGTCATAATCATCGTCGTTAATGTCGTCGTTATTATCGTCATTATCTTCGTTGTTATCGTCATAAATATCATAGTTAATATCGTCGTTATTATTGTCATTATCTTCTTTTTATCGTCGTTATTATCGTCGTTAATATCGTCGTTATTATCGTCGTTATTATCGACGTTAATATCGTCGTTAATATCGTCATTATCATCGTTGTTATCGTCCATATTATCCTCATAATTATCGTCGTTAATATCGTCGTTATTTTGTCATAATCATCGTCGTTAATGTCGTCGTTATTATCGTCATTATCTACGTTGTTAACGTCATAAATATCATCGTTAATATCGTCGTTATTATTTTCATTATCTTCTTTTTATCGTCGTTATTATCGTCGTTAATATTGTCGTTATTATCGTCATTATCTTCGTTGTTATCGTCGTTATTATCCTCATAATTATCGTCGTTAATATCTACGTTATTTTGTCATAATCATCGTCGTTAATGTCGTCGTTATTATCGTCATTATCTTCGTTGTTATCGTCATATTTATCATAGTTAATATCGTCGTTATTTTTGTCATTATCTTCTTTTTATCGTCGTTATTATCGTCGTTAATATCGTCGTTATTATCGTCGTTATTATCGACGTTAATATCGTCGTTAATATCGTCATTATCATCGTTGTTATCGTCCTTATCATCCTCATAATTATCGTCGTTAATATCGTCGTTATTTTGTCATAATCATCGTCGTTAATGTCGTCGTTATTATCGTCATTATCATCGTTGTTATCGTCCTTATTATCCTCATAATTATCGTCGTTAATATCGTCGTTATTTTGTCATAATCATCGTCGTTAATGTCGTCGTTATTATCGTCATTATCTACGTTGTTATCGTCATAAATATCATCGTTAATATCGTCGTTATTATTGTCATTATCTTCTTTTTATCGTCGTTATTAACGTCGTTATTATCGTCGTTAATATCGTCGTTAATATCGTCATTATCATCGTTGTTATCGTCCTTATTATCCTCATAATTATCGTCGTTAATATCGTCGTTCTTTTGTCATAATCATCGTCGTTAATATCGTCGTTATTTTGTCATAATCATCGACGTTAATGTCGTCGTTATTATCGTCATTATCTTCGTTGTTATCGTCATAATTATCATCGTTAATATCGTCGTTATTATTGTCATTTTCTTCTTTTTATCGTCGTTATTATCGTCGTTAATTTCGTCGTTATTATCGTCGTTATTAACGTCGTTAATATCGTCGTTAATATCGTCATTATCATCGTTGTTATCGTCCTTATTATCCTCGTAATTATCGTCGTTAATATCGTCGTTATTTTGTCATAATCATCGTCGTTAATGTCGTCGTTATAATCGTCATTATCATCGTTGTTATCGTCCTTATCATCCTCATAATTATCGTCGTTAATATCGTCGTTATTTTGTCATAATCATCGTCGTTAATGTCGTCGTTATTATCGTCATTATCTACGTTGTTATCGTCATAAATATCATCGTTAATATCGTCGTTATTATTGTCATTATCTTCTTTTTATCGTCGTTATTTTCGTCGTTAATATCGTCGTTAATATCGTCCTTAATATCGTCATTATCATCGTTGTTATCGTCCTTATTTTCCTCATAATTATCGTCGTTAATATCGTCGTTATTTTGTCATAATCATCGTCGTTAATGTCGTCGTTATTATCGTCATTATCATCGTTGTTATCGTCCTTATCATCCTCATAATTATCGTCGTTAATATCGTCGTTATTTTGTCATAATCATCGTCGTTAATGTCGTCGTTATTATCGTCATTATCTTCGTTGTTATCGTCGTTATTTTCCTCATAATTATCGTCGTTAATATCGTCGTTATTTTGTCATAATCATCGTCGTTAATGTCGTCGTAACTATCGTCATTATCTACGTTGTCATCGTCATAAATATCATCGTTAATATCGTCGTTATTATTGTCATTATCTTCTTTTTATCGTCGTTATTATCGTCGTTAATATCGTCGTTAATATCGTCGTTAATATCGTCATTATCATCGTTGTTATCGTCCTTATTATCCTCATAATTATCGTCGTTAATATCGTCGTTATTTTGTCATAATCATCGTCGTTAATGTCGTCGTTATTATCGTCATTATCTTCGTTGTTATCGTCGTTATTATCCTCATAATTATCGTCGTTAATATCGTCGTTATTTTGTCATAATCATCGTCTTTAATGTCGTCGTTATTATCGTCATTATCTACGTTGATATCGTCATAAATATCATCGTTAATATCGTCGTTATTATTGTCATTATCTTCTTTTTATCGTCGTTATTATCGTCGTTAATATCGTCGTTAATATCGTCGTTAATATCGACATTATCATCGTTGTTATCGTCCTCATTATCCTCATAATTATCGTCGTTAATATCGTCGTTATTTTGTCATAATCATCGTCGTTAATGTCGTCGTTATTATCGTCATTATCTTCGTTGTTATCGTCGTTATTATCCTCATAATTATCGTCGTTAATATCGTCGTTATTTTGTCATAATCATCGTCGTTAATGTCGTCGTTATTATCGTCATTATCTACGTTGTTATCGTCATAAATATCATCGTTAATATCGTCGTTATTATTGTCATTATCTTCTTTTTATCGTCGTTATTATCGTCGTTAATACCGTCGTTATTATCGTCGTTATTATCGTCGTTAATATCGTCGTTATTATCGTCGTTATTATCGTCGTTAATATCGTCGTTAATATCGTCATTATCATCGTTGTTATCGTCCTTATTATCCTCACAATTATCGTCGTTAATATCGTCGTTATTTTGTCATAATCATCGTCGTTAAAGTCGTCGTTATTATCGTCATTATCATCGTTGTTATCTTCCTTATCATCCTCATAATTATCGTCGTTAATATCGTCGTTATTTTGTCATAATCATCGTCGTTAATGTCGTCGTTATTATCGTCATTATCATCGTTGTTATCATCCTTATCATCCTCATAATTATCGTCGTTAATATCGTCGTTATTTTGTCATAATCATCGTCGTTAATATCGTCGTTATTACCGTCATTATCTACGTTGTTATCGTCATAAATATCATCGTTAATATCGTCGTTATTATTGTCATTTTCTTCTTTTTATCGTCGTTATTATCGTCGTAAATATCGTCGTTATTATCGTCGTTATTATAGTCGTTAATATCGTCGTTAATATCGTCATTATCATCGTTGTTATCGTCCTTATTATCCTCATAATTATCGTCGTTAATATCGTCGTTATTTTGTCATAATCATCGTCGTTAATGTCGTCGTTATTATCGTCATTATCTTCGTTGTTATCGTCGTTATTATCCTCATAATTATCGTCGTTAATATCGTCGTTATTTTGTCATAATCATCGTCGTTAATGTCGTCGTTATTATCATCATTATCTACGTTGTTATCGTCATAAATATCATCGTTAATATCGTCGTTATTATTGTCATTTTCTTCTTTTTATCGTCGTTATTATCGTCGTTAATATCGTCGTTATTATCGTCGATATTATCGTCGTTAATATCGTCGTTAATATCGTCATTATCATCGTTGTTATTGTCCTTATTATCCTCATAATTATCGTCGTTATTTTGTCATAATCATCGTCGTTAATGTCGTCGTTATTATCGTCATTATCATCGTTGTTATCGTCCTTATCATCCTCATAATTATCGTCGTTAATATCGTCGTTATTTTGTCATAATCATCGTCGTTAATGTCGTCGTTATTATCGTCATTATCTTCGTTGTTATCGTCGTTATTATCCTCATAATTATCGTCGTTAATATCGTCGTTATTTTGTCATAATCATCGTTGTTAATGTCGACGTTATTATCGTCGTTAATATCGTCTTTATTATCGTCGTTAATATCGTCGTTAATATCGTCATTATCATCGTTGTTATTGTCCTTATTATCCTCATAATTATCGTCGTTATTTTGTCATAATCATCGTCGTTAATGTCGTCGTTATTATCGTCATTATCATCGTTGTTATCGTCCTTATCATCCTCATAATTATCGTCGTTAATATCGTCGTTATTTTGTCATAATCATCGTGGTTAATGTCGTCGTTATTATCGTCATTATCTTCGTTGTTATCGTCGTTATTATCCTCATAATTATCGTCGTTAATATCGTCGTTATTTTGTCATAATCATCGTCGTTAATGTCGACGTTATTATCGTCATTATCTACGTTGTTATCGTCATAAATATCATCGTTAATATCGTCGTTATTATTGTCATTTCCTTTTTTTTATCGTCGTTATTATCGTCGTTAATATCGTCGTTATTATCGTCGTTATTATCGTCGTTAATATCGTCGTTAATATCGTCATTATCATCGTTGTTATCGTCCTTATTATCCTCATAATTATCGTCGTTAATATCGTCGTTATTTTGTCATAATCATCGTCGTTAATGTCGTCGTTATTATCGTCATTATCATCGTTGTTATCGTCCTTATCATCCTCATAATCATCGTCGTTAATATCGTCGTTATTTTGTCATAATCATCGTCGTTAATGTCGTCGTTATTATCGTCATTATCTACATTGTTATCGTCCTTATCATCCTCATAATTATCGTCGTTAATATCGTCGTTATTTTGTCATAATCATCGTCGTCAATGTCGTCGTTATTATCGTCATTATCATCGTTGTTATCGTCCTTATTATCCTCATAATTATCGTCGTTAAAATCGTCGTTATTTTGTCATAATCATCGTCGTTAATGTCGTCGTTATTTTCGTCATTATCATCGTTGTTATCGTCCTTATCATCCTCATAATTATCGTCGTTAATATCGTCGTTATTTTGTCATAATCATCGTCGTTAATGTCGTCGTTATTATCGTCATTATCTTCGTTGTTATCGTCATAAATATCATCGTTAATATCGTCGTTATTCTTGTCATTATCTTCTTTTTATCGTCGTTATTATCGTCGTTAATATCGTCTTTATTATCGTTGTTATTATCGTCGTTAATATCGTCGTTAATATCGTCATTATCATCGTTGTTATCGTCCTTATCATCCTCATAATTATCGTCGTTAATATCGTCGTTATTTTGTCATAATCATCGTCGTTAATGTCGTCGTTATTATCGTCATTATCATCGTTGTTATCGTCCTTATTATCCTCATAATTATCGTCGTTAATATCGTCGTTATTTTGTCATAATCATCGTCGTTAATGTCGTCGTTATTATCGTCATTATCTACGTTGTTATCGTCATAAATATCATCGTTAATATCGTCGTTATTATTGTCATTATCTTCTTTTTATCGTCGTTATTAACGTCGTTATTATCGTCGTTAATATCGTCGTTAATATCGTCATTATCATCGTTGTTATCGTCCTTATTATCCTCATAATTATCGTCGTTAATATCGTCGTTCTTTTGTCATAATCATCGTCGTTAATATCGTCGTTATTTTGTCATAATCATCGACGTTAATGTCGTCGTTATTATCGTCATTATCTTCGTTGTTATCATCATAATTATCATCGTTAATATCGTCGTTATTATTGTCATTTTCTTCTTTTTATCGTCGTTATTATCGTCGTTAATTTCGTCGTTATTGTCGTCGTTATTAACGTCGTTAATATCGTCGTTAATATCGTCATTATCATCGTTGTTATCGTCCTTATTATCCTCATAATTATCGTCGTTAATATCGTCGTTATTTTGTCATAATCATCGTCGTTAATGTCGTCGTTATAATCGTCATTATCATCGTTGTTATCGTCCTTATCATCCTCATAATTATCGTCGTTAATATCGTCGTTATTTTGTCATAATCATCGTCGTTAATGTCGTCGTTATTATCGTCATTATCTACGTTGTTATCGTCATAAATATCATCGTTAATATCGTCGTTATTATTGTCATTATCTTCTTTTTATCGTCGTTATTATCGTCGTTAATATCGTCGTTAATATCGTCCTTAATATCGTCATTATCATCGTTGTTATCGTCCTTATTATCCTCATAATTATCGTCGTTAATATCGTCGTTATTTTGTCATAATCATCGTCGTTAATGTCGTCGTTATTATCGTCATTATCATCGTTGTTATCGTCCTTATCATCCTCATAATTATCGTCGTTAATATCGTCGTTATTTTGTCATAATCATCGTCGTTAATGTCGTCGTTATTATCGTCATTATCTTCGTTGTTATCGTCGTTATTTTCCTCATAATTATCGTCGTTAATATCGTCGTTATTTTGTCATAATCATCGTCGTTAATGTCGTCGTTACTATCGTCATTATCTACGTTGTTATCGTCATAAATATCATCGTTAATATCGTCGTTATTATTGTCATTATCTTCTTTTTATCGTCGTTATTATCGTCGTTAATATCGTCGTTAATATCGTCGTTAATATCGTCATTATCATCGTTGTTATCGTCCTTATTATCCTCATAATTATCATCGTTAATATCGTCGTTATTTTGTCATAATCATCGTCGTTAATGTCGTCGTTATTATCGTCATTATCTTCGTTGTTATCGTCGTTATTATCCTCATAATTATCGTCGTTAATATCGTCGTTATTTTGTCATAATCATCGTCTTTAATGTCGTCGTTATTATCGTCATTATCTACGTTGATATCGTCATAAATATCATCGTTAATATCGTCGTTATTATTGTCATTATCTTCTTTTTATCGTCGTTATTATCGTCGTTAATATCGTCGTTAATATCGTCGTTAATATCGACATTATCATCGTTGTTATCGTCCTCATTATCCTCATAATTATCGTCGTTAATATCGTCGTTATTTTGTCATAATCATCGTCGTTAATGTCGTCGTTATTATCGTCATTATCTTCGTTGTTATCGTCGTTATTATCCTCATAATTATCGTCGTTAATATCGTCGTTATTTTGTCATAATCATCGTCGTTAATGTCGTCGTTATTATCGTCATTATCTACGTTGTTATCGTCATAAATATCATCGTTAATATCGTCGTTATTATTGTCATTATCTTCTTTTTATCGTCGTTATTATCGTCGTTAATATCGTCGTTATTATCGTCGTTATTATCGTCGTTAATATCGTCGTTATTATCGTCGTTATTATCGTCGTTAATATCGTCGTTAATATCGTCATTATCATCGTTGTTATCGTCCTTATTATCCTCACAATTATCGTCGTTAATATCGTCGTTATTTTGTCATAATCATCGTCGTTAAAGTCGTCGTTATTATCGTCATTATCATCGTTGTTATCTTCCTTATCATCCTCATAATTATCGTCGTTAATATCGTCGTTATTTTGTCATAATCATCGTCGTTAATGTCGTCGTTATTATCGTCATTATCATCGTTGTTATCATCCTTATCATCCTCATAATTATCGTCGTTAATATCGTCGTTATTTTGTCATAATCATCGTCGTTAATGTCGTCGTTATTACCGTCATTATCTACGTTGTTATCGTCATAAATATCATCGTTAATATCGTCGTTATTATTGTCATTTTCTTCTTTTTATCGTCGTTATTATCGTCGTAAATATCGTCGTTATTATCGTCGTTATTATAGTCGTTAATATCGTCGTTAATATCGTCATTATCATCGTTGTTATCGTCCTTATTATCCTCATAATTATCGTCGTTAATATCGTCGTTATTTTGTCATAATCATCGTCGTTAATGTCGTCGTTATTATCGTCATTATCTTCGTTGTTATCGTCGTTATTATCCTCATAATTATCGTCGTTAATATCGTCGTTATTTTGTCATAATCATCGTCGTTAATGTCGTCGTTATTATCGTCATTATCTACGTTGTTATCGTCATAAATATCATCGTTAATATCGTCGTTATTATTGTCATTATCTTCTTTTTATCGTCGTTAATATCGTCGTTAATATCGTTGTTAATATCGTCATTATCATCGTTGTTATCGTCCTTATTATCGTCATAATTATCGTCGTTAATATCGTCGTTATTTTGTCAAAATCATCGTCGTTAATGTCGTCGTTATTATCGTCATTATCATCGTTGTTATCGTCATAATTATCATCGTTAATATCGTCGTTATTATTGCCATTATCTTCTTTTTATCGTCGTTATTATCGTCGTTAATATCGTCGTTATTATCGTCGTTATTATCGTCGTTAATATCGTCGTTAATATCGTCGTTATCATCGTTGTTATCGTCCTTATTATCCTCATAATTATCGTCGTTAATATCGTCGTTATTTTGTCATAATCATCGTCGTTAATGTCTTCGTTATTATCGTCATTATCATCGTTGTTATCGTCCTTATCATCCTCATAATTATAGTCGTTTATATCGTCGTTATTTTGTCATAATCATCGTCGTTAATGTCGTCGTTATTATCGTCATTATCTTCGTTGTTATCGTCGTTATTATCCTCATAATTATCGTCGTTAATATCGTCGTTATTTTGTTATAATCATCGTCGTTAATGTCGACGTTATTATCGTCATTATCTACGTTGTTATCGTCATAAATATCATCGTTAATATCGTCGTTATTATTGTCATTTTCTTCTTTTTATCGTCGTTATTATCGTCGTTAATATCGTCGTTATTATCGTCGTTATTATCGTCGTTAATATCGTCGTTAATATCGTCATTATCATCGTTGTTATCGTCCTTATTATCCTCATAATTATCGTCGTTAAAATCGTCGTTATTTTGTCATAATCATCGTCGTTAATGTCGTCGTTATTTTCGTCATTATCATCGTTGTTATCGTCCTTATCATCCTCATAATTATCGTCGTTAATATCGTCGTTATTTTGTCATAATCATCGTCGTTAATGTCGTCGTTATTATCGTCATTATCTTCGTTGTTATCGTCATAAATATCATCGTTAATATCGTCGTTATTATTGTCATTATCTTCTTTTTATCGTCGTTATTATCGTCGTTAATATCGTCTTTATTATCGTTGTTATTATCGTCGTTAATATCGTCGTTAATATCGTCATTATCATCGTTGTTATCGTCCTTATCATCCTCATAATTATCGTCGTTAATATCGTCGTTATTTTGTCATAATCATCGTCGTTAATGTCGTCGTTATTATCGTCATTATCTTCGTTGTTATCGTCATAAATATCATAGTTAATATCGTCGTTATTATTGTCATTATCTTCTTTTTATCGTCGTTATTATCGTCGTTAATATCGTCGTTATTATCGTCGTTATTATCGTCGTTAATATCGTCGTTAATATCGTCATTATCATCGTTGTTATCGTCCTTATTATCCTCATAATTATCGTCGTTAATATCGTCGTTATTTTGTCATAATCATCGTCGTTAATGTCGTCGTTATTATCGTCATTATCTACGTTGTTATCGTCATAAATATCATCGTTAATATCGTCGTTATTATTGCCATTATCTTCTTTTTATCGTCGTTATTTTCGTCGTTAATATCGTCGTTATTATCGTCGTTATTATCGTCGTTAATATCGTCGTTAATATCGTCATTATCATCGTTGTTATCGTCCTTATTATCCTCATAATTATCGTCGTTAAAATGGTCGTTATTTTGTCATAATCATCGACGTTAATGTCGTCGTTATTATCGTCATTATCTTCGTTGTTATCGTCATAATTATCATCGTTAATATCGTCGTTATTATTGTCATTATCTTCTTTTTATCGTCGTTATTATCGTCGTTAATATCGTCTTTATTATCGTCGTTATTATCGTCGTTAATATCGTCGTTAATATCGTCATTATCATCGTTGTTATCGTCCTTATCATCCTCATAATTATCGTCGTTAATATCGTCGTTATTTTGTCATAATCATCGTCGTTAATGTCGTCGTTATTATCGTCATAATCATCGTTGTTAACATCCTTATCATCCTCATAATTATCGTCGTTAATATCGTCGTTATTTTGTCATAATCATCGTCGTGAATGTCGTCGTTATTATCGTCATTATCTACGTTGTTATCGTCATAAATATCATCGTTAATATCCTCGTTATTATTGTCATTTTCTTCTTTTTATCGTCGTTATTATCGTCGTTAATATCGTCGTTATTATCGTCGTTATTATCGTCGTTAATATCGTCGTTAATATCGTCATTATCATCGTTGTTATCGTCCTTATCATCCTCATAATTATCGTCGTTAATTTCGTCGTTATTTTGTCATAATCATCGTCGTTAATGTCGTCGTTATTATCGTCATTATCTACATTGTTATCGTCCTTATCATCATCATAATTATCGTCGTTAATATCGTCGTTATTTTGTCATAATCATCGTCGTTAATGTCGTCGTTATTATCGTCATTATCTTCGTTGTTATCGTCATTATTATCCTCATAATTATCGTCGTTAATATCGTCGTTATTTTGTCATAATCATCGTCGTTAATGTCGTCGTTATTATCGTCATTATCTACGTTGTTATCGTCATAAATATCATCGTTAATATCGTCGTTATTATTGTCATTATCTTCTTTTTATCGTCGTTATTATAGTCGTTAATATCGTCGTTAATATCGTCGTTAATATCGTCATTATCATCGTTGTTATCGTCCTTATTATCCTCATAATTATCGTCGTTAATATCGTCGTTATTTTGTCATAATCATCGTCGTTAATGTCGTCGTTATTATCGTCATTATCTTCGTTGTTATCGTCGTTATTATCCTCATAATTATCGTCGTTAATATCGTCGTTATTTTGTCATAATCATCGTCGTTAATGTCGTCGTTATTATCGTCATTATCTACGTTGTTATCGTCATAAATATCATCGTTAATATCGTCGTTATTATTGCCATTATCTTCTTTTTATCGTCGTTATTTTCGTCGTTAATATCGTCGTTATTATCGTCGTTATTATCGTCGTTAATATCGTCGTTAATATCGTCATTATCATCGTTGTTATCGTCCTTATTATCCTCATAATTATCGTCGTTAAAATGGTCGTTATTTTGTCATAATCATCGACGTTAATGTCGTCGTTATTATCGTCATTATCTTCGTTGTTATCGTCATAATTATCATCGTTAATATCGTCGTTATTATTGTCACTATCTTCTTTTTATCGTCGTTATTATCGTCGTTAATATCGTCTTTATTATCGTCGTTATTATCGTCCTTAATATCGTCGTTAATATCGTCATTATCATCGTTGTTATCGTCCTTATCATCCTCATAATTATCGTCGTTAATATCGTCGTTATTTTGTCATAATCATCGTCGTGAATGTCGTCGTTATTATCGTCATTATCTACGTTGTTATCGTCATAAATATCATCGTTAATATCCTCGTTATTATTGTCATTTTCTTCTTTTTATCGTCGTTATTATCGTCGTTAATATCGTCGTTATTATCGTCGTTATTATCGTCGTTAATATCGTCTTTAATATCGTCATTATCATCGTTGTTATCGTCCTTATCATCCTCATAATTATCGTCGTTAATTTCGTCGTTATTTTGTCATAATCATCGTCGTTAATGTCGTCGTTATTATCGTCATTATCTACATTGTTATCGTCCTTATCATCATCATAATTATCGTCGTTAATATCGTCGTTATTTTGTCATAATCATCGTCGTTAATGTCGTCGTTATTATCGTCATTATCTTCGTTGTTATCGTCATTATTATCCTCATAATTATCGTCGTTAATATCGTCGTTATTTTGTCATAATCATCGTCGTTAATGTCGTCGTTATTATCGTCATTATCTACGTTGTTATCGTCATAAATATCATCGTTAATATCGTCGTTATTATTGTCATTATCTTCTTTTTATCGTCGTTATTATAGTCGTTAATATCGTCGTTAATATCGTCGTTAATATCGTCATTATCATCGTTGTTATCGTCCATTATTAATTTCATAATTATCGTCGTTAATATCGTCGTTATTTTGTCATAATCATCGTCGTTAATGTCGTCGTTATTATCGTCATTATCTTCGTTGTTATCGTCGTTATTATCCTCATAATTATCGTCGTTAATATCGTCGTTATTTTGTCATAATCATCGTCGTTAATGTCGTCGTTATTATCGTCATTATTTACGTTGTTATCGTCATAAATATCATCGTTAATATCGTCGTTATTATTGCCATTATCTTCTTTTTATCGTCGTTATTTTCGTCGTTAATATCGTCGTTATTATCGTCGTTATTATCGTCGTTAATATCGTCGTTAATATCGTCATTATCATCGTTGTTATCGTCCTTATTATCCTCATAATTATCGTCGTTAAAATGGTCGTTATTTTGTCATAACCATCGACGTTAATGTCGTCGTTATTATCGTCATTATCTTCGTTGTTATCGTCATAATTATCATCGTTAATATCGTCGTTATTATTGTCATTATCTTCTTTTTATCGTCGTTATTATCGTCGTTAATATCGTCTTTATTATCGACGTTATTATCGTCGTTAATATCGTCGTTAATATCGTCATTATCATCGTTGTTATCGTCCTTATCATCCTCATAATTATCGTCGTTAATATCGTCGTTATTTTGTCATAATCATCGTCGTTAATGTCGTCGTTATTATCGTCATTATCTTCGTTGTTATCGTCGTTATTATCCTCATAATTATCGTCGTTAATATCGTCGTTATTTTGTCATAATCATCGTCGTTAATGTCGTCGTTATTATCGTCATTATCTACGTTGTTATCGTCATAAATATCATCGTTAATATCGTCGTTATTATTGCCATTATCTTCTTTTTATCGTCGTTATTTTCGTCGTTAATATCGTCGTTATTATCGTCGTTATTATCGTCGTTAATATCGTCGTTAATATCGTCATTATCATCGTTGTTATCGTCCTTATTATCCTCATAATTATCGTCGTTAAAATGGTCGTTATTTTGTCATAATCATCGACGTTAATGTCGTCGTTATTATCGTCATTATCTTCGTTGTTATCGTCATAATTATCATCGTTAATATCGTCGTTATTATTGTCATTATCTTCTTTTTATCGTCGTTATTATCGTCGTTAATATCGTCTTTATTATCGTCGTTATTATCGTCGTTAATATCGTCGTTAATATCGTCATTATCATCGTTGTTATCGTCCTTATCATCCTCATAATTATCGTCGTTAATATCGTCGTTATTTTGTCATAATCATCGTCGTTAATGTCGTCGTTATTATCGTCATAATCATCGTTGTTAACATCCTTATCATCCTCATAATTATCGTCGTTAATATCGTCGTTATTTTGTCATAATCATCGTCGTGAATGTCGTCGTTATTATCGTCATTATCTACGTTGTTATCGTCATAAATATCATCGTTAATATCCTCGTTATTATTGTCATTTTCTTCTTTTTATCGTCGTTATTATCGTCGTTAATATCGTCGTTATTATCGTCGTTATTATCGTCGTTAATATCGTCTTTAATATCGTCATTATCATCGTTGTTATCGTCCTTATCATCCTCATAATTATCGTCGTTAATTTCGTCGTTATTTTGTCATAATCATCGTCGTTAATGTCGTCGTTATTATCGTCATTATCTACATTGTTATCGTCCTTATCATCATCATAATTATCGTCGTTAATATCGTCGTTATTTTGTCATAATCATCGTCGTTAATGTCGTCGTTATTATCGTCATTATCTTCGTTGTTATCGTCATTATTATCCTCATAATTATCGTCGTTAATATCGTCGTTATTTTGTCATAATCATCGTCGTTAATGTCGTCGTTATTATCGTCATTATCTACGTTGTTATCGTCATAAATATCATCGTTAATATCGTCGTTATTATTGTCATTATCTTCTTTTTATCGTCGTTATTATAGTCGTTAATATCGTCGTTAATATCGTCGTTAATATCGTCATTATCATCGTTGTTATCGTCCATTATTAATTTCATAATTATCGTCGTTAATATCGTCGTTATTTTGTCATAATCATCGTCGTTAATGTCGTCGTTATTATCGTCATTATCTTCGTTGTTATCGTCGTTATTATCCTCATAATTATCGTCGTTAATATCGTCGTTATTTTGTCATAATCATCGTCGTTAATGTCGTCGTTATTATCGTCATTATTTACGTTGTTATCGTCATAAATATCATCGTTAATATCGTCGTTATTATTGCCATTATCTTCTTTTTATCGTCGTTATTTTCGTCGTTAATATCGTCGTTATTATCGTCGTTATTATCGTCGTTAATATCGTCGTTAATATCGTCATTATCATCGTTGTTATCGTCCTTATTATCCTCATAATTATCGTCGTTAAAATGGTCGTTATTTTGTCATAATCATCGACGTTAATGTCGTCGTTATTATCGTCATTATCTTCGTTGTTATCGTCATAATTATCATCGTTAATATCGTCGTTATTATTGTCATTATCTTCTTTTTATCGTCGTTATTATCGTCGTTAATATCGTCTTTATTATCGTCGTTATTATCGTCGTTAATATCGTCGTTAATATCGTCATTATCATCGTTGTTATCGTCCTTATCATCCTCATAATTATCGTCGTTAATATCGTCGTTATTTTGTCATAATCATCGTCGTTAATGTCGTCGTTATTATCGTCATAATCATCGTTGTTAACATCCTTATCATCCTCATAATTATCGTCGTTAATATCGTCGTTATTTTGTCATAATCATCGTCGTGAATGTCGTCGTTATTATCGTCATTATCTACGTTGTTATCGTCATAAATATCATCGTTAATATCCTCGTTATTATTGTCATTTTCTTCTTTTTATCGTCGTTATTATCGTCGTTAATATCGTCGTTATTATCGTCGTTATTATCGTCGTTAATATCGTCGTTAATATCGTTATTATCATCGTTGTTATCGTCCTTATTATCCTAATAATTATCGTCGTTAATATCGTCGTTATTTTGTCATAATCATCGTCGTTAATATCGTCGTTATTTTGTCATAATCATCGTCGTTAATGTCGTCGTTATTATCGTCATTATCTACGTTGTTATCGTCATAAATATCATCGTTAATATCGTCGTTATTATTGTCATTATCTTCTTTTTATCGTCGTTATTATAGTCGTTAATATCGTCGTTAATATCGTCGTTAATATCGTCATTATCATCGTTGTTATCGTCCTTATTATCCTCATAATTATCGTCGTTAATATCGTCGTTATTTTGTCATAATCATCGTCGTTAATGTCGTCGTTATTATCGTCATTATCTACGTTGTTATCGTCATAAATATCATCGTTAATATCGTCGTTATTATTGTCATTATCTCCTTTTTATCGTCGTTATTATCGTCGTTAATATCGTCGTTATTATCGTCGTTATTATCGTCGTTAATATCGTCGTTAATATCGTCATTATCATCGTTGTTATCGTCCTTATTATCCTCATAATTATCGTCGTTAATATCGTCGTTATTTTGTCATAATCATCGTCGTTAATGTCGTCGTTATTATCGTCATTATCTACGTTGTTATCGTCAAAAATATCATCGTTAATATCGTCGTTATTATTGCCATTATCTTCTTTTTATCGTCGTTATTTTCGTCGTTAATATCGTCGTTATTATCGTCGTTATTATCGTCGTTAATATCGTCGTTAATATCGTCATTATCATCGTTGTTATCGTCCTTATTATCCTCATAATTATCGTCGTTAAAATCGTCGTTATTTTGTCATAATCATCGACGTTAATGTCGTCGTTATTATCGTCATTATCTTCGTTGTTATCGTCATAATTATCATCGTTAATATCGTCGTTATTATTGTCATTATCTTCTTTTTATCGTCGTTATTATAGTCGTTAATATCGTCTTTATTATCGTCGTTATTATCGTCGTTAATATCGTCGTTAATATCGTCATTATCATCGTTGTTATCGTCCTTATCATCCTCATAATTATCGTCGTTAATATCGTCGTTATTTTGTCATAATCATCGTCGTTAATGTCGTCGTTATTATCGGCATAATCATCGTTGTTATCATCCTTATCATCCTCATAATTATCGTCGTTAATATCGTCGTTATTTTGTCATAATCATCGTCGTTAATTTCGTCGTTATTTTGTCATAATCATCGTCGTTAATGTCGTCGTTATTATCGTCATTATCTACATTGTTATCGTCCTTATCATCATCATAATTATCGTCGTCAATATCGTCGTTATTTTGTCATAATCATCGTCGTTAATGTCGTCGTTATTATCGTCATTATCATCGTTGTTATCGTCATAAATATCATCGTTAATATCGTCGTTATTATTGTCATTATTTTCTTTTTATCGTCGTTATTATCGTCGTTAATATTATCGTTAATATCGTCATTATCTTCGTTGTTATCGTCCTTATAATCGTCATAATTATCGTCGTTAATATCGTCGTTATTTTGTCATAATCTTCGTCGTTAATGTCGTCGTTATTATCGTCATTATCATCGTTGTTATCGTCATAAATATCATCGTTAATATCGTCGTTATTATTGTCATTATCTTCTTTTTATCGTCGTTATTATCGTCGTTAATATCGTCGTTAATATCGTCGTTAATATCGTCATTATCATCGTTGTTATCGTCCTTATTATCCTCATAATTATCGTCGTTAATATCGTCGTTATTTTGTCATAATCATCGTCGTTAATGTCGTCGTTATTATCGTCATTATCTACGTTGTTATCGTCAAAAATATCATCGTTAATATCGTCGTTATTATTGCCATTATCTTCTTTTTATCGTCGTTATTTTCGTCGTTAATATCGTCGTTATTATCGTCGTTATTATCGTCGTTAATATCGTCGTTAATATCGTCATTATCATCGTTGTTATCGTCCTTATTATCCTCATAATTATCGTCGTTAAAATCGTCGTTATTTTGTCATAATCATCGACGATAATGTCGTCGTTATTATCGTCATTATCTTCGTTGTTATCGTCATAATTATCATCGTTAATATCGTCGTTATTATTGTCATTATCTTCTTTTTATCGTCCTTATTATAGTCGTTAATATCGTCTTTATTATCGTCGTTATTATCGTCGTTAATATCGTCGTTAATATCGTCATTATCATCGTTGTTATCGTCCTTATCATCCTCATAATTATCGTCGTTAATATCGTCGTTATTTTGTCATAATCATCGTCGTTAATGTCGTCGTTATTATCGGCATAATCATCGTTGTTATCATCCTTATCATCCTCATAATTTTCGTCGTTAATATCGTCGTTATTTTGTCATAATCATCGTCGTTAATTTCGTCGTTATTTTGTCATAATCATCGTCGTTAATGTCGTCGTTATTATCGTCATTATCTACGTTGTTATCGTCAAAAATATCATCGTTAATATCGTCGTTATTATTGCCATTATCTTCTTTTTATCGTCGTTATTTTCGTCGTTAATATCGTCGTTATTATCGTCGTTATTATCGTCGTTAATATCGTCGTTAATATCGTCATTATCATCGTTGTTATCGTCCTTATTATCCTCATAATTATCGTCGTTAAAATCGTCGTTATTTTGTCATAATCATCGACGATAATGTCGTCGTTATTATCGTCATTATCATCGTTGTTATCGTCATAATTATCATCGTTAATATCGTCGTTATTATTGCCATTATCTTCTTTTTATCGTCGTTATTATCGTCGTTATTATCGTCGATATTATCGTCGTTAATGTCGTCGTTAATATCGTCATTATCATCGTTGTAATCGTCCTTATTATCCTCATAATTATCGTCGTTAATATCGTCGTTATTTTGTCATAATCATCGTCGTTAATGTCGTCGTTATTATCGTCATTATCATCGTTGTTATCGTCCTTATCATCCTCATAATTATCGTCGTTAATATCGTCGTGATTTTGTCATAATCATCGTCGTTAATGTCGTCGTTATTATCGTCATTATCATCGTTGTTATCATCCTTATCATCCTCATAATTATCGTCGTTAATATCGTCGTTATTTTGTTATAATCATCGTCGTTAATGTCGTCGTTATTATCGTCATTATCATCGTTGTTATCGTCCTTATCATCCACATAATTATCGTCGTTAATATCGTCGTTATTTTGTCATAATCGTCGTCGTTAATGTCGTCGTTATTATCGTCATTATCTACATTGTTATCGTCCTTATCATCATCATAATTATCGTCGTTAATATCGTCGTTATTTTGTCATAATCATCGTCGTTAATGTCGTCGTTATTATCGTCATTATCTTCGTTGTTATCGTCATTATTATCCTCATAATTATCGTCGTTAATATCGTCGTTATTTTGTCATAATCATCGTCGTTAATGTCGTCGTTATTATCGTCATTATCATCGTTGTTATCGTCATAATTATCATCGTTAATATCGTCGTTATTATTGCCATTATCTTCTTTTTATCGTCGTTATTATCGTCGTTAATATCGTCGTTATTATCGTCGTTATTATCGTCGTTAATATCGTCGTTAATATCGTCATTATCATCGTTGTTATCGTCCTTATTATCCTCATAATTATCGTCGTTAATATCGTCGTTATTTTGTCATAATCATCGTCGTTAATGTCGTCGTTATTATCGTTATTATCATCGTTGTTATCGTCATAAATATCATCGTTAATATCGTCGTTATTATTGTCATTATCTTCTTTTTATCGTCGTTATTATCGTCGTTAATATTGTCGTTAATATCGTCATTATCTTCGTTGTTATCGTCCTTATTATCGTCATAATTATCGTCGTTAATATCGTCGTTATTTTTTCATAATCATCGTCGTTAATGTCGTCGTTATTATCGTCATTATCATCGTTGTTATCGTCATAATTATCATCGTTAATATCGTCGTTATTATTGCCATTATCTTCTTTTTATCGTCGTTATTATCGTCGTTAATATCGTCGTTGTTATCGTCGTTATTATCGTCGTTAATATTGTCGTTAATATCGTCATTATCATCGTTGTTATCGTCCTTATTATCCTCATAATTATCGTCGTTAATATCGTCGTTATTTTGTCATAATCATCGTCGTTAATGTCGTCGTTATTATCGTCATTATCATCGTTGTTATCGTCCTTATCATCCTCATAATTATCGTTGTTAATATCGTCGTTATTTTGTCATAATCATCGTCGTTAATGTCGTCGTTATTATCGTCATTATCATCGTTGTTATCGTCGTTATTATCCTCATAATTATCGTCGTTAATGTCGTCGTTATTTTGTCATAATCATCGTCGTTAATGTCGTCGTTATTATCGTCATTATCTACGTTGTTATCGTCATAAATATCATCGTTAATATCGTCGTTATTATTGTCATTATCTTCTTTTTATCGTCGTTATTATCGTCGTTAATATCGTCGTTAATATCGTCGTTAATATCGTCATTATCTTCGTTGATATCGTCCTTATTATCGTCATAATTATCGTCGTTAATATCGTCGTTATTTTGTCATAATCATCGTCGTTAATGTCGTCGTTATTATCGTCATTATCATCGTTGTTATCGTCCTTATCATCCTCATAATTATCGTCGTTAATATAGTCGTTATTTTGTCATAATCATCGTCGTTAATGTCGTCGTTATTATCGTCATTATCTACATTGTTATCGTCCTTATCATCCTCATAATTATCGTCGTTAATATCGTCGTTATTTTGTCATAATCATCGTCGTTAATGTCGTCGTTATTATCGTCATTATCTACGTTGTTATCATCATAAATATCATCGTTAATGTCGTCGTTATTATTGTCATTATCTTCTTTTTATCGTCGTTATTATCGTCGTTAATATCGTCGTTAATATCGTCGTTAATATCGTCATTATCATCGTTGTTATCGTCTTCATTATCCTCATAATTATCGTCGTTAATATCGTCGTTATTTTGTCATAATCATCGTCGTTAATGTCGTCGTTATTATCGTCATTATCATCGTTGTTATCATCCTTATCATCCTCATAATTATCGTCGTTAATATCGTCGTTATTTTGTCATAATCATCGTCGTTAATGTCGTCGTTATTATCGTCATTATCTACGTTGCTATCGTCATAAATATCATCGTTAATATCGTCGTTATTATTGTCATTATCTTCTTTTTATCGTCGTTATTATAGTCGTTAATATCGTCGTTAATATCGTCGTTAATATCGTCATTATCATCGTTGTTATCGTCCTTATTATCCTCATAATTATCGTCGTTAATATCGTCGTTATTTTGTCATAATCATCGTCGTTAATGTCGTCGTTATTATCGTCATTATCTTCGTTGTTATCGTCGTTATTATCCTCACAATTATCGTCGTTAATATCGTCGTTATTTTGTCATAATCATCGTCGTTAATGTCGTCGTTATTATCGTCATTATCTACGTTGTTATCGTCATAAATATCATCGTTAATATCGTCGTTATTATTGTCATTATCTTCTTTTTATCGTCGTTATTATCGTCGTTAATATCGTCGTTAATATCGTCATTATCATCGTTGTTAACGTCCTTATTATCCTCATATTTATCGTCTTTAATATCGTCGTTATTTTGTCAGAATCATCGTCGTTAATGTCGTCGTTATTATCGTCATTATCATCGTTGTTATCGTCCTTATCATTTACATAATTATCGTCGTTAATATCGTCGTTATTTTGTCATAATCGTCGTCGTTAATGTCGTCGTTATTATCGTCATTATCATCGTTGTTATCATCCTTATCATCCTCATAATTTTCGTCGTTAATATCGTCGTTATTTTGTCATAATCATCGTCGTTAATGTCGTCGTTATTATCGTCATTATCATCGTTGTTATCGTCATAATTATCATCGTTAATATCGTCGTTATTATTGCCATTATCTTCAATTTATCGTCGTTATTATCGTCGTTAATATCGTCGTTATTATCGTCGTTATTATGGTCGTTAATATCGTCGTTAATATCGTCATTATCATCGTTGTTATCGTCCTTATTATCCTCATAATTATCGTCGTTAATATCGTCGTTATTTTGTCATAATCATCGTCGTTAATGTCGTCGTTATTATCGTCATTATCATCGTTGTTATCGTCCTTATCATCCTCATAATTATCGTTGTTAATATCGTCGTTTTTTTGTCATAATCATCGTCGTTAATGTCGTCGTTATTATCGTCATTATCATCGTTGTTATCGTCGTTATTATCCTCATAATTATCGTCGTTAATATCGTCGTTATTTTGTCATAATCATCGTCGTTAATGTCGTCGTTATTATCGTCATTATCTACGTTGTTATCGTCATAAATATCATCGTTAATATCGTCGTTATTATTGTCATTATCTTCTTTTTATCGTCGTTATTATCGTCGTTAATATCGTCGTTAATATCGTCGTTAATATCGTCATTATCTTCGTTGTTATCGTCCTTATTATCGTCATAATTATCGTCGTTAATATCGTCGTTATTTTGTCATAATCATCGTCGTTAATGTCGTCGTTATTATCGTCATTATCATCGTTGTTATCGTCCTTATCATCCTCATAATTATCGTCGTTAATATAGTCGTTATTTTGTCATAATCATCTTCGTTAATGTCGTCGTTATTATCGTCATTATCTACATTGTTATCGTCCTTATCATTCTCATAATTATCGTCGTTAATATCGTCGTTATTTTGTGATAATCATCGTCTTTAATGTCGTCGTAATTATCGTCATTATCATCGTTGTTATCGTCCTTATCATCCTCATAATAATCGTCGTTAATATCGTCGTTATTTTGTCATAATCATCGTCGCTAATGTCGTCGTTATTATCGTCATTATCTACGTTGTTATCGTCGTTATTATCGTCGTTAATATCGTCGTTATTATCGTCGTTATTATCGTCGTTATTATCGCCGTTAATATCGTCATTAATATCGTCATTATCATCGTTGTTATCGTCCTTATTATCCTCATAATTATCGTCGTTAATATCGTCGTTATTTTGTCATAATCATCGTCGTTAATGTCGTAGTTATTATCGTCATTATCTTCGCTGTTATCGTCGTTATTATTCTCATAATTATCGTCGTTAATATCGTCGTTATTTTGTCATAATCATCGTCGTTAATGTCGTCGTTATTATCGTCATTATCATCATTGTTATCGTCCTTATCATCCTCATAATTATCGTCGTTAATATAGTCGTTATTTTGTCATAATCATCATCGTTAATGTCGTCGTTATTATCGTCATTATCTACATTGTTATCGTCCTTATCATCCTCATAATTATCGTCGTTAATATCGTCGTTATTTTGTCATAATCATCGTCGTTAATGTCGTCGTTATTATCGTCATTATCTTCGTTGTTATCGTCGTTATTATCCTCATAATTATCGTCGTTAATATCGTCGTTATTTTGTCATAATCATCGTCGTTAATGTCGTCGTTATTATCGTCATTATCTACGTTGTTATCGTCATAAATATCATCGTTAATATCGTCGTTATTATTGTCATTATCTTCTTTTTATCGTCGTTATTATCGTCGTTAATATCGTCGTTATTATCGTCGTTATTATCGTCGTTAATATCGTCGTTAATATCGTCATTATCATCGTTGTTATCGTCCTTATTATCCTCATAATTATCGTCGTTAATATCGTCGTTATTTTGTCATAAACATCGTCGTTCATGTCGTCGTTATTATCGTTATTATCATCTTTGTTATCGTCCTTATCATCCTCATAATTATCGTCGTTAATATCGTCGTTATTTTGTCATAATCATCGTCGTTAATGTCGTCGTTATTGTCGTTATTATCATCGTTGTTATCGTCATAAATATCATCGTTAATATCGTCGTTATTATTGTCATTATCTTCTTTTTATCGTCGTTATTATCGTCGTTAATATTGTCGTTAATATCGTCATTATCTTCGTTGTTATCGTCCTTATTATCGTCATAATTATCGTCGTTAATATCGTCGTTATTTTGTCATAATCATCGTCGTTAATGTCGTCGTTATTATCGTCATTATCATCGTTGTTATCGTCATAATTATCATCGTTAATATCGTCGTTATTATTGCCATTATCTTCTTTTTATCGTCGTTATTATCGTCGTTAATATCGTCGTTGTTATCGTCGTTATTATCGTCGTTAATATTGTCGTTAATATCGTCATTATCATCGTTGTTATCGTCCTTATTATCCTCATAATTATCGTCGTTAATATCGTCGTTATTTTGTCATAATCATCGTCGTTGATGTCGTCGTTATTATCGTCATTATCATCGTTGTTATCGTCCTTATCATCCTCATAATTATCGTTGTTAATATCGTCGTTATTTTGTCATAATCATCGTCGTTAATGTCGTCGTTATTATCGTCATTATCATCGTTGTTATCGTCGTTATTATCCTCATAATTATCGTCGTTAATGTCGTCGTTATTTTGTCATAATCATCGTCGTTAATGTCGTCGTTATTATCGTCATTATCTACGTTGTTATCGTCATAAATATCATCGTTAATATCGTCGTTATTATTGTCATTATCTTCTTTTTATCGTCGTTATTATCGTCGTTAATATCGTCGTTAATATCGTCGTTAATATCGTCATTATCTTCGTTGTTATCGTCCTTATTATCGTCATAATTATCGTCGTTAATATCGTCGTTATTTTGTCATAATCATCGTCGTTAATGTCGTCGTTATTATCGTCATTATCATCGTTGTTATCGTCCTTATCATCCTCATAATTATCGTCGTTAATATAGTCGTTATTTTGTCATAATCATCGTCGTTAATGTCGTCGTTATTATCGTCATTATCTACATTGTTATCGTCCTTATCATCCTCATAATTATCGTCGTTAATATCGTCGTTATTTTGTCATAATCATCGTCGTTAATGTCGTCGTTATTATCGTCATTATCTACGTTGTTATCATCATAAATATCATCGTTAATGTCGTCGTTATTATTGTCATTATCTTCTTTTTATCGTCGTTATTATCGTCGTTAATATCGTCGTTAATATCGTCGTTAATATCGTCATTATCATCGTTGTTATCGTCTTCATTATCCTCATAATTATCGTCGTTAATATCGTCGTTATTTTGTCATAATCATCGTCGTTAATGTCGTCGTTATTATCGTCATTATCATCGTTGTTATCATCCTTATCATCCTCATAATTATCGTCGTTAATATCGTCGTTATTTTGTCATAATCATCGTCGTTAATGTCGTCGTTATTATCGTCATTATCTACGTTGTTATCGTCATAAATATCATCGTTAATATCGTCGTTATTATTGTCATTATCTTCTTTTTATCGTCGTTATTATAGTCGTTAATATCGTCGTTAATATCGTCGTTAATATCGTCATTATCATCGTTGTTATCGTCCTTATTATCCTCATAATTATCGTCGTTAATATCGTCGTTATTTTGTCATAATCATCGTCGTTAATGTCGTCGTTATTATCGTCATTATCTTCGTTGTTATCGTCGTTATTATCCTCATAATTATCGTCGTTAATATCGTCGTTATTTTGTCATAATCATCGTCGTTAATGTCGTCGTTATTATCGTCATTATCTACGTTGTTATCGTCATAAATATCATCGTTAATATCGTCGTTATTATTGTCATTATCTTCTTTTTATCGTCGTTAATATCGTCGTTAATATCGTCATTATCATCGTTGTTAACGTCCTTATTATCCTCATATTTATCGTCTTTAATATCGTCGTTATTTTGTCAGAATCATCGTCGTTAATGTCGTCGTTATTATCGTCATTATCATCGTTGTTATCGTCCTTATCATCCACATAATTATCGTCGTTAATATCGTCGTTATTTTGTCATAATCGTCGTCGTTAATGTCGTCGTTATTATCGTCATTATCATCGTTGTTATCATCCTTATCATCCTCATAATTATCGTCGTTAATATCGTCGTTATTTTGTCATAATCATCGTCGTTAATGTCGTCGTTATTATCGTCATTATCATCGTTGTTACCGTCATAATTATCATCGTTAATATCGTCGTTATTATTGCCATTATCTTCAATTTATCGTCGTTATTATCGTCGTTAATATCGTCGTTATTATCGTCGTTATTATCGTCGTTAATATCGTCGTTAATATCGTCATTATCATCGTTGTTATCGTCCTTATTATCCTCATAATTATCGTCGTTAATATCGTCGTTATTTTGTCATAATCATCGTCGTTAATGTCGTCGTTATTATCGTCATTATCATCGTTGTTATCGTCCTTATCATCCTCATAATTATCGTTGTTAATATCGTCGTTATTTTGTCATAATCATCGTCGTTAATGTCGTCGTTATTATCGTCATTATCATCGTTGTTATCGTCGTTATTATCCTCATAATTATCGTCGTTAATATCGTCGTTATTTTGTCATAATCATCGTCGTTAATGTCGTCGTTATTATCGTCATTATCTACATTGTTATCGTCCTTATCATCCTCATAATTATCGTCGTTAATATCGTCGTTATTTTGTGATAATCATCGTCGTTCATGTCGTCGTTATTATCGTTATTATCATCTTTGTTATCGTCCTTATCATCCTCATAATTATCGTCGTTAATATCGTCGTTATTTTGTCATAATCATCGTCGTTAATTTCGTCGTTATTATCGTCATTATCTACGTTGTTATCGTCATAAATATCATCGTTAATATCGTCGTTATTATTGTCATTATCTTCTTTTTATCGTCGTTATTATCGTTGTTAATATCGTCGTTATTATCGTCGCAATTATCGTCGTTAATATCGTCGTTAATATCGTCATTATCATCGTTGTTATCGTTTTTATTATCCTCATAAATATCGTCGTTAATATCGTCGTTATTTTGTCATAAACATCGTCGTTGATGTCGTCGTTATTATCGTCATTATCTTCGTTGTTATCGTCGTTATTATCCTCATAATTATCGTCGTTAATATCGTCGTTATTTTGTCATAATCATCGTCGTTAATGTCGTCGTTATTATCGTCATTATCTACGTTGTTATCGTCATAAATATCATCGTTAATATCGTCGTTATTATTGTCATTATCTTCTTTTTATCGTCGTTATTATCGTCGTTAATATCGTCGTTAATATCGTCATTATCATCGTTGTTAACGTCCTTATTATCCTCATATTTATCGTCTTTAATATCGTCGTTATTTTGTCAGAATCATCGTCGTTAATGTCGTCGTTATTATCGTCATTATCATCGTTGTTATCGTCCTTATCATCCACATAATTATCGTCGTTAATATCGTCGTTATTTTGTCATAATCGTCGTCGTTAATGTCGTCGTTATTATCGTCATTATCATCGTTGTTATCATCCTTATCATCCTCATAATTATCGTCGTTAATATCGTCGTTATTTTGTCATAATCATCGTCGTTAATGTCGTCGTTATTATCGTCATTATCATCGTTGTTATCGTCATAATTATCATCGTTAATATCGTCGTTATTATTGCCATTATCTTCAATTTATCGTCGTTATTATCGTCGTTAATATCGTCGTTATTATCGTCGTTATTATCGTCGTTAATATCGTCGTTAATATCGTCATTATCATCGTTGTTATCGTCCTTATTATCCTCATAATTATCGTCGTTAATATCGTCGTTATTTTGTCATAATCATCGTCGTTAATGTCGTCGTTATTATCGTCATTATCATCGTTGTTATCGTCCTTATCATCCTCATAATTATCATTGTTAATATCGTCGTTATTTTGTCATAATCATCGTCGTTAATGTCGTCGTTATTATCGTCATTATGATCGTTGTTATCGTCGTTATTATCCTCATAATTATCGTCGTTAATATCGTCGTTATTTTGTCATAATCATCGTCGTTAATGTCGTCGTTATTATCGTCATTATCTACATTGTTATCGTCCTTATCATCCTCATAATTATCGTCGTTAATATCGTCGTTATTTTGTGATAATCATCGTCGTTCATGTCGTCGTTATTATCGTTATTATCATCTTTGTTATCGTCCTTATCATCCTCATAATTATCGTCGTTAATATCGTCGTTATTTTGTCATAATCATCGTCGTTAATGTCGTCGTTATTATCGTCATTATCTACGTTGTTATCGTCATAAATATCATCGATAATATCGTCGTTATTATTGTCATTATCTTCTTTTTATCGTCGTTATTAACGTCGTTATTATCGTCGTTAATATCGTCGTTAATATCGTCATTATTATCGTTGTTATCGTCATTATTATCCTCATAATTGTCGTCGTTATTTTGTCATAATCATCGTCGTTAATATCGTCGTTATTTTGTCATAATCATCGACGTTAATGTCGTCGTTATTATCGTCATTATCTTCGTTGTTATCGTCATAATTATCATCGTTAATATCGTCGTTATTATTGTCATTATCTTCTTTTTATCGTCGTTATTATCGTCGTTAATATCGTCTTTATTATCGTCGTTATTATCGTCGTTAATATCGTCGTTAATATCGTCATTATCATCGTTGTTATCGTCCTTATCATCCTCATAATTATCGTCGTTAATATCGTCGTTATTTTGTCATAATCATCGTCGTTAATGTCGTCGTTATTATCGTCATTATCTTCGTTGTTATCGTCGTTATTATCCTCATAATTATCGTCGTTAATATCGTCGTTATTTTGTCATAATCATCGTCGTTAATGTCGTCGTTATTATCGTCATTATCTACGTTGTTATCGTCTTTAATATCATCGTTAATATCGTCGTTATTAATGTCATTACCTTCTTTTTATCGTCGTTATTATCGTCGTTAATATCGTCGTTAATATCGTCGATGATATCGTCATTATCATCGTTGTTATCGTCCTTATTATCGTCATAATTATCGTCGTTAATATCGTCTTTATTTTGTCATAATCATCGTCGTTAATGTCGTCGTTATTATCGTCATTATCTTCGTTGTTATCGACGTTATTATCCTCATAATTATCGTCGTTATTATAGTCGTTATTATCGCCGTTAATATCGTCATTAATATCGTCATTATCATCGTTGTTATCGTCCTTATTATCCTCATAATTATCGTCGTTAATATCGTAGTTATTTTGTCATAATCATCCTCGTTAATGTCGTCGTTATTATCGTCATTATCATCGTTGTTATCGTCCTTATCATCCTCATAATAATCGTCGTTAATATCGTCGTTATTTTGTCATAATCATCGTCGTTAATGTCGTCGTTATTATCGTCATTATCTACGTTGTTATCGTCATAAATATCATCGTTAATATCGTCGTTATTATTGTCATTATCTTCTTTTTATCGTCGTTATTATCGTCGTTAATATCGTCGTTATTATCGTCGTTAATATCGTCGTTAATATCGTCATTATCATCTTTGTTATCGTCGTTATTATCCTCATAATTATCGTCGTTAATATCGTCGTTATTTTGTCATAATCATCGTCGTTAATGTCGTCGTTATTATCGTCATTATCTACGTTGTTATCGTCATAAATATCATCGTTAATATCGTCGTTATTATTGTCATTATCTTCTTTTTATCGTCGTTATTATCGTCGTTAATATCGTCGTTATTATCGTCGTTAATATCGTCGTTATTATCGTCGTTATTATCGTCGTTATTATCGCCGTTAATATCGTCATTAATATCGTCATTATCATCGTTGTTATCGTCCTTATTATCCTCATAATTATCGTCGTTAATATCGTCGTTATTTTGTCATAATCATCGTCGTTAATGTCGTCGTTATTATCGTCATTATCATCGTTGTTATCGTCCTTATCATCCTCATAATAATCGTCGTTAATATCGTCGTTATTTTGTCATAATCATCGTCGTTAATGTCGTCGTTATTATCGTCATTATCTACGTTGTTATCGTCATAAATATCATCGTTAATATCGTCGTTATTATTGTCATTATCTTCTTTTTATCGTCGTTATTATCGACGTTTATATCGTCGTTAATATCGTCGTTAATATCGTCATTATCATCGTTGTTATCGTCTTTATTATCCTCATAATTATCGTCGTTAATATAGTCGTTATTTTGTCATAATCATCGTCGTTAATGTCGTCGTTATTATCGTCATTATCATCATTGTTATCGTCCTTATCATCCTCATAATAATCGTCGTTAATATCTTCGTTATTTTGTCATAATCATCGTCGATAATGTCGTCGTTATTATCGTCATTATCTACGTTGTTATCGTCGTTATTATCGTCGTTAATATCGTCGTTATTATCGTCGTTATTATCGTCGTTAATATCGTCGTTATTATCGTCGTTATTATCGTCGTTATTATCGCCGTTAATATCGTCATTAATATCGTCATTATCATCGTTGTTATCGTCGTTATAATCCTCATAATAATCGTCGTTAATATCGTCGTTATTTTGTCATTATCATCGTCGTTAATGTCGTCGTTATTATCGTCATTATCTACGTTGTTATCGTCATAAATATCATCGTTAATATCGTCGTTATTATTGTCATTTTCTTCTTTTTTTCGTCGTTATTATCGTCGTTAATATCGTCGTTATTATCGTCGTTATTATCATCGTTAATATCGTCGTTAATATCGTCATTATCATCGTTGTTATCGTCCTTATTATCCTCATAATTATCGTCGTTAATATCGTCGTTATTTTGTCATAATCATCGTCGTTAATGTCGTCGTTATTATCGTCATTATCATCGTTGTTATCGTCCTTATCATCCTCATAATTATCGTCGTTAATATCGTCGTTATTTTGTCATAATCATCGTCGTTAATGTCGTCGTTATTATCGTCATTATCTACGTTGTTATCGTCATAAATATCATCGTTAATATCGTCATTATTATTGTCATTATCTTCTTTTTATCGTCTTTATTATCGTCGTTAATATCGTCGTTATTATCGTCGTTAATATCGTCGTTATTATCGTCGTTATTATCGTCGTTATTATCGCCGTTAATATCGTCATTAATATCGTCATTATCATCGTTGTTATCGTCCTTATTATCCTCATAATTATCGTCGTTAATATCGTAGTTATTTTGTCATAATCATCCTCGTTAATGTCGTCGTTATTATCGTCATTATCATCGTTGTTATCGTCCTTATCATCCTCATAATAATCGTCGTTAATATCGTCGTTATTTTGTCATAATCATCGTCGATAATGTCGTCGTTATTATCGTCATTATCTACGTTGTTATTGTCATAAATATCATCGATAATATCGTCGTTATTATTGTCATTATCTTCTTTTTATCGTCGTTATTAACGTCGTTATTATCGTCGTTAATATCGTCATTAATATCGTCATTATCATCGTTGTTATCGTCCTTATTATCCTCATAATTATCGTCGTTAATATCGTCGTTATTTTGTCATAATCATCGTCGTTAATGTCGTCGTTATTATCGTCATTATCATCGTTGTTATTGTCCTTATCATCCTCATAATAATCGTCGTTAATATCGTCGTTATTTTGTCATAATCATCGTCGTTAATATCGTCGTTATTATCGTCGTTATTATCGTCGTTAATATAGTCGTTAATATCGTCATTATCATCGTTGTTATCGTCCTTATCATCCTCATAATTATCGTCGTTAATATCGTCGTTATTTTGTTATAATCATCGTCGTTAATGTCGTCGTTATTATCGTCATTATCTTCGTTGTTATCGTCGTTATTATCCTCATAATTATCGTCGTTAATATCGTCGTTATTTTGTCATAATCATCGTCGTTAATGTCGTCGTTATTATCGTCATTATCTACGTTGTTATCGTCATAAATATCATCGTTAATATCGTCGTTATTATTGTCATTTTCTTCTTTTTATCGTCGTTATTATCGTCGTTAATATCGTCGTTAATATCGTCGTTAATATCGTCATTATCATCGTTGTTATCGTCTTTATTATCCTCATAATTATCGTCGTTAATATCGTCGTTATTTTGTCATAATCATCGTCGTTCATATCGTCGTTAATATCGTCATTATCATCGTTGTTATCGTCCTTATTATCCTCATAATTATCGTCGTTAATATCGTCGTTATTTTGTCATAATCATCGTCGTTAATGTCGTCGTTATTATCGTCATTATCTACGTTGTTATCGTCATAAATATCATCGATAATATCGTCGTTATTATTGTCATTATCTTCTTTTTATCGTCGTTATTAACGTCGTTATTATCGTCGTTAATATCTTCGTAATATCGTCATTATCATCGTTGTTATCGTCCTTATTATCCTCATTTTTATCGTCGTTAATATCGTCGTTATTTTGTCATAAACATCGTCGCTAATGTCGTCGTTATTATCGTCATTATCATCGTTGTTATCGTCCATATCATCCTCATAATTAACGTCGTTAATATCGTCGTTATTTTGTCATAATCATCGTCGTTAATGTCGTCGTTATTATCGTCATTATCTTCGTTGTTATCGTCATAAATATCATCGTTAATATCGTCGTTATTATTGACATTATCTTCTTTTTATCGTCGTTATTATCGTCGTTAATATCGTTTGTATTATCGTCGTTATTATCGTCGTTAATATCGTCGTTAATATCGTCATTATCATCGTTGTTATCGTCCTTATCATCCTCATAATTATCGTCGTTAATATCGTCGTTATTTTGTCGTAATCATCGTCGTTAATGTCGTCGTTATTATCGTCATTATCTTCGTTGTTATCGTCATTATTATCCTCATAATTATCGTCGTTAATATCGTCGTTATTTTGTCATAATCATCGTCGTTAATGTCGTCGTTATTATCGTCATTATCATCGTTGTTATCGTCCTTATCATCCTCATAATTATCGTCGTTAATATCGTCGTTATTTTGTCATAATCATCGTCGTTAATGTCGTCGTTATTATCGTCATTATCTACATTGTTATCGTCCTTATCATCCTCATAATTATCGTCGTTAATATCGACGTTATTTTGTCATAATCATCGTCGTTAATGTCGTCGTTATTATCGTCATTATCTTCGTTGTTATCGTCATCATTATCATCGTTAATATCGTCGTTATTATTGTCATTATCTTCTTTTTATTGTTCGTTATTATCGTCGTTAATATCGACATTAATATCGTCATTATCATCGTTGTTATCGTCCTTATTATCCTCATAATTATCGTCGTTAATATCGTCGTTATTTTGTCATAATCATCGTCGTTAATGTCGTCGTTATTATCGTCATTATCTTCGTTGTTATCGTCATAATTATCATCGTTAATATCGTCGTTATTATTGTCATTATCTTCTTTTTATCGTCGTTATTATCGTCGTTAATATCGTCTTTATTATCGTCGTTATTATAGTCGTTAATGTCGTCGTTAATATCGTCATTATCATCGTTGTTATCGTACTTATCATCCTCATAATTGTCGTCGTTAATATCGTCGTTATTTTGTCATAATCATCGTCGTTAATATCGTCGTTAATATCGTCATTATCATCGTTGTAATCGTCCTTATTATCCTCATAATTATCGTCGTTAATATCGTCGTTATTTTGTCATAATCATCGTCGTTAATGTCGTCGTTATTATCGTCATTATCATCGTTGAAATCGTCCTTATCATCCTCATAATTATCGTCGTTAATATCGTCGTTATTTTGTCATAATCATCGTCGTTAATGTCGTCGTTATTATCGTCATTATCTTCGTTGTTATCGTCATAATTATCATAGTTAATATCGTCGTTAGTATTGTCATTATCTTCTTTTTATCGTCGTTATTATCGTCGTTAATATCGTCGTTATTATCGTCGTTATTATCGTCGTTAATATCGTCGTTAATATCGTCATTATCATCGTTGTTATCGTCCTTATTATCCTCATAATTATCGTCGTTAATATCGTCGTTATTTTGTCATAATCACCGTCGTTAATGTCGTCGTTATTATCGTCATTATCATCGTTGTTATCGTCCTTATCATCCTCACAATTATCGTCGTTAATATTGTCGTTATTTTGTCATAATCATCGTCGTTAATGTCGTCGTTATTATCGTCATTATCTACGTTGGTATCGTCATAAATATCATCGTTAATATCGTCGTTATTATTGTCATTATCTTCTTTTTATCGCCGTTATTATCGTCGTTAATATCGTCGTTATTATCGTCGTTAATATCGTCGTTATTATCGTCGTTATTATCGCTGTTAATATCGTCATTAATATCGTCATTATCATCGTTGTTATCGTCCTTATTATCCTCATAATTATCGTCGTTAATATCGTCGTTATTTTGTCATAATCATCGTCGTTAATGTCGTCGTTATTATCGTCATTATCATCGTTGTTATCGTCCTTATCATCCTCATAATTATCGTCGTTAATATCGTCGTTATTTTGTCATAATCATCGTCGTTAATGTCGTCGTTATTATCGTCATTATCATCGTTGTTATCGTCCTTATTATCCTCATAATTATCGTCGTTAATATCGTCGTTATTTTGTCATAAACATCGTCGCTAATGTCGTCGTTATTATCGTCATTATCATCGTTGTTATCGTCCATATCATCCTCATAATTATCGTCGTTAATATCGTCGTTATTTTGTCATAATCATCGTCGTTAATGTCGTCGTTAGTATCGTCATTATCTTCGTTGTTATCGTCATAAATATCATCGTTAATATCGTCGTTATTATTGTCATTATCTTCTTTTTATCGTCGTTATTATCGTCGTTAATATCGTGGTTATTATCGTCGTTATTATCGTCGTTAATATCGTCGTTAATATCGTCATTATCATCGTTGTTATCGTCCTTATTATCCTCATAATTATCGTCGTTAATATCGTCGTTAATATCGTCATTATCATCGTTGTTATCGTCCTTATTATCCTCATAATTATCGTCGTTAATATCGTCGTTATTTTGTCATAATCACCGTCGTTAATGTCGTCGTTATTATCGTCATTATCATCGTTGTTATCGTCCTTATCATCCTCATAATTATCGTCGTTAATATCGTCGTTATTTTGTCATAATCATAGTCGTTAATGTCGTCGTTATTATCGTCATTATCTACGTTGTTATCGTCATAAATATCATCGTTAATATCGTCGTTATTATTGTTATTATCTTCTTTTTATCGCCGTTATTATCGTCGTTAATATCGTCGTTATTATCGTCGTTAATATCGTCGTTATTATCGTCGTTATTATCGCTGTTAATATCGTCATTAATATCGTCATTATCATCGTTGTTATCGTCCTTATTATCCTCATAATTATCGTCATTAATATCGTCGTTATTTTGTCATAATCATCGTCGTTAATGTCGTCGTTATTATCGTCATTATCATCGTTGTTATCGTCCTTATCATCCTCATAATTATCGTCGTTAATATCGTCGTTATTTTTTCATAATCATCGTCGTTAATATCGTCGTTATTATCGTCATTATCTACGTTGTTATCGTCATAAATATCATCGTTAATATCGTCGTTATTATTGTCATTATCTTCTTTTTATCGTCGTTATTATCGTCCTTATCATCCTCATAATTATCGTCGTTATTTTGTCATAATCATCGTCGTTCATGTCGTCGTTATTATCGTCATTATCTTCGTTGTTATCGTCATAAATATCATCGTTAATATCGTCGTTATTATTGTCATTATCTTCTTTTTATCGCCGTTATTATCGTCGTTAATATCGTCGTTATTATCGTCGTTAATATCGTCGTTATTTTGTCATAATCATCGTCGTTCATGTCGTCGTTATTATCGTCATTATCTTCGTTGTTATCGTCATAATTATCATCGTTAATATCGTCGTTATTATTGTCATTATCTTCTTTTTATCGTCGTTATTATCGTCGTTAATATCGTCTTTATTATCGTCGTTATTATCGTCGTTAATATCTTCGTTAATATCGTCATTATCATCGTTGTTATCGTCCTTATCATCCTCATAATTGTCGTCGTTAATATCGTCGTTATTTTGTCATAATCATCGTCGTTAATATCGTCGTTAATATCGTCATTAGCATCGTTGTTATCGTCCTTATTATCCTCATAATTATCGTCGTTAATATCGTCGTTATTTTGTCATAATCATCGTCGTTAATGTCGTCGTTATTATCGTCATTATCTACATTGTTATCGTCATAAATATCATCGTTAATGTCGTCGTTATTATTATCATTTTCTTCTTTTTATCGTCGTTATTAACGTCGTTATTATCGTCGTTAATATCGTCGTTAATATCGTCATTAGCATCGTTGTTATCGTCCTTATTATCCTCATAATTATCGTCGTTAATATCGTCGTTATTTTGTCATAATCATCGTCGTTAATGTCGTCGTTATTATCGTCATTATCTACGTTGTTATCGTCATAAATATCATCGTTAATATCGTCGTTAATATTGTCATTTTCTTCTTTTTATCGTCGTTATTATCGTCCTTATCATCCTCATAATTATCGTCGTTAACATCGTCGTTATTTTGTCATAATCATCGTCGTTAATGTCGTCGTTATTATCGTCATTATCTTCGTTGTTATCGTCATAATTATCATCGTTAATATCGTCGTTATTATTGTCATTATCTTCTTTTTATCGTCGTTATTATCGTCGTTAATATCGTCTTTATTATCGTCGTTATTATCGTCGTTAATATCGTCGTTAATATCGTCATTATCATCGTTGTAATCGTCCTTATTATCCTCATAATTTTCGTCGTTAATATCGTCGTTATTTTGTCATAATCATTGTCGTTAATGTCGTCGTTATTATCGTCATTATCATCGTTATTATCGTCCTTATCATCCTCATAATTATTGTCGTTTTCATCGTCGTTATTTTGTCATAATCATCGTCGTTAATATAGTCGTTATTTTGTCATAATCATCGTCGTTAATGTCGTCGTTAATATCGTCATTATCATCGTTGTTATCGTACTTATCATCCTCATAATTGTCGTCGTAAATATCGTCGTTATTTTGTCATAATCATCGTCGTTAATATCGTCGTTAATATCGTCATTATCATCGTTGTAATCGTCCTTATTATCCTCATAATTATCGTCGTTAATATCGTCGTTATTTTGTCATAATCATCGTCGTTAATGTCGTCGTTATTATCGTCATTATCATCGTTGTTATCGTCCTTATCATCCTCATAATTATCGTCGTTAATATCGTCGTTATTTTGTCATAATCATCGTCGTTAATGTCGTCGTTATTATCGTCATTATCTACGTTGTTATCGTCATAAATATCATCGTTAATATCGTCGTTATTATTGTCATTTTCTTCTTTTTATCGTCCTTATCATCCTCATAATTATCGTCGTTAATATCGTCGTTATTTTGTCATAATCATCGTCGTTAATGTCGTCGTTATTATCGTCATTATCTTCGTTGATATCGTCATAATTATCATCGTTAATATCGTCGTTATTATTGTCATTATCTTCTTTTTATCGTCGTTATTATCGTCGTTAATATCGTCTTTATTATCGTCGTTATTATCGTCGTTAATATCGTCGTTAATATCGTCGTTATTTTGTCATAATCATCGTCGTTAATGTCGTCGTTATTATCGTCATTATCATCGTTGTTATCGTCCTTATCATCCTCATAATTATCGTCGTTAATATCGTCGTTATTTTGTCATAATCATCGTCGTTAATGTCGTCGTTATTATCGTCATTATCTTCGTTGTTATCGTCAAAATTATCATAGTTAATATCGTCGTTATTATTGTCATTATCTTCTTTTTATCGTCGTTATTATCGTCGTTAATATCGTCTTTATTATCGTCGTTATTATCGTCGTTAATATCGTCGTTAATATCGTCATTATCATCGTTGTTATCGTCCTTATTATCCTCATAATTATCGTCGTTAATATCGTCGTTATTTTGTCATAATCATCGTCGTTAATGTCGTCGTTATTATCGTCATTATCTACGTTGTTATCGTCATAAATATCATCGTTAATATCGTCGTTATTATTGTCATTTTCTTCTTTTTATCGTCGTTATTATCGTCGTTAATATCGTCGTTAATATCGTCATTAGCATCGTTGTTATCGTCCTTATTATCCTCATAATTATCGTCGTTAATATCGTCGTTATTTTGTCATAATCATCGTCGTTAATGTCGTCGTTATTATCGTCATTATCTACGTTGTTATCGTCATAAATATCATCGTTAATATCGTCGTTATTATTGTCATTTTCTTCTTTTTATCGTCGTTATTATCGTCCTTATCATCCTCATAATTATCGTCGTTAACATCGTCGTTATTTTGTCATAATCATCGTCGTTAATGTCGTCGTTATTATCGTCATTATCTTCGTTGTTATCGTCATAATTATCATCGTTAATATCGTCGTTATTATTGTCATTATCTTCTTTTTATCGTCGTTATTGTCGTCGTTAATATCGTCTTTATTATCGTCGTTATTATCGTCGTTAATATCGTCGTTAATATCGTCATTATCATCGTTGTTATCGTCCTTATTATCCTCATAATTATCGTCGTTAATATCGTCGTTATTTTGTCATAATCATCGTCGTTAATGTCGTCGTTATTATCGTCATTATCTACGTTGTTATCGTCATAAATATCATCGTTAATATCGTCGTTATTATTGTCATTTTCTTCTTTTTATCGTCGTTATTATCGTCCTTATCATCCTCATAATTATCGTCGTTAACATCGTCGTTATTTTGTCATAATCATCGTCGTTAATGTCGTCGTTATTATCGTCATTATCTTCGTTGTTATCGTCATAATTATCATCGTTAATATCGTCGTTATTATTGTCATTATCTTCTTTTTATCGTCGTTATTATCGTCGTTAATATCGTCTTTATTATCGTCGTTATTATCGTCGTTAATATCGTCGTTAATATCGTCATTATCATCGTTGTAATCGTCCTTATTATCCTCATAATTTTCGTCGTTAATATCGTCGTTATTTTGTCATAATCATTGTCGTTAATGTCGTCGTTATTATCGTCATTATCATCGTTATTATCGTCCTTATCATCCTCATAATTATTGTCGTTAACATCGTCGTTATTTTGTCATAATCATCGTCGTTAATATAGTCGTTATTTTGTCATAATCATCGTCGTTAATGTCGTCGTTATTATCGTCATTATCTTCGTTGTTATCGTCATAATTATCATCGTTAATATCGTCGTTATTATTGTCATTATCTTCTTTTTATCGTCGTTATTATCGTCGTTAATATCGTCATTAATATCGTCATTATCATCGTTGTTATCGTCCTTATTATCCTCATAATTATCGTCGTTAATATCGTCGTTATTTTGTCATAATCATCGTCGTTAATGTCGTCGTTATTATCGTCATTATCTTCGTTGTTATCGTCATAATTATCATCGTTAATATCGTCGTTATTATTGTCATTATCTTCTTTTTATCGTCGTTATTATCGTCGTTATTATCGTCGTTAATGTCGTCGTTAATATCGTCATTATCATCGTTGTTATCGTACTTATCATCCTCATAATTGTCGTCGTAAATATCGTCGTTATTTTGTCATAATCATCGTCGTTAATATCGTCGTTAATATCGTCATTATCATCGTTGTAATCGTCCTTATTATCCTCATAATTATCGTCGTTAATATCGTCGTTATTTTGTCATAATCATCGTCGTTAATGTCGTCGTTATTATCGTCATTATCATCGTTGTTATCGTCCTTATCATCCTCATAATTATCGTCGTTAATATCGTCGTTATTTTGTCATAATCATCGTCGTTAATGTCGTCGTTATTATCGTCATTATCTACGTTGTTATCGTCATAAATATCATCGTTAATATCGTCGTTATTATTGTCATTTTCTTCTTTTTATCGTCCTTATCATCCTCATAATTATCGTCGTTAATATCGTCGTTATTTTGTCATAATCATCGTCGTTAATGTCGTCGTTATTATCGTCATTATCTTCGTTGATATCGTCATAATTATCATCGTTAATATCGTCGTTATTATTGTCATTATCTTCTTTTTATCGTCGTTATTATCGTCGTTAATATCGTCTTTATTATCGTCGTTATTATCGTCGTTAATATCGTCGTTAATATCGTCGTTATTTTGTCATAATCATCGTCGTTAATGTCGTCGTTATTATCGTCATTATCATCGTTGTTATCGTCCTTATCATCCTCATAATTATCGTCGTTAATATCGTCGTTATTTTGTCATAATCATCGTCGTTAATGTCGTCGTTATTATCGTCATTATCTTCGTTGTTATCGTCAAAATTATCATAGTTAATATCGTCGTTATTATTGTCATTATCTTCTTTTTATCGTCGTTATTATCGTCGTTAATATCGTCTTTATTATCGTCGTTATTATCGTCGTTAATATCGTCGTTAATATCGTCATTATCATCGTTGTTATCGTCCTTATTATCCTCATAATTATCGTCGTTAATATCGTCGTTATTTTGTCATAATCATCGTCGTTAATGTCGTCGTTATTATCGTCATTATCTACGTTGTTATCGTCATAAATATCATCGTTAATATCGTCGTTATTATTGTCATTTTCTTCTTTTTATCGTCGTTATTATCGTCGTTAATATCGTCGTTAATATCGTCATTAGCATCGTTGTTATCGTCCTTATTATCCTCATAATTATCGTCGTTAATATCGTCGTTATTTTGTCATAATCATCGTCGTTAATGTCGTCGTTATTATCGTCATTATCTACGTTGTTATCGTCATAAATATCATCGTTAATATCGTCGTTATTATTGTCATTTTCTTCTTTTTATCGTCGTTATTATCGTCCTTATCATCCTCATAATTATCGTCGTTAACATCGTCGTTATTTTGTCATAATCATCGTCGTTAATGTCGTCGTTATTATCGTCATTATCTTCGTTGTTATCGTCATAATTATCATCGTTAATATCGTCGTTATTATTGTCATTATCTTCTTTTTATCGTCGTTATTGTCGTCGTTAATATCGTCTTTATTATCGTCGTTATTATCGTCGTTAATGTCGTCGTTATTATCGTCATTATCTACGTTGTTATCGTCATAAATATCATCGTTAATATCGTCGTTATTATTGTCATTTTCTTCTTTTTATCGTCGTTATTATCGTCCTTATCATCCTCATAATTATCGTCGTTAATATCATCGTTATTTTGTCATAATCATCGTCGTTAATGTCGTCGTTATTATCGTCATTATCTTCGTTGTTATCGTCCTTATTATCCTCATAATTATCGTCGTTAATATCGTCGTTATTTTGTCATAATCATCGTCGTTAATGTCGTCGTTATTATCGTCATTATCATCGTTGTTATCGTCCTTATCATCCTCATAATTATCGTCGTTAATATCGTCGTTATTTTGTCATAATCATCGTCGTTAATGTCGTCGTTATTATCGTCATTATCTATGTTGTTATCGTCATAAATATCATCGTTAATATCGTCGTTATTATTTTCATTATCTTCTTTTTATCGTCGTTATTATCGTCCTTATCATCCTCATAATTATCGTCGTTAATATCGTCGTTATTTTGTCATAATCATCGTCGTTCATGTCGTCGTTATTATGGTCATTATCTTCGTTGTTATCGTCATAATTATCATCGTTAATATCGTCGTTATTATTGTCATTATCTTCTTTTTATCGTCGTTATTATCGTCGTTAATATCGTCGTTAATATCGTCATTATCATCGTTGTTATCGTCCTTATCATCCTCATAATTGTCGTAGTTAATATCGTCGTTATTTTGTCATAATCATCGTCGTTAATGTCGTCGTTATTATCGTCATTATCTTCGTTGTTATCGTCATAATTATCATAGTTAATATCGTCGTTATTATTGTCATTATCTTCTTTTTATCGTCGTTATTATCGTCGTTAATATCGTCTTTATTATCGTCGTTATTATCGTCGTTAATATCGTCGTTAATATCGTCATTATCATCGTTGTTATCGTCCTTATTATCCTCATAATTATCGTCGTTAATATCGTCGTTATTTTGTCATAATCATCGTCGTTAATGTCGTCGTTATTATCGTCATTATCTACATTGTTATCGTCATAAATATCATCGTTAATATCGTCGTTATTATTGTCATTTTCTTCTTTTTATTGTCGTTATTAACGTCGTTATTATCGTCGTTAATATCGTCGTTAATATCGTAATTAGCATCGTTGTTATCGTCCTTATTATCCTCATAATTATCATCGTTAATATCGTCGTTATTTTGTCATAATCATCGTCGTTAATGTCGTCGTTATTATCGTCATTATCTACGTTGTTATCGTCATAAATATCATCGTTAATATCGTCGTTAATATTGTCATTTTCTTCTTTTTATCGTCGTTATTATCGTCCTTATCATCCTCATAATTATCGTCGTTAACATCGTCGTTATTTTGTCATAATCATCGTCGTTAATGTCGTCGTTATTATCGTCATTATCTTCGTTGTTATCGTCATAATTATCATCGTTAATATCGTCGTTATTATTGTCATTATCTTCTTTTTATCGTCGTTATTATCGTCGTTAATATCGTCTTTATTATCGTCGTTATTATCGTCGTTAATATCGTCGTTAATATCGTCATTATCATCGTTGTAATCGTCCTTATTATCCTCATAATTTTCGTCGTTAATATCGTCGTTATTTTGTCATAATCATTGTCGTTAATGTCGTCGTTATTATCGTCATTATCATCGTTATTATCGTCCTTATCATCCTCATAATTATTGTCGTTAATATCGTCGTTATTTTGTCATAATCATCGTCGTTAATATAGTCGTTATTTTGTCATAATCATCGTCGTTAATGTCGTCGTTATTATCGTCATTATCTTCGTTGTTATCGTCATAATTATCATCGTTAATATCGTCGTTATTATTGTCATTATCTTCTTTTTATCGTCGTTATTATCGTCGTTAATATCGTCATTAATATCGTCATTATCATCGTTGTTATCGTCCTTATTATCCTCATAATTATCGTCGTTAATATCGTCGTTATTTTGTCATAATCATCGTCGTTAATGTCGTCGTTATTATCGTCATTATCTTCGTTGTTATCGTCATAATTATCATCGTTAATATCGTCGTTATTATTGTCATTATCTTCTTTTTATCGTCGTTATTATCGTCGTTATTATCGTCGTTAATGTCGTCGTTAATATCGTCATTATCATCGTTGTTATCGTACTTATCATCCTCATAATTGTCGTCGTAAATATCGTCGTTATTTTGTCATAATCATCGTCGTTAATATCGTCGTTAATATCGTCATTATCATCGTTGTAATCGTCCTTATTTTCCTCATAATTATCGTCGTTAATATCGTCGTTATTTTGTCATAATCATCGTCGTTAATGTCGTCGTTATTATCGTCATTATCATCGTTGTTATCGTCCTTATCATCCTCATAATTATCGTCGTTAATATCGTCGTTATTTTGTCATAATCATCGTCGTTAATGTCGTCGTTATTATCGTCATTATCTTCGTTGTTATCGTCATAATTATCATAGTTAATATCGTCGTTATTATTGTCATTATCTTCTTTTTATCGTCGTTATTATCGTCGTTAATATCGTCTTTATTATCGTCGTTATTATCGTCGTTAATATCGTCGTTAATATCGTCATTATCATCGTTGTAATCGTCCTTATTATCCTCATAATTATCGTCGTTAATATCGTCGTTATTTTGTCATAATCATCGTCGTTAATGTCGTCGTTATTATCGTCATTATCATCGTTATTATCGTCCTTATCATCCTCATAATTATCGTCGTTAACATCGTCGTTATTTTGTCATAATCATCGTCGTTAATGTCGTCGTTATTATCGTCATTATCTTCGTTGTTATCGTCATAATTATCATCGTTAATATCGTCGTTATTATTGTCATTATCTTCTTTTTATCGTCGTTATTATCGTCGTTAATATCGTGGTTATTATCGTCGTTATTATCGTCGTTAATATCGTCGTTAATATCGTCATTATCATCGTTGTAATCGTCCTTATTATCCTCATAATTATCGTCGTTAATATCGTCGTTATTTTGTCATAATCATCGTCGTTAATGTCGTCGTTATTATCGTCATTATCATCGTTATTATCGTCCTTATCATCCTCATAATTATCGTCGTTAACATCGTCGTTATTTTGTCATAATCATCGTCGTTAATGTCGTCGTTATTATCGTCATTATCTTCGTTGTTATCGTCATAATTATCATCGTTAATATCGTCGTTATTATTGTCATTATCTTCTTTTTATCGTCGTTATTATCGTCGTTAATATCGTGGTTATTATCGTCGTTATTATCGTCGTTAATATCGTCGTTAATATCGTCATTATCATCGTTGTTATCGTCCTTATTATCCTCATAATTATCGTCGTTAATATCGTCGTTATTTTGTCATAATCATCGTCGTTAATGTCGTCGTTATTATCGTCATTATCTTCGTTGTTATCGTCATAATTATCATCGTTAATATCGTCGTTATTATTGTCATTATCTTCTTTTTATCGTCGTTATTATCGTCGTTAATATCGTCTTTATTATCGTCGTTATTATCGTCGTTAATATCGTCGTTAATATCGTCATTATCATCGTTGTAATCGTCCTTATTATCCTCATAATTATCGTCGTTAATATCGTCGTTATTTTGTCATAATCATCGTCGTTAATGTCGTCGTTATTATCGTCATTATCATCGTTATTATCGTCCTTATCATCCTCATAATTATCGTCGTTAATATCGTCGTTATTTTGTCATAATCATCGTCGTTAATGTCGTCGTTATTATCGTCATTATCTTCGTTGTTATCGTCATAATTATCATCGTTAATATCGTCGTTATTATTGTCATTATCTTCTTTTTATCGTCGTTATTATCGTCGTTAATATCGTGGTTATTATCGTCGTTATTATCGTCGTTAATATCGTCGTTAATATCATCATTATCATCGTTGTTATCGTCCTTATCATCCTCATAATTATCGTCGTTAATATCGTCGTTATTTTGTCATAATCATCGTCGTTAATGTCGTCGTTATTATCGTCATTATCTTCGTTGTTATCGTCATAATTATCATAGTTAATATCGTCGTTATTATTGTCATTATCTTCTTTTTATCGTCGTTATTATCGTCGTTAATATCGTCTTTATTATCGTCGTTATTATCGTCGTTAATATCGTCGTTAATATAGTCATTATCATCGTTGTTATCGTCCTTATTATCCTCATAATTATCGTCGTTAATATCGTCGATATTTGGCATAATCATCGTCGTTAATGTCGTCGTTATTATCGTCATTATCTACGTTGTTATCGTCATAAATATCATCGTTAATATCGTCGTTATTATTGTCATTTTCTTCTTTTTATCGTCGTTATTAACGTCGTTATTATCGTCGTTAATATCGTCCTTAATATCGTCATTAGCATCGTTGTTATCGTCCTTATTATCCTCATAATTATCGTCGTTAATATCGTCGTTATTTTGTCATAATCATCGTCGTTAATGTCGTCGTTATTATCGTCATTATCTACGTTGTTATCGTCATAAATATCATCGTTAATATCGTCGTTATTATTGTCATTTTCTTCTTTTTATCGTCGTTATTATCGTCGTTAATATCGTCGTTATTATCGTCGTTATTATCGTCGTTAATATCGTCGTTAATATCGTCATTATCATCGTTGTTATCGTCCTTATTATCCTCATAATTATCGTCGTTAATATCGTCGTTATTTTGTCATAATCATCGTCGTTAATGTCGTCGTTATTATCGTCATTATCATCGTTGTTATCGTCCTTATCATCCTCATAATTAGCGTCGTTAATATCGTCGTTATTTTGTCATAATCATCGTCGTTAATATCGTCGTTAATACCGTCATTATCATCGTTGTTATCGTCCTTATTATTTTCATAATTATCGTCGTTAATATCGTCGTTATTTTGTCATAATCATCGTCGTTAATATCGTCGTTAATATCGTCATTATCATCGTTGTTATCGTCGTTATTATCCTCATAATTATCGTCGTTATTATCGTCGTTATTTTGTCATAATCATCGTCGTTAATGTCGTCGTTATTATCGTCATTATCTACGTTGTTATCGTCATAAATATCATCGTTAATATCGTCGTTATTATTGTCATTTTCTTCTTTTTATCGTCGTTTTTAACGTCGTTATTATCGTCGTTAATATCGTCGTTAATATCGTCATTAGCATCGTTGTTATCGTCCTTATTATCCTCATAATTATCGTAGGTAATATCGTCGTTATTTTGTCATAAACATCGTCGTTAATGTCGTCGTTATTATCGTCATTATCATCGTTGTTATCGTCCTCATCATCCTCATAATTATCGTCGATAATATCGTCGTTATTTTGTCATAATCATCGTCGTTAATGTCGTCGTTATTATCGTCATTATCTTCGTTGTTATCGTCATAATTATCATCGTTAATATCGTCGTTATTATTATCATTATCTTCTTTTTATCGTCGTTATTATCGTCGTTAATATCGTCGTTATTATCGTCGTTAATATCGTCGTTAATATCGTCATTATCATCGTTGTTATCGTCCTTATTATCCTCATAATTATCGTCGTTAATATCGTCGTTATTTTGTCATAATCATCGTCGTTAATGTCGTCGTTATTATCGTCATTATCTACGTTGTTATCGTCATAAATATCATCGATAATATCGTCGTTATTATTGTCATTATCTTCTTTTTATCGTCGTTATTAACGTCGTTATTATCGTCGTTAATATCGTCGTTAATATCGTCCATATCATCGTTGTTATCGTCCTTATTATCCTCATAATTATCGTCGTTAATATCGTCGTTATTTTGTCATAATCATCGTCGTTAATATCGACGTTATTTTGTCATAATCATCGTCGTTAATGTCGTCGTTATTGTCGTCATTATCTTCGTTGTTATCGTCATAAATATCATCGTTAATATCGTCGTTATTATTGTCATTATCTTCTTTTTATCGTCGTTATTATCGTCGTTAATATCGTCTTTATTATCGTCGTTATTATCGTCGTTAATATCGTCGTTATTATTGTATTATCTTCTTTTTATCGTCGTTATTATCGTCGTTAATATCGTCTTTATTATCGTCGTTATTATCGTCGTTAATATCGTCGTTAATATCGTCATTATCATCGTTGTTATCGTCCTTATTATCCTCATAATTATCGTCGTTAATATCGTCGTTATTTTGTCATAATCATCGTCGTTAATGTCGTCGTTATTATCGTCATTATCTACGTTGTTATCGTCATAAATATCATCGTTAATATCGTCGTTATTATTGTCATTTTCTTCTTTTTATCGTCGTTATTAACGTCGTTATTATCGTCGTTAATATCGTCGTTAATATCGTCATTATCATCGTTGTTATCGTCCTTATTATCCTCAAAATTATCGTCGTTAATATCGTCGTTATTTTGTCATAATCATCGTCGTTAATGTCGTCGTTATTATCGTCATTATCTACGTTGTTATCGTCATAAATATCATCGTTAATATCGTCGTTATTATTGTCATTTTCTTCTTTTTATCGTCGTTATTATCGTCCTTATCATCCTCATAATTATCGTCGTTAATATCGTCGTTATTATCGTCATTATCATCGTTGTTATCGTCCTTATCATCCTCATAATTATCGTCGTTAATATCGTCGTTATTTTGTCATAATCATCGTCGTTAATATCGTCGTTAATATCGTCATTATCATCGTTGTAATCGTCCTTATTATCCTCATAATTATCGTCGTTAATATCGTCGTTATTTTGTCATAATCATCGTCGTTAATGTCGTCGATATTATCGTCATTATCATCGTTGTTATCGTCCTTATCATCCTCATAATTATCGTCGTTAATATCGTCGTTATTTTGTCATAATCATCGTCGTTAATGTCGTCGTTATTATCGTCATTATCTTCGTTGTTATCGTCATAATTATCATAGTTAATATCGTCGTTATTATTGTCATTATCTTCTTTTTATCTTCGTTATTATCGTCGTTAATATCGTCTTTATTATCGTCGTTATTATCGTCGTTAATATCGTCGTTAATATCGTCATTATCATCGTTGTTATCGTCCTTATTATCCTCATAATTATCGTCGTTAATATCGTCGTTATTTTGTCATAATCATCGTCGTTAATGTCGTCGTTATTATCGTCATTATCTACGTTGTTATCGTCATAAATATCATCGTTAATATCGTCGTTATTATTGTCATTATCTTCTTTTTATCGTCGTTATTATCGTCGTTAATATCGTCTTTATTATCGTCGTTATTATCGTCGTTAATGTCGTCGTTAATATCGTCATTATCATCGTTGTTATCGTACTTATCATCCTCATAATTGTCGTCGTTAATATCGTCGTTATTTTGTCATAATCATCGTCGTTAATATCGTCGTTAATATCGTCATTATCATCGTTGTAATCGTCCTTATTATCCTCATAATTATCGTCCTTAATATCGTCGTTATTTTGTCATAATCATCGTCGTTAATGTCGTCGTTATTATCGTCATTATCATCGTTGTTATCGTCCTTATCATCCTCATAATTATCGTCGTTAATATCGTCGTTATTTTGTCATAATCATCGTCGTTAATGTCGTCGTTATTATCGTCATTATCTTCGTTGTTATCGTCATAATTATCATAGTTAATATCGTCGTTATTATTGTCATTATCTTCTTTTTATCGTCGTTATTATCGTCGTTAATATCGTCTTTATTATCGTCGTTATTATCGTCGTTAATATCGTCGTTAATATCGTCATTATCATCGTTGTTATCGTCCTTATTATCCTCATAATTATCGTCGTTAATATCGTCGTTATTTTGTCATAATCATCGTCGTTAATGTCGTCGTTATTATCGTCATTATCTACGTTGTTATCGTCATAAATATCATCGTTAATATCGTCGTTATTATTGTCATTTTCTTCTGTTTATCGTCGTTATTATCGTCCTTATCATCCTCATAATTATCGTCGTTAATATCATCGTTATTTTGTCATAATCATCGTCGTTAATGTCGTCGTTATTATCGTCATTATCTTCGTTGTTATCGTCCTTATTATCCTCATAATTATCGTCGTTAATATCGTCGTTATTTTGTCATAATCATCGTCGTTAATGTCGTCGTTATTATCGTCATTATCATCGTTGTTATCGTCCTTATCATCCTCATAATTATCGTCGTTAATATCGTCGTTATTTTGTCATAATCATCGTCGTTAATGTCGTCGTTATTATCGTCATTATCTACGTTGTTATCGTCATAAATATCATCGTTAATATCGTCGTTATTATTTTCATTATCTTCTTTTTATCGTCGTTATTATCGTCCTTATCATCCTCATAATTATCGTCGTTAATATCGTCGTTATTTTGTCATAATCATCGTCGTTCATGTCGTCGTTATTATCGTCATTATCTTCGTTGTTATCGTCATAATTATCATCGTTAATATCGTCGTTATTATTGTCATTATCTTCTTTTTATCGTCGTTATTATCGTCGTTAATATCGTCGTTAATATCGTCATTATCATCGTTGTTATCGTCCTTATCATCCTCATAATTGTCGTCGTTAATATCGTCGTTATTTTGTCATAATCATCGTCGTTAATATCGTCGTTAATATCGTCATTATCATCGTTGTTATCGTCCTTATTATCCTCATAATTATCGTCGTTAATATTGTCGTTATTTTGTCATAATCATCGTCGTTAATGTCGTCGTTATTATCGTCATTATCATCGTTGTTATCGTCCTTATCATCCTCATAATTATCGTCGTTAATATCGTCGTTATTTTGTCATAATCATCGTCGTTAATGTCGTCGTTATTATCGTCATTATCTTCGTTGTTATCGTCATAATTATCATAGTTAATATCGTCGTTATGTTTGTCATTATCTTCTTTTTATCGTCATTATTATCGTCGTTAATATCGTCTTTATTATCGTCGTTATTATCGTCGTTAATATCGTCGTTAATATCGTCATTATCATCGTTGTTATCGTCCTTATTATCCTCATAATTATCGTCGTTAATATCGTCGTTATTTTGTCATAATCATCGTCGTTAATGTCGTCGTTATTATCGTCATTATCTACGTTGTTATCGTCATAAATATCATCGTTAATATCGTCGTTATTATTGTCATTTTCTTCTTTTTATCGTCGTTATTAACGTCGTTATTATCGTCGTTAATATCGTCGTTAATATCGTCATTATCATCGTTGTTATCGTCCTTATCATCCTCATAATTATCGTCGTTAATATCGTCGTTATTTTGTCATAATCATCGTCGTTAATGTCGTCGTTATTATCGTCATTATCATCGTTGTTATCGTCCTTATCATCCTCATAATTATCGTCGTTAATATCGTCGTTATTTTGTCATAATCATCGTCGTTAATGTCGTCGTTATTATCGTCATTATCTACGTTGTTATCGTCATAAATATCATCGTTAATATCGTCGTTATTATTGTCATTATCTTCTTTTTATCGTCGTTATTATCGTCCTTATCATCCTCATAATTATCGTCGTTAATATCGTCGTTATTTTGTCATAATCATCGTCGTTCATGTCGTCGTTATTATCGTCATTATCTTCGTTGTTATAGTCATAATTATCGTCGTTAATATCGTCGTTATTATTGTCATTATCTTCTTTTTATCGTCGTTATTATCGTCGTTAATATCGTCTTTATTATCGTCGTTATTATCGTCGTTAATATCGTCGTTAATATCGTCATTATCATCGTTGTTATCGTCCTTATCATCCTCATAATTGTCGTCGTTAATATCGTCGTTATTTTGTCATAATCATCGTCGTTAATATCGTCGTTAATATCGTCATTATCATCGTTGTTATCGTCCTTATTATCCTCATAATTATCGTCGTTAATATCGTCGTTATTTTGTCATAATCATCGTCGTTAATGTCGTCGTTATTATCGTCATTATCATCGTTGTTATCGTCATAAATATCATCGTTAATATCGTCGTTATTATTGTCATTTTCTTCTTTTTATCGTCGTTATTAACGTCGTTATTATCGTCGTTAATATCGTCGTTAATATCGTCATTATCATCGTTGTTATCGTCCTTATTATCCTCATAATTATCGTCGTTAATATCGTCGTTATTTTGTCATAATCATCGTCGTTAATGTCGTCGTTATTATCGTCATTATCTACGTTGTTATCGTCATAAATATCATCGATAATATCGTCGGTATTATTGTCATTATCTTCTTTTTATCGTCGTTATTAACGTCGTTATTATCGTCGTTAATATCGTCGTTAATATCGTCATTATCATCGTTGTTATCGTCCTTATTATCCTCATAATTATCGTCGTTAATATCGTCGTTAATTTGTCATAATCATCGTCGTTAATATCGTCGTTATTTTGTCATAATCATCGTCGTTAATGTCGTCGTTATTATCGTCATTATCTACGTTGTTATCGTCATAAATATCATTGTTAATATCGTCGTTATTATTGTCATTTCTTCTTTTTATCGTCGTTATTATCGTCTTTAATATCGTCGTTATTATCGTCGTTATTATCGTCGTTTATATCGTCGTTAATATCGTCATTATCATCGTTGTTATCGTCCTTATTATCCTCATAATTATCGTCGTTAATATCGTCGTCATTTTGTCATAATCATCGTCGTTAATGTCGTCGTTATTATCGTCATTATCATCGTTGTTATCGTCCTTATCATCCTCATAATTATCGTCGTTAATATCGTCGTTATTTTGTCATAATCATCGTCGTTAATATCGTCGTTATTATTGTCATTATCTTCTTTTTATCGTCGTTATTATCGTCGTTAATATCATCATTAATATCGTCATTATCATCGTTGTTATCGTCCTTATTATCCTCATAATTATCGTCGTTAATATCGTCGTTATTTTGTCATAATCATCGTCGTTAATGTCGTCGTTATTATCGTCATTATCATCGTTGTTATCGTCCTTATCATCCTCATAATTATCGTCGTTAATATCGTCGTTATTTTGTCATAATTATCGTCGTTAATGTCGTCGTTATTATCGTCATTATCTTCGTTGTTATCGTCATAATTATCATAGTTAATATCGTCGTTATTATTGTCATTATCTTCTTTTTATCGTCGTTATTATCGTCGTTAATATCGTCTTTATTATCGTCGTTATTATCGTCGTTAATATCGTCGTTAATATCGTCATTATCATCGTTGTTATCGTCCTTATTATCCTCATAATTATCGTCGTTAATATCGTCGTTATTTTGTCATAATCATCGTCGTTAATGTCGTCGTTATTATCGTCATTATCTACGTTGTTATCGTCATAAATATCATCGTTAATATCGTCGTTATTATTGTCATTTTCTTCTTTTTATCGTCGTTATTAACGTCGTTATTATCGTCGTTAATATCGTCGTTAATATCGTCATTATCATCGTTGTTATCGTCCTTATTATCCTCATAATTATCGTCGTTAATATCGTCGTTATTTTGTCATAATCATCGTCGTTAATGTCGTCGTTATTATCGTCATTATCTACGTTGTTATCGTCATAAATATCATCGTTAATATCGTCGTTATTATTGTCATTTTCTTCTTTTTATCGTCGTTATTATCGTCCTTATCATCCTCATAATTATCGTCGTTAATATCGTCGTTATTATCGTCATTATCATCGTTGTTATCGTCCTTATCATCCTCATAATTATCGTCGTTAATATCGTCGTTATTTTGTCATAATCATCGTCGTTAATATCGTCGTTAATATCGTCATTATCATCGTTGTAATCGTCCTTATTATCCTCATAATTATCGTCGTTAATATCGTCGTTATTTTGTCATAATCATCGTCGTTAATGTCGTCGATATTATCGTCATTATCATCGTTGTTATCGTCCTTATCATCCTCATAATTATCGTCGTTAATATCGTCGTTATTTTGTAATAATCATCGTCGTTAATGTCGTCGTTATTATCGTCATTATCTTCGTTGTTATCGTCATAATTATCATAGTTAATATCGTCGTTATTATTGTCATTATCTTCTTTTTATCGTCGTTATTATCGTCGTTAATATCGTCTTTATTATCGTCGTTATTATCGTCGTTAATATCGTCGTTAATATCGTCATTATCATCGTTGTTATCGTCCTTATTATCCTCATAATTAACGTCGTTAATATCGTCGTTATTTTGTCATAATCATCGTCGTTAATGTCGTCGTTATTATCGTCATTATCTACGTTGTTATCGTCATAAATATCATCGTTAATATCGTCGTTATTATTGTCATTATCTTCTTTTTATCGTCGTTATTATCGTCGTTAATATCGTCTTTATTATCGTCGTTATTATCGTCGTTAATGTCGTCGTTAATATCGTCATTATCATCGTTGTTATCGTACTTATCATCCTCATAATTGTCGTCGTTAATATCGTCGTTATTTTGTCATAATCATCGTCGTTAATATCGTCGTTAATATCGTCATTATCATCGTTGTAATCGTCCTTATTATCCTCATAATTATCGTCGTTAATATCGTCGTTATTTTGTCATAATCATCGTCGTTAATGTCGTCGTTATTATCGTCATTATCATCGTTGTTATCGTCCTTATCATCCTCATAATTATCGTCGTTAATATCGTCGTTATTTTGTCATAATCATCGTCGTTAATGTCGTCGTTATTATCGTCATTATCTTCGTTGTTATCGTCATAATTATCATAGTTAATATCGTCGTTATTATTGTCATTATCTTCTTTTTATCGTCGTTATTATCGTCGTTAATATCGTCTTTATTATCGTCGTTATTATCGTCGTTAATATCGTCGTTAATATCGTCATTATCATCGTTGTTATCGTCCTTATTATCCTCATAATTATCGTCGTTAATATCGTCGTTATTTTGTCATAATCATCGTGTTAATGTCGTCGTTATTATCGTCATTATCTACGTTGTTATCGTCATAAATATCATCGTTAATATCGTCGTTATTATTGTCATTTTCTTCTTTTTATCGTCGTTATTATCGTCCTTATCATCCTCATAATTATCGTCGTTAATATCATCGTTATTTTGTCATAATCATCGTCGTTAATGTCGTCGTTATTATCGTCATTATCTTCGTTGTTATCGTCCTTATTATCCTCATAATTATCGTCGTTAATATCGTCGTTATTTTGTCATAATCATCGTCGTTAATGTCGTCGTTATTATCGTCATTATCATCGTTGTAATCGTCCTTATCATCCTCATAATTATCGTCGTTAATATCGTCGTTATTTTGTCATAATCATCGTCGTTAATGTCGTCGTTATTATCGTCATTATCTACGTTGTTATCGTCATAAATATCATCGTTAATATCGTCGTTATTATTTTCATTATCTTCTTTTTATCGTCGTTATTATCGTCCTTATCATCCTCATAATTATCGTCGTTAATATCGTCGTTATTTTGTCATAATCATCGTCGTTCATGTCGTCGTTATTATCGTCATTATCTTCGTTGTTATCGTCATAATTATCATCGTTAATATCGTCGTTATTATTGTCATTATCTTCTTTTTATCGTCGTTATTATCGTCGTTAATATCGTCGTTAATATCGTCATTATCATCGTTGTTATCGTCCTTATCATCCTCATAATTGTCGTCGTTAATATCGTCGTTATTTTGTCATAATCATCGTCGATAATATCGTCGTTAATATCGTCATTATCATCGTTGTTATCGTCCTTATTATCCTCATAATTATCGTCGTTAATATTGTCGTTATTTTGTCATAATCATCGTCGTTAATGTCGTCGTTATTATCGTCATTATCATCGTTGTTATCGTCCTTATCATCCTCATAATTATCGTCGTTAATATCGTCGTTATTTTGTCATAATCATCGTCGTTAATATCGTCGTTATTATCGTCATTATCTTCGTTGTTATCGTCATAATTATCATAGTTAATATCGTCGTTATTATTGTCATTATCTTCTTTTTATCGTCATTATTATCGTCGTTAATATCGTCTTTATTATCGTCGTTATTATCGTCGTTAATATCGTCGTTAATATCGTCATTATCATCGTTGTTATCGTCCTTATTATCCTCATAATTATCGTCGTTAATATCGTCGTTATTTTGTCATAATCATCGTCGTTAATGTCGTCGTTATTATCGTCATTATCTACGTTGTTATCGTCATAAATATCATCGTTAATATCGTCGTTATTATTGTCATTTTCTTCTTTTTATCGTCGTTATTAACGTCGTTATTATCGTCGTTAATATCGTCGTTAATATCGTCATTATCATCGTTGTTATCGTCCTTATCATCCTCATAATTATCGTCGTTAATATCGTCGTTATTTTGTCATAATCATCGTCGTTAATGTCGTCGTTATTATCGTCATTATCATCGTTGTTATCGTCCTTATCATCCTCATAATTATCGTCGTTAATATCGTCGTTATTTTGTCATAATCATCGTCGTTAATGTCGTCGTTATTATCGTCATTATCTACGTTGTTATCGTCATAAATATCATCGTTAATATCGTCGTTATTATTGTCATTATCTTCTTTTTATCGTCGTTATTATCGTCCTTATCATCCTCATAATTATCGTCGTTAATATCGTCGTTATTTTGTCATAATCATCGTCGTTCATGTCGTCGTTATTATCGTCATTATCTTCGTTGTTATAGTCATAATTATCGTCGTTAATATCGTCGTTATTATTGTCATTATCTTCTTTTTATCGTCGTTATTATCGTCGTTAATATCGTCTTTATTATCGTCGTTATTATCGTCGTTAATATCGTCGTTAATATCGTCATTATCATCGTTGTTATCGTCCTTATCATCCTCATAATTGTCGTCGTTAATATCGTCGTTATTTTGTCATAATCATCGTCGTTAATATCGTCGTTAATATCGTCATTATCATCGTTGTTATCGTCCTTATTATCCTCATAATTATCGTCGTTAATATCGTCGTTATTTTGTCATAATCATCGTCGTTAATGTCGTCGTTATTATCGTCATTATCATCGTTGTTATCGTCATAAATATCATCGTTAATATCGTCGTTATTATTGTCATTTTCTTCTTTGTATCGTCGTTATTAACGTCGTTATTATCGTCGTTAATATCGTCGTTAATATCGTCATTATCATCGTTGTTATCGTCCTTATTATCCTCATAATTATCGTCGTTAATATCGTCGTTATTTTGTCATAATCATCGTCGTTAATGTCGTCGTTATTATCGTCATTATCTACGTTGTTATCGTCATAAATATCATCGTTAATATCGTCGTTATTATTGTCATTTTCTTCTTTTTATCGTCGTTATTATCGTCCTTATTATCCTCATAATTATCGTCGTTAATATCGTCGTTATTTTGTCATAATCATCGTCGTTTATGTCGTCGTTATTATCGTCATTATCATCGTTGTTATCGTCTTTATCATCCTCATAATTATCGTCGTTAATATCGTCGTTATTTTGTCATAATCATCGTCGTTAATGTCGTCGTTATTATCGTCATTATCTTCGTTGTTATCGTCATAATTATCATCGTTAATATCGTCGTTATTATTGTCATTATCTTCTTTTTATCGTCTTTATTATCGTCGTTAATATCGTCTTTATTATCGTCGTTATTATCGTCGTTAATGTCGTCGTTAATATCGTCATTATCATCGTTGTTATCGTACTTATCATCCTCATAATTGTCGTCGTTAATATCGTCGTTATTTTGTCATAATCATCGTCGTTAATATCGTCGTTAATATCGTCATTATCATCGTTCTAATCGTCCTTATTATCCTCATAATTATCGTCGTTAATATCGTCGTTATTTTCTTAATCATCGTCGTTTATGTCGTCGTTATTATCGTCATTATCATCGTTGTTATCGTCTTTATCATCCTCATAATTATCGTCGTTAATATCGTCGTTATTTTGTCATAATCATCGTCGTTAATGTCGTCGTTATTATCGTCATTATCTTCGTTGTTATCGTCATAATTATCATAGTTAATATCGTCGTTACTATTGTCATTATCTTCTTTTTATCGTCGTTATTATCGTCGTTAATATCGTCTTTATTATCGTCGTTATTATCGTCGTTAATATCGTCGTTAATATCGTCATTATCATCGTTGTTATCGTCCTTATTATCCTCATAATTATCGTCGTTAATATCGTCGTTATTTTGTCATAATCATCGTCGTTAATATTCGTCGTTATTATCGTCATTATCTACGTTGTTATCGTCATAAATATCATTGTTAATATCGTCGTTATTATTGTCATTTTCTTCTCTTTATCGTCGTTATTATCGTCGTTAATATCGTCGTTATTATCGCCGTTATTATCGTCGTTAATATCGTCGTTAATATCGTCATTATCATCGTTGTTATCGTCCTTATTATCCTCATAATTATCGTCGTTAATATCGTCGTTATTTTGTCATAATCACCGTCGTTAATGTCGTCGTTATTATCGTCATTATCATCGTTGTTATCATACTTATCATCCTCATAATTATCGTCGTTAATATCGTCGTTATTTTGTCATAATCATCGTCGTTAATGTCGTCGTTATTTTCGTCATTATCTACGTTGTTATCGTCATAAATATCATCGTTAATATCGTCGTTATTATTGTCATTATCTTCTTTTTACCGTCGTTATTATCGTCGTTAATATCGTCGTTATTATCGTCGTTATTATCGCCGTTAATATCGTCATTAATATCGTAATTATCATCGTTGTTATCGTCCTTATTATCCTCATAATTATCGTCGTTAATATCGTCGTTATTTTGTCATAATCATCGTCGTTAATATCGTCGTTAATATCGTCATTATCATCGTTGTTATCGTCCTTATTATCCTCATAATTATCGTCGTTAATATCGTCGTTATTTTGTCATAATCATCGTCGTTAATGTCGTCGTTATTATCGTCATTATCATCGTTGTTATCGTCCTTATCATCCTCATAATTATCGTCGTTAATATTGTCGTTATTTTGTCATAATCATCGTCGTTAATGTCGTCGTTATTATCGTCATTATCATCGTTGTTATCGTCTTTATCATCCTCATAATTATCGTCGTTAATATCGTCGTTATTTTGTCATAATCATCGTCGTTAATGTCGTCGTTATTATCGTCATTATCTTCGTTGTTATCGTCATAATTATCATAGTTAATATCGTCGTTATTATTGTCATTATCTTCTTTTTATCGTCGTTATTATCGTCGTTAATATCGTCTTTATTATCGTCGTTATTATCGTCGTTAATATCGTCGTTAATATCGTCAATATCATCGTTGTTATCGTCCTTATCATCCTCATAATTGTCGTCGTTAATATCGTCGTTATTTTGTCATAATCATCGTCGTTAATATCGTCGTTAATATCGTCATTATCATCGTTGTTATCGTCCTTATCATCCTCATAATTGTCGTCGTTAATATCGTCGTTATTTTGTCATAATCATCGTCGTTAATATCGTCGTTAATATCGTCATTATCATCGTTGTTATCGTCCTTATTATCCTCATAATTATCGTCGTTAATATCGTCGTTATTTTGTCATAATCATCGTCGTTAATGTCGTCGTTATTATCGTCATTATCTACGTTGTTATCGTCATAAATATCATCGTTAATATCGTCGTTATTATTGTCATTTTCTTCTTTTTATCGTCGTTATTATCGTCCTTATTATCCTCATAATTATCGTCGTTAATATCGTCGTTATTTTGTCATAATCATCGTCGTTTATGTCGTCGTTATTATCGTCATTATCATCGTTGTTATCGTCTTTATCATCCTCATAATTATCGTCGTTAATATCGTCGTTATTTTGTCATAATCATCGTCGTTAATGTCGTCGTTATTATCGTCATTATCTTCGTTGTTATCGTCATAATTATCATCGTTAATATCGTCGTTATTATTGTCATTATCTTCTTTTTATCGTCTTTATTATCGTCGTTAATATCGTCTTTATTATCGTCGTTATTATCGTCGTTAATGTCGTCGTTAATATCGTCATTATCATCGTTGTTATCGTACTTATCATCCTCATAATTGTCGTCGTTAATATCGTCGTTATTTTGTCATAATCATCGTCGTTAATATCGTCGTTAATATCGTCATTATCATCGTTCTAATCGTCCTTATTATCCTCATAATTATCGTCGTTAATATCGTCGTTATTTTCTTAATCATCGTCGTTTATGTCGTCGTTATTATCGTCATTATCATCGTTGTTATCGTCTTTATCATCCTCATAATTATCGTCGTTAATATCGTCGTTATTTTGTCATAATCATCGTCGTTAATGTCGTCGTTATTATCGTCATTATCTTCGTTGTTATCGTCATAATTATCATAGTTAATATCGTCGTTACTATTGTCATTATCTTCTTTTTATCGTCGTTATTATCGTCGTTAATATCGTCTTTATTATCGTCGTTATTATCGTCGTTAATATCGTCGTTAATATCGTCATTATCATCGTTGTTATCGTCCTTATTATCCTCATAATTATCGTCGTTAATATCGTCGTTATTTTGTCATAATCATCGTCGTTAATATTCGTCGTTATTATCGTCATTATCTACGTTGTTATCGTCATAAATATCATTGTTAATATCGTCGTTATTATTGTCATTTTCTTCTCTTTATCGTCGTTATTATCGTCGTTAATATCGTCGTTATTATCGCCGTTATTATCGTCGTTAATATCGTCGTTAATATCGTCATTATCATCGTTGTTATCGTCCTTATTATCCTCATAATTATCGTCGTTAATATCGTCGTTATTTTGTCATAATCACCGTCGTTAATGTCGTCGTTATTATCGTCATTATCATCGTTGTTATCATACTTATCATCCTCATAATTATCGTCGTTAATATCGTCGTTATTTTGTCATAATCATCGTCGTTAATGTCGTCGTTATTTTCGTCATTATCTACGTTGTTATCGTCATAAATATCATCGTTAATATCGTCGTTATTATTGTCATTATCTTCTTTTTACCGTCGTTATTATCGTCGTTAATATCGTCGTTATTATCGTCGTTATTATCGCCGTTAATATCGTCATTAATATCGTAATTATCATCGTTGTTATCGTCCTTATTATCCTCATAATTATCGTCGTTAATATCGTCGTTATTTTGTCATAATCATCGTCGTTAATATCGTCGTTAATATCGTCATTATCATCGTTGTTATCGTCCTTATTATCCTCATAATTATCGTCGTTAATATCGTCGTTATTTTGTCATAATCATCGTCGTTAATGTCGTCGTTATTATCGTCATTATCATCGTTGTTATCGTCCTTATCATCCTCATAATTATCGTCGTTAATATTGTCGTTATTTTGTCATAATCATCGTCGTTAATGTCGTCGTTATTATCGTCATTATCATCGTTGTTATCGTCTTTATCATCCTCATAATTATCGTCGTTAATATCGTCGTTATTTTGTCATAATCATCGTCGTTAATGTCGTCGTTATTATCGTCATTATCTTCGTTGTTATCGTCATAATTATCATAGTTAATATCGTCGTTATTATTGTCATTATCTTCTTTTTATCGTCGTTATTATCGTCGTTAATATCGTCTTTATTATCGTCGTTATTATCGTCGTTAATATCGTCGTTAATATCGTCAATATCATCGTTGTTATCGTCCTTATCATCCTCATAATTGTCGTCGTTAATATCGTCGTTATTTTGTCATAATCATCGTCGTTAATATCGTCGTTAATATCGTCATTATCATCGTTGTTATCGTCCTTATCATCCTCATAATTGTCGTCGTTAATATCGTCGTTATTTTGTCATAATCATCGTCGTTAATATCGTCGTTAATATCGTCATTATCATCGTTGTTATCGTCCTTATTATCCTCATAATTATCGTCGTTAATATCGTCGTTATTTTGTCATAATCATCGTCGTTAATGTCGTCGTTATTATCGTCATTATCATCGTTGTTATCGTCCTTATCATCCTCATAATTATCGTCGTTAATATTGTCGTTATTTTGTCATAATCATCGTCGTTAATGTCGTCGTTATTATCGTCATTATCATCGTTGTTATCGTCTTTATCATCCTCATAATTATCGTCGTTAATATCGTCGTTATTTTGTCATAATCATCGTCGTTAATGTCGTCGTTATTATCGTCATTATCTTCGTTGTTATCGTCATAATTATCATAGTTAATATCGTCGTTATTATTGTCATTATCTTCTTTTTATCGTCGTTATTATCGTCGTTAATATCGTCTTTATTATCGTCGTTATTATCGTCGTTAATATCGTCGTTAATATCGTCAATATCATCGTTGTTATCGTCCTTATCATCCTCATAATTGTCGTCGTTAATATCGTCGTTATTTTGTCATAATCATCGTCGTTAATATCGTCGTTAATATCGTCATTATCATCGATGTTATCGTCCTTATCATCCTCATAATTGTCGTCGTTAATATCGTCGTTATTTTGTCATAATCATCGTCGTTAATATCGTCGTTAATATCGTCATTATCATCGATGTTATCGTCCTTATCATCCTCATAATTGTCGTCGTTAATATCGTCGTTATTTTGTCATAATCATCGTCGTTAATATCGTCGTTAATATCGTCATTATCATCGTTGTTATCGTCCTTATTATCCTCATAATTATCGTCGTTAATATCGTCGTTATTTTGTCATAATCATCGACGTTAATGTCGTCGTTATAATCGTCATTATCTACGTTGTTATCGTCATAAATATCATCGTTAATATGGTCGTTATTATTGTCATTTTCTTCTTTTTATCGTCGTTATTAACGTCGTTATTATCGTCGTTAAAATCGTCGTTAATATCGTCATTATCATCGTTGTTATCGTCCTTATTATCCTCATAATTATCGTCGTTAATATCGTCGTTATTTTGTCATAATCATCGTCATTAATGTCGTCGTTATTATCGTCATTATCTACGTTGTTATCGTCATAAATATCATCGTTAATATCGTCGTTATTATTGTCATTTTCTTCTTTTTATCGTCGTTATTATCGTCCTTATTATCCTCATAATTATCGTCGTTAATATCGTCGTTATTTTGTCATAATCATCGTCGTTTATGTCGTCGTTATTATCGTCATTATCATCGTTGTTATCGTCTTTATCATCATCATAATTATCGTCGTTAATATCGTCGTTATTTTGTCATAATCATCGTCGTTAATGTCGTCGTTATTATCGTCATTATCTACGTTGTTATCGTCATAATTATCATCGTTAATATCGTCGTTATTATTGTCATTATCTTCTTTTTATCGTCTTTATTATCGTCGTTAATATCGTCTTTATTATCGTCGTTATTATCGTCGTTAATGTCGTCGTTAATATCGTCATTATCATCGTTGTTATCGTACTTATCATCCTCATAATTGTCGTCGTTAATATCGTCGTTATTTTGTCATAATCATCGTCGTTAATATCGTCGTTAATATCGTCATTATCATCGTTGTTATCGTCCTTATTATCCTCATAATTATCGTCGTTAATATCGTCGTTATTTTGTCATAATCATCGTCGTTAATGTCGTCGTTATTATCGTCATTATCATCGTTGTTATCGTCTTTATCATCCTCATAATTATCGTCGTTAATATCGTCGTTATTTTGTCATAATCATCGTCGTTAATGTCGTCGTTATTATCGTCATTATCTTCGTTGTTATCGTCATAATTATCATAGTTAATATCGTCGTTATTATTGTCATTATCTTCTTTTTATCGTCGTTATTATCGTCGTTAATATCGTCTTTATTATCGTCGTTATTATCGTCGTTAATATCGTCGTTAATATCGTCATTATCATCGTTGTTATCGTCCTTATTATCCTCATAATTATCGTCGTTAATATCGTCGTTATTTTGTCATAATCATCGTCGTTAATGTCGTCGTTATTATTGTCATAATCATCGACGTTAATGTCGTCGTTATTATCGTCATTATCTTCGTTGTTATCATCATAATTATCATCGTTAATATCGTCGTTATTATTGTCATTATCTTCTTTTTATCGTCGTTATTATCGTCGTAAATATCGTCTTTATTATCGTCGTTATTATCGTCGTTAATATCGTCGTTAATATCGTCATTATCATCGTTGTTTTCGTCCTTATTATCCTCATAATTATCGTCGTTAATATCGTCGTTATTTTGTCATAATCATCGTCGTTAATATCGTCGTTATTTTGTCATAATCATCGTCGTTAATGTCGTCGTTATTATCGTCATTATCTTCGTTGTTATCGTCATAATTATCATCGTTAATATCGTCGTTATTATTGTCATTATCTTCTTTTTATCGTCGTTATTATCGTCGTTAATATCGTCTTTATTATCGTCGTTATTATCGTCGTTAATATCGTCGTTAATATCGTCATTATCATCGTTGTTATCGTCCTTATTATCCTCATAATTATCGTCGTTAATATCGTCGTTATTTTGTCATAATCATCGTCGTTAATGTCGTCGTTATTATCGTCATTATCTACGTTGTCATCGTCATAAATATCATCGATAATATCGTCGTTATTATTGTCATTATCTTCTTTTTATCGTCGTTATTATCGTCGTTATTATCGTCGTTAATATCGTCGTTAATATCGTCATTATCATCGTTGTTATCGTCCTTATTATCCTCATAATTATCGTCGTTAATATCGTCGTTATTATGTCATAATCATCGTCGTTAATATCGTCGTTATTTTGTCATAATCATCGTCGTTAATGTCTTCGTTATTATCGTCATTATTTACGTTGTTATCGTCATAAATATCATCGTTAATATCGTCGTTATTATTGTCATTTTCTTCTTTTTATCGTCGTTATTATCGTCGTTAATATCGTCGTTATTATCGTCGTTATTATCGTCGTTAATATCGTCGTTAATATCGTCATTATCATCGTTGTTATCGTCCTTATTATCCTCATAATTATCGTCGTTAATATCGTCGTTATTTTGTCATAATCATCGTCGTTAATGTCGTCGTTATTATCGTCATTATCATCGTTGTTATCGTCCTTATCATCCTCATAATTATCGTCGTTAATATCGTCGTTATTTTGTCATAATCATCGTCGTTAATGTCGTCGTTATTATCGTCATTATCTTCGTTGTTATCGTCATAATTATCATCGTTAATATCGTCGTTATTATTGTCATTATCTTCTTTTATCGTCGTTATTATCGTCGTTAATATCGTCATTAATATAGACATTATCATCGTTGGTATCGTCTTTATTATCCTCATAATTATCGTCGTTAATATCGTCGTTATTTTGTCATAATCATCGTCGTTAATGTCGTCGTTATTATCGTCATTATCATCGTTGTTATCGTCCTTATCATCCTCATAATTATCGTCGTTAATATCGTCGTTATTTTGTCATAATCATCGTCGTTAATGTCGTCGTTATTATCGTCATTATTTTCGTTGTTATCGTTATAATTATCATCGTTAATATCGTCGTTATTATTGTCATTATTTTCTTTTTATCGTCGTTATTATCGTCGTTAATATCGTCTTTATTATCGTCGTTATTATCGTCGTTAATATCGTCGTTAATATCGTCATTATCATCTTTGTTATCGTCCTTATTATCCTCATAATTATCGTCGTTAATATCGTCGTTATTTTGTCATAATCATCGTCGTTAATGTCGTCGTTATTATCGTCATTATCTACGTTGTTATCGTCCGTATCATCCTCATAATTATCGTCGTTAATATCGTCGTTATTTTGTCATAATCATCGTCGTTAATGTCGTCGTTATTATCGTCATTATCTTCGTTGTTATCGTCATAATTATCATCGTTAATATCGTCGTTATTATTGTCATTATCTTCTTTTTATCGTCGTTATTATCGTCGTTATTATTGTCATTATCTTCTTTTTATCGTCGTTATTATCGTCGTTAATATCGTCTTTATTATCGTCGTTATTATCGTCGTTAATATCGTCGTTAATATCGTCATTATCATCGTTGTTTTCGTCCTTATTATCCTCATAATTATCGTCGTTAATATCGTCGTTATTTTGTCATAATCATCGTCGTTAATATCGTCGTTATTTTGTCATAATCATCGTCGTAAATTTCGTCGTTATTATCGTCATTATCTACGTTGTTATCGTCATAATTATCATCGTTAATATCGTCGTTATTATTGTCATTATCTTCTTTTTATCGTCGTTATTATCGTCGTTAATATCGTCTTTATTATCGTCGTTATTATCGTCGTTAATATCGTCGTTAATATCGTCATTATCATCGTTGTTATCGTCCTTATCGTCCTCATAATTGTCCTCGTTAATATCGTCGTTATTTTGTCATAATCATCGTCGTTAATATCGTCGTTAATATCGTCATTATCATCGTTGTTATCGTCGTTATTATCCTCATAATTATCGTCGTTAATATCGTCGTTATTTTGTCATAATCATCGTCGTTAATGTCGTCGTTATTATCGTCATTATCATCGTTGTTATCGTCCTTATCATCCTCATAATTATCGTCGTTAATATCGTCGTTATTTTGTCATAATCATCGTCGTTAATGTCGTCGTTATTATCGTCATTATCTTCGTTGTTATCGTCATAATTATCATCGTTAATATCGTCGTTATTATTGTCATTATATTCTTTTTATCGTCGTTATTATCGTCGTTAATATCGTCTTTATTATCGTCGTTATTATCGTCGTTAATATCGTCGTTAACATCGTCATTATCATCGTTGTTTTCATCCTTATTATCCTCATAATTATCGTCGTTAATATCGTCGTTATTTTGTCATAATCATCGTCGTTAATGTCGTCTTTATTATCGTCATTATCTACGTTGTCATCGTCATAAATATCATCGATAATATCGTCGTTATTATTGTCATTATCTTCTTTTTATCGTCGTTATTAACGTCGTTATTATCGTCGTTAATATCGTCGTTAATATCGTCATTATCATCGTTGTTATCGTCCTTATTATCCTCATAATTATCGTCGTTATTATCGTCGTTATTTTGTCATAATCATCGTCGTTAATATCGTCGTTATTTTGTCATAATCATCGTCGTTAAGGTCGTCGTTATTATCGTCATTATTTACGTTGTTATCGTCATAAATATCATCGTTAATATCGTCGTTATTATTGTCATTTTCTTCTTTTTATCGTCGTTATTATCGTCGTTAATATCGTCGTTATTATCGTCGTTATTATCGTCGTTAATATCGTCGTTAATATCGTCATTATCATCGTTGTTATCGTCCTTATCATCCTCATAATTATCGTCGTTAATATCGTCGTTATTTTGTCATAATCATCGTCGTTAATGTCGTCGTTATTATCGTCATTATCTTCGTTGTTATCGTCATAATTATCATCGTTAATATCGTCGTTATTATTGTCATTATCTTCTTTTATCGTCGTTATTATCGTCGTTAATATCGTCATTAATATAGACATTATCATCGTTGGTATCGTCTTTATTATCCTCATAATTATCGTCGTTAATATCGTCGTTATTTTGTCATAATCATCGTCGTTAATGTCGTCGTTATTATCGTCATTATCATCGTTGTTATCGTCCTTATCATCCTCATAATTATCGTCGTTAATATCGTCGTTATTTTGTCATAATCATCGTCGTTAATGTCGTCGTTATTATCGTCATTATTTTCGTTGTTATCGTTATAATTATCATCGTTAATATCGTCGTTATTATTGTCATTATTTTCTTTTTATCGTCGTTATTATCGTCGTTAATATCGTCTTTATTATCGTCGTTATTATCGTCGTTAATATCGTCGTTAATATCGTCATTATCATCTTTGTTATCGTCCTTATTATCCTCATAATTATCGTCGTTAATATCGTCGTTATTTTGTCATAATCATCGTCGTTAATGTCGTCGTTATTATCGTCATTATCTACGTTGTTATCGTCCGTATCATCCTCATAATTATCGTCGTTAATATCGTCGTTATTTTGTCATAATCATCGTCGTTAATGTCGTCGTTATTATCGTCATTATCTTCGTTGTTATCGTCATAATTATCATCGTTAATATCGTCGTTATTATTGTCATTATCTTCTTTTTATCGTCGTTATTATCGTCGTTATTATTGTCATTATCTTCTTTTTATCGTCGTTATTATCGTCGTAAATATCGTCTTTATTATCGTCGTTATTATCGTCGTTAATATCGTCGTTAATATCGTCATTATCATCGTTGTTTTCGTCCTTATTATCCTCATAATTATCGTCGTTAATATCGTCGTTATTTTGTCATAATCATCGTCGTTAATATCGTCGTTATTTTGTCATAATCATCGTCGTTAATTTCGTCGTTATTATCGTCATTATCTACGTTGTTATCGTCATAATTATCATCGTTAATATCGTCGTTATTATTGTCATTATCTTCTTTTTATCGTCGTTATTATCGTCGTTAATATCGTCTTTATTATCGTCGTTATTATCGTCGTTAATATCGTCGTTAATATCGTCATTATCATCGTTGTTATCGTCCTTATCGTCCTCATAATTGTCCTCGTTAATATCGTCGTTATTTTGTCATAATCATCGTCGTTAATATCGTCGTTAATATCGTCATTATCATCGTTGTTATCGTCGTTATTATCCTCATAATTATCGTCGTTAATATCGTCGTTATTTTGTCATAATCATCGTCGTTAATGTCGTCGTTATTATCGTCATTATCATCGTTGTTATCGTCCTTATCATCCTCATAATTATCGTCGTTAATATCGTCGTTATTTTGTCATAATCATCGGCGTTAATGTCGTCGTTATTATCGTCATTATTGTCGTTGTTATCGTTATAATTATCATCGTTAATATCGTCGTTATTATTGTCATTATTTTCTTTTTATCGTCGTTATTATCGTCGTTAATATCGTCTTTATTATCGTCGTTATTATCGTCGTTAATATCGTCGTTAATATCGTCATTATCATCGTTGTTATCGTCCTTATTATCCTCATAATTATCGTCGTTAATATCGTCGTTATTTTGTCATAATCATCGTCGTTAATGTCGTCGTTATTATCGTCATTATCTACGTTGTTATCGTCCGTATCATCCTCATAATTATCGTCGTTAATATCGTCGTTATTTTGTCATAATCATCGTCGTTAATGTCGTCGTTATTATCGTCATTATCTTCGTTGTTATCGTCATAATTATCATCGTTAATATCGTCGTTATTATTGTCATTATCTTCTTTTTATCGTCGTTATTATCGTCGTTATTATTGTCATTATCTTCTTTTTATCGTCGTTATTATCGTCGTAAATATCGTCTTTATTATCGTCGTTATTATCGTCGTTAATATCGTCGTTAATATCGTCATTATCATCGTTGTTTTCGTCCTTATTATCCTCATAATTATCGTCGTTAATATCGTCGTTATTTTGTCATAATCATCGTCGTTAATATCGTCGTTATTTTGTCATAATCATCGTCGTTAATGTCGTCGTTATTATCGTCATTATCTACGTTGTTATCGTCATAAATTTCATCGTTAATATCGTCGTTATTATTGTAATTTTCTTCTTTTTATCGTCGTTATTATGGTCGTTAATATCGTCGCTATTATCGTCGTTATTATCGTCGTTAATATCGTCGTTAATATCGTCATTACCATCGTTGTTATCGTCCTTATTATCCTCATAATTATCGTCGTTAATATCGTCGTTATTTTGTCATAATCATCGTCGTTAATGTCGTCGTTATTATCGTCATTATCTACGTTGTTATCGTCATAAATATCATCGATAATATCGTCGTTATTATTGTCATTATCTTCTTTTTATCGTCGTTATTAACGTCGTTATTATCGTCGTTAATATCGTCGTTAATATCGTCATTATCATCGTTGTTATCGTCCTTATTATCCTCATAATTATCGTCGTTAATATCGTCGTTAATTTGTCATAATCATCGTCGTTAATATCCTCGTTATTTTGTCATAATCATCGTCGTTAATGTCGTCGTTATTATCGTCATTATCTACGTTGTTATCGTCATAAATATCATTGTTAATATCGTCGTTATTATTGTCATATCTTCTTTTTATCGTCGTTATTATCGTCGTTAATATCGTCGTTAATATCGTCGTTATTATCGTCGTTAATATCGTCGTTATTATCGTCATTATCATCGTTGTTATCGTCCTTATCATCCTCATAATTATCGTCGTTAATATCGTCGTTATTTTGTCATAATCATCGTCGTTAATGTCGTCGTTATTATCGTCATTATCTTCGTTGTTATCGTCATAATTATCATCGTTAATATCGTCGTTATTATTGTCATTATCTGCATTTTATCGTCGTTATTATCGTCGTTAATATCATCATTAATATCGTCGTTATCATCGTTGTTATCGTCCTTATTATCCTCATAATTATCGTCGTTAATATCGTCGTTATTTTGTCATAATCATCGTCGTTAATGTCGTCGTTATTATCGTCATTATCATCGTTGTTATCGTCCTTATCATCCTCATAATTATCGTCGTTAATATCGTCGTTATTTTGTCATAATCATCGTCGTTAATGTCGTCGTTATTATCGTCATTATTTTCGTTGTTATCGTTATAATTATCATCGTTAATATCGTCGTTATTATTGTCATTATTTTCTTTTTATCGTCGTTATTATCGTCGTTAATATCGTCTTTATTATCGTCGTTATTATCGTCGTTAATATCGTCGTTAATATCGTCATTATCATCGTTGTTATCGTCCTAATTATCCTCAAAATTATCGTCGTTAATATCGTCGTTATTTTGTCATAATCATCGTCGTTAATGTCGTCGTTATTATCGTCATTATCATCGTTGTTATCGTCCTTATCCTCATAATTATCGTCGTTAATATCGTCGTTATTTTGTAATAATCATCGTCGTTAATGTCGTCGTTATTATCGTCATTATCTACGTTGTTATCGTCATAAATATCATCGTTAATATCGTCGTTATTATTGTCATTATCTTCTTTTTATCGTCGTTATTATCGTCGTTAATATCGTCGTTATTATCGTCGTTAATATCGTCGTTATTATCGTCGTTATTATCGCCGTTAATATCGTCATTAATATCGTCATTATCATCGTTGTTATCGTCCTTATTATCCTAATAATTATCGTCGTTAATATCGTCGTTATTTTGTCATAATCGTCGTCGTTAATGTCGTCGTTATTATCGTCATTATAATCGTTGTTATCGTTCTTATCATCCTCATAATTGTCGTCGTTAATATCGTCGTTATTTTGTCATAATCATCGTCGTTAATATCGTCGTTAATATCGTCATTATCATCGTTGTTATCGTCCTTATTATCCTCATAATTATCGTCGTTAATTTCGTCGTTATTTTGTCATAATCATCGTCGTTAATGCCGTCGTTATTATCGTCATTATCATCGTTGTTATCGTTCTTATCATCCTCATAATTATCGTCGTTAATATCGTCGTTATTTTGTCATAATCATCGTCGTTAATGTCGTCGTTATTATCGTCATTATCTTCGTTGTTATTGTCATAATTAACATCGTTAATATCGTCGTTATTATTGTCATTATCTTCTTTTTATCGTCGTTATTATCGTCGTTAATATCGTCGTTAATATCGTCATTATCATCGTTGTTATCGTCCTTATCATTCTCATAATTATCGTCGTTAATATCGTCGTTATTTTGTCATAATCATCGTCGTTAATGTCGTCGTTATTATCGTCATTATCATCGTTGTTATCGTCCTTATTATCCTCATAAATATCGTCGTTAATATCGTCGTTATTTTGTCATAATCATCGTCGTTAATATCGTCGTTATTTTGTCATTATCTTCTTTTTATCGTCGTTATTATCGTCGTTAATATCGTCTTTATTATCGTCGTTATTATCGTCGTTAATATCGTCGTTAATATCGTCATTATCATCGTTGGTATCGTCCTTATTATCCTCATAATTATCGTCGTTAATATCGTCGTTATTTTGTCTTAATCATCGTCGTTAATATCGTCGTTATTTTGTCATAATCATCGTCGTTAATATCGTCGTTATTTTGTCATAATCATCGTCGTTAATGTCGTCGTTATTATCGTCATTATCATCGTTGTTATCGTCCTTATCCTCATAATTATCGTCGTTAATATCGTCGTTATTTTGTAATAATCATCGTCGTTAATGTCGACGTTATTATCGTCATTATCTACGTTGTTATCGTCATAAATATCATCGTTAATATCGTCGTTATTATTGTCATTATCTTCTTTTTATCGTCGTTATTATCGTCGTTAATATCGTCGTTATTATCGTCGTTAATATCGTCGTTATTATCGTCGTTATTATCGTCGTTAATATCGTCTTTATTATCGTCGTTATTATCGTCGTTAATATCGTCGTTAATATCGTCATTATCATCGTTGTTATCGTCCTTATTATCCTCATAATTATCGTCGTTAATATCGTCGTTATTTTGTCATAATCATCGTCGTTAATGTCGTCGTTATTATCGTCATTATCTACGTTGTTATCGTCATAAATATCATCGATAATATCGTCGTTATTTTTGTCATTATCTTCTTTTTATCGTCGTTATTAACGTCGTTATTATCGTCGTTAATATCGTCGTTAATATCGTCATTATCATCGTTGTTATCGTCCTTATTATCCTCATAATTATCGTCGTTAATATCGTCGTTATTTTGTCATAATCATCGTCGTTAATATCGTCGTTATTTTGTCATAATCATCGTCGTTAATGTCGTCGTTATTATCGTCATTATCTACGTTGTTATCGTCATAAATATCATCGTTAATATCGTCGTTATTATTGTCATTTTCTTCTTTTTATCGTCGTTATTATCGTCGTTAATATCGTCGTTATTATCGTCGTTATTATCGTCGTTAATATCGTCGTTAATATCGTCATTATCATCGTTGTTATCGTCCTTATTATCCTCATAATTATCGTCATTAATATCGTCGTTATTTTGTCATAATCATCGTCGTTAATGTCGTCGTTATTATCGTCAATATCATCGTTGTTATCGTCCTTATCCTCATAATTATCGTCGTTAATATCGTCGTTATTTTCTAATAATCATCGTCGTTAATGTCGTCGTTATTATCGTCATTATCTACGTTGTTATCGTCATAAATATCATTGTTAATATCGTCGTTATTATTGTCATTATCTTCTTTTTATCGTCGTTATTATCGTCGTTAATATCGTCGTTATTATCGTCGTTAATATCGTCGTTATTATCGTCGTTATTATCGCCGTTAATATCGTCATTAATATCGTCATTATCATCGTTGTTATCGTCCTTATTATCCTCATAATTATCGTCGTTAATATCGTCGTTATTTTGTCATAATCGTCGTCGTAAATGTCGTCGTTATTATCGTCATTATCATCGTTGTTATCGTCCTTATCATCCTCATAATTGTCGTCATTAATATCGTCGTTATTTTGTCATATTCATCGTCGTTAATGTCGTCGTTATTATCGTCATTATCTACGTTGTTATCGTCATAAATATCATCGTTAATATCGTCGTTATTATTGTCATTATCTTCTTTTTATCGTCGTTATTATCGTCCTTATTATCCTCATAATTATCGTCGTTAATATCGTCGTTATTTTGTCATAATCATCGTCGTTAATGTCGTCGTTATTATCGTCATTATCTACGTTGTTATCGTCATAAATATCATCGATAATATCGTCGTTATTATTGTCATTATCTTCTTTTTATCGTCGTTATTAACGTCGTTATTATCGTCGTTAATATCGTCGTTAATATCGTCATTATCATCGTTGTTATCGTCCTTATTTTCCTCATAATTATCGTCGTTAATATCGTCGTTATTTTGTCATAATCATCGTCGTTAATATCGTCGTTATTTTGTCATAATCATCGTCGTTAATGTCGTCGTTATTATCGTCATTATCTACGTTGTTATCGTCATAAATATCATCGTTAATATCGTCGTTATTATTGTCATTTTCTTCTTTTTATCGTCGTTATTATCGTCGTTAATATCGTCGTTAATATCGTCATTATCATCGTTGTTATCGTCCTTATCATCCTCATAATTGTCGTCGTTAATATCGTCGTTATTTTGTCATAATCATCGTCGTTAATGTCGTCGTTATTATCGTCATTATCTACGTTGTTATCGTCATAAATATCATCGTTAATATCGTCGTTATTATTGTCATTATCTTCTTTTTATCGTCGTTATTATCGTCCTTATCATCCTCATAATTATCGTCGTTAATATCGTCGTTATTTTGTCATAATCATCGTCGTTAATGTCGTCGTTATTATCGTCATTATCTTAGTTGTTATCGTCATAATTATCATCGTTAATATCGTCGTTATTATTGTCATTATCTTCTTTTTATCGTCGTTATTATCGTCGTTAATATCGTCTTTATTATCGTCGATATTATCGTCGTTAATATCGTCGTTAATATCGTCATTATCATCGTTGTTATCGTCCTTATCATCCTCATAATTATCGTCGTTAATATCGTCGTTATTTTGTCATAATCATCGTCGTTAATGTCGTCGTTATTATCGTCATTATCTTAGTTGTTATCGTCATAATTATCATCGTTAATATCGTCGTTATTATTGTCATTATCTTCTTTTTATCGTCGTTATTATCGTCGTTAATATCGTCTTTATTATCGTCGATATTATCGTCGTTAATATCGTCGTTAATATCGTCATTATCATCGTTGTTATTGTCCTTATTATCCTCATAATTATCGTCGTTAATATCGTCGTTATTTTGTCATAATCATCGTCGTTAATGTCGTCGTTATTATCGTCATTATCATCGTTGTTATCGTCCTTATTATCCTCATAATTATCGTCGTTAATATCGTCGTTATTTTGTCCTAATTATCGTCGTTAATGTCGTCTTTATTATCGTCATTATCATCGTTGTTGTCGTCCTTATCCTCATAATTATCGTCGTTAATATCGTCGTTATTTTGTCATAATCATCGTCGTTAATGTCGTCGTTATTATCTTCATTATCTACGTTGTTATCGTCATAAATATCATCGTTAATATCGTCGTTATTATTGTCATTATCTTCTTTTTATCGTCGTTATTATCGTCCTTATTATCCTCATAATTATCGTCGTTAATATCGTCGTTATTTTGTCATAATCATCGTCGTTAATGTCGTCGTTATTATCGTCATTATCTACGTTGTTATCGTCATAAATATCATCGATAATATCGTCGTTATTATTGTCATTATCTTCTTTTTATCGTCGTTATTAACGTCGTTATTATCGTCGTTAATATCGTCGTTAATATCGTCATTATCATCGTTGTTATCGTCCTTATTATCCTCATAATTATCGTCGTTAATATCGTCGTTATTTTGTCATAATCATCGTCGTTAATATCGTCGTTATTTTGTCATAATCATCGTCGTTAATGTCGTCGTTATTATCGTCATTATCTACGTTGTTATCGTCATAAATATCATCGTTAATATCGTCGTTATTATTGTCATTATCTTCTTTTTATCGTCGTTAATGTCGTCGTTATTATCGTCGTTATTATCGTCGTTAATATCGTCGTTAATATCGTCATTATCATCGTTGTTATCGTCCTTATTATCCTCATAATTATTGTCGTTAATATCGTCGTCATTTTGTTATAATCATCGTCGTTAATGTCGTCGTTATTATCGTCATTATCATCGTTGTTATCGTCCTTATCATCCTCCTAATTATCGTCGTTAATATCGTCGTTATTTTGTCATAATCATCGTCGTTAATGTCGTCGTTATTATCGTCATTATCTACGTTGTTATCGTCATAAATATCATCGTTAATATCGTCGTTATTATTGTCATTATCTTCTTTTTATCGTCGTTATTATCGTCGTTAATATCGTCGTTATTATCGTCGTTAATATCGTCGTTATTATCGTCGTTATTATCGCCGTTAATATCGTCATTAATATCGTCATTATCATCGTTGTTATCGTCCTTATTATCCTCATAATTATCGTCGTTAATATCGTCGTTATTTTGTCATAATCATCGTCGTTAATGTCGTCGTTATTATTGTCATTATCATCCTTGTTATCGTCCTTATCATCTTCATAATTATCGTCGTTAATATCGTCTGTATTTTGTCATAATCATCGTCGTTAATGTCGTCGTTATTATCGTCATTATCTACGTTGTTATCGTCATAAATATCATCGTTAATATCGTCGTTATTATTGTCATTTTCTTCTTATTATCGTCGTTATTATCGTCGTTAATATCGTCGTTAATATCGTCATTATCATCGTTGTTATCGTCCTTATCATCCTCATAATTGTCGTCGTTAATATCGTCGTTATTTTGTCATAATCATCGTCGTTAATGTCGTCGTTATTATCGTCATTATCTTAGTTGTTATCGTCATAATTATCATCGTTAATATCGTCGTTATTATTGTCATTATCTTCTTTTTATCGTCGTTATTATCGTCGTTAATATCGTCTTTATTATCGTCGATATTATCGTCGTTAATATCGTCGTTAATATCGTCATTATCATCGTTGTTATTGTCCTTATTATCCTCATAATTATCGTCGTTAATATCGTCGTTATTTTGTCATAATCATCGTCGTTAATGTCGTCGTTATTATCGTCATTATCATCGTTGTTATCGTCCTTATTATCCTCATAATTATCGTCGTTAATATCGTCGTTATTTTGTCATAATCATCGTCGTTAATATCGTCGTTATTTTGTCATAATAGTCGTCGTTAATGTCGTCGTTATTATCGTCATTATCTACGTTGTTATCGTCATAAATATCATCGTTAATATCGTCGGTATTATTGTCATTTTCTTCTTTTTATCGTCGTTATTATCGTCGTTAATATCGTCGTTATTATCGTCGTTATTATCGTCGTTAATATCGTCGTTAATATCGAAATTATCATCGTTGTTATCGTCCTTATTATCCTCATAATTATCGTCGTTAATATCGTCGTTATTTTGTCCTAATCATCGTCGTTAATGTCGTCTTTATTATCGTCATTATCATCGTTGTTATCGTTCTTATCCTCATAATTATCGTCGTTAATATCGTCGTTATTTTGTCATAATCATCGTCGTTAATGTCGTCGTTATTATCTTCATTATCTACGTTGTTATCGTCATAAATATCATCGTTAATATCGTCGTTATTATTGTCATTATCTTCTTTTTATCGTCGTTATTATCGTCCTTATTATCCTCATAATTATCGTCGTTAATATCGTCGTTATTTTGTCATAATCATCGTCGTTAATGTCGTCGTTATTATCGTCATTATCTACGTTGTTATCGTCATAAATATCATCGATAATATCGTCGTTATTATTGTCATTATCTTCTTTTTATCGTCGTTATTAACGTCGTTATTATCGTCGTTAATATCGTCGTTAATATCGTCATTATCATCGTTGTTATCGTCCTTATTATCCTCATAATTATCGTCGTTAATATCGTCGTTATTTTGTCATAATCATCTTCGTTAATATCGTCGTTATTTTGTCATAATCATCGTCGTTAATGTCGTCGTTATTATCGTCATTATCTACGTTGTTATCGTCATAAATATCATCGTTAATATCGTCGTTATTATTGTCATTTTCTTCTTTTTATCGTCGTTAATGTCGTCGTTATTATCGTCGTTATTATCGTCGTTAATATCGTCGTTAATATCGTCATTATCATCGTTGTTATCGTCCTTATTATCCTCATAATTATTGTCGTTAATATCGTCGTCATTTTGTTATAATCATCGTCGTTAATGTCGTCGTTATTATCGTCATTATCATCGTTGTTATCGTCCTTATCATCCTCATAATTATCGTCGTTAATATCGTCGTTATTTTGTCATAATCATCGTCGTTAATGTCGTCGTTATTATCGTCATTATCTACGTTGTTATCGTCATAAATATCATCGTTAATATCGTCGTTATTATTGTCATTATCTTCTTTTTATCGTCGTTATTATCGTCGTTAATATCGTCGTTATTATCGTCGGTAATATCGTCGTTATTATCGTCGTTATTATCGCCGTTAATATCGTCATTAATATCGTCATTATCATCGTTGTTATCGTCCTTATTATCCTCATAATTATCGTCGTTAATATCGTCGTTATTTTGTCATAATCATCGTCGTTAATGTCGTCGTTATTATTGTCATTATCATTCTTGTTATCGTCCTTATCATCTTCATAATTATCGTCGTTAATATCGTCTGTATTTTGTCATAATCATCGTCGTTAATGTCGTCGTTATTATCGTCATTATCTACGTTGTTATCGTCATAAATATCATCGTTAATATCGTCGTTATTATTGTCATTATCTTCTTTTTATCGTCGTTATTATCGTCCTTATCATCTTCATAATTATCGTCGTTAATATCGTCGTTATTTTGTCATAATCATCGTCGTTAATGTCGTCGTTATTATCGTCATTATCTTCGTTGTTATCGTCATAATTATCATCGTTAATATCGTCGTTATTATTGTCATTATCTTCTTTTTATCGTCGTTATTATCGTCGTTAATATCGTCTTTATTATCGTCGTTATTATCGTCGTTAATATCGTCGTTAATATCGTCATTATCATCGTTGTTATCGTCCTTATCATCCTCATAATTGTCGTCGTTAATATCGTCGTTTTTTTGTCATAAATATCATCGTTAATATCGTCGTTAATATCGTCATTATCATCGTTGTTATCGTCCTTATTATCCTCATAATTATCGTCGTTAATATCCTCGTTATTTTGTCATAATCATCGTCGTTAATGTCGTCGTTATTATCGTCATTATCATCGTTGTTATCGTCCTTATCATCCTCATAATTATCGTCGTTAATATCGTCGTTATTTTGTCATAATCTTCGTCGTTAATGTCGTCGTTATTATCGTCATTATCTTCGTTGTTATCGTCATAATTATCATCGTTAATATCGTCGTTATTATTGTCATTATCTTCTTTTTATCGTCGTTAATATCGTCGTTAATATTGTCATTAATATCGTCATCATCATCGTTGTTATCGTCCTTATTATCCTCATAATTATCGTCGTTAATATCGTCGTTATTTTGTCATAATCATCGTCGTTAATGTCGTCGTTATTATCGTCATTATCATCGTTGTTATCGTCCTTATCATCCTCATAATTATCGTCGTTAATATCGTCGTTATTTTGTCATAATCATCGTCGTTAATGTCGTCGTTATTATCGTCATTATCATCGTTGTTATCGTCCTTATTATCCTCATAATTATCGTCGTTAATATCGTCGTTATTTTGTCATAATCATCGTCGTTAATATCGTCGTTATTTTGTCATAATCATCGTCGTTAATGTCGTCGTTATTATCGTCATTATCTACGTTGTTATCGTCATAAATATCATCGTTAATATCGTCGTTATTATTGTCATTTTCTTCTTTTTATCGTCGTTATTATCGTCGTTAATATCGTCGTTATTATCGTCGTTATTATCGTCGTTAATATCGTCGTTAATATCGACATTATCATCGTTGTTATCGTCCTTATTATCCTCATAATTATCGTCGTTAATATCGTCGTTATTTTGTCCTAATCATCGTCGTTAATGTCGTCTTTATTATCGTCATTATCATCGTTGTTATCGTCCTTATCCTCATAATTATCGTCGTTAATATCGTCGTTATTTTGTCATAATCATCGTCGTTAATGTCGTCGTTATTATCGTCATTATCTACGTTGTTATCGTCATAAATGTCATCGTTAATATCGTCGTTATTATTGTCATTATCTTCTTTTTATCGTCGTTATTATCGTCGTTAATATCGTCGTTATTATCGTCGTTAATATCGTCGTTATTATCGTCGTTATTATCGCCGTTAATATCGTCATTAATATCGTCATTATCATCGTTGTTATCGTCCTTATTATCCTCATAATTATCGTCGTTAATATCGTCGTTATTTTGTCATAATCGTCGTCGTTAATGTCGTCGTTATTATCGTCATTATCATCGTTGTTATCGTCCTTATCATCCTCATAATTATCGTCGTTAATATCGTCGTTATTTTGTCATAATCATCGTCGTTAATGTCGTCGTTATTATCGTCATTATCTACGTTGTTATCGTCATAAATATCATCGTTAATATCGTGGTTATTATTGTCATTATCTTCTTTTTATCGTCGTTATTATCGTCCTTATCATCCTCATAATTATCGTCGTTAATATCGTCGTTATTTTGTCATAATCATCGTCGTTAATGTCGTCGTTATTATCGTCATTATCTTCGTTGTTATCGTCATAATTATCATCGTTAATATCGTCGTTATTATTGTCATTATCTTCTTTTTATCGTCGTTATTATCGTCGTTAATATCGTCTTTATTATCGTCGTTATTATCGTCGTTAATATCGTCGTTAATATCGTCATTATCATCGTTGTTATCGCCCTTATCATCCTCATAATTATCGTCGTTAATATCGTCGTTATTTTGTCATAATCATCGTCGTTAATGTCGTCGTTATTATCGTCATTATCTACGTTGTTATCGTCATAAATATCATCGTTAATATCGTCGTTATTATTGTCATTTTCTTCTTTTTATCGTCGTTATTATCGTCGTTAATATCGTCGTTATTATCGTCGTTATTATCGTCGTTAATATCGTCGTTAATATCGTCATTATCATCGTTGTTATCGTCCTTATCATCCTCATAATTATCGTCGTTAATATCGTCGTTATTTTGTCATAATCATCGTCGTTAATGTCGTCGTTATTATCGTCATTATTTTCGTTGTTATCGTCGTTATTATCCTCATAATTATCGTCGTTAATATCGTCGTTATTTTGTCATAATCATCGTCGTTAATGTCGTCGTTATTATCGTCATTATCTACGTTGTTATCGTCATAAATATCATCGTTAATATCGTGGTTATTATTGTCATTATCTTCTTTTTATCGTCGTTATTATCGTCCTTATTATCCTCATAATTATCGTCGTTAATATCGTCGTTATTTTGTCCTAATCATCGTCGTTAATGTCGTCTTTATTATCGTCATTATCATCGTTGTTATCGTTCTTATCCTCATAATTATCGTCGTTAATATCGTCGTTATTTTGTCATAATCATCGTCGTTAATGTCGTCGTTATTATCTTCATTATCTACGTTGTTATCGTCATAAATATCATCGTTAATATCGTCGTTATTATTGTCATTATCTTCTTTTTATCGTCGTTATTATCGTCCTTATTATCCTCATAATTATCGTCGTTAATATCGTCGTTATTTTGTCATAATCATCGTCGTTAATGTCGTCGTTATTATCGTCATTATCTACGTTGTTATCGTCATAAATATCATCGATAATATCGTCGTTATTATTGTCATTATCTTCTTTTTATCGTCGTTATTAACGTCGTTATTATCGTCGTTAATATCGTCGTTAATATCGTCATTATCATCGTTGTTATCGTCCTTATTATCCTCATAATTATCGTCGTTAATATCGTCGTTATTTTGTCATAATCATCTTCGTTAATATCGTCGTTATTTTGTCATAATCATCGTCGTTAATGTCGTCGTTATTATCGTCATTATCTACGTTGTTATCGTCATAAATATCATCGTTAATATCGTCGTTATTATTGTCATTTTCTTCTTTTTATCGTCGTTAATGTCGTCGTTATTATCGTCGTTATTATCGTCGTTAATATCGTCGTTAATATCGTCATTATCATCGTTGTTATCGTCCTTATTATCCTCATAATTATTGTCGTTAATATCGTCGTCATTTTGTTATAATCATCGTCGTTAATGTCGTCGTTATTATCGTCATTATCATCGTTGTTATCGTCCTTATCATCCTCATAATTATCGTCGTTAATATCGTCGTTATTTTGTCATAATCATCGTCGTTAATGTCGTCGTTATTATCGTCATTATCTACGTTGTTATCGTCATAAATATCATCGTTAATATCGTCGTTATTATTGTCATTATCTTCTTTTTATCGTCGTTATTATCGTCGTTAATATCGTCGTTATTATCGTCGGTAATATCGTCGTTATTATCGTCGTTATTATCGCCGTTAATATCGTCATTAATATCGTCATTATCATCGTTGTTATCGTCCTTATTATCCTCATAATTATCGTCGTTAATATCGTCGTTATTTTGTCATAATCATCGTCGTTAATGTCGTCGTTATTATTGTCATTATCATTCTTGTTATCGTCCTTATCATCTTCATAATTATCGTCGTTAATATCGTCTGTATTTTGTCATAATCATCGTCGTTAATGTCGTCGTTATTATCGTCATTATCTACGTTGTTATCGTCATAAATATCATCGTTAATATCGTCGTTATTATTGTCATTATCTTCTTTTTATCGTCGTTATTATCGTCCTTATCATCTTCATAATTATCGTCGTTAATATCGTCGTTATTTTGTCATAATCATCGTCGTTAATGTCGTCGTTATTATCGTCATTATCTTCGTTGTTATCGTCATAATTATCATCGTTAATATCGTCGTTATTATTGTCATTATCTTCTTTTTATCGTCGTTATTATCGTCGTTAATATCGTCTTTATTATCGTCGTTATTATCGTCGTTAATATCGTCGTTAATATCGTCATTATCATCGTTGTTATCGTCCTTATCATCCTCATAATTGTCGTCGTTAATATCGTCGTTTTTTTGTCATAATCATCGTCGTTAATATCGTCGTTAATATCGTCATTATCATCGTTGTTATCGTCCTTATTATCCTCATAATTATCGTCGTTAATATCGTCGTTATTTTGTCATAATAATCGTCGTTAATGTCGTCGTTATTATCGTCATTATCATCGTTGTTAACGTCCTTATCATCCTCATAATTATCGTCGTTAATATCGTCGTTATTTTGTCATAATCTTCGTCGTTAATGTCGTCGTTATTATCGTCATTATCTTCGTTGTTATCGTCATAATTATCATCGTTAATATCGTCGTTATTATTGTCATTATCTTCTTTTTATCGTCGTTAATATCGTCGTTAATATTGTCATTAATATCGTCATCATCATCGTTGTTATCGTCCTTATTATCCTCATAATTATCGTCGTTAATATCGTCGTTATTTTGTCATAATCATCGTCGTTAATGACGTCGTTATTATCGTCATTATCATCGTTGTTATCGTCCTTATCATCCTCATAATTATCGTCGTTAATATCGTCGTTATTTTGTCATAATCATCGTCGTTAATGTCGTCGTTATTATCGTCATTATCATCGTTGTTATCGTCCTTATTATCCTCATAATTATCGTCGTTAATATCGTCGTTATTTTGTCATAATCATCGTCGTTAATATCGTCGTTATTTTGTCATAATCATCGTCGTTAATGTCGTCGTTATTATCGTCATTATCTACGTTGTTATCGTCATAAATATCATCGTTAATATCGTCGTTATTATTGTCATTTTCTTCTTTTTATCGTCGTTATTATCGTCGTTAATATCGTCGTTATTATCGTCGTTATTATCGTCGTTAATATCGTCGTTAATATCGACATTATCATCGTTGTTATCGTCCTTATTATCCTCATAATTATCGTCGTTAATATCGTCGTTATTTTGTCCTAATCATCGTCGTTAATGTCGTCTTTATTATCGTCATTATCATCGTTGTTATCGTCCTTATCCTCATAATTATCGTCGTTAATATCGTCGTTATTTTGTCATAATCATCGTCGTTAATGTCGTCGTTATTATCGTCATTATCTACGTTGTTATCGTCATAAATGTCATCGTTAATATCGTCGTTATTATTGTCATTATCTTCTTTTTATCGTCGTTATTATCGTCGTTAATATCGTCGTTATTATCGTCGTTAATATCGTCGTTATTATCGTCGTTATTATCGCCGTTAATATCGTCATTAATATCGTCATTATCATCGTTGTTATCGTCCTTATTATCCTCATAATTATCGTCGTTAATATCGTCGTTATTTTGTCATAATCGTCGTCGTTAATGTCGTCGTTATTATCGTCATTATCATCGTTGTTATCGTCCTTATCATCCTCATAATTATCGTCGTTAATATCGTCGTTATTTTGTCATAATCATCGTCGTTAATGTCGTCGTTATTATCGTCATTATCTACGTTGTTATCGTCATAAATATCATCGTTAATATCGTGGTTATTATTGTCATTATCTTCTTTTTATCGTCGTTATTATCGTCCTTATCATCCTCATAATTATCGTCGTTAATATCGTCGTTATTTTGTCATAATCATCGTCGTTAATGTCGTCGTTATTATCGTCATTATCTTCGTTGTTATCGTCATAATTATCATCGTTAATATCGTCGTTATTATTGTCATTATATCTTTTTATCGTCGTTATTATCGTCGTTAATATCGTCTTTATTATCGTCGTTATTATCGTCGTTAATATCGTCGTTAATATCGTCATTATCATCGTTGTTATCGTCCTTATCATCCTCATAATTGTCGTCGTTAATATCGTCGTTATTTTGTCATAATCATCGTCGTTAATGTCGTCGTTATTATCGTCATTATCATCGTTGTTATCGTCCTTATCATCCTCATAATTATCGTCGTTAATATCGTCGTTATTTTGTCATAATCATCGTCGTTAATGTCGTCGTTATTATCGTCATTATTTTCGTTGTTATCGTCATAATTATCATCGTTAATATCGTCGTTATTATTGTCATTATCTTCTTTTTATCGTCGTTATTATCGTCGTTAATATCGTCGTTAATATCGTCATTATCATCGTTGTTATCGCCCTTATCATCCTCATAATTATCGTCGTTAATATCGTCGTTATTTTGTCATAATCATCGTCGTTAATGTCGTCGTTATTATCGTCATTATCTACGTTGTTATCGTCATAAATATCATCGTTAATATCGTCGTTATTATTGTCATTTTCTTCTTTTTATCGTCGTTATTATCGTCGTTAATATCGTCGTTATTATCGTCGTTATTATCGTCGTTAATATCGTCGTTAATATCGTCATTATCATCGTTGTTATCGTCCTTATCATCCTCATAATTATCGTCGTTAATATCGTCGTTATTTTGTCATAATCATCGTCGTTAATGTCGTCGTTATTATCGTCATTATTTTCGTTGTTATCGTCGTTATTATCCTCATAATTATCGTCGTTAATATCGTCGTTATTTTGTCATAATCATCGTCGTTAATGTCGTCGTTATTATCGTCATTATCTACGTTGTTATCGTCATAAATATCATCGTTAATATCGTGGTTATTATTGTCATTATCTTCTTTTTATCGTCGTTATTATCGTCCTTATCATCCTCATAATTATCGTCGTTAATATCGTCGTTATTTTGTCATAATCATCGTCGTTAATGTCGTCGTTATTATCGTCATTATCTTCGTTGTTATCGTCATAATTATCATCGTTAATATCGTCGTTATTATTGTCATTATCTTCTTTTTATCGTCGTTATTATCGTCGTTAATATCGCCTTTATTATCGTCGTTATTATCGTCGTTAATATCGTCGTTAATATCGTCATTATCATCGTTTTTATCGTCCTTATCATCCTCATAATTGTCGTCGTTAATATCGTCGTTATTTTGTCATAATCATCGTCGTTAATGTCGTCGTTATTATCGTCATTATCATCGTTGTTATCGTCCTTATCATCCTCATAATTATCGTCGTTAATATCGTCGTTATTTTGTCATAATCATCGTCGTTAATGTCGTCGTTATTATCGTCATTATCTTCGTTGTTATCGTCATAATTATCATCGTTAATATCGTCGTTATTATTGTCATTATCTTCTTTTTATCGTCGTTATTATCGTCGTTAATATCGTCGTTAATATCGTCATTATCATCGTTGTTATCGCCCTTATCATCCTCATAATTATCGTCGTTAATATCGTCGTTATTTTGTCATAATCATCGTCGTTAATGTCGTCGTTATTATCGTCATTATCTACGTTGTTATCGTCATAAATATCATCGTTAATATCGTCGTTATTATTGTCATTTTCTTCTTTTTATTGTCGTTATTATCGTCGTTAATATCGTCGTTATTATCGTCGTTAATATCGTCGTTATTATCGTCGTTATTATCGCCGTTAATATCGTCATTAATATCGTCATTATCATCGTTGTTATCGTCCTTATTATCCTCATAATTATCGTCGTTATTATCGTCGTTATTATCGTCGTTAATATCGTCGTTAATATCGTCATTATCATCGTTGTTATCGTCCTTATCATCCTCATAATTATCGTCGTTAATATCGTCGTTATTTTGTCATAATCATCGTCGTTAATGTCGTCGTTATTATCGTCATTATTTTCGTTGTTATCGTCGTTATTATCCTCATAATTATCGTCGTTAATATCGTCGTTATTTTGTCATAATCATCGTCGTTAATGTCGTCGTTATTATCGTCATTATCTACGTTGTTATCGTCATAAATATCATCGTTAATATCGTGGTTATTATTGTCATTATCTTCTTTTTATCGTCGTTATTATCGTCCTTATCATCCTCATAATTATCGTCGTTAATATCGTCGTTATTTTGTCATAATCATCGTCGTTAATGTCGTCGTTATTATCGTCATTATCTTCGTTGTTATCGTCATAATTATCATCGTTAATATCGTCGTTATTATTGTCATTATCTTCTTTTTATCGTCGTTATTATCGTCGTTAATATCGCCTTTATTATCGTCGTTATTATCGTCGTTAATATCGTCGTTAATATCGTCATTATCATCGTTTTTATCGTCCTTATCATCCTCATAATTGTCGTCGTTAATATCGTCGTTATTTTGTCATAATCATCGTCGTTAATGTCGTCGTTATTATCGTCATTATCATCGTTGTTATCGTCCTTATCATCCTCATAATTATCGTCGTTAATATCGTCGTTATTTTGTCATAATCATCGTCGTTAATGTCGTCGTTATTATCGTCATTATCTTCGTTGTTATCGTCATAATTATCATCGTTAATATCGTCGTTATTATTGTCATTATCTTCTTTTTATCGTCGTTATTATCGTCGTTAATATCGTCGTTAATATCGTCATTATCATCGTTGTTATCGCCCTTATCATCCTCATAATTATCGTCGTTAATATCGTCGTTATTTTGTCATAATCATCGTCGTTAATGTCGTCGTTATTATCGTCATTATCTACGTTGTTATCGTCATAAATATCATCGTTAATATCGTCGTTATTATTGTCATTTTCTTCTTTTTATTGTCGTTATTATCGTCGTTAATATCGTCGTTATTATCGTCGTTAATATCGTCGTTATTATCGTCGTTATTATCGCCGTTAATATCGTCATTAATATCGTCATTATCATCGTTGTTATCGTCCTTATTATCCTCATAATTATCGTTGTTAATATCGTCGTTATTTTGTCATAATCATCGTCGTTAATGTCGTCGTTATTATCGTCATTATCATCGTTGTTATCGTCCTTATTATCCTCATAATTATCGTCGTTAATATCGTCGTTATTTTGTCATAATCATCGTCGTTAATGTCGTCGTTATTATCGTCATTATCATCGTTGTTATCGTCCTTATCATCCTCATAATTATCGTCGTTAATATCGTCGTTATTTTGTCATAATCATCGTCGTTAATGTCGTCGTTATTATCGTCATTATCTACGTTGTTATTGTCATAAATATCATCGTTAATATCGTCGTTATTATTGTCATTCTCTTCTTTTTATCGTCGTTATTATCGTCGTTAATATCGTCGTTATTATCGTCGTTAATATCGTCGTTATTATCGTCGTTATTATCGCCGTTAATATCGTCATTAATATCGTCATTATCATCGTTGTTATCGTCCTTATTATCCTCATAATTATCGTCTTTAATATCGTCGTTATTTTGTCATAATCATCGTCGTTAATGTCGTCGTTATTATCGTCATTATCATCGTTGTTATCGTCCTTATCATCCTCATAATTATCGTCGTTAATATCGTCGTTATTTTGTCATAATCATCGTCGTTAATGTCGTCGTTATTATTGTCATTATCATCGTTGTTATCGTCCTTATCATCCTCATAATTATCGTCGTTGATATCGTCGTTATTTTGTCATAATCATCGTCGTTAATGTCGTCGTTATTATCGTCATTATCTACGTTGTTATCGTCATAATTATCATCGTTAATATCGTCGTTATTATTGTCATTATCTTCTTTTTATTGTCGTTATTATCGTCGTTAATATCGTCGTTATTATCGTCGTTATTATCGTCGTTAATATCGTCGTTAATATCGTCATTATCATCGTTGTTATCGTCCTTATTATCCTCATAATTATCGTCGTTAATATCGTCGTTATTTTGTCATAATCATCGTCGTTAATGTCGTCGTTATTATCGTCATTATCTACGTTGTTATCGTCATAAATATCATCGTTAATATCGTCGTTATTATTGTCATTATCTTCTTTTTATCGTCGTTATTATCGTCGTTAATATCGTCGTTATTATCGTCGTTAATATCGTCGTTATTATCGTCGTTATTATCGCCGTTAATATCGTCATTAATATCGTCATTATCATCATTGTTATCGTCCTTATTATCCTCATAATTATCGTCGTTAATATCGTCGTTATTTTGTCATAATCATCGTCGTTAATGTCGTCGTTATTATCGTCATTATCTACGTTGTTATCGTCATAAATATCATCGTTAATATCGTCGTTATTATTGTCATTATCTTCTTTTTATCGTCGTTATTATCGTCCTTATCATCCTCATAATTATCGTCGTTATTTTGTCATAATCATCGTCGTTAATGTCGTCGTTATTATCGTCATTATCTACGTTGTTATCGTCATAAATATCATCGATAATATCGTCGTTATTATTGTCATTATCTTCTTTTTATCGTCGTTATTATCGTCGTTAATATCGTCGTTAATATCGTCGTTATTATTGTCATTATCTTCTTTTTATCGTCGTTATTATCGTCTTTATCATCCTCATAATTATCGTCGTTATTTTGCCATAATCATCGTCGTTAATGTCGTCGTTATTATCGTCATTATCTTCGTTGTTATCGTCATAATTATCATCGTTATATCGTCGTTATTATTGTCATTTTCTTCTTTTTATCGTCGTTATTATCGTCGTTAATATCGTCGTTATTACCGTCGTTATTATCGTCGTTAATATCGTCGTTAATATCGTCGTTATCATCGTTGTTATCGTCCTTATTATTCTCATAATTATCGTCGTTAATATCGTCGTTATTTTGTCATAATCATCGTCGTTAATGTCGTCGTTATTATCGTCATTATCATCGTTGTTATCGTCCTTATCATCCTCATAATTGTCGTCGTTAATATCGTCGTTATTTTGTCATAATCATCGTCGTTAATATCGTCGTTAATATCGTCATTATCATCGTTGTTATCGTCCTTATTATTTTCATAATTATCGTCGTTAATATCGTCGTTATTTTGTCATAATCATCGTCGTTAATGTCGTCGTTATTATCGTCATTATCATCGTTGTTATCGTCCTTATCATCCTCATAATTATCGTCGTTAATATCGTCGTTATTTTGTCATAATCATCGTCGTTAATGTCGTCGTTATTATCGTCATTATCTTCGTTGTTATCGTCATAATTATCATCGTTAATATCGTCGTTATTATTGTCATTATCTTCTTTTTATCGTCGTTATTATCGTCGTTAATATCGTCGTTAATATCGTCATTATCATCGTTGTTATCGTCGTTATTATCCTCATAATTATCGTCGTTAATATCGTCGTTATTTTGTCATAATCATCGTCGTTAATGTCGTCGTTATTATCGTCATTATCTACGTTGTTATCGTCATAAATATCATCGTTAATATCGTCGTTATTATTGTCATTTTCTTCTTTTTATCGTCGTTATTATCGTCGTTAATATCGTCGTTATTATCGTCGTTATTATCGTCGATAATATCGTCGTTAATATCGTCATTATCATCGTTGTTATCGTCCTTATTATCTTCATAATTATCGTCGTTAATATCGTCGTTATTTTGTCATAATCATCGTCGTTAATGTCGTCGTTATTATCGTCATTATCTACGTTGTTATCGTCATAAATATCATCGTTAATATCGTCGGTATTATTGTCATTATCTTCTTTTTATTGTCGTTATTATCGTCGTTAATATCGTCGTTATTATCGTCGTTAATATCGTCGTTATTATCGTCGTTATTATCGCCGTTAATATCGTCATTAATATCGTCATTATCATCGTTGTTATCGTCCTTATTATCCTCATAATTATCGTCGTTAATATCGTCGTTATTTTGTCATAATCATCGTCGTTAATGTCGTCGTTATTATCGTCATTATCATCGTTGTTATCGTCCTTATCATCCTCATAATTATCGTCGTTAATATCGTCGTTATTTTGTCATAATCATCGTCGTTAATGTCGTCGTTATTATCGTCATTATCTACGTAGTTATCGTCATAAATATCATCGTTTATATCGTCGTTATTATTGTCATTATCTTCTTTTTATCGTCGTTATTATCGTCCTTATCATCCTCATAATTATCGTCGTTAATATCGTCGTTATTTTGTCATAATCATCGTTGTTAATGTCGTCGTTATTATCGTCATTATCTTCGTTGTTATCGTCATAATTATCATCGTTAATATCGTCGTTATTATTGTCATTATATTCTTTTTATCGTCGTTATTATCGTCCTTATCATCCTCATAATTATCGTCGTTAATATCGTCGTTATTTTGTCATAATCATCGTCGTTAATGTCGTCGTTATTATCGTCATTATCATCGTTGTTATCGTCCTTATCATCCTCATAATTATCGTCGTTAATATCGTCGTTATTTTGTCATAATCATCGTCGTTAATGTCGTCGTTATTATCGTCATTATCTACGTTGTTATCGTCATAAATATCATCGTTAATATCGTCGTTATTATTGTCATTATCTTCTTTTTATCGTCGTTATTATCGTCTTTATCATCCTCATAATTATCGTCGTTAATATCGTCGTTATTTTGTCATAATCTTCGTCGTTAATGTCGTCGTTATTATCGTCATTATCATCGTTGTTATCGTCATAAATATCATCGTTAATATCGTCGTTATTATTGTCATTATCTTCTTTTTATCGTCGTTATTATCGTCCTTATCATCCTCATAATTATCGTCGTTAATATCGTCGTTATTTTGTCATAATCATCGTTGTTAATGTCGTCGTTATTATCGTCATTATCTTCGTTGTTATCGTCATAATTATCATCGTTAATATCGTCGTTATTATTGTCATTATCTTCTTTTTATCGTCGTTATTATCGTCCTTATCATCCTCATAATTATCGTCGTTAATATCGTCGTTATTTTGTCATAATCATCGTCGTTAATGTCGTCGTTATTATCGTCATTATCATCGTTGTTATCGTCCTTATCATCCTCATAATTATCGTCGTTAATATCGTCGTTATTTTGTCATAATCATCGTCGTTAATGTCGTCGTTATTATCGTCATTATCTACGTTGTTATCGTCATAAATATCATCGTTAATATCGTCGTTATTATTGTCATTATCTTCTTTTTATCGTCGTTATTATCGTCTTTATCATCCTCATAATTATCGTCGTTAATATCGTCGTTATTTTGTCATAATCATCGTCGTTAATGTCGTCGTTATTATCGTCATTATCATCGTTGTTATCGTCCTTATCATCCTCATAATTATCATCGTTAATATCGTCGTTATTATTGTCATTATCTTCTTTTTATCGTCGTTATTATCGTCCTTATCATCCTCATAATTATCGTCGTTAATATCGTCGTTATTTTGTCATAATCATCGTCGTTAATGTCGTCGTTATTATCGTCATTATCTTCGTTGTTATCGTCATAATTATCATCGTTAATATCGTCGTTATTATTGTCATTATCTTCTTTTTATCGTCGTTATTATCGTCGTTAATATCGTCGTTAATATCGTCATTATCATCGTTGTTATCGTCCTTATCATCCTCATAATTATCGTCGTTAATATCGTCGTTATTTTGTCATAATCATCGTCGTTAATGTCGTCGTTATTATCGTCATTATCATCGTTGTTATCGTCCTTATCATCCTCATAATTATCGTCGTTAATATCGTCGTTATTTTGTCATAATCATCGTCGTTAATGTCGTCGTTATTATCGTCATTATCTACGTTGTTATCGTCATAAATATCATCGTTAATATCGTCGTTATTATTGTCATTATCTTCTTTTTATCGTCGTTATTATCGTCCTTATCATCCTCATAATTATCGTCGTTAATATCGTCGTTATTTTGTCATAATCATCGTTGTTAATGTCGTCGTTATTATCGTCATTATCATCGTTGTTATCGTCCTTATCATCCTCATAATTATCGTCGTTAATATCGTCGTTATTTTGTCATAATCATCGTCGTTAATGTCGTCGTTATTATCGTCATTATCTACGTTGTTATCGTCATAAATATCATCGTTAATATCGTCGTTATTATTGTCATTATCTTCTTTTTATCGTCGTTATTATCGTCCTTATCATCCTCATAATTATTGTCGTTAATATCGTCGTTATTTTGTCATAATCATCGTTGTTAATGTCGTCGTTATTATCGTCATTATCTTCGTTGTTATCGTCATAATTATCATCGTTAATATCGTCGTTATTATTGTCATTATCTTCTTTTTATCGTCGTTATTATCGTCCTTATCATCCTCATAATTATCGTCGTTAATGTCGTCGTTATTTTGTCATAATCATCGTCGTTAATGTCGTCGTTATTATCGTCATTATCATCGTTGTTATCGTCCTTATCATCCTCATAATTATCGTCGTTAATATCGTCGTTATTTTGTCATAATCATCGTCGTTAATGTCGTCGTTATTATCGTCATTATCATCGTTGTTATCGTCCTTATTATCCTCATAATTATCGTCGTTAATATCGTCGTTATTTTGTCATAATCATCGTCGTTAATGTCGTCGTTATTATCGTCATTATCATCGTTGTTATCGTCCTTATCATCCTCATAATTATCGTCGTTAATATCGTCGTTATTTTGTCATAATCATCGTCGTTAATGTCGTCGTTATTATCGTCATTATCTACGTTGTTATCGTCATAAATATCATCGTTAATATCGTCGTTATTATTGTCATTATTTTCTTTTTATCGTCGTTATTATCGTCCTTATCATCCTCATAATTATCGTCGTTAATATCGTCGTTATTTTGTCATAATCATCGTTGTTAATTTCGTCGTTATTATCGTCATTATCTTCGTTGTTATCGTCATAATTATCATCGTTAATATCGTCGTTATTATTGTCATTATCTTCTTTTTATCGTCGTTATTATCGTCCTTATCATCCTCATAATTATCGTCGTTAATATCGTCGTTATTTTGTCATAATCATCGTCGTTAATGTCGTCGTTATTATCGTCATTATCATCGTTGTTATCGTCCTTATCATCCTCATAATTATCGTCGTTAATATCGTCGTTATTTTGTCATAATCATCGTCGTTAATGTCGTCGTTATTATCGTCATTATCTTCGTTGTTATCGTCATAATTATCATCGTTAATATCGTCGTTATTATTGTCATTATCTTCTTTTTATCGTCGTTATTATCGTCCTTATCATCCTCATAATTATCGTCGTTAATATCGTCGTTATTTTGTCATAATCATCGTCGTTAATGTTGTCGTTATTATCGTCATTATCTTCGTTGTTATCGTCATAATTATCATCGTTAATATCGTCGTTATTATTGTCATTATCTTCTTTTTATCGTCGTTATTATCGTCGTTAATATCGTCGTTAATATCGTCATTATCATCGTTGTTATCGTCCTTATCATCCTCATAATTATCGTCGTTAATGTCGTCGTTATTTTGTCATAATCATCGTCGTTAATGTCGTCGTTATTATCGTCATTATCTTCGTTGTTATCGTCGTTATTATCCTCATAATTATCGTCGTTAATATCGTCGTTATTTTGTCATAATCATTGTCGTTAATGTCGTCGTTATTATCGTCATTATCTACGTTGTTATCGTCATAATTATCATCGTTAATATCGTCGTTATTTTTGTCATTTTCTTCTTTTTATCGTCGTTATTATCGTCGTTAATATCGTCGTTATTATCGTCGTAATTATCGTCGTTAATATCGTCGTTAATATCGTCATTATCATCGTTGTTATCGTCCTTATTATCCTCATAATTATCGTCGTTAATATTGTCGTTATTTTGTCATAATCATCGTCGTTAATGTCGTCGTTATTATTGTCATTATCTTCTTTTTAATGTCGTTATTATCGTCGTTAATATCGTCGTTAATATCGTCATTATCATCGTTGTTATCGTCGTTAATATCCTCATAATTATCGTCGTTAATATCGTCGTTATTTTGTCATAATCATCGTCGTTAATGTCGTCGTTATTATCGTCATTAACTACGTTGTTATCGTCATAAATATCATCGTTAATATCGTCGTTATTATTGTCATTTTCTTCTTTTTATCGTCGTTATTATCGTCGTTAATATCGTCGTTATTATCGTCGTTATTATCGTCGTTAATATCGTCGTTAATATCGTCATTATCATCGTTGTTATCGTCCTTATCATCCTCATAATTGTCGTCTTTAATATCGTCGTTATTTTGTCATAATCATCGTCGTTAATATCGTCATTAATATCGTCATTATCATCGTTGTTATCGTCCTTATTATCCTCATAATTATCGTCGTTAATATCGTCGTTATTTTGTCATAATCATCGTCGTTAATGTCGTCGTTATTATCGTCATTATCTACGTTGTTATCGTCATAATTATCATCGTTAATATCGTCGTTATTATTGTCATTTTCTTCTTTTTATCGTCGTTATTATCGTCGTTAATATCGTCGTTATTATCGTCGTTATTATCGTCGTTAATATCGTCGTTAATATCGTCATTATCATCGTTGTTATCGTCCTTATTATCCTCATAATTATCGTCGTTAATATCGTCGTTATTTTGTCATAATCATCGTCGTTAATGTCGTCGTCATTATCGTCATTATCATCGTTGTTATCGTCCTTATCATCCTCATAATTATCGTCGTTAATATCGTCGTTATTTTGTTATAATCATCGTCGTTAATGTCGTCGTTATTATCGTCATTATCATCGTTGTTATCGTCCTTATCATCCTCATAATTATAGTCGTTAATATCGTCGTTATTTTGTCATAATCATCGTCGTTAATGTCGTCGTTATTATCGTCATTATCTACGTTGTTATCGTCATAAATATCATCGTTAATATCGTCGTTATTATTGTCATTATCTTCTTTTTATTGTCGTTATTATCGTCGTTAATATTGTCGTTATTATCGTCGTTAATATCGTCGTTATTATCGTCGTTATTATCGCCGTTAATATCGTCATTAATATCGTCATTATCATCGTTGTTATCGTCCTTATCATAGTCATAATTATCGTCGTTAATATCGTCGTTATTTTGTCATAATCATCGTCGTTAATGTCGTCGTTATTATCGTCATTATCTACGTTGTTATCGTCATAAATATCATCGTTAATATCGTCGTTATTATTGTCATTATCTTCTTTTTATTGTCGTTATTATCGTCGTTAATATCGTCGTTATTATCGCCGTTAATATCGTCATTAATATCGTCATTATCATCGTTGTTATCGTCCTTATCATCCTCATAATTATCGTCGTTAATATCGTCGTTATTTTGTCATAATCATCGTCGTTAATGTCGTCGTTATTATCGTCATTATCTACGTTGTTATCGTCATAAATATCATCGTTAATATCGTCGTTATTATTGTCATTATCTTCTTTTTATTGTCGTTATTATCGTCGTTAATATTGTCGTTATTATCGTCGTTAATATCGTCGTTATTATCGTCGATATTATCGCCGTTAATATCGTCATTAATATCGTCATTATCATCGTTGTTATCGTCCTTATCATCCTCATAATTATAGTCGTTAATATCGTCGTTATTTTGTCATAATCATCGACGTTAATGTCGTCGTTATTATCGTCATTATCTACGTTGTTATCGTCATAAATGTCATCGTTAATATCGTCGTTATTATTGTCATTTTCTTCTTTTTATCGTCGTTATTATCGTCGTTAATATCGTCGTTATTATCGTCGTTATTATCGTCGTTAATATCGTCGTTAATATCGTCATTATCATCGTTGTTATTGTCCTTATTATCCTCATAATTATCGTCGTTAATATCGTCGTTATTTTGTCATAATCATCGTCGTTAATGTCGTCGTTATTATCGTCATTATCATCGTTGTTATCGTCCTTATCATCCTCATAATTATCGTCGTTAATATCGTCGTTATTTTGTCATAATCATCGTCGTTAATGTCGTCGTTATTATCGTCATTATCTACGTTGTTATCGTCATAAATATCATCGTTAATATCGTCGTTATTATTGTCATTATCTTCTTTTTATTGTCGTTATTATCGTCGTTAATATTGTCGTTATTATCGTCGTTAATATCGTCGTTATTATCGTCGTTATTATCGCCGTTAATATCGTCATTAATATCGTCATTACCATCGTTGTTATCGTCCTTATTATCCTCATAATTATCGTCGTTAATATCGTCGTTATTTTGTCATAATCATCGTCGTTAATGTCGTCGTTATTATCGTCATTATCATCGTTGTTATCGTCCTTATCATCCTCATAATTATCGTCGTTAATATTGTCGTTATTTTGTCATAATCATCGTCGTTAATGTCGTCGTTATTATCGTCATTATCTTCGTTGTTATCGTCATAATTATCATCGTTAATATCGTCGTTATTATTGTCATTATCTTCTTTTTATCGTCGTTATTATCGTCGTTAATATCGTCGTTAATATCGTCATTATCATCGTTGTTATCGTCCTTACCATCCTCATAATTATCGTCGTTAATATCGTCGTTATTTTGTCATAATCATCGTCGTTAATGTGGTCGTTATTATCGTCATTATCTTCGTTGTTATCGTCGTTATTATCCTCATAATTATCGTCGTTAATATCGTCGTTATTTTGTCATAATCATCGTCGTTAATGTCGTCGTTATTATCGTCATTATCATCGTTGTTATCGTCCTTATCATCCTCAGAATTATCGTCGTTAATATCGTCGTTATTTTGTCATAATCATCGTCGTTAATGTCGTCGTTATTATCGTCATTATCTTCGTTGTTATCGTCATAATTATCATCGTTAATATCGTCGTTATTATTGTCATTATCTTCTTTTTATCGTCGTTATTATCGTCGTTAATATCGTCGTTAATATCGTCATTATCATCGTTGTTATCGTCCTTATCATCCTCATAATTATCGTCGTTAATATCGTCGTTATTTTGTCATAACCATCGTCGTTAATGTCGTCGTTATTATCGTCATTATCTTCGTTGATATCGTCGTTATTATCCTCATAATTATCGTCGTTAATATCGTCGTTATTTTGTCGAAATCATCGTCGTAAATGTCGTCGTTATTATCGTCATTATCCACGTTGTTATCGTCATAAATATCATCGTTAATATCGTCGTTATTATTGTCATTTTCTTCTTTATATCGTCGTTATTATCGTCGTTAATATCGTCGTTATTACCGTCGTTATTATCGTCGTTAATATCGTCGTTAATATCGTCATTATCATCGTTGTTATCGTCCTTATTATCCTCATAATTATCGTCGTTAATATCGTCGTTATTTTGTCAAAATCATCGTCGTTAATGTCGTAGTTATTATCGTCATTATCATCGTTGTTAACGTCCATATCATCCTCATAATTATCGTCGTTAATATCGTCGTTATTTTGTCATAATCATCATCGTTAATGTCGTCGTTATTATCGTCATTATCTACGTTGTTATCGTCATAAATATCATCGTTAATATCGTCGTTATTATTGTCATTATCTTCTTTTTATCGTCGTTATTATCGTCCTTATCATCCTCATAATTATCGTCGTTAATATCGTCGTTATTTTGTCATAATCATCGTCGTTAATGTCGTCGTTATTATCGTCATTATCTACGTTGTTATCGTCATAAATATCATGGTTAATATCGTCGTTATTATCGTCATTAAGTTCGTTGTTATCGTCATAATTACCATCGTTAATATCGTCGTTATTATTGTCATTATCTTCTTTTTATCGTCGTTATTATCGTCCTTATCATCCTCATAATTATCGTCGTTAATATCGTCGTTATTATGTCATAATCATCGTCGTTAATGTCGTCGTTATTATCGTCATTATCTTCGTTGTTATCGTCATAAATATCATCGTTAATATCGTCGTTATTATTGTCATTATCTTCTTTTTATCGTCGTTATTATCGTCGTTAATATCGTCGTTAATATCGTCATTATCATCGTTGTTATCGTCCTTATCATCCTCATAATTATCGTCGTTAATATCGTCGTTATTTTGTCATAATCATCGTCCTTAATGTCGTCGTTATTATCGTCATTATCTTCGTTGTTATCGTCGTTATCTTCCTCATAATTATCGTCGTTAATATCGTCGTTATTTTGTCATAATCATCGTCGTTAATGTCGTCGTTATTATCGTCATTATCATCGTTGTTATCGTCCTTATCATCCTCAAAATTATCGTCGTTAATATCGTCGTTATTTTGTCATAATCATCGTCGTTAATGTCGTCGTTATTATCGTCATTATCTACGTTGTTATCGTCATAAATATCATCGTCAATATCGTCGTTATTATTGTCATTATCTTCTTTTTATCGTCGTTATTATCGTCTTTATCATCCTCATAATTATCGTCGTTAATATCGTCGTTTATATCGTCGTTAATATCGTCATTATCATCGTTGTTATCGTCCTTATCATCCTCATAATTGTCGTCGTTAATATCGTCGTTATTTTGTCATAATCATCGTCGTTAATATCGTCGTTAATATCGTCATTATCATCGTTGTTATCGTCCTTATTATCCTCATAATTATCGTCGTTAATATCGTCGTTATTTTGTCATACTCATCGTCGTTAATCTCGTCGTTATTATCGTCATTATCATCGTTGTTATCGTCCTTATCATCCTCATAATTATCGTCGTTAATATCGTCGTTATTTTGTCATAATCATCGTCGTTAATGTCGTCGTTATTATCGTCATTATCTTCGTTGTTATCGTCATAATTATCATCGTTAATATCGTCGTTATTATTGTCATTATCTTCTTTTTATCGTCGTTATTATCGTCGTTAATATCGTCGTTAATATCGTCATTATCATCGTTGTTATCGTCCTTATCATCCTCATAATTATCGTCGTTAATATCGTCGTTATTTTGTCATAATCATCGTCGTTAATGTCGTCGTTATTATAGTCATTATCTTCGTTGTTATCGTCGTTATTATCCTCATAATTATCGTCGTTAATATCGTCGTTATTTTGTCATAATCATTGTCGTTAATGTCGTCGTTTTTATCGTCATTATCTTCGTTGTTATCGTCATAATTATCATCGTTAATATCGTCGTTATTATTGTCATTATCTTCTTTTTATCGTCGTTATTATCGTCGTTAATATCGTCGTTAATATCGTCATTATCATCGTTGTTATCGTCCTTATTATCCTCATAATTATCGTCGTTAATATCGTCGTTATTTTGTCATAATCATCGTCGTTAATGTCGTCGTTATTATCGTCATTATCATCGCTGTTATCGTCCTTATCATCCTCATAATTATCGTCGTTAATATTGTCGTTATTTTGTCATAATCATCGTCGTTAATGTCGTCGTTATTATCGTCATTATCTACGTTGTTATCGTCATAAATATCATCGTTAATATCGTCGTTATTATTGTCATTATCTTCTTTTTATTGTCGTTATTATCGTCGTTAATATTGTCGTTATTATCGTCGTTAATATCGTCGTTATTATCGTCGTTATTATCGCCGTTAATATCGTCATTAAAATCGTCATTACCATCGTTGTTATCGTCCTTATTATCCTCATAATTATCGTCGTTAATATCGTCGTTATTTTGTCATAATCATCGTTGTTAATGTCGTCGTTATTATCATCATTATCATCGTTGTTATCGTCCTTATCATCCTCATAATTATCGTCGTTAATATCGTCGTTATTTTGTCATAAACATCGTCGTTAATGTCGTCGTTATTATCGTCATTATCTACGTTGTTATCGTCATAAATATCATCGTTAATATCGTCGTTATTATTGTCATTATCTTCTTTTTATCGTCGTTATTATCGTCTTTATCATCCTCATAATTATCGTCGTTAATATCGTCGTTATTTTGTCATAATCATCGTCGTTAATGTCGTCGTTATTATCGTCATTATCTTCGTTGTTATCGTCATAATTATCATCGTTAATATCGTCGTTATTATTGTCATTATCTTCTTTTTATCGTCGTTATTATCGTCCTTATCATCCTCAGAATTATCGTCGTTAATATCGTCGTTATTTTGTCATATTCATCGTCGTTAATGTCGTCGTTATTATCGTCATTATCTTCGTTGTTATCGTCATAATTATCATCGTTAATATCGTCGTTATTATTGTCATTATCTTCTTTTTATCGTCGTTATTATCGTCGTTAATATCGTCTTTATTATCGTCGTTATTATCGTCGTTAATATCGTCGTTAATATCGTCATTATCATCGTTGTTATCGTCCTTATCATCCTCATAATTGTCGTCGTTAATATCGTCGTTATTTTGTCATAATCATCGTCGTTAATATGGTCGTTAATATCGTCATTATCATCGTTGTTATCGTCCTTATTATCCTCGAAATTATCGTCGTCAATATCGTCGTTATTTTGTCATAATCATCGTCGTTAATGTCGTCGTTATTATCGTCATTATCATCGTTGTTATCGTCCTTATCATCCTCAGAATTATCGTCGTTAATATCGTCGTTATTTTGTCATAATCATCGTCGTTAATGTCGTCGTTATTATCGTCACTATCCACGTTGTTATCGTCATAAATATCATCGTTAATATCGTCGTTATTATTGTCATTTTCTTCTTTTTATCGTCCTTATTATCGTCGTTAATATCGTCGTTATTATCGTCGTTATTATCGTCGTTAATATCGTCGTTAATATCGTCATTATCATCGTTGTTATCGTCCTTATTATCCTCATAATTATCGTCGTTAATATCGTCGTTATTTTGTCAAAATCATCGTCGTTAATGTCGTAGTTATTATCGTCATTATCATCGTTGTTAACGTCCTTATCATCCTCATAATTATCGTCGTTAATATCCTCGTTATTTTGTCATAATCATCGTCGTTAATGTCGTCGTTATTATCGTCATTATCTACGTTGTTATCGTCATAAATATCATCGTTAATATCGTCGTTATTATTGTCATTATCTTCTTTTTATCGTCGTTATTATCGTCCTTATCATCCTCATAATTATCGTCGTTAATATCGTCGTTATTTTGTCATAATCATCGTCGTTAATGTCGTCGTTATTATCGTCATTATCTGCGTTGTTATCGTCATAAATATCATGGTTAATATCGTCGTTATTATCGTCATTATCTTCGTTGTTATCGTCATAATTATCATCGTTAATATCGTCGTTATTATTGTCATTATCTTCTTTTTATCATCGTTATTATCGTCCTTATCATCCTCATAATTATCGTCGTTAATATCGTCGTTATTATGTCATAATCATCGTCGTTAATGTCGTCGTTATTATCGTCATTATCTTCGTTGTTATCGTCATAATTATCATCGTTAATATCGTCGTTATTATTGTCATTATCTTCTTTTTATCGTCGTTATTATCGTCGTTAATATCGTCGTTATTATCGTCATTATCATCGTTGTTATCGTCCTTATCATCCTCATAATTATCGTCGTTAATATCGTCGTTATTTTGTCATAATCATCGTCGTTAATGTCGTCGTTATTATCGTCATTATCTTCGTTGTTATCGTCATAATTATCATCGTTAATATCGTCGTTATTATTGTCATTATCTTCTTTTTATCGTCGTTATTATCGTCGTTAATATCGTCGTTAATATCGTCATTATCATCGTTGTTATCGTCCTTATCATCCTCATAATTATCGTCGTTAATATCGTCGTTATTTTGTCATAATCATCGTCGTTAATTTCGTCGTTATTATCGTCATTATCTTCGTTGTTATCGTCGTTGTTATCGTCGTTATTATCCTCATAATTATCGTCGTTATTTTGTCATAATCATCGTCGTTAATGTCGTCGTTATTATCGTCATTATCTTCGTTGTTATCGTCATAATTATCATCGTTAATATCGTCGTTATTATTGTCATTATCTTCTTTTTATCGTCGTTATTATCGTCGTTAATATCGTCGTTAATATCGTCATTATCATCGTTGTTATCGTCCTTATCATCCTCATAATTATCGTCGTTAATATCGTCGTTATTTTGTCATAATCATCGTCGTTAATTTCGTCGTTATTATCGTCATTATCTTCGTTGTTATCGTCGTTGTTATCGTCGTTATTATCCTCATAATTATCGTCGTTATTTTGTCATAATCATCGTCGTTAATGTCGTCGTTATTATCGTCATTATCTACGTTGTTATCGTCATAAATATCATCGTTAATATCGTCGTTATTATTGTCATTTTCTTCTTTTTATCGTCGTTATTATCGTCGTTAATATCGTCGTTATTATCGTCGTTATTATCGTCGTTAATATCGTCGTTAATATCGTCATTATCATCGTTGTTATCGTCCTTATTATCCTCATAATTATCGTCGTTAATATCGTCGTTATTTTGTCATAATCATCGTCGTTAATGTCGTCGTTATTATCGTCATTATCATCGTTGTTATCGTCCTTATCATCCTCATAATTATCGTCGTTAATATCGTCGTTATTTTGTCATAATCATCGTCGTTAATGTCGTCGTTATTATCGTCATTATCTTCGTTGTTATCGTCATAATTATCATCGTTAATATCGTCGTTATTATTGTCATTATCTTCTTTTTATCGTCGTTATTATCGTCGTCAATATCGTCGTTAATATCGTCATTATCATCGTTGTTATCGTCCTTATCATCCTAATAATTATCGTCGTTAATATCGTCGTTATATTGTCATAATCATCGTCGTTAATTTCGTCGTTATTATCGTCTTTATCTTCGTTGTTATCGTCCTTATCATCCTCATAATTATCGTCGTTAATATCGTCGTTATTTGGTCATAATCATCGTCGTTAATGTCGTTGTTATTATCGTCATTATCTTCGTTGTTATCGTCATAATTATCATCGTTAATATCGTCGTTATTATTGTCATTATCTTCTTTTTATCGTCGTTATTATCGTCGTTAATATCGTCTTTATTATCGTCGTTATTATCGTCGTTAATATCGTCGTTAATATCGTCATTATCATCGTTGTTATCGTCCTTATTATTCTCATAACTATCGTCGTTAATATCGTCGTTATTTTGTCATAATCATCGTCGTTAATGTCGTCGTTATTATCGTCATTATCTACGTTGTTATCGTCATAAATATCAACGATAATGTCGTCGTTATTATCGTCACTATCATCTTTTTATCGTCGTTATTAACGTCGTTATTATCGTCGTTAATATCGTCGTTAATATCGTCATTATCATCGTTGTTATCGTCCTTATTATCCTCATAATTATCGTCGTTAATATCGTCGTTATTTTGTCATAATCATCGTCGTTAATATCGTCGTTATGTTGTCATAATCATCGACGTTAATGTCGTCGTTATTATCGTCATTGACTTCGTTGTTATCGTCATAATTATCATCGTTAATATCGTCGTTATTATTGTCATTATCTTCTTTTTATCGTCTTTATTATCGTCGTTAATATCGTCTTTACTGTCGTCGTTATTATCGTCGTTAATATCGTCGTTAATATCGTCATTATCATCGTTGTTATCGTCCTTATCATCCTCATAATTATCGTCGTTAATATCGTCGTTTTTTTGTCATAATCATCGTCGTTAATGTCGTCGTTATTATCGTCATTATCATCGTTGTTATCGTCCTTATCATCCTCATAATTATCGTCGTTAATATCGTCGTTATTTTGTCATAATCATCGTCTTTATTGTCGTCGTTATTATCGTCATTATCTACGTTGTTATCGTCATAAATATCATCGTTAATATCGTCGTTATTATTGTCATTTTCTTCTTTTTATCGTCGTTATTATCGTCGTTAATATCGTCGTTATTATCGTCGTTATTATCGTCGTTAATATCGTCGTTAATATCGTCATTATCATCGTTGTTATCGTCCTTATTATCCTCATAATTATCGTCGTTAATATCGTCGTTATTTTGTCATAATCATCGTCGTTAATGTCGTCGTTATTATCGTCATTATCATCGTTGTTATCGTCCTTATCATCCTCATAATTATCGTCGTTAATATCGTCGTTATTTTGTCATAATCATCGTCGTTAATGTCGTCGTTATTATCGTCATTATCTACGTTGTTATCGTCATAAATATCATCGTTAATATCGTCGGTATTATTGTCATTATCTTCTTTTTATTGTCGTTATTATCGTCGTTAATATCGTCGTTATTATCGTCGTTAATATCGTCGTTATTATCGTCGTTATTATCGCCGTTACTATAGTCATTAATATCGTCATTATCATCGTTGTTATCGTCCTTATTATCCTCATAATTATCGTCGTTAATATCGTCGTTATTTTGTCATAATCATCGTCGTTAATGTCGTCGTTATTATCGTCATTATCATCGTTGTTATCGTCCTTATCATCCTCAAAATTATCGTCGTTAATATCGTCGTTATTTTGTCATAATCATCGTCGTTAATGTCGTCGTTATTATCGTCATTATCTACGTTGTTATCGTCATAAATATCATCGTCAATATCGTCGTTATTATTGTCATTATCTTCTTTTTATCGTCGTTATTATCGTCGTTAATATCGTCGTTAATATCGTCATTATCATCGTTGTTATCGTCCTTATCATCCTAATAATTATCGTCGTTAATATCGTCGTTATTTTGTCATAATCATCGTCGTTAATTTCGTCGTTATTATCGTCATTATCTTCATTGTTATCGTCCTTATCATCCTCATAATTATCGTCGTTAATATCGTCGTTATTTGGTCATAATCATCGTCGTTAATGTCGTTGTTATTATCGTCATTATCTTCGTTGTTATCGTCATAATTATCATCGTTAATATCGTCGTTATTATTATCATTATCTTCTTTTTATCGTCGTTATTATCGTCGTTAATATCGTTTTTATTATCGTCGTTATTATCGTCGTTAATATCGTCGTTAATATCGTCATTATCATCGTTGTTATCGTCCTTATTCTTCTCATATCTATCGTCGTTAATATCGTCGTAATTTTGTCATAATCATCGTCGTTAATGTCGTCGTTATTATCATCATTATCTACGTTGTTATCGTCATAAATATCAACGATAATGTCGTCGTTATTATCGTCATTATCTTCTTTTTATCGTCGCTATTAACGTCGTTATTATCGTCGTTAATATCGTCGTTAATATCGTCATTAACATCGTTGTTATCGTCCTTATTATCCTCATAATTATCGTCGTTAATATCGTCGTTATTTTGTCATAATCATCGTCGTTAATATCGTCGTTATTTTGTCATAATCATCGACGTTAATGTCGTCGTTATTATCGTCATTGACTTCGTTGTTATCGTCATAATTATCATCGTTAATATCGTCGTTATAATTGTCATTATCTTCTTTTTATCGTCGTTATTATCGTCGTTAATATCGTCTTTACTATCGTCGTTATTATCGTCGTTAATATCGTCGTTATTATCGTCATTATCATCGTTGTTATCGTCCTTATCATCCTCATAATTATCGTCGTTAATATCGTCGTTATTTTGTCATAATCATCGTCTTTATTGTCGTCGTTATTATCGTCATTATCTACGTTGTTATCGTCATAAATATCATCGTTAATATCGTCGTTATTATTGTCATTTTCTTCTTTTTATCGTCGTTATTATCGTCGTTAATATCGTCGTTATTATCGTCGTTATTATCGTCGTTAATATCGTCGTTAATATCGTCATTATCATCGTTGTTATCGTCCTTATTATCCTCATAATTATCGTCGTTAATATCGTCGTTATTTTGTCATAATCATCGTCGTTAATGTCGTCGTTATTATCGTCATTATCATCGTTGTTATCGTCCTTATCATCCTCAAAATTATCGTCGTTAATATCGTCGTTATTTTGTCATAATCATCGTCGTTAATGTCGTCGTTATTATCGTCATTATCTACGTTGTTATCGTCATAAATATCATCGTCAATATCGTCGTTATTATTGTCATTATCTTCTTTTTATCGTCGTTATTATCGTCTTTATCATCCTCATAATTATCGTCGTTAATATCGTCGTTATTTTGTCATAATCATCGTCGTTAATGTCGTCGTTATTATCGTCATTATCTACGTTGTTATCGTCATAAATATCATCGTCAATATCGTCGTTATTATTGTCATTATCTTCTTTTTATCGTCGTTATTATCGTCTTTATCATCCTCATAATTATCGTCGTTAATATCGTCGTTATTTTGTCATAATCATCGTCGTTAATGTCGTCGTTATTATCGTCATTATCTTCGTTGTTATCGTCATAATTATCATCGTTAATATCGTCGTTATTATTGTCATTATCTTCTTTTTATCGTCGTTATTATCGTCGTTAATATCGTCTTTATTATCGTCGTTATTATCGTCGTTAATATCGTCGTTAATATCGTCATTATCATCGTTGTTATCGTCCTTATCATCCTCATAATTGTCGTCGTTAATATCGTCGTTATTTTGTCATAATCATCGTCGTTAATATCGTCGTTAATATCGTCATTATCATCGTTGTTATCGTCCTTATTATCCTCATAATTATCGTCGTTAATATCGTCGTTATTTTGTCATAATCATCGTCGTTAATGTCGTCGTTATTATCGTCATTATCATCATTGTTATCGTCCTTATCATCCTCATAATTATCGTCGTTAATATCGTCGTTATTTTGTCATAATCATCGTCGTTAATGTCGTCGTTATTATCGTCATTATCATCGTTGTTATCGTCATAAATATCATCGTTAATATCGTCGTTATTATTGTCATTTTCTTCTTTTTATCGTCGTTATTATCGTCGTTAATATCGTCGTTAATATCGTCATTATCATCGTTGTTATCGTCCTTATTATTCTCATAACTATCGTCGTTATTATCGTCGTTATTTTGTCATAATCATCGTCGTTAATGTCGTCGTTATTATCGTCATTATCTACGTTGTTATCGTCATAAATATCAACGATAATGTCGTCGTTATTATCGTCATTATCTTCTTTTTATCGTCGTTATTAACGTCGTTATTATCGTCGTTAATATCGTCGTTAATATCGTCATTATCATCGTTTTTACCGTCCTCATTATCCTCATAATTATCGTCGTTAATATCGTCGTTATTTTGTCATAATCATCGTCGTTAATATCGTCGTTATTTTGTCATAATCAACGACGTTAATGTCGTCGTTATTATCGTCATTGACTTCGTTGTTATCGTCATAATTATCATCGTTAATATCGTCGTTATTATTGTCATTATCTTCTTTTTATCGTCGGTATTATCGTCGTTATTTTGTCAGAATCATCGTCGTTAATGTCGTCGTTATTATCGTCATTATCTTCGTTGTTATCGTCATAATTATCATCGTTAATATCGTCGTTATTATTGTCATTATCTTCTTTTTATCGTCGTTATTATCGTCGTTAATATCGTCTTTATTATCGTCGTTATTATCGTCGTTAATATCGTCGTTAATATCGTCATTATCATCGTTGTTATCGTCCTTATCATCCTCATAATTGTCGTCGTTAATATCGTCGTTATTTTTTCATAATCATCGTCGTTAATATCGTCGTTAATATCGTCATTATCATCGTTGTTATCGTCCTTATTATCCTCATAATTATCGTCGTTAATATCGTCGTTATTTTGTCATAATCATCGTCGTTAATGTCGTCGTTATTATCGTCATTATCATCATTGTTATCGTCCTTATCATCCTCATAATTATCGTCGTTATTTTGTCATAATCATCGTCGTTAATGTCGTCGTTATTATCGTCATTATCTTCGTTGTTATCGTCATAATTATCATCGTTAATATCGTCGTTATTATTGTCATTATCTTCTTTTTATCGTCGTTATTATCGTCGTTATTATCGTCGTTAATATCGTCGTTAATATCGTCATTATCATCGTTGTTATCGTCCTTATTATCCTCATAATTATCGTCGTTAATATCGTCGTTATTATGTCATAATCATCGTCGTTAATGTCGTCGTTATTATCGTCATTATCATCGTTGTTATCGTCCTTATCATCCTCAAAATTATCGTCGTTAATATCGTCGTTATTTTGTCATAATCATTGTCGTTAATGTCGTCGTTTTTATCGTCATTATCTTCGTTGTTATCGTCATAATTATCATCGTTAATATCGTCGTTATTATTGTCATTATCTTCTTTTTATCGTCGTTATTATCGTCGTTAATATCGTCGTTAATATCGTCATTATCATCGTTGTTATCGTCCTCATCATCCTCATAATTATCGTCATTAATATCGTCGTTATTTTGTCATAATCATCGTCGTTAATGTCGTCGTTATTATCGTCATTATCTTCGTTGTTATCGTCATAATTATCATCGTTAATATCGTCGTTATTATTGTCATTATCTTCTTTTTATCGTCGTTATTATCGTCGTTAATATCGTCTTTATTATCGTCGTTATTATCGTCGTTAATATCGTCGTTAATATCGTCATTATCATCGTTGTTATCGTCCTTATCATCCTCATAATTGTCGTCGTTAATATCGTCGTTATTTTGTCATAATCATCGTCGTTAATATCGTCGTTAATATCGTCATTATCATCGTTGTTATCGTCCTTATTATCCTCATAATTATCGTCGTTAATATCGTCGTTATTTTGTCATACTCATCGTCGTTAATGTCGTCGTTATTATCGTCATTATCATCGTTGTTATCGTCCTTATCATCCTCATAATTATCGTCGTTAATATCGTCGTTATTTTGTCATAATCATCGTCGTTAATGTCGTCGTTATTATCGTCATTATCTTCGTTGTTATCGTCATAATTATCATCGTTAATATCGTCGTTATTATTGTCATTATCTTCTTTTTATCGTCGTTATTATCGTCGTTAATATCGTCTTTATTATCGTCGTTATTATCGTCGTTAATATCGTCGTTAATATCGTCATTATCATCGTTGTTATCGTCCTTATCATCCTCATAATTGTCGTCGTTAATATCGTCGTTATTTTTTCATAATCATCGTCGTTAATATCGTCGTTAATATCGTCATTATCATCGTTGTTATCGTCCTTATTATCCTCATAATTATCGTCGTTAATATCGTCGTTATTTTGTCATAATCATCGTCGTTAATGTCGTCGTTATTATCGTCATTATCATCATTGTTATCGTCCTTATCATCCTCATAATTATCGTCGTTATTTTGTCATAATCATCGTCGTTAATGTCGTCGTTATTATCGTCATTATCTTCGTTGTTATCGTCATAATTATCATCGTTAATATCGTCGTTATTATTGTCATTATCTTCTTTTTATCGTCGTTATTATCGTCGTTATTATCGTCGTTAATATCGTCGTTAATATCGTCATTATCATCGTTGTTATCGTCCTTATTATCCTCATAATTATCGTCGTTAATATCGTCGTTATTATGTCATAATCATCGTCGTTAATGTCGTCGTTATTATCGTCATTATCATCGTTGTTATCGTCCTTATCATCCTCAAAATTATCGTCGTTAATATCGTCGTTATTTTGTCATAATCATTGTCGTTAATGTCGTCGTTTTTATCGTCATTATCTTCGTTGTTATCGTCATAATTATCATCGTTAATATCGTCGTTATTATTGTCATTATCTTCTTTTTATCGTCGTTATTATCGTCGTTAATATCGTCGTTAATGTCGTCATTATCATCGTTGTTATCGTCCTTATCATCCTCATAATTATCGTCATTAATATCGTCGTTATTTTGTCATAATCATCGTCGTTAATGTCGTCGTTATTATCGTCATTATCTTCGTTGTTATCGTCATAATTATCATCGTTAATATCGTCGTTATTATTGTCATTATCTTCTTTTTATCGTCGTTATTATCGTCGTTAATATCGTCTTTATTATCGTCGTTATTATCGTCGTTAATATCGTCGTTAATATCGTCATTATCATCGTTGTTATCGTCCTTATCATCCTCATAATTGTCGTCGTTAATATCGTCGTTATTTTGTCATAATCATCGTCGTTAATATCGTCGTTAATATCGTCATTATCATCGTTGTTATCGTCCTTATTATCCTCATAATTATCGTAATTAATATCGTCGTTATTTTGTCATACTCATCGTCGTTAATGTCGTCGTTATTATCGTCATTATCATCGTTGTTATCGTCCTTATCATCCTCATAATTATCGTCGTTAATATCGTCGTTATTTTGTCATAATCATCGTCGTTAATGTCGTCGTTATTATCGTCATTATCTTCGTTGTTATCGTCATAATTATCATCGTTAATATCGTCGTTATTATTGTCATTATCTTCTTTTTATCGTCGTTATTATCGTCGTTAATATCGTCGTTAATATCGTCATTATCATCGTTGTTATCGTCCTTATCATCCTCATAATTATCGTCGTTAATATCGTCGTTATTTTGTCATAATCATCGTCGTTAATGTCGTCGTTATTATAGTCATTATCTTCGTTGTTATCGTCGTTATTATCCTCATAATTATCGTCGTTAATATCGTCGTTATTTTGTCATAATCATCGTCGTTAATGTCGTCGTTATTATCGTCATTATCTACGTTGTTATCGTCATAAATATCATCGTTAATATCGTCGTTATTATTGTCATTTTCTTCTTTTTATCGTCGTTATTATCGTCGTTAATATCGTCGTTATTATCGTCGTTATTATCGTCGTTAATATCGTCGTTAATATCGTCATTATCATCGTTGTTATCGTCCTTATCATCCTCATAATTATCGTCGTTAATATCGTCGTTATTTTGTCATAATCATCGTCGTTGATGTCGTCGTTATTATCGTCATTATCATCGTTGTTATCGTCCTTATCATCCTCATAATTATCGTCGTTAATATCGTCGTTATTTTGTCATAATCATCGTCGTTAATGTCGTCGTTATTATCGTCATTATCTACGTTGTTATCGTCATAAATATCATCGTTAATATCGTCGTTATTATTGTCATTATCTTCTTTTTATCGTCGTTATTATCGTCGTTAATATCGTCATTATTATCGTCGTTAATATCGCCGTTATTATCGTCGTTATTATCGTCGTTAATATCGTCGTTATTATCGTCGTTATTGTCGCCGTTAATATCGTCATTAATATCGTCATTATCATCGTTGTTATCGTCCTTATTATCCTCATAATTATCGTCGTTAATATCGTCGTTATTTTGTTATAATCATCGTCGTTAATGTCGTCGTTAATATCGTCATTATCATCGTTGTTATCGTCCTTATTATCCTCATAATTATCGTCGTTAATATCGTCGTTATTTTGTCATAATCATCGTCGTTAATGTCGTCGTTATTATCGTCAGTATCTTCGTAGTTATCGTCGTTATTATCGTCATAATTATCGTCGTTAATATCGTCGTTATTTTGTCATAATCATCGTCGTTAATGTCGTCGTTATTATCGTCATTATCTTCGTTGTTATCGTCGTTATTATCGTCGTTAATATCGTCGTTATTATCGTCATTATCGTCGTTATTATTGTCGTTAATATCGTCGTTAATATCGTCATTATCATCGTTGTTATCGTCCTTATTATCCTCATAATTATCGTCGTTAATATCGTCGTTATTTTGTCATAATCATCGTCGTTAATGTCGTCGTTATTATCGTCATTATCTTCGTTGTTATCGTCGTTATTATCGTCGTTAATATCGTCGTTATTATCGTCATTATCGTCGTTATTATTGTCGTTAATATCGTCGTTAATATCGTCATTATCATCGTTGTTATCGTCCTTATTATCCTCATAATTATCGTCGTTAATACGTCGTTATTTTGTCATAATCATCGTCGTTAATGTCGTCGTTATTATCGTCATTATCTTCGTAGTTATCGTCGTTATTATCGTCATAATTATCGTCGTTAATATCGTCGTTATTTTGTCATAATCATCGTCGTTAATGTCGTCGTTATTATCGTCATTATCTACGTTGTTATCGTCATAAATATCATCGTCAATATCGTCGTTATTATTGTCATTATCTTCTATTTATCGTCGTTATTATCGTCTTTATCATCCTCATAATTATCGTCGTTAATATCGTCGTTATTTTGTCATAATCATCGTCGTTAATGTCGTCGTTATTATCGTCATTATCTTCGTTGTTATCGTCATAATTATCATCGTTAATATCGTCGTTATTATTGTCATTATCTTCTTTTTATCGTCGTTATTATCGTCGTTAAACTCGTCTTTATTATCGTCATAATCATCGTCGTTAATATCGTCGTTAATATCGTCATTATCATCGTTGTTATCGTCCTTATTATCCTCATAATTATCGTCGTTAATATCGTCGTTATTTTGTCATAATCATCGTCGTTAATATCGTCGTTATTTTGTCATAATCATCGTCGTTAATGTCGTCGTTATTATCGTCATTATCTACGTTGTTATCGTCATAAATATCATCGTTAATATCGTCGTTATTATTGTCATTTTCTTCTTTTTATCGTCGTTATTATCGTCGTTAATATCGTCGTTATTATCGTCGTTATTATCGTCGTTAATATCGTCGTTAATATCGTCATTATCATCGTTGTTATCGTCCTTATTATCCTCATAATTATCGTCGTTAATATCGTCGTTATTTTGTCATAATCATCGTCGTTAATGTCGTCGTTATTATCGTCATTATCATCGTTGTTATCGTCCTTATCATCCTCATAATTATCGTCGTTAATATCGTCGTTATTTTGTCATAATCATCGTCGTTAATGTCGTCGTTATTATCGTCATTATCTACGTTGTTATCGTCATAAATATCATCGTTAATATCGTCGTTATTATTGTCATTATCTTCTTTTTATCGTCGTTATTATCGTCGTTAATATCGCCGTTATTATCGTCGTTATTATCGTCGTTAATATCGTCGTTATTATCGTCGTTATTGTCGCCGTTAATATCGTCATTAATATCGTCATTATCATCGTTGTTATCGTCCTTATTATCCTCATAATTATCGTCGTTAATATCGTCGTTATTTTGTTATAATCATCGTCGTTAATGTCGTCGTTATTATCGTCATTATCATCGTTGTTATCGTCCTTATCATCCTCATAATTATCGTCGTTAATATCGTCGTTATTTTGTCATAATCATCGTCGTTAATGTCGTCGTTATTATCGTCATTATCTACGTTGTTATCGTCATAAATATCATTGTTAATATCGTCGTTATTATTGTCATTATCTTCTTTTTATCGTCGTTATTATCGTCGTTAATATCGTCGTTATTATCGTCGTTATTATCGTCGATAATATCGTCGTTAATATCGTCATTATCATCGTTGTTATCGTCCTTATTATCCTCATAATTATCGTCGTTAATATCGTCGTTATTTTGTCATAATCATCGTCGTTAATGTCGTCGTTATTATCGTCATTATCTTCGTTGTTATCGTCGTTATTATCGTCGTTAATATCGTCGTTATTATCGTCATTATCGTCGTTATTATTGTCGTTAATATCGTCGTTAATATCGTCATTATCATCGTTGTTATCGTCCTTATTATCCTCATAATTATCGTCGTTAATACGTCGTTATTTTGTCATAATCATCGTCGTTAATGTCGTCGTTATTATCGTCATTATCTTCGTAGTTATCGTCGTTATTATCGTCATAATTATCGTCGTTAATATCGTCGTTATTTTGTCATAATCATCGTCGTTAATGTCGTCGATATTATCGTCATTTTCTTCGTTGTTATCGTCATTATTATCCTCATAATTATCGTCGTTAATATCGTCGTTATTTTGTCATAATCATCGTCGTTAATGTCGTCGTTATTATCGTCATTATCTACGTTGTTATCGTCATAAATATCATCGTCAATATCGTCGTTATTATTGTCATTATCTTCTTTTTATCGTCGTTATTATCGTCTTTATCATCCTCATAATTATCGTCGTTAATATCGTCGTTATTTTGTCATAATCATCGTCGTTAATGTCGTCGTTATTATCGTCATTATCTTCGTTGTTATCGTCATAATTATCATCGTTAATATCGTCGTTATTATTGTCATTATCTTCTTTTTATCGTCGTTATTATCGTCCTTATCATCCTCATAATTATCGTCGTTAATATCGTCGTTATTTTGTCATAATCATCGTCGTTAATGTCGTCGTTATTATCGTCATTATCTTCGTTGTTATCGTCATAATTATCATCGTTAATATCGTCGTTATTATTGTCATTATCTTCTTTTTATCGTCGTTATTATCGTCGTTAAACTCGTCTTTATTATCGTCGTTATTATCGTCGTTAATATCGTCGTTAATATCGTCATTATCATCGTTGTTATCGTCCTTATTATCCTCATAATTATCGTCGTTAATATCGTCGTTATTTTGTCATAATCATCGTCGTTAATGTCGTCGTTATTATCGTCATTATCATCGTTGTTATCGTCCTTATCATCCTCATAATTATCGTCGTTAATATCGTCGTTATTTTGTCATAATCATCGTCGTTAATGTCGTCGTTATTATCGTCATTATCTACGTTGTTATCGTCATAAATATCATCGTTAATATCGTCGTTATTATTGTCATTATCTTCTTTTTATCGTCGTTATTATCGTCGTTAATATCGTCGTTATTATCGTCGTTAATATCGCCGTTATTATCGTCGTTATTATCGTCGTTAATATCGTCGTTATTATCGTCGTTATTGTCGCCGTTAATATCGTCATTAATATCGTCATTATCATCGTTGTTATCGTCCTTATTATCCTCATAATTATCGTCGTTAATATCGTCGTTATTTTGTTATAATCATCGTCGTTAATGTCGTCGTTATTATCGTCATTATCATCGTTGTTATCGTCCTTATCATCCTCATAATTATCGTCGTTAATATCGTCGTTATTTTGTCATAATCATCGTCGTTAATGTCGTCGTTATTATCGTCATTATCTACGTTGTTATCGTCATAAATATCATTGTTAATATCGTCGTTATTATTGTCATTATCTTCTTTTTATCGTCGTTATTATCGTCGTTAATATCGTCGTTATTATCGTCGTTATTATCGTCGATAATATCGTCGTTAATATCGTCATTATCATCGTTGTTATCGTCCTTATTATCCTCATAATTATCGTCGTTAATATCCTCGTTATTTTGTCATAATCATCGTCGTTAATGTCGTCGTTATTATCGTCATTATCTTCGTTGTTATCGTCGTTATTATCGTCGTTAATATCGTCGTTATTATCGTCATTATCGTCGTTATTATTGTCGTTAATATCGTCGTTAATATCGTCATTATCATCGTTGTTATCGTCCTTATTATCCTCATAATTATCGTCGTTAATACTTCGTTATTTTGTCATAATCATCGTCGTTAATGTCGTCGTTATTATCGTCATTATCTTCGTAGTTATCGTCGTTATTATCGTCATAATTATCGTCGTTAATATCGTCGTTATTTTGTCATAATCATCGTCGTTAATGTCGTCGATATTATCGTCATTTTCTTCGTTGTTATCGTCATTATTATCCTCATAATTATCGTCGTTAATATCGTCGTTATTTTGTCATAATCATCGTCGTTAATGTCGTCGTTATTATCGTCATTATCTACGTTGTTATCGTCATAAATATCATCGTCAATATCGTCGTTATTATTGTCATTATCTTCTTTTTATCGTCGTTATTATCGTCTTTATCATCCTCATAATTATCGTCGTTAATATCGTCGTTATTTTGTCATAATCATCGTCGTTAATGTCGTCGTTATTATCGTCATTATCTTCGTTGTTATCGTCATAATTATCATCGTTAATATCGTCGTTATTATTGTCATTATCTTCTTTTTATCGTCGTTATTATCGTCCTTATCATCCTCATAATTATCGTCGTTAATATCGTCGTTATTTTGTCATAATCATCGTCGTTAATGTCGTCGTTATTATCGTCATTATCTTCGTTGTTATCGTCATAATTATCATCGTTAATATCGTCGTTATTATTGTCATTATCTTCTTTTTATCGTCGTTATTATCGTCGTTAAACTCGTCTTTATTATCGTCGTTATTATCGTCGTTAATATCGTCGTTAATATCGTCATTATCATCGTTGTTATCGTCCTTATCATCCTCATAATTATCGTCGTTAATAGCGTCGTTATTTGGTCATAATCATCGTCGTTAATGTCGTCGTTATTATCGTCATTATCTTCGTTGTTATCGTCATAATTATCATCGTTAATATCGTCGTTATTATTGTCATTATCTTCTTTTTATCGTCGTTATTATCGTCGTTAATATCGTCATTATCATCGTTGTTATCGTCCTTATTATCCTCATAATTATCGTCGTTAATATCGTCGTTATTTTGTCATAATCATCGTCGTTAATGTCGTCGTTATTATCGTCATTATCATCGTTGTTATCGTCCTTATCATCCTCAAAATTATCGTCGTTAATATCGTCGTTATTTTGTCATAATCATCGTCGTTAATGTCGTCGTTATTATCGTCATTATCTACGTTGTTATCGTCATAAATATCATCGTCAATATCGTCGTTATTATTGTCATTATCTTCTTTTTATCGTCGTTATTATCGTCTTTATCATCCTCATAATTATCGTCGTTAATATCGTCGTTAATATCGTCGTTAATATCGTCATTATCATCGTTGTTATCGTCCTTATCATCCTCATAATTGTCGTCGTTAATATCGTCGTTATTTTGTCATAATCATCGTCGTTAATATCGTCGTTAATATCGTCATTATCATCGTTGTTATCGTCCTTATTATCCTCATAATTATCGTCGTTAATATCGTCGTTATTTTGTCATACTCATCGTCGTTAATCTCGTCGTTATTATCGTCATTATCATCGTTGTTATCGTCCTTATCATCCTCATAATTATCGTCGTTAATATCGTCGTTATTTTGTCATAATCATCGTCGTTAATGTCGTCGTTATTATCGTCATTATCTTCGTTGTTATCGTCATAATTATCATCGTTAATATCGTCGTTATTATTGTCATTATCTTCTTTTTATCGTCGTTATTATCGTCGTTAATATCGTCGTTAATATCGTCATTATCATCGTTGTTATCGTCCTTATCATCCTCATAATTATCGTCGTTAATATCGTCGTTATTTTGTCATAATCATCGTCGTTAATGTCGTCGTTATTATAGTCATTATCTTCGTTGTTATCGTCGTTATTATCCTCATAATTATCGTCGTTAATATCGTCGTTATTATCGTCGTTATTATCGTCGTTAATATCGTCGTTATTATCGTCGTTTTATCGTCGTTATTATCGTCGTTATTATCGTCGTTAATATCGTCATTAATATCGTCATTATAATCGTTGTTATCGTCCTTATTATCCTCATAATTATCGTCGTTAATATCGTCGTTATTATCGTCATTATCATCGTTGTTATCGTCCTTATCATCCTCATAATTATCGTCGTTAATATCGTCGTTATTTTGTCATAATCATCGTCGTTAATGTCGTCGTTATTATCGTCATTATCTACGTTGTTATCGTCATAAATATCATCGTTAATATCGTCGTTATTATTGTCATTATCTTCTTTTTATCGTCGTTATTATCGTCGTTAATATCGTCGATATTATCGTCGTTATTATCGTCGATAATATCGTCGTTAATATCGTCATTATCATCGTTGTTATCGTCCTTATTATCCTCATAATTATCGTCGTTAATATCGTCGTTATTTTGTCATAATCATCGTCGTTAATGTCGTCGTTATTATCGTCATTATCTTCGTTGTTATCGTCGTTATTATCGTCGTTAATATCGTCGTTATTATCGTCATTATCGTCGTTTTTATCATCATAATTATAGTCGTTATTATCGTCGTTAATATCGTCATTGTCATCGTTGTTATCGTCGTTATTATCCTCATAATTATCGTCGTTAATATCGTCATTATCTTCGCTGTTATCGTCATAATTATCATCGTTAATATCGTCATTATTTTTGTCATTATCTTCGTTTTATCGTTGTTATTATCATCGTTAATATCGTCGTTATTATCGTCGTTATTATCGTCGTTATTATTGTCGTTAATATCGTCGTTAATATCGTCATTATCATCGTTGTTATCGTCCTTATTATCCTCATAATTATCGTCGTTAATACGTCGTTATTTTGTCATTATCATCGTCGTTAATGTCGTCGTTATTATCGTCATTATCTTCGTAGTTATCGTCGTTATTATCGTCATAATTATCGTCGTTAATATCGTCGTTATTTTGAAATAATCATCGTCGTAAATGTCGTCGTTATTATCGTCATTATCTTCGTTGTTATCGTCGTTATTATCCTCATAATTATCGTCGTTAATATCGTCGTTATTTTGTCATAATCATCGTCGTTAATGTCGTCGTTATTTTGTCATAATCATCGACGTTAATGTCGTCGTTATTATCGTCATTATCTTCGTTGTTATCGTCATAATTATCATCGTTAATATCGTCGTTATTATTGTCATTATCTTCTTTTTATCGTCGTTATTATCGTCGTTAATATCGTCTTTATTATCGTCGTTATTATCGTCGTTAATATCGTCATTATCATCGTTGTTATCGTCCTTATTATCCTCATAATTATCGTCGTTAATATCGTCGTTATGTTGTCATAATCATCGTCGTTAATGTCGTCGTTATTATCGTCATTATCATCGTTGTTATCGTCCTTATCATCCTCATAATTATCGTCGTTAATATCGTCGTTATTTTGTCATAATCATCGTCGTTAATGTCGTCGTTATTATCGTCATTATCCACGTTGTTATCGTCATAAATATCATCGTTAATATCGTCGTTATTATTGTCATTATCTTCTTTTTATCGTCGTTATTATCGTCGTTATTATCGTCTTTATTATCGTCGTTATTATCGTCATTAATATCGTCGTTAATATCGTCATTATCATCGTTGTTATCGTCCTTATCATCCTCATAATTATCGTCGTTAATATCGTCGTTATTTTGTCATAATCATCGTCGTTAATGTCGTCGTTATTATCGTCATTATCTACGTTGTTATCGTCATAAATATCATCGTTATTATCGTCGTTATTATTGTCATTTTCTTCTTTTTATCGTCGTTATTATCGTCGTTAATATCGTCGTTATTATCGTCGTTATTATCGTCGTTAATATCGTCGTTAATATCGTCATTATCATCGTTGTTATCGTCCTTATTATCCTCATAATTATCGTCGTTAATATCGTCGTTATTTTGTCATAATCATCGTCGTTAATGTCGTCGTTATTATCGTCATTATCATCGTTGTTATCGTCCTTATCATCCTCATAATTATCGTCGTTAATATCGTCGTTATTTTGTCATAATCATCGTCGTTAATGTCGTCGTTATTATCGTCATTATCCACGTTGTTATCGTCATAAATATCATCGTTAATATCGTCGTTATTTTTGTCATTATCTTCTTTTTATTGTCGTTATTATCGTCGTTAATATCGTCGTTATTATCGTCGTTAATATCGTCGTTATTATCGTCGTTATTATCGCCGTTAATATCGTCATTAATATCGTCATTATCATCGTTGTTATCGTCCTTATTGTCCTCATAATTATCGTCGTTAATATCGTCGTTATTTTGTCATAATCATCGTCGTTAATGTCGTCGTTATTATCGTCATTATCATCGTTGTTATCGTCCTTATCATCCTCATAATTATCGTCGTTAATATCGTCGTTATATTGTCATAATCATCGTCGTTAATGTCGTCGTTATTATCGTCATTATCTTCGTTGTTATCGTCCTTATTATCCTTATAATTATCGTCGTTAATATCGTCGTTATTTTGTCATAATCATCGTCGTTAATGTCGTCGTTATTATCGTCATTATCTACGTTGTTATCGTCATAAATATCATCGTTAATATCGTCGTTATTATTGTCATTTTCTTCTTTTTATCGTCGTTATTATGGTCGTTAATATCGTCGTTATTATCGTCGTTATTATCGTCGTTAATATCGTCGTTAATATCGTCATTATCATCGTTGTTATCGTCCTTATTATCCTCATAATTATCGTCGTTAATATCGTCGTTATTTTGTCATAATCATCGTCGTTAATGTCGTCGTTATTATCGTCATTATCATCGTTGTTATCGTCCTTATTATCCTCATAATTATCGTCGTTAATATCGTCGTTATTTTGTCATAATCATCGTCGTTAAAGTCGTCGTTATTATCGTCATTATCATCGTTGTTATCGTCCTTACCATCCTCATAATTATCGTCGTTAATATCGTCGTTATTTTGTCATAATCATCGTCGTTAATGTCGTCGTTATTATCGTCCTTATCTTCGTTGTTATCGTCGTTATTATCCCCATAATTATCGTCGTTAATATCGTCGTTATTTTGTCATAATCATCGTCGTTAATGTCGTCGTTATTATCGTCATTATCCACGTTGTTATCGTCATAAATATCATCGTTAATATCGTCGTTATTATTGTCATTATCTTCTTTTTATCGTCGTTATTATCGTCGTTATTATCGTCTTTATTATCGTCGTTATTATCGTCATTAATATCGTCGTTAATATCGTCATTATCATCGTTGTTATCGTCCTTATCATCCTCATAATTATCGTCGTTAATATCGTCGTTATTTTGTCATAATCATCGTCGTTAATGTCGTCGTTATTATCGTCATTATCATCGTTGTTATCGTCAAAAATCATCGTTAATATCATCGTTATTATTGTCATTATCTTCTTTTTATCGTCGTTATTATCGTCGTTAATATCGTCGTTAATATCGTCGTTAATATCGTCATTATCATCGTTGTTATCGTCCTTATTATCCTCATAATTATCGTCGTTAATATCGTCGTTATTTTGTCATAATCATCGTCGTTAATGTCGTCGTTATTATCGTCATTATCATCGTTGTTATCGTCCTTATCATCCTCATAATTATCGTCGTTAATATCGTCGTTATTTTGTCATAATCATCGTCGTAAATGTCGTCGTTATTATCGTCATTATCTACGTTGTTATCGTCATAAATATCATCGTTAATATCGTCGTTATTATTGTCATTTTCTTCTTTTTATCGTCGTTATTATCGTCGTTAATATCGTCGTTATTATCGTCGTTATTATCGTCGTTAATATCGTCGTTAATATCGTCATTATCATCGTTGTTATCGTCCTTATTATCCTCATAATTATCGTCGTTAATATCGTCGTTATTTTGTCATAATCATCGTCGTTAATGTCGTCGTTATTATCGTCATTATCATCGTTGTTATCGTCCTTATCATCCTCATAATTATCGTCGTTAATATCGTCGTTATTTTGTCATAATCATCGTCGTTAATGTCGTCGTTATTATCGTCATTATCCACGTTGTTATCGTCATAAATATCATCGTTAATATCGTCGTTATTATTGTCATTATCTTCTTTTTATTGTCGTTTTTATCGTCGTTAATATCGTCGTTATTATCGTCGTTAATATCGTCGTTATTATCGTCGTTATTATCGCCGTTATTATCGTCATTAATATCGTCATTATCATCGTTGTTATCGTCCTTATCATCCTCATAATTATCGTCGTTAATATCGTCGTTATTTTGTCATAATCATCGTCGTTAAAGTCGTCGTTATTATCGTCATTATCATCGTTGTTATCGTCCTTATTGTCCTCATAATTATCGTCGTTAATATCGTCGTTATTTTGTCATAATCATCGTCGTTAATTTCGTCGTTATTATCGTCATTATCATCGTTGTTATCGTCCTTATCATCCTCATAATTATCGTCGTTAATATCGTCGTTATTTTGTCATAATCATCGTCGTTAATTTCGTCGTTATTATCGTCATTATCATCGTTGTTATCGTCCTTATCATCCTCATAATTATCGTCGTTAATATCGTCGTTATTTTGTCATAATCATCGTCGTTAATGTCGTCGTTATTATCGTCATTATCATCGTTGTTATCGTCCTTATCATACTCATAATTATCGTCGTTAATATTGTCGTTATTTTGTCATAATCATCGTCGTTAATGTCGTCGTTATTATCGTCATTATCTTCGTTGTTATCGTCATAATTATCATCGTTAATATCGTCGTTATTATTGTCATTAACTTCTTTTTATCGTCGTTATTATCGTCGTTAATATCGTCGTTAATATCGTCATTATCATCGTTGTTATCGTCCTTACCATCCTCATAATTATCGTCGTTAATATCGTCGTTATTTTGTCATAATCATCGTCGTTAATGTCGTCGTTATTATCGTCATTATCTTCGTTGTTATCGTCGTTATTATCCTCATAATTATCGTCGTTAATATCGTCGTTATTTTGTCATAATCATCGTCGTTAATGTCTTCGTTATTATCGTCATTATCCACGTTGTTATCGTCATAAATATCATCGTTAATATCGTCGTTATTATTGTCATTTTCTTCTTTTTATCGTCGTTATTATCGTCGTTAATATCGTCGTTATTATCGTTGTTATTATCGTCGTTAATATCGTCGTTAATATCGTCATTATCATCGTTGTTATCGTCCTTATTATCCTCATAATTATCGTCGTTAATATCGTCGTCATTTTGTCATAATCATCGTCGTTAATGTCGTCGTTATTATCGTCATTATCTTCGTTGTTATCGTCGTTATTATCCTCATAATTATCGTCGTTAATATCGTCGTTATTTTGTCATAATCATCGTCGTTAATGTCGTCGTTATTATCGTCATTATCCACGTTGTTATCGTCATAAATATCATCGTTAATATCGTCGTTATTATTGTCATTTTCTTCTTTTTATCGTCGTTATTATCGTCGTTAATATCGTCGTTATTATCGTTGTTATTATCGTCGTTAATATCGTCGTTAATATCGTCATTATCATCGTTGTTATCGTCCTTATTATCCTCATAATTATCGTCGTTAATATCGTCGTTATTTTGTCATAATCATCGTCGTTAATGTTGTCGTTATTATCGTCATTATCTACGTTGTTATCGTCATAAATATCATCGTTAATATCGTCGTTATTATTGTCATTATCTTCTTTTTATCGTCGTTATTATCGTCGTTAATATCGTCGTTATTATCGTCGTTAATATCGTCGTTAATATCGTCATTATCATCGTTGTTATCGTCCTTATTATCCTCATAATTTTCGTCGTTAATATCGTCGTTATTTTGTCATAATCATCGTCGTTAATGTCGTCGTTATTATCGTCATTATCTACGTTGTTATCGTCATAAATATCATCGTTAATATCGTCGTTATTATTGTCATTATCTTCTTTTTATCGTCGTAATTAACGTCGTTATTATTGTCGTTAATATCGTCGTTAATATCGTCATTATCATCGTTGTTATCGTCCTTATTTTCCTCATAATTATCGTCGTTAATATCGTCGTTATTTTGCCATAATCATCGTCGTTAATATCGTCGTTATTTTGTCATAATCATCGTCGTTAATGTCGTCGTTATTATCGTCATTATCATCGTTGTTATCGTCCTTATCATCCTCATAATTATCGTCGTTAATATTGTCGTTATTTTGTCATAATCATCGTCGTTAATGTCGTCGTTATTATCGTCATTATCTTCGTTGTTATCGTCATAATTATCATCGTTAATATCGTCGTTATTATTGTCATTAACTTCTTTTTATCGTCGTTATTATCGTCGTTAATATCGTCGTTAATATCGTCATTATCATCGTTGTTATCGTCCTTACCATCCTCATAATTATCGTCGTTAATATCGTCGTTATTTTGTCATAATCATCGTCGTTAATGTCGTCGTTATTATCGTCATTATCTTCGTTGTTATCGTCGTTATTATCCTCATAATTATCGTCGTTAATATCGTCGTTATTTTGTCATAATCATCGTCGTTAATGTCTTCGTTATTATCGTCATTATCCACGTTGTTATCGTCATAAATATCATCGTTAATATCGTCGTTATTATTGTCATTTTCTTCTTTTTATCGTCGTTATTATCGTCGTTAATATCGTCGTTATTATCGTTGTTATTATCGTCGTTAATATCGTCGTTAATATCGTCATTATCATCGTTGTTATCGTCCTTATTATCCTCATAATTATCGTCGTTAATATCGTCGTCATTTTGTCATAATCATCGTCGTTAATGTCGTCGTTATTATCGTCATTATCTTCGTTGTTATCGTCGTTATTATCCTCATAATTATCCTCGTTAATATCGTCGTTATTTTGTCATAATCATCGTCGTTAATGTCGTCGTTATTATCGTCATTATCCACGTTGTTATCGTCATAAATATCATCGTTAATATCGTCGTTATTATTGTCATTTTCTTCTTTTTATCGTCGTTATTATCGTCGTTAATATCGTCGTTATTATCGTTGTTATTATCGTCGTTAATATCGTCGTTAATATCGTCATTATCATCGTTGTTATCGTCCTTATTATCCTCATAATTATCGTCGTTAATATCGTCGTTATTTTGTCATAATCATCGTCGTTAATGTTGTCGTTATTATCGTCATTATCTACGTTGTTATCGTCATAAATATCATCGTTAATATCGTCGTTATTATTGTCATTATCTTCTTTTTATCGTCGTTATTATCGTCGTTAATATCGTCGTTATTATCGTCGTTAATATCGTCGTTAATATCGTCATTATCATCGTTGTTATCGTCCTTATTATCCTCATAATTTTCGTCGTTAATATCGTCGTTATTTTGTCATAATCATCGTCGTTAATGTCGTCGTTATTATCGTCATTATCTACGTTGTTATCGTCATAAATATCATCGTTAATATCGTCGTTATTATTGTCATTATCTTCTTTTTATCGTCGTAATTAACGTCGTTATTATTGTCGTTAATATCATCGTTAATATCGTCATTATCATCGTTGTTATCGTCCTTATTTTCCTCATAATTATCGTCGTTAATATCGTCGTTATTTTGCCATAATCATCGTCGTTAATATCGTCGTTATTTTGTCATAATCATCGACGTTAATGTCGTCGTTATTATCGTCATTTTCTTCGTTGTTATCGTCATAATTATCACCGTTAATATCGTCGTTATTATTGTCATTATCTTCTTTTTATCGTCGTTATTATCGTCGTTATTATCGTCGTTAATATCGTCGTTAATATCGTCATTATCATCGTTGTTATCGTCCTTATTATCCTCATAATTATCGTCGTTAATATCGTCGTTATTTTGTCATAATCATCGTCGTTAATATCGTCGTTATTTTGTCATAATCATCGACGTTAATGTCGTCGTTATTATCGTCATTATCTTCGCTTTTATCGTCATAATTATCATCGTTAATATCGTCGTTATTATTGTCATTATCTTCTTTTTATCGTCGTTATTATCGTCGTTATTATCGTCTTTATTATCGTCGTTATTATCGTCATTAATATCGTCGTTAATATCGTCATTATCATCGTTGTTATCGTCCTTATCATCCTCATAATTATCGTCGTTAATATCGTCGTTATTTTGTCATAATCATCGTCGTTAATGTCGTCGTTATTATCGTCATTATCATCGTTGTTATCGTCCTTATCAGCCTCATAATTATCGTCGTTAATATCGTCGTTATTTTGTCATAATCATCGTCGTTAATGTCGTCGTTATTATCGTCATTATCATCGTTGTTATCGTCCTTATCATCCTCATAATTATCGTCGTTAATATCGTCGTTATTTTGTCATAATCATCGTCGTTAATGTCGTCGTTATTATCGTCATTATCTACGTTGTTATCGTCATAAATATCATCGTTAATATCGTCGTTATTATTGTCATTTTCTTCTTTTTATCGTCGTTATTATCGTCGTTAATATCGTCGTTAATATCGTCGTTAATATCGTCATTATCATCGTTGTTATCGTCCTTATTATCCTCATAATTATCGTCGTTAATATCGTCGTTATTTTGTCATAATCATCGTCGTTAATGTCGTCGTTATTATCGTCGTTATCATCGTTGTTATCGTCCTTATCATCCTCATAATTATCGTCGTTAATATCGTCGTTATTTTGTCATAATCATCGTCGTTAATGTCGTCGTTATTATCGTCATTATCTACGTTGTTATCGTCATAAATATCATCGTTAATATCGTCGTTATTATTGTCATTTTCTTCTTTTTATCGTCGTTATTATCGTCGTTAATATCGTCGTTATTATCGTCGTTATTATCGTCGTTAATATCGTCGTTAATATCGTCATTATCATCGTTGTTATCGTCCTTATTATCCTCATAATTATCGTCGTTAATATCGTCGTTATTTTGTCATAATCATCGTCGTTAATGTCGTCGTTATTATCGTCATTATCATCGTTGTTATCGTCCTTATCATCCTCATAATTATCGTCGTTAATATCGTCGTTATTTTGTCATAATCATCGTCGTTAATGTCGTCGTTATTATCGTCATTATCCACGTTGTTATCGTCATAAATATCATCGTTAATATCGTCGTTATTATTGTCATTATCTTCTTTTTATTGTCGTTATTATCGTCGTTAATATCGTCGTTATTATCGTCGTTAATATCGTCGTTATTATCGTCGTTATTATCGCCGTTAATATCGTCATTAATATCGTCATTATCATCGTTGTTATCGTCCTTATTGTCCTCATAATTATCGTCGTTAATATCGTCGTTATTTTGTCATAATCATCGTCGTTAATGTCGTCGTTATTATCGTCATTATCATCGTTGTTATCGTCCTTATCATCCTCATAATTATTGTCGTTAAAATCGTCGTTATATTGTCATAATCATCGTCGTTAATGTCGTCGTTATTATCGTCATTATCTTCGTTGTTATCGTCCTTATTATCCTCATAATTATCGTCGTTAATATCGTCGTTATTTTGTCATAATCATCGTCGTTAATGTCGTCGTTATTATCGTCATTATCTACGTTGTTATCGTCATAAATATCATCGTTAATATCGTCGTTATTATTGTCATTATCTTCTTTTTATCGTCGTTATTATCGTCGTTAATATCGTCGTTATTATCGTCGTTATTATCGTCGTTAATATCGTCGTTAATATCGTCATTATCATCGTTGTTATCGTCCTTATTATCCTCATAATTATCGTCGTTAATATCGTCGTTATTTTGTCATAATGATCGTCGTTAATGTCGTCGTTATTATCGTCATTATCATCGTTGTTATCGTCCTTATCATCCTCATAATTATCGTCGTTAATATCGTCGTTATTTTGTCATAATCATCGTCGTTAATGTCGTCGTTATTATCGTCATTATCTACGTTGTTATCGTCATAAATATCATCGTTAATATCGTCGTTATTATTGTCATTTTCTTCTTTTTATCGTTGTTATTATCGTCGTTAATATCGTCGTTATTATCGTCGTTATTATCGTCGTTAATATCGTCGTTAATATCGTCATTATCATCGTTGTTATCGTCCTTATCATCCTCATAATTATCGTCGTTAATATCGTCGTTATTTTGTCATAATCATCGTCGTTAATGTCGTCGTTATTATCGTCATTATCCACGTTGTTATCGTCATAAATATCATCGTTAATATCGTCGTTATTATTGTCATTATCTTCTTTTTATTGTCGTTATTATCGTCGTTAATATCGTCGTTATTATCGTCGTTAATATCGTCGTTATTATCGTCGTTATTATCGCCGTTAATATCGTCATTAATATCGTCATTATCATCGTTGTTATCGTCCTTATTGTCCTCATAATTATCGTCGTTAATATCGTCGTTATTTTGTCATAATCATCGTCGTTAATGTCGTCGTTATTATCGTCATTATCATCGTTGTTATCGTCCTTATCATCCTCATAATTATTGTCGTTAAAATCGTCGTTATATTGTCATAATCATCGTCGTTAATGTCGTCGTTATTATCGTCATTATCTTCGTTGTTATCGTCCTTATTATCCTCATAATTATCGTCGTTAATATCGTCGTTATTTTGTCATAATCATCGTCGTTAATGTCGTCGTTATTATCGTCATTATCTACGTTGTTATCGTCATAAATATCATCGTTAATATCGTCGTTATTATTGTCATTTTCTTCTTTTTATCGTCGTTATTATCGTCGTTAATATCGTCGTTATTATCGTCGTTATTATCGTCGTTAATATCGTCGTTAATATCGTCATTATCATCGTTGTTATCGTCCTTATTATCCTCATAATTATCGTCGTTAATATCGTCGTTATTTTGTCATAATGATCGTCGTTAATGTCGTCGTTATTATCGTCATTATCATCGTTGTTATCGTCCTTATCATCCTCATAATTATCGTCGTTAATATCGTCGTTATTTTGTCATAATCATCGTCGTTAATGTCGTCGTTATTATCGTCATTATCTACGTTGTTATCGTCATAAATATCATCGTTAATATCGTCGTTATTATTGTCATTTTCTTCTTTTTATCGTTGTTATTATCGTCGTTAATATCGTCGTTATTATCGTCGTTATTATCGTCGTTAATATCGTCGTTAATATCGTCATTATCTTCGTTGTTATCGTCCTTATTATCCTCATAATTATCGTCGTTAATATCGTCGTTATTTTGTCATAATCATCGTCGTTAATGTCGTCGTTATTATCGTCATTATCATCGTTGTTATCGTCCTTATCATCCTCATAATTATCGTCGTTAATATCGTCGTTATTTTGTCATAATCATCGTCGTTAATGTCGTAGTTATTATCATCATTATCTACGTTGTTATCGTCATAAATATCATCGTTAATATCGTCGTTATTATTGTCATTATCTTCTTTTTATTGTCGTTATTATCGTCGTTAATATCGTCGTTATTATCGTCGTTAATATCGTCGTTATTATCGTCGTTATTATCGCCGTTAATATCGTCATTAATATCGTCATTATCATCGTTGTTATCGTTCTTATTATCCTCATAATTATCGTCGTTAATATCGTCGTTATTTTGTCATAATCATCGTCGTTAATGTCGTCGTTATTATCGTCATTATCATCGTTGTTATCGTCCTTATCATCCTCATAATTATCGTCGTTAATATCGTCGTTATTTTGTCATAATCATCGTCGTTAATGTAGTCGTTATTATCGTCATTATCTACGTTGTTATCGTCATAAATATCATCGTTAATATCGTCGTTATTATTGTCATTATCTTCTTTTTATCGTCGTTATTATCGTCTTTATCATCCTCATAATTATCGTCGTTAATATCGTCGTTATTTTGTCATAATCATCGTCGTTAATGTCGTCGTTATTATCGTCATTATCTTCGTTGTTATCGTCATAATTATCATCGTTAATATCGTCGTTATTATTGTCATTATCTTCTTTTTATCGTCGTTATTATCGTCGTTAATATCGTCGTTATTATCGTCGTTATTATCGTTGTTATCGTCCTTATCGTCCTCATAATTATCGTCGTTAATATCGTCGTTATTTTGTCATAATCATCGTCGTTAATGTCGTCGTTATTATCGTCATTATCTTCGTTGTTATCGTCGCTATTATCCTCATAATTATCGTCGTTAATATCGTCGTTATTTTGTCATAATCATCGTCGTTAATGTCGTCGTTATTATCGTCATTATCTACGTTGTTATCGTCATAAATATCATCGTTAATATCGTCGTTATTATTGTCATTTTCTTCTTTTTATCGTCGTTATTATCGTCGATAATATCGTCGTTATTATCGTCGTTATTATCGTCGTTAATATCGTCGTTAATATCGTCATTATCATCGTTGTTATCGTCCTTATTATCCTCATAATTATCGTCGTTAATATCGTCGTTATTTTGTCATAATCATCGTCGTTAATGTCGTCGTTATTATCGTCATTATCATCGTTGTTATCGTCCTTATCATCCTCATAATTATCGTCGTTAATATCGTCGTTATTTTGTCATAATCATCGTCGTTAATGTCGTCGTTATTATCGTCATTATCTACGTTGTTATCGTCATAAATATCATCGTTAATATCGTCGTTATTATTGTCATTATCTTCTTTTTATTGTCGTTATTATCGTCGTTAATATCGTCGTTATTATCGTCGTTAATATCGTCGTTATTATCGTCGTTATTATCGCCGTTAATATCGTCATTAATATCGTCATTATCAACGTTGTTATCGTCCTTATTGTCCTCATAATTATCGTCGTTAATATCGTCGTTATTTTGTCATAATCATCGTCGTTAATGTCGTCGTTATTATCGTCATTATCATCGTTGTTATCGTCCTTATCATCCTCATAATTATTGTCGTTAATATCGTCGTTATATTGTCATAATCATCGTCGTTAATGTCGTCGTTATTATCGTCATTATCTTCGTTGTTATCGTCCTTATTATCCTCATAATTATCGTCGTTAATATCGTCGTTATTTTGTCATAATCATCGTCGTTAATGTCGTCGTTATTATCGTCATTATCTACGTTGTTATCGTCATAAATATCATCGTTAATATCGTCGTTATTATTGTCATTTTCTTCTTTTTATCGTCGTTATTATCGTCGTTAATATCGTCGTTATTATCGTCGTTATTATCGTCGTTAATATCGTCGTTAATATCGTCATTATCATCGTTGTTATCGTCCTTATTATCCTCATAATTATCGTCGTTAATATCGTCGTTATTTTGTCATAATGATCGTCGTTAATGTCGTCGTTATTATCGTCATTATCATCGTTGTTATCGTCCTTATCATCCTCATAATTATCGTCGTTAATATCGTCGTTATTTTGTCATAATCATCGTCGTTAATGTCGTCGTTATTATCGTCATTATCTACGTTGTTATCGTCATAAATATCATCGTTAATATCGTCGTAATTATTGTCATTTTCTTCTTTTTATCGTTGTTATTATCGTCGTTAATATCGTCGTTATTATCGTCGTTATTATCGTCGTTAATATCGTCGTTAATATCGTCATTATCATCGTTGTTATCGTCCTTATTATCCTCATAATTATCGTCGTTAATATCGTCGTTATTTTGTCATAATCATCGTCGTTAATGTCGTCGTTATTATCGTCATTATCATCGTTGTTATCGTCCTTATCATCCTCATAATTATCGTCGTTAATATCGTCGTTATTTTGTCATAATCATCGTCGTTAATGTCGTCGTTATTATCATCATTATCTACGTTGTTATCGTCATAAATATCATCGTTAATATCGTCGTTATTATTGTCATTATCTTCTTTTTATTGTCGTTATTATCGTCGTTAATATCGTCGTTATTATCGTCGTTAATATCGTCGTTATTATCGTCGTTATTATCGCCGTTAATATCGTCATTAATATCGTCATTATCATCGTTGTTATCGTTCTTATTATCCTCATAATTATCGTCGTTAATATCGTCGTTATTTTGTCATAATCATCGTCGTTAATGTCGTCGTTATTATCGTCATTATCATCGTTGTTATCGTCCTTATCATCCTCATAATTATTGTCGTTAATATCGTCGTTATATTGTCATAATCATCGTCGTTAATGTCGTCGTTATTATCGTCATTATCTTCGTTGTTATCGTCCTTATTATCCTCATAATTATCGTCGTTAATATCGTCGTTATTTTGTCATAATCATCGTCGTTAATGTCGTCGTTATTATCGTCATTATCTACGTTGTTATCGTCATAAATATCATCGTTAATATCGTCGTTATTATTGTCATTTTCTTCTTTTTATCGTCGTTATTATCGTCGTTAATATCGTCGTTATTATCGTCGTTATTATCGTCGTTAATATCGTCGTTAATATCGTCATTATCATCGTTGTTATCGTCCTTATTATCCTCATAATTATCGTCGTTAATATCGTCGTTATTTTGTCATAATCATCGTCGTTAATGTCGTCGTTATTATCGTCATTATCATCGTTGTTATCGTCCTTATCATCCTCATAATTATCGTCGTTAATATCGTCGTTATTTTGTCATAATCATCGTCGTTAATGTCGTCGTTATTATCGTCATTATCCACGTTGTTATCGTCATAAATATCATCGTTAATATCGTCGTTATTATTGTCATTATCTTCTTTTTATTGTCGTTATTATCGTCGTTAATATCGTCGTTATTATCGTCGTTAATATCGTCGTTATTATCGTCGTTATTATCGCTGTTATTATCGTCATTAATATCGTCATTATCATCGTTGTTATCGTCCTTATTGTCCTCATAATTATCGTCGTTAATATCGTCGTTATTTTGTCATAATCATCGTCGTTAATGTCGTCGTTATTATCGTCATTATCATCGTTGTTATCGTCCTTATCATCCTCATAATTATCGTCGTTAATATCGTCGTTATTTTGTCATAATCATCGTCGTTAATGTCGTCGTTATTATCGTCATTATCTTCGTTGTTATCGTCATAATTATCATCGTTAATATCGTCGTTATTATTGTCATTATCTTCTTTTTATCGTCGTTATTATCGTCGTTAATATCGTCTTTATTATCGTCGTTATTATCGTCGTTAATATCGTCGGTAATATCGTCATTATATTCGTTGTTATCGTCCTTATTATCCTCATAATTATCGTCGTTAATATCGTCGTTATTTTGTCATAATCATCGTCGTTAATATCGTCGTTATTTTGTCATAATCATCGTCGTTAATGTCGTCGTTATTATCGTCATTATCCACGTTGTTATCGTCATAAATATCATCGTTAATATCGTCGTTATTATTGTCATTATCTTCTTTTTATCGTCGTTATTATCGTCGTTATTATCGTCTTTATTATCGTCGTTATTATCGTCATTAATATCGTCGTTAATATCGTCATTATCATCGTTGTTATCGTCCTTATCATCCTCATAATTATCGTCGTTAATATCGTCGTTATTTTGTCATAATCATCGTCGTTAATGTCGTCGTTATTATCGTCATTATCATCGTTGTTATCGTCAAAAATCATCGTTAATATCGTCGTTATTATTGTCATTATCTTCTTTTTATCGTCGTTATTATCGTCGTTAATATCGTCGTTAATATCGTCGTTAATATCGTCATTATCATCGTTGTTATCGTCCTTATTATCCTCATAATTAACGTCGTTAATATCGTCGTTATTTTGTCATAATCATCGTCGTTAATGTCGTCGCTATTATCGTCATTATCATCGTTGTTATCGTCCTTATCATCCTCATAATTATCGTCGTTAATATCGTCGTTATTTTGTCATAATCATCGTCGTTAATGTCGTCGTTATTATCATCATTATCTACGTTGTTATCGTCATAAATATCATCGTTAATATCGTCGTTATTATTGTCATTATCTTCTTTTTATTGTCGTTATTATCGTCGTTAATATCGTCGTTATTATCGTCGTTAATATCGTCGTTATTATCGTCGTTATTATCGTCGTTAATATCGTCGTTAATATCGTCATTATCATCGTTGTTATCGTCCTTATTATCCTCATAATTATCGTCGTTAATATCGTCGTTATTTTGTCATAATCATCGTCGTTAATGTCGTCGTTATTATCGTCATTATCATCGTTGTTATCGTCCTTATCATCCTCATAATTATCGTCGTTAATATCGTCGTTATTTTGTCATAATCATCGTCGTTAATGTCGTCGTTATTATCATCATTATCTACGTTGTTATCGTCATAAATATCATCGTTAATATCGTCGTTATTATTGTCATTATCTTCTTTTTATTGTCGTTATTATCGTCGTTAATATCGTCGTTATTATCGTCGTTAATATCGTCGTTATTATCGTCGTTATTATCGCCGTTAATATCGTCATTAATATCGTCATTATCATCGTTGTTATCGTTCTTATTATCCTCATAATTATCGTCGTTAATATCGTCGTTATTTTGTTATAATCATCGTCGTTAATGTCGTCGTTATTATCGTCATTATCATCGTTGTTATCGTCCTTATCATCCTCATAATTATCGTCGTTAATATCGTCGTTATTTTGTCATAATCATCGTCGTTAATGTAGTCGTTATTATCGTCATTATCTACGTTGTTATCGTCATAAATATCATCGTTAATATCGTCGTTATTATTGTCATTATCTTCTTTTTATCGTCGTTATTATCGTCGTTAATATCGTCGTTATTATCGTCGTTATTATCGTCGTTAATATCGTCGTTAATATCGTCATTATCATCGTTGTTATCGTCCTTATTATCCTCATAATTATCGTCGTTAATATCGTCGTTATTTTGTCATAATCATCGTCGTTAATGTCGTCGTTATTATCGTCATTATCATCGTTGTTATCGTCCTTATCATCCTCATAATTATCGTCGTTAATATCGTCGTTATTTTGTCATAATCATCGTCGTTAATGTCGTCGTTATTATCATCATTATCTACGTTGTTATCGTCATAAATATCATCGTTAATATCGTCGTTATTATTGTCATTATCTTCTTTTTATTGTCGTTATTATCGTCGTTAATATCGTCGTTATTATCGTCGTTAATATCGTCTTTATTATCGTCGTTATTATCGTCGTTAATATCGTCGGTAATATCGTCATTATCTTCGTTGTTATCGTCCTTATTATCCTCATAATTATCGTCGTTAATATCGTCGTTATTTTGTCATAATCATCGTCGTTAATATCGTCGTTATTTTGTCATAATCATCGTCGTTAATGTCGTCGTTATTATCGTCATTATCCACGTTGTTATCGTCATAAATATCATCGTTAATATCGTCGTTATTATTGTCATTATCTTCTTTTTATCGTCGTTATTATCGTCGTTATTATCGTCTTTATTATCGTCGTTATTATCGTCATTAATATCGTCGTTAATATCGTCATTATCATCGTTGTTATCGTCCTTATCATCCTCATAATTATCGTCGTTAATATCGTCGTTATTTTGTCATAATCATCGTCGTTAATGTCGTCGTTATTCTCGTCATTATCATCGTTGTTATCGTCAAAAATCATCGTTAATATCGTCGTTATTATTGTCATTATCTTCTTTTTATCGTCGTTATTATCGTCGTTAATATCGTCGTTAATATCGTCGTTAATATCGTCATTATCATCGTTGTTATCGTCCTTATTATCCTCATAATTAACGTCGTTAATATCGTCGTTATTTTGTCATAATCATCGTCGTTAATGTCGTCGCTATTATCGTCATTATCATCGTTGTTATCGTCCTTATCATCCTCATAATTATCGTCGTTAATATCGTCGTTATTTTGTCATAATCATCGTCGTTAATGTCGTCGTTATTATCGTCATTATCTACGTTGTTATCGTCATAAATATCATCGTTAATATCGTCGTTATTATTGTCATTTTCTTCTTTTTATCGTCGTTATTATCGTCGTTAATATCGTCGTTATTATCGTCGTTATTATCGTCGTTAATATCGTCGTTAATATCGTCATTATCATCGTTGTTATCGTCCTTATTATCCTCATAATTATCGTCGTTAATATCGTCGTTATTTTGTCATAATCATCGTCGTTAATGTCGTCGTTATTATCGTCATTATCATCGTTGTTATCGTCCTTATCATCCTCATAATTATCGTCGTTAATATCGTCGTTATTTTGTCATAATCATCGTCGTTAATGTCGTCGTTATTATCGTCATTATCCACGTTGTTATCGTCATAAATATCATCGTTAATATCGTCGTTATTATTGTCATTATCTTCTTTTTATTGTCGTTATTATCGTCGTTAATATCGTCGTTATTATCGTCGTTATTATCGTCGTTATTATCGTCGTTATTATCGTCGTTATTATCGTCATTAATATCGTCATTATCATCGTTGTTATCGTCCTTATTGTCCTCATAATTATCGTCGTTAATATCGTCGTTATTTTGTCATAATCATCGTCGTTAATGTCGTCGTTATTATCGTCATTATCATCGTTGTTATCGTCCTTATCATCCTCATAATTATCGTCGTTAATATCGTCGTTATATTGTCATAATCATCGTCGTTAATGTCGTCGATATTATCGACATTATCTTCGTTGTTATCGTCCTTATTATCCTCATAATTATCGTCGTTAATATCGTCGTTATTTTGTCATAATCATCGTCGTTAATGTCGTCGTTATTATCGTCATTATCTACGTTGTTATCGTCATAAATATCATCGTTAATAACGTCGTTATTATTGTCATTTTCTTCTTTTTATCGCCGTTATTATCGTCGTTAATATCGTCGTTATTATCGTCGTTATTATCGTCGTTAATATCGTCGTTAATATCGTCATTATCATCGTTGTTATCGTCCTTATTATCCTCATAATTATCGTCGTTAATATCGTCGTTATTTTGTCATAATCATCGTCGTTAATGTCGTCGTTATTATCGTCATTATCATCGTTGTTATCGTCCTTATCATCCTCATAATTATCGTCGTTAATATCGTCGTTATATTGACATAATCATCGTCGTTAATGTCGTCGTTATTATCGTCATTATCTTCGTTGTTATCGTCCTTATTATCCTCATAATTATCGTCTTTATTATCGTCGTTATTTTGTCATAATCATCGTCGTTAATGTCGTCGTTATTATCGTCATTATCTTCGTTGCTATCGTCGTTATTATCCTCATAATTATCGTCGTTAATATCGTCGTTATTTTGTCATAATCATCGTCGTTAATGTCGTCGTTATTATCGTCATTATCATCGTTGTTATCGTCCTTATCATCCTCATAATTATCGTCGTTAATATTGTCGTTATTTTGTCATAATCATCGTCGTTAATGTCGTCGTTATTATCGTCATTATCTTCGTTGTTATCGTCATAATTATCATCGTTAATATCGTCGTTATTATTGTCATTAACTTCTTTTTATCGTCGTTTTATCGTCGTTAATATCGTCGTTATTATCGTTGTTATTATCGTCGTTAATATCGTCGTTAATATCGTCATTATCATCGTTGTTATCGTCCTTATTATCCTCATAATTATCGTCGTTAATATCGTCGTTATTTTGTCATAATCATCGTCGTTAATGTTGTCGTTATTATCGTCATTATCTACGTTGTTGTCGTCATAAATATCATCGTTAATATCGTCGTTATTATTGTCATTATCTTCTTTTTATCGTCGTTATTATCGTCGTTAATATCGTCGTTATTATCGTCGTTAATATCGTCGTTAATATCGTCATTATCATCGTTGTTATCGTCCTTATTATCCTCATAATTTTCGTCGTTAATATCGTCGTTATTTTGTCATAATCATCGTCGTTAATGTCGTCGTTATTATCGTCATTATCTACGTTGTTATCGTCATAAATATCATCGTTAATATCGTCGTTATTATTGTCATTATCTTCTTTTTATCGTCGTAATTAACGTCGTTATTATTGTCGTTAATATCGTCGTTAATATCGTCATTATCATCGTTGTTATCGTCCTTATTATCCTCATAATTATCGTCGTTAATATCGTCGTTATTTTGCCATAATCATCGTCGTTAATATCGTCGTTATTTTGTCATAATCATCGACGTTAATGTCGTCGTTATTATCGTCATTATCTTCGTTGTTATCGTCATAATTATCACCGTTAATATCGTCGTTATTATTGTCATTATCTTCTTTTTATCGTCGTTATTATCGTCGTTATTATCGTCGTTAATATCGTCGTTAATATCGTCATTATCATCGTTGTTATCGTCCTTATTATCCTCATAATTATCGTCGTTAATATCGTCGTTATTTTGTCATAATCATCGTCGTTAATATCGTCGTTATTTTGTCATAATCATCGACGTTAATGTCGTCGTTATTATCGTCATTATCTTCGCTTTTATCGTCATAATTATCATCGTTAATATCGTCGTTATTATTGTCATTATCTTCTTTTTATCGTCGTTATTATCGTCGTTATTATCGTCTTTATTATCGTCGTTATTATCGTCATTAATATCGTCGTTAATATCGTCATTATCATCGTTGTTATCGTCCTTATCATCCTCATAATTATCGTCGTTAATATCGTCGTTATTTTGTCATAATCATCGTCGTTAATGTCGTCGTTATTATCGTCATTATCATCGTTGTTATCGTCCTTATCATCCTCATAATTATCGTCGTTAATATCGTCGTTATTTTGTCATAATCATCGTCGTTAATGTCGTCGTTATTATCGTCATTATCATCGTTGTTATCGTCCTTATCATCCTCATAATTATCGTCGTTAATATCGTCGTTATTTTGTCATAATCATCGTCGTTAATGTCGTCGTTATTATCGTCATTATCTACGTTGTTATCGTCATAAATATCATCGTTAATATCGTCGTTATTATTGTCATTTTCTTCTTTTTATCGTCGTTATTATCGTCGTTAATATCGTCGTTAATATCGTCGTTAATATCGTCATTATCATCGTTGTTATCGTCCTTATTATCCTCATAATTATCGTCGTTAATATCGTCGTTATTTTGTCATAATCATCGTCGTTAATGTCGTCGTTATTATCGTCATTATCATCGTTGTTATCGTCCTTATCATCCTCATAATTATCGTCGTTAATATCGTCGTTATTTTGTCATAATCATCGTCGTTAATGTCGTCGTTATTATCGTCATTATCTACGTTGTTATCGTCATAAATATCATCGTTCATATCGTCGTTATTATTGTCATTTTCTTCTTTTTATCGTCGTTATTATCGTCGTTAATATCGTCGTTATTATCGTCGTTATTATCGCCGTTAATATCGTCATTAATATCGTCATTATCATCGTTGTTATCGTCCTTATTATCCTCATAATTATCGTCGTTAATATCGTCGTTATTTTGTCATAATCATCGTCGTTAATGTCGTCGTTATTATCGTCATTATCATCGTTGTTATCGTCCTTATCATCCTCATAATTATCGTCGTTAATATCGTCGTTAATTTGTCATAATCATCGTCGTTAATGTCGTCGTTATTATCGTAATTATCTACGTTGTTATCGTCATAAATATCATCGTTAATATCGTCGTTATTATTGTCATTATCTTCTTTTTATCGTCGTTATTATCGTCGTTAATATCGTCGTTATTATCGTCGTTAATATCGTCGTTATTATCGTCGTTATTATCGCCGTTAATATCGTCATTAATATCGTCATTATCATCGTTGTTATCGTCCTTATTATCCTCATAATTATCGTCGTTAATATCGTCGTTATTTTGTCATAATCATCGTCGTTAATGTCGTCGTTATTATCGTCATTATCATCGTTGTTATCGTCCTTATCATCCTCATAATTATCGTCGTTAATATCATCGTTATTTTGTCATAATCATCGTCGTTAATGTCGTCGTTATTATCGTCATTATCTACGTTGTTATCTTCATAAATATCATCGTTAATATCGTCGTTATTATTGTCATTATCTTCTTTTTATCGTCGTTATTATCGTCCTTATCATCCTCATAATTATCGTCGTTAATATCGTCGTTATTTTGTCATAATCATCGTCGTTAATGTCGTCGTTATTATCGTCATTATCTTCGTTGTTATCGTCATAATTATCATCGTTAATATCGTCGTTATTATTGTCATTATCTTCTTTTTATCGTCGTTATTATCGTCGTTAATATCGTCTTTATTATCGTCGTTATTATCGTCGTTAATATCGTCGGTAATATCGTCATTATCTTCGTTGTTATCGTCCTTATTATCCTCATAATTATCGTCGTTAATATCGTCGTTATTTTGTCATAATCATCGTCGTTAATATCGTCGTTATTTTGTCATAATCATCGTCGTTAATGTCGTCGTTATTATCGTCATTATCTACGTTGTTATCGTCATAAATATCATCGTTAATATCGTCGTTATTATTGTCATTATCTTCTTTTTATCGTCGTTATTATCGTCGTTATTATCGTCTTTATTATCGTCGTTATTATCGTCATTAATATCGTCGTTAATATCGTCATTATCATCGTTGTTATCGTCCTTATCATCCTCATAATTATCGTCGTTAATATCGTCGTTATTTTGTCATAATCATCGTCGTTAATGTCGTCGTTATTATCGTCATTATCATCGTTGTTATCGTCAAAAATCATCGTTAATATCGTCGTTATTATTGTCATTATCTTCTTTTTATCGTCGTTATTATCGTCGTTAATATCGTCGTTAATATCGTCGTTAATATCGTCATTATCATCGTTGTTATCGTCCTTATTATCCTCATAATTAACGTCGTTAATATCGTCGTTATTTTGTCATAATCATCGTCGTTAATGTCGTCGTTATTATCGTCATTATCATCGTTGTTATCGTCCTTATCATCCTCATAATTATCGTCGTTAATATCGTCGTTATTTTGTCATAATCATCGTCGTTAATGTCGTCGTTATTATCGTCATTATCTACGTTGTTATCGTCATAAATATCATCGTTAATATCGTCGTTATTATTGTCATTTTCTTCTTTTTATCGTCGTTATTATCGTCGTTAATATCGTCGTTATTATCGTCGTTATTATCGTCGTTAATATCGTCGTTAATATCGTCATTATCATCGTTGTTATCGTCCTTATTATCCTCATAATTATCGTCGTTAATATCGTCGTTATTTTGTCATAATCATCGTCGTTAATGTCGTCGTTATTATCGTCATTATCATCGTTGTTATCGTCCTTATCATCCTCATAATTATCGTCGTTAATATCGTCGTTATTTTGTCATAATCATCGTCGTTAATGTCGTCGTTATTATCGTCATTATCCACGTTGTTATCGTCATAAATATCATCGTTAATATCGTCGTTATTATTGTCATTATCTTCTTTTTATTGTCGTTATTATCGTCGTTAATATCGTCGTTATTATCGTCGTTAATATCGTCGTTATTATCGTCGTTATTATCGCCGTTATTATCGTCATTAATATCGTCATTATCATCGTTGTTATCGTCCTTATTGTCCTCATAATTATCGTCGTTAATATCGTCGTTATTTTGTCATAATCATCGTCGTTAATGTCGTCGTTATTATCGTCATTATCATCGTTGTTATCGTCCTTACCATCCTCATAATTATCGTCGTTAATATCGTCGTTATTTTGTCATAATCATCGTCGTTAATGTCGTCGTTATTATCGTCATTATCTTCGTTGTTATCGTCCTTATTATCCTCATAATTATCGTCGTTAATATCGTCGTTATTTTGTCATAATCATCGTCGTTAATGTCGTCGTTATTATCGTCATTATCCACGTTGTTATCGTCATAAATATCATCGTTAATATCGTCGTTATTATTGTCATTTCCTTCTTTTTATCGTCGTTTTATCGTCGTTAATATCGTCGTTATTATCGTTGTTATTATCGTCGTTAATATCGTCGTTAATATCGTCATTATCATCGTTGTTATCGTCCTTATTATCCTCATAATTATCGTCGTTAATATCGTCGTTATTTTGTCATAATCATCGTCGTTAATGTTGTCGTTATTATCGTCATTATCTACGTTGTTGTCGTCATAAATATCATCGTTAATATCGTCGTTATTATTGTCATTATCTTCTTTTTATCGTCGTTATTATCGTCGTTAATATCGTCGTTATTATCGTCGTTAATATCGTCGTTAATATCGTCATTATCATCGTTGTTATCGTCCTTATTATCCTCATAATTTTCGTCGTTAATATCGTCGTTATTTTGTCATAATCATCGTCGTTAATGTCGTCGTTATTATCGTCATTATCTACGTTGTTATCGTCATAAATATCATCGTTAATATCGTCGTTATTATTGTCATTATCTTCTTTTTATCGTCGTAATTAACGTCGTTATTATTGTCGTTAATATCGTCGTTAATATCGTCATTATCATCGTTGTTATCGTCCTTATTATCCTCATAATTATCGTCGTTAATATCGTCGTTATTTTGTCATAATCATCGTCGTTAATATCGTCGTTATTTTGTCATAATCATCGTCGTTAATGTCGTCGTTATTATCGTCATTATCTTCGTTGTTATCGTCATAATTATCATCGTTAATATCGTCGTTATTATTGTCATTATCTTCTTTTTATCGTCGTTATTATCGTCGTTATTATCGTCGTTAATATCGTCGTTAATATCGTCATTATCATCGTTGTTATCGTCCTTATTATCCTCATAATTATCGTCGTTAATATCGTCGTTATTTTGTCATAATCATCGTCGTTAATATCGTCGTTATTTTGTCATAATCATCGACGTTAATGTCGTCGTTATTATCGTCATTATCTTCGCTTTTATCGTCATAATTATCATCGTTAATATCGTCGTTATTATTGTCATTATCTTCTTTTTATCGTCGTTATTATCGTCGTTATTATCGTCTTTATTATCGTCGTTATTATCGTCATTAATATCGTCGTTAATATCGTCATTATCATCGTTGTTATCGTCCTTATCATCCTCATAATTATCGTCGTTAATATCGTCGTTATTTTGTCATAATCATCGTCGTTAATGTCGTCGTTATTATCGTCATTATCATCGTTGTTATCGTCCTTATCATCCTCATAATTATCGTCGTTAATATCGTCGTTATTTTGTCATAATCATCGTCGTTAATGTCGTCGTTATTATCGTCATTATCATCGTTGTTATCGTCCTTATCATCCTCATAATTATCGTCGTTAATATCGTCGTTATTTTGTCATAATCATCGTCGTTAATGTCGTCGTTATTATCGTCATTATCTACGTTGTTATCGTCATAAATATCATCGTTAATATCGTCGTTATTATTGTCATTTTCTTCTTTTTATCGTCGTTATTATCGTCGTTAATATCGTCGTTAATATCGTCGTTAATATCGTCATTATCATCGTTGTTATCGTCCTTATTATCCTCATAATTATCGTCGTTAATATCGTCGTTATTTTGTCATAATCATCGTCGTTAATGTCGTCGTTATTATCGTCATTATCATCGTTGTTATCGTCCTTATCATCCTCATAATTATCGTCGTTAATATCGTCGTTATTTTGTCATAATCATCGTCGTTAATGTCGTCGTTATTATCGTCATTATCTACGTTGTTATCGTCATAAATATCATCGTTCATATCGTCGTTATTATTGTCATTTTCTTCTTTTTATCGTCGTTATTATCGTCGTTAATATCGTCGTTATTATCGTCGTTATTATCGCCGTTAATATCGTCATTAATATCGTCATTATCATCGTTGTTATCGTCCTTATTATCCTCATAATTATCGTCGTTAATATCGTCGTTATTTTGTCATAATCATCGTCGTTAATGTCGTCGTTATTATCGTCATTATCATCGTTGTTATCGTCCTTATCATCCTCATAATTATCGTCGTTAATATCGTCGTTAATTTGTCATAATCATCGTCGTTAATGTCGTCGTTATTATCGTCATTATCTACGTTGTTATCTTCATAAATATCATCGTTAATATCGTCGTTATTATTGTCATTATCTTCTTTTTATCGTCGTTATTATCGTCCTTATCATCCTCATAATTATCGTCGTTAATATCGTCGTTATTTTGTCATAATCATCGTCGTTAATGTCGTCGTTATTATCGTCATTATCTTCGTTGTTATCGTCATAATTATCATCGTTAATATCGTCGTTATTATTGTCATTATCTTCTTTTTATCGTCGTTATTATCGTCGTTAATATCGTCTTTATTATCGTCGTTATTATCGTCGTTAATATCGTCGGTAATATCGTCATTATCTTCGTTGTTATCGTCCTTATTATCCTCATAATTATCGTCGTTAATATCGTCGTTATTTTGTCATAATCATCGTCGTTAATATCGTCGTTATTTTGTCATAATCATCGTCGTTAATGTCGTCGTTATTATCGTCATTATCCACGTTGTTATCGTCATAAATATCATCGTTAATATCGTCGTTATTATTGTCATTATCTTCTTTTTATCGTCGTTATTATCGTCGTTATTATCGTCTTTATTATCGTCGTTATTATCGTCATTAATATCGTCGTTAATATCGTCATTATCATCGTTGTTATCGTCCTTATCATCCTCATAATTATCGTCGTTAATATCGTCGTTATTTTGTCATAATCATCGTCGTTAATGTCGTCGTTATTATCGTCATTATCATCGTTGTTATCGTCGTTAATATCGTCGTTATTATTGTCATTATCTTCTTTTTATCGTCGTTATTATCGTCGTTAATATCGTCGTTAATATCGTCGTTAATATCGTCATTATCATCGTTGTTATCGTCCTTATTATCCTCATAATTAACGTCGTTAATATCGTCGTTATTTTGTCATAATCATCGTCGTTAATGTCGTCGCTATTATCGTCATTATCATCGTTGTTATCGTCCTTATCATCCTCATAATTATCGTCGTTAATATCGTCGTTATTTTGTCATAATCATCGTCGTTAATGTCGTCGTTATTATCGTCATTATCTACGTTGTTATCGTCATAAATATCATCGTTAATATCGTCGTTATTATTGTCATTATCTTCTTTTTATCGTCGTTATTATCGTCGTTAATATCGTCGTTATTATCGTCGTTATTATCGTCGTTAATATCGTCGTTAATATCGTCATTATCATCGTTGTTATCGTCCTTATTATCCTCATAATTATCGTCGTTAATATCGTCGTTATTTTGTCATAATCATCGTCGTTAATGTCGTCGTTATTATCGTCATTATCATCGTTGTTATCGTCCTTATCATCCTCATAATTATCGTCGTTAATATCGTCGTTATTTTGTCATAATCATCGTCGTTAATGTCGTCGTTATTATCGTCATTATCCACGTTGTTATCGTCATAAATATCATCGTTAATATCGTCGTTATTATTGTCATTATCTTCTTTTTATTGTCGTTATTATCGTCGTTAATATCGTCGTTATTATCGTCGTTAATATCGTCGTTATTATCGTCGTTATTATCGCCGTTATTATCGTCATTAATATCGTCATTATCATCGTTGTTATCGTCCTTATTGTCCTCATAATTATCGTCGTTAATATCGTCGTTATTTTGTCATAATCATCGTCGTTAATGTCGTCGTTATTATCGTCATTATCATCGTTGTTATCGTCCTTATCATCCTCATAATTATCGTCGTTAATATCGTCGTTATATTGTCATAATCATCGTCGTTAATGTCGTCGATATTATCGACATTATCTTCGTTGTTATCGTCCTTATTATCCTCATAATTATCGTCGTTAATATCGTCGTTATTTTGTCATAATCATCGTCGTTAATGTCGTCGTTATTATCGTCATTATCTACGTTGTTATCGTCATAAATATCATCGTTAATATCGTCGTTATTATTGTCATTTTCTTCTTTTTATCGCCGTTATTATCGTCGTTAATATCGTCGTTATTATCGTCGTTATTATCGTCGTTAATATCGTCGTTAATATCGTCATTATCATCGTTGTTATCGTCCTTATTATCCTCATAATTATCGTCGTTAATATCGTCGTTATTTTGTCATAATCATCGTCGTTAATGTCGTCGTTATTATCGTCATTATCATCGTTGTTATCGTCCTTATCATCCTCATAATTATCGTCGTTAATATCGTCGTTATATTGACATAATCATCGTCGTTAATGTCGTCGTTATTATCGTCATTATCTTCGTTGTTATCGTCCTTATTATCCTCATAATTATCGTCTTTATTATCGTCGTTATTTTGTCATAATCATCGTCGTTAATGTCGTCGTTATTATCGTCATTATCTTCGTTGCTATCGTCGTTATTATCCTCATAATTATCGTCGTTAATATCGTCGTTATTTTGTCATAATCATCGTCGTTAATGTCGTCGTTATTATCGTCATTATCATCGTTGTTATCGTCCTTATCATCCTCATAATTATCGTCGTTAATATTGTCGTTATTTTGTCATAATCATCGTCGTTAATGTCGTCGTTATTATCGTCATTATCTTCGTTGTTATCGTCCTTATTATCCTCATAATTATCGTCGTTAATATCGTCGTTATTTTGTCATAATCATCGTCGTTAATGTCGTCGTTATTATCGTCATTATCATCGTTGTTATCGTCCTTATCATCCTCATAATTATCGTCGTTAATATCATCGTTATTTTGTCATAATCATCGTCGTTAATGTCGTCGTTATTATCGTCATTATCTACGTTGTTATCTTCATAAATATCATCGTTAATATCGTCGTTATTATTGTCATTATCTTCTTTTTATCGTCGTTATTATCGTCCTTATCATCCTCATAATTATCGTCGTTAATATCGTCGTTATTTTGTCATAATCATCGTCGTTAATGTCGTCGTTATTATCGTCATTATCTTCGTTGTTATCGTCATAATTATCATCGTTAATATCGTCGTTATTATTGTCATTATCTTCTTTTTATCGTCGTTATTATCGTCGTTAATATCGTCTTTATTATCGTCGTTATTATCGTCGTTAATATCGTCGGTAATATCGTCATTATCTTCGTTGTTATCGTCCTTATTATCCTCATAATTATCGTCGTTAATATCGTCGTTATTTTGTCATAATCATCGTCGTTAATATCGTCGTTATTTTGTCATAATCATCGTCGTTAATGTCGTCGTTATTATCGTCATTATCCACGTTGTTATCGTCATAAATATCATCGTTAATATCGTCGTTATTATTGTCATTATCTTCTTTTTATCGTCGTTATTATCGTCGTTATTATCGTCTTTATTATCGTCGTTATTATCGTCATTAATATCGTCGTTAATATCGTCATTATCATCGTTGTTATCGTCCTTATCATCCTCATAATTATCGTCGTTAATATCGTCGTTATTTTGTCATAATCATCGTCGTTAATGTCGTCGTTATTATCGTCATTATCATCGTTGTTATCGTCAAAAATCATCGTTAATATCGTCGTTATTATTGTCATTATCTTCTTTTTATCGTCGTTATTATCGTCGTTAATATCGTCGTTAATATCGTCGTTAATATCGTCATTATCATCGTTGTTATCGTCCTTATTATCCTCATAATTAACGTCGTTAATATCGTCGTTATTTTGTCATAATCATCGTCGTTAATGTCGTCGCTATTATCGTCATTATCATCGTTGTTATCGTCCTTATCATCCTCATAATTATCGTCGTTAATATCGTCGTTATTTTGTCATAATCATCGTCGTTAATGTCGTCGTTATTATCGTCATTATCTACGTTGTTATCGTCATAAATATCATCGTTAATATCGTCGTTATTATTGTCATTTTCTTCTTTTTATCGTCGTTATTATCGTCGTTAATATCGTCGTTATTATCGTCGTTATTATCGTCGTTAATATCGTCGTTAATATCGTCATTATCATCGTTGTTATCGTCCTTATTATCCTCATAATTATCGTCGTTAAAATCGTCGTTATTTTGTCATAATCATCGTCGTTAATGTCGTCGTTATTATCGTCATTATCATCGTTGTTATCGTCCTTATCATCCTCATAATTATCGTCGTTAATATCGTCGTTATTTTGTCATAATCATCGTCGTTAATGTCGTCGTTATTATCGTCATTATCCACGTTGTTATCGTCATAAATATCATCGTTAATATCGTCGTTATTATTGTCATTATCTTCTTTTTATTGTCGTTATTATCGTCGTTAATATCGTCGTTATTATCGTCGTTAATATCGTCGTTATTATCGTCGTTATTATCGCCGTTATTATCGTCATTAATATCGTCATTATCATCGTTGTTATCGTCCTTATTGTCCTCATAATTATCGTCGTTAATATCGTCGTTATTTTGTCATAATCATCGTCGTTAATGTCGTCGTTATTATCGTCATTATCATCGTTGTTATCGTCCTTATCATCCTCATAATTATCGTCGTTAATATCGTCGTTATATTGTCATAATCATCGTCGTTAATGTCGTCGATATTATCGACATTATCTTCGTTGTTATCGTCCTTATTATCCTCATAATTATCGTCGTTAATATCGTCGTTATTTTGTCATAATCATCGTCGTTAATGTCGTCGTTATTATCGTCATTATCTACGTTGTTATCGTCATAAATATCATCGTTAATATCGTCGTTATTATTGTCATTTTCTTCTTTTTATCGCCGTTATTATCGTCGTTAATATCGTCGTTATTATCGTCGTTATTATCGTCGTTAATATCGTCGTTAATATCGTCATTATCATCGTTGTTATCGTCCTTATTATCCTCATAATTATCGTCGTTAATATCGTCGTTATTTTGTCATAATCATCGTCGTTAATGTCGTCGTTATTATCGTCATTATCATCGTTGTTATCGTCCTTATCATCCTCATAATTATCGTCGTTAATATCGTCGTTATATTGACATAATCATCGTCGTTAATGTCGTCGTTATTATCGTCATTATCTTCGTTGTTATCGTCCTTATTATCCTCATAATTATCGTCTTTATTATCGTCGTTATTTTGTCATAATCATCGTCGTTAATGTCGTCGTTATTATCGTCATTATCTTCGTTGCTATCGTCGTTATTATCCTCATAATTATCGTCGTTAATATCGTCGTTATTTTGTCATAATCATCGTCGTTAATGTCGTCGTTATTATCGTCATTATCATCGTTGTTATCGTCCTTATCATCCTCATAATTATCGTCGTTAATATTGTCGTTATTTTGTCATAATCATCGTCGTTAATGTCGTCGTTATTATCGTCATTATCTTCGTTGTTATCGTCATAATTATCATCGTTAATATCGTCGTTATTATTGTCATTAACTTCTTTTTATCGTCGTTATTATCGTCGTTAATATCGTCGTTAATATCGTCATTATCATCGTTGTTATCGTCCTTACCATCCTCATAATTATCGTCGTTAATATCGTCGTTATTTTGTCATAATCATCGTCGTTAATGTCGTCGTTATTATCGTCATTATCTTCGTTGTTATCGTCCTTATTATCCTCATAATTATCGTCGTTAATATCGTCGTTATTTTGTCATAATCATCGTCGTTAATGTCGTCGTTATTATCGTCATTATCCACGTTGTTATCGTCATAAATATCATCGTTAATATCGTCGTTATTATTGTCATTTCCTTCTTTTTATCGTCGTTTTATCGTCGTTAATATCGTCGTTATTATCGTTGTTATTATCGTCGTTAATATCGTCGTTAATATCGTCATTATCATCGTTGTTATCGTCCTTATTATCCTCATAATTATCGTCGTTAATATCGTCGTTATTTTGTCATAATCATCGTCGTTAATGTTGTCGTTATTATCGTCATTATCTACGTTGTTGTCGTCATAAATATCATCGTTAATATCGTCGTTATTATTGTCATTATCTTCTTTTTATCGTCGTTATTATCGTCGTTAATATCGTCGTTATTATCGTCGTTAATATCGTCGTTAATATCGTCATTATCATCGTTGTTATCGTCCTTATTATCCTCATAATTTTCGTCGTTAATATCGTCGTTATTTTGTCATAATCATCGTCGTTAATGTCGTCGTTATTATCGTCATTATCTACGTTGTTATCGTCATAAATATCATCGTTAATATCGTCGTTATTATTGTCATTATCTTCTTTTTATCGTCGTAATTAACGTCGTTATTATTGTCGTTAATATCGTCGTTAATATCGTCATTATCATCGTTGTTATCGTCCTTATTATCCTCATAATTATCGTCGTTAATATCGTCGTTATTTTGCCATAATCATCGTCGTTAATATCGTCGTTATTTTGTCATAATCATCGACGTTAATGTCGTCGTTATTATCGTCATTATCTTCGTTGTTATCGTCATAATTATCATCGTTAATATCGTCGTTATTATTGTCATTATCTTCTTTTTATCGTCGTTATTATCGTCGTTATTATCGTCGTTAATATCGTCGTTAATATCGTCATTATCATCGTTGTTATCGTCCTTATTATCCTCATAATTATCGTCGTTAATATCGTCGTTATTTTGTCATAAACATCGTCGTTAATATCGTCGTTATTTTGTCATAATCATCGACGTTAATGTCGTCGTTATTATCGTCATTATCTTCGCTTTTATCGTCATAATTATCATCGTTAATATCGTCGTTATTATTGTCATTATCTTCTTTTTATCGTCGTTATTATCGTCGTTATTATCGTCTTTATTATCGTCGTTATTATCGTCATTAATATCGTCGTTAATATCGTCATTATCATCGTTGTTATCGTCCTTATCATCCTCATAATTATCGTCGTTAATATCGTCGTTATTTTGTCATAATCATCGTCGTTAATGTCGTCGTTATTATCGTCATTATCATCGTTGTTATCGTCCTTATCATCCTCATAATTATCGTCGTTAATATCGTCGTTATTTTGTCATAATCATCGTCGTTAATGTCGTCGTTATTATCGTCATTATCATCGTTGTTATCGTCCTTATCATCCTCATAATTATCGTCGTTAATATCGTCGTTATTTTGTCATAATCATCGTCGTTAATGTCGTCGTTATTATCGTCATTATCTACGTTGTTATCGTCATAAATATCATCGTTAATATCGTCGTTATTATTGTCATTTTCTTCTTTTTATCGTCGTTATTATCGTCGTTAATATCGTCGTTAATATCGTCGTTAATATCGTCATTATCATCGTTGTTATCGTCCTTATTATCCTCATAATTATCGTCGTTAATATCGTCGTTATTTTGTCATAATCATCGTCGTTAATGTCGTCGTTATTATCGTCATTATCATCGTTGTTATCGTCCTTATCATCCTCATAATTATCGTCGTTAATATCGTCGTTATTTTGTCATAATCATCGTCGTTAATGTCGTCGTTATTATCGTCATTATCTACGTTGTTATCGTCATAAATATCATCGTTCATATCGTCGTTATTATTGTCATTTTCTTCTTTTTATCGTCGTTATTATCGTCGTTAATATCGTCGTTATTATCGTCGTTATTATCGTCGTTAATATCGTCGTTAATATCGTCATTATCATCGTTGTTATCGTCCTTATTATCCTCATAATTATCGTCGTTAATATCGTCGTTATTTTGTCATAATCATCGTCGTTAATGTCGTCGTTATTATCGTCATTATCATCGTTGTTATCGTCCTTATCATCCTCATAATTATCGTCGTTAATATCGTCGTTATTTTGTCATAATCATCGTCGTTAATGTCGTCGTTATTATCGTCATTATCCACGTTGTTATCGTCATAAATATCATCGTTAATATCGTCGTTATTATTGTCATTATCTTCTTTTTATTGTCGTTATTATCGTCGTTAATATCGTCGTTATTATCGTCGTTAATATCGTCGTTATTATCGTCGTTATTATCGCCGTTAATATCGTCATTAATATCGTCATTATCAACGTTGTTATCGTCCTTATTGTCCTCATAATTATCGTCGTTAATATCGTCGTTATTTTGTCATAATCATCGTCGTTAATGTCGTCGTTATTATCGTCATTATCATCGTTGTTATCGTCCTTATCATCCTCATAATTATTGTCGTTAATATCGTCGTTATATTGTCATAATCATCGTCGTTAATGTCGTCGTTATTATCGTCATTATCTTCGTTGTTATCGTCCTTATTATCCTCATAATTATCGTCGTTAATATCGTCGTTATTTTGTCATAATCATCGTCGTTAATGTCGTCGTTATTATCGTCATTATCTACGTTGTTGTCGTCATAAATATCATCGTTAATATCGTCGTTATTATTGTCATTTTCTTCTTTTTATCGTCGTTATTATCGTCGTTAATATCGTCGTTATTATCGACGTTATTATCGTCGTTAATATCGTCGTTAATATCGTCATTATCATCGTTGTTATCGTCCTTATTATCCTCATAATTATCGTCGTTAATATCGTCGTTATTTTGTCATAATCATCGTCGTTAATGTTGTCGTTATTATCGTCATTATCTACGTTGTTGTCGTCATAAATATCATCGTTAATATCGTCGTTATTATTGTCATTATCTTCTTTTTATCGTCGTTATTATCGTCGTTAATATCGTCGTTATTATCGTCGTTAATATCGTCGTTAATATCGTCATTATCATCGTTGTTATCGTCCTTATTATCCTCATAATTTTCGTCGTTAATATCGTCGTTATTTTGTCATAATCATCGTCGTTAATGTCGTCGTTATTATCGTCATTATCTACGTTGTTATCGTCATAAATATCATCGTTAATATCGTCGTTATTATTGTCATTATCTTCTTTTTATCGTCGTAATTAACGTCGTTATTATTGTCGTTAATATCGTCGTTAATATCGTCATTATCATCGTTGTTATCGTCCTTATTATCCTCATAATTATCGTCGTTAATATCGTCGTTATTTTGCCATAATCATCGTCGTTAATATCGTCGTTATTTTGTCATAATCATCGACGTTAATGTCGTCGTTATTATCGTCATTATCTTCGTTGTTATCGTCATAATTATCATCGTTAATATCGTCGTTATTATTGTCATTATCTTCTTTTTATCGTCGTTATTATCGTCGTTATTATCGTCGTTAATATCGTCGTTAATATCGTCATTATCATCGTTGTTATCGTCCTTATTATCCTCATAATTATCGTCGTTAATATCGTCGTTATTTTGTCATAATCATCGTCGTTAATATCGTCGTTATTTTGTCATAATCATCGTCGTTAATGTAGTCGTTATTATCGTCATTATCTACGTTGTTATCGTCATAAATATCATCGTTAATATCGTCGTTATTATTGTCATTATCTTCTTTTTATCGTCGTTATTATCGTCTTTATCATCCTCATAATTATCGTCGTCAATATCGTCGTTATTTTGTCATAATCATCGTCGTTAATGTCGTCGTTATTATCGTCATTATCTTCGTTGTTATCGTCATAATTATCATCGTTAATATCGTCGTTATTATTGTCATTATCTTCTTTTTATCGTCGTTATTATCGTCGTTAATATCGTCGTTATTATCGTCGTTATTATCGTTGTTATCGTCCTTATCGTCCTCATAATTATCGTCGTTAATATCGTCGTTATTTTGTCATAATCATCGTCGTTAATGTCGTCGTTATTATCGTCATTATCTTCGTTGTTATCGTCGCTATTATCCTCATAATTATCGTCGTTAATATCGTCGTTATTTTGTCATAATCATCGTCGTTAATGTCGTCGTTATTATCGTCATTATCTACGTTGTTATCGTCATAAATATCATCGTTAATATCGTCGTTATTATTGTCATTTTCTTCTTTTTATCGTCGTTATTATCGTCGATAATATCGTCGTTATTATCGTCGTTATTATCGTCATTAATATCGTCGTTAATATCGTCATTATCATCGTTGTTATCGTCCTTATTATCCTCATAATTATCGTCGTTAATATCGTCGTTATTTTGTCATAATCATCGTCGTTATTGTCGTCGTTATTATCGTCATTATCATCGTTGTTATCGTCCTTATCATCCTCATAATTATCGTCGTTAATATCGTCGTTATTTTGTCATAATCATCGTCGTTAATGTCGTCGTTATTATCGTAATTATCTACGTTGTTATCGTCATAAATATCATCGTTAATATCGTCGTTATTATTGTCATTATCTTCTTTTTATCGTCGTTATTATCGTCGTTAATATCGTCGTTATTATCGTCGTTAATATCGTCGTTATTATCGTCGTTATTATCGCCGTTAATATCGTCATTAATATCGTCATTATCATCGTTGTTATCGTCCTTATTATCCTCATAATTATCGTCGTTAATATCGTCGTTATTTTGTCATAATCATCGTCGTTAATGTCGTCGTTATTATCGTCATTATCATCGTTGTTATCGTCCTTATCATCCTCATAATTATCGTCGTTAATATCATCGTTATTTTGTCATAATCATCGTCGTTAATGTCGTCGTTATTATCGTCATTATCTACGTTGTTATCTTCATAAATATCATCGTTAATATCGTCGTTATTATTGTCATTATCTTCTTTTTATCGTCGTTATTATCGTCCTTATCATCCTCATAATTATCGTCGTTAATATCGTCGTTATTTTGTCATAATCATCGTCGTTAATGTCGTCGTTATTATCGTCATTATCTTCGTTGTTATCGTCATAATTATCATCGTTAATATCGTCGTTATTATTGTCATTATCTTCTTTTTATCGTCGTTATTATCGTCGTTAATATCGTCTTTATTATCGTCGTTATTATCGTCGTTAATATCGTCGTTAATATCGTCATTATCATCGTTGTTATCGTCCTTATTATCCTCATAATTATCGTCGTTAATATCGTCGTTATTTTGTCATAATCATCGTCGTTAATATCGTCGTTATTTTGTCATAATCATCGACGTTAATGTCGTCGTTATTATCGTCATTGACTTCGTTGTTATCGTCATAATTATCATCGTTAATATCGTCGTTATTATTGTCATTATCTTCTTTTTATCGTCGTTATTATCGTCGTTAATATCGTCTTTACTATCGTCGTTATTATCGTCGTTAATATCGTCGTTAATATCGTCATTATCATCGTTGTTATCGTCCTTATCATCCTCATAATTATCGTCGTTAATATCGTCGTTATTTTGTCATATTCATCGTCGTCAATGTCGTCGTTATTATCGTCATTATCATCGTTGTTATCGTCCTTATCATCCTCATAATTATCGTCGTTCATATCGTCGTTATTTTGTCATAATCATCGTAGTTAATGTCGTCGTTATTATCGTCATTATCTACGTTGTTATCGTCATAAATATCATCGTTAATATCGTCGTTATTATTGTCATTTTCTTCTTTTTATCGTCGTTATTATCGTCGTTAATATCGTCGTTATTATCGTCGTTATTATCGTCGTTAATATCGTCGTTAATATCGTCATTATCATCGTTGTTATCGCCCTTATTATCCTCATAATTATCGTCGTTAATATCGTCGTTATTTTGTCATAATCATCGTCGTTAATGTCGTCGTTATTATCGTCATTATCATCGTTGTTATCATCCTTATCATCCTCATAATTATCGTCGTTAATATCGTCGTTATTTTGTCATAAACATCGTCGTTAATGTCGTCGATATTATCGTCATTATCTTCGTTGTTATCGTCATAATTATCATCGTTAATTTCGTCGTTATTATTGTCATTATCTTCTTTTTATCGTCGTTATTATCGTTGTTAATATCGTCTTTATTATCGTCGTTATTATCGTCGTTAATATCGTCGTTAATATCGTCATTATCATCGTTGTTATCGTCCTTATCATCCTCATAATTGTCGTCGTTAATATCGTCGTTATTTTGTCATAATCATCGTCGTTAATATCGTCGTTAATATCGTCATTATCATCGTTGTTATCGTCCTTATCATCCTCATAATTATCGTCGTTAATATCGTCGTTATTTTGTCATAATCATCGTCGTTAATGTCGTCGTTATTATCGTAATTATCTACGTTGTTATCGTCATAAATATCATCGTTAATATCGTCGTTATTATTGTCATTATCTTCTTTTTATCGTCGTTATTATCGTCGTTAATATCGTCGTTATTATCGTCGTTAATATCGTCGTTATTATCGTCGTTATTATTGTCGTTAATATCGTCGTTAATATCGTCATTATCATCGTTGTTATCGTCCTTATTATCCTCATAATTATCGTCGTTAATATCGTCGTTATTTTGCCATAATCATCGTCGTTAATATCGTCGTTATTTTGTCATAATCATCGACGTTAATGTCGTCGTTATTATCGTCATTATCTTCGTTGTTATCGTCATAATTATCATCGTTAATATCGTCGTTATTATTGTCATTATCTTCTTTTTATCGTCGTTATTATCGTCGTTATTATCGTCGTTAATATCGTCGTTAATATCGTCATTATCATCGTTGTTATCGTCCTTATTATCCTCATAATTATCGTCGTTAATATCGTCGTTATTTTGTCATAATCATCGTCGTTAATATCGTCGTTATTTTGTCATAATCATCGACGTTAATGTCGTCGTTATTATCGTCATTATCTTCGCTTTTATCCTCATAATTATCGTCGTTAATATCGTCGTTATTTTGCCATAATCATCGTCGTTAATATCGTCGTTATTTTGTCATAATCATCGACGTTAATGTCGTCGTTATTATCGTCATTATCTTCGTTGTTATCGTCATAATTATCATCGTTAATATCGTCGTTATTATTGTCATTATCTTCTTTTTATCGTCGTTATTATCGTCGTTATTATCGTCGTTAATATCGTCGTTAATATCGTCATTATCATCGTTGTTATCGTCCTTATTATCCTCATAATTATCGTCGTTAATATCGTCGTTATTTTGTCATAATCATCGTCGTTAATATCGTCGTTATTTTGTCATAATCATCGACGTTAATGTCGTCGTTATTATCGTCATTATCTTCGCTTTTATCGTCATAATTATCATCGTTAATATCGTCGTTATTATTGTCATTATCTTCTTTTTATCGTCGTTATTATCGTCGTTATTATCGTCTTTATTATCGTCGTTATTATCGTCATTAATATCGTCGTTAATATCGTCATTATCATCGTTGTTATCGTCCTTATCATCCTCATAATTATCGTCGTTAATATCGTCGTTATTTTGTCATAATCATCGTCGTTAATGTCGTCGTTATTATCGTCATTATCATCGTTGTTATCGTCCTTTTCATCCTCATAATTATCGTCGTTAATATCGTCGTTATTTTGTCATAATCATCGTCGTTAATGTCGTCGTTATTATCGTCATTATCATCGTTGTTATCGTCCTTATCATCCTCATAATTATCGTCGTTAATATCGTCGTTATTTTGTCATAATCATCGTCGTTAATGTCGTCGTTATTATCGTCATTATCTACGTTGTTATCGTCATAAATATCATCGTTAATATCGTCGTTATTATTGTCATTTTCTTCTTTTTATCGTCGTTATTATCGTCGTTAATATCGTCGTTAATATCGTCGTTAATATCGTCATTATCATCGTTGTTATCGTCCTTATTATCCTCATAATTATCGTCGTTAATATCGTCGTTATTTTGTCATAATCATCGTCGTTAATGTCGTCGTTATTATCGTCATTATCATCGTTGTTATCGTCCTTATCATCCTCATAATTATCGTCGTTAATATCGTCGTTATTTTGTCATAATCATCGTCGTTAATGTCGTCGTTATTATCGTCATTATCTACGTTGTTATCGTCATAAATATCATCGTTAATATCGTCGTTATTATTGTCATTTTCTTCTTTTTATCGTCGTTATTATCGTCGTTAATATCGTCGTTATTATCGTCGTTATTATCGTCGTTAATATCGTCGTTAATATCGTCATTATCATCGTTGTTATCGTCCTTATTATCCTCATAATTATCGTCGTTAATATCGTCGTTATTTTGTCATAATCATCGTCGTTAATGTCGTCGTTATTATCGTCATTATCATCGTTGTTATCGTCCTTATCATCCTCATAATTATCGTCGTTAATATCGTCGTTATTTTGTCATAATCATCGTCGTTAATGTCGTCGTTATTATCGTCATTATCCACGTTGTTATCGTCATAAATATCATCGTTAATATCGTCGTTATTATTGTCATTATCTTCTTTTTATTGTCGTTATTATCGTCGTTAATATCGTCGTTATTATCGTCGTTAATATCGTCGTTATTATCGTCGTTATTATCGCCGTTAATATCGTCATTAATATCGTCATTATCAACGTTGTTATCGTCCTTATTGTCCTCATAATTATCGTCGTTAATATCGTCGTTATTTTGTCATAATCATCGTCGTTAATGTCGTCGTTATTATCGTCATTATCATCGTTGTTATCGTCCTTATCATCCTCATAATTATTGTCGTTAATATCGTCGTTATATTGTCATAATCATCGTCGTTAATGTCGTCGTTATTATCGTCATTATCTTCGTTGTTATCGTCCTTATTATCCTCATAATTATCGTCGTTAATATCGTCCTTATTTTGTCATAATCATCGTCGTTAATGTCGTCGTTATTATCGTCATTATCTACGTTGTTGTCGTCATAAATATCATCGTTAATATCGTCGTTATTATTGTCATTTTCTTCTTTTTATCGTCGTTATTATCGTCGTTAATATCGTCGTTATTATCGTCGTTATTATCGTCGTTAATATCGTCGTTAATATCGTCATTATCATCGTTGTTATCGTCCTTATTATCCTCATAATTATCGTCGTTAATATCGTCGTTATTTTGTCATAATCATCGTCGTTAATGTTGTCGTTATTATCGTCATTATCTACGTTGTTGTCGTCATAAATATCATCGTTAATATCGTCGTTATTATTGTCATTATCTTCTTTTTATCGTCGTTATTATCGTCGTTAATATCGTCGTTATTATCGTCGTTAATATCGTCGTTAATATCGTCATTATCATCGTTGTTATCGTCCTTATTATCCTCATAATTTTCGTCGTTAATATCGTCGTTATTTTGTCATAATCATCGTCGTTAATGTCGTCGTTATTATCGTCATTATCTACGTTGTTATCGTCATAAATATCATCGTTAATATCGTCGTTATTATTGTCATTATCTTCTTTTTATCGTCGTAATTAACGTCGTTATTATTGTCGTTAATATCGTCGTTAATATCGTCATTATCATCGTTGTTATCGTCCTTATTATCCTCATAATTATCGTCGTTAATATCGTCGTTATTTTGCCATAATCATCGTCGTTAATATCGTCGTTATTTTGTCATAATCATCGACGTTAATGTCGTCGTTATTATCGTCATTATCTTCGTTGTTATCGTCATAATTATCATCGTTAATATCGTCGTTATTATTGTCATTATCTTCTTTTTATCGTCGTTATTATCGTCGTTATTATCGTCGTTAATATCGTCGTTAATATCGTCATTATCATCGTTGTTATCGTCCTTATTATCCTCATAATTATCGTCGTTAATATCGTCGTTATTTTGTCATAATCATCGTCGTTAATATCGTCGTTATTTTGTCATAATCATCGTCGTTAATGTAGTCGTTATTATCGTCATTATCTACGTTGTTATCGTCATAAATATCATCGTTAATATCGTCGTTATTATTGTCATTATCTTCTTTTTATCGTCGTTATTATCGTCTTTATCATCCTCATAATTATCGTCGTTAATATCGTCGTTATTTTGTCATAATCATCGTCGTTAATGTCGTCGTTATTATCGTCATTATCTTCGTTGTTATCGTCATAATTATCATCGTTAATATCGTCGTTATTATTGTCATTATCTTCTTTTTATCGTCGTTATTATCGTCGTTAATATCGTCGTTATTATCGTCGTTATTATCGTTGTTATCGTCCTTATCGTCCTCATAATTATCGTCGTTAATATCGTCGTTATTTTGTCATAATCATCGTCGTGAATGTCGTCGTTATTATCGTCATTATCTTCGTTGTTATCGTCGCTATTATCCTCATAATTATCGTCGTTAATATCGTCGTTATTTTGTCATAATCATCGTCGTTAATGTCGTCGTTATTATCGTCATTATCTACGTTGTTATCGTCATAAATATCATCGTTAATATCGTCGTTATTATTGTCATTTTCTTCTTTTTATCGTCGTTATTATCGTCGATAATATCGTCGTTATTATCGTCGTTATTATCGTCATTAATATCGTCGTTAATATCGTCATTATCATCGTTGTTATCGTCCTTATTATCCTCATAATTATCGTCGTTAATATCGTCGTTATTTTGTCATAATCATCGTCGTTAATGTCGTCGTTATTATCGTCATTATCATCGTTGTTATCGTCCTTATCATCCTCATAATTATCGTCGTTAATATCGTCGTTATTTTGTCATAATCATCGTCGTTAATGTCGTCGTTATTATCGTAATTATCTACGTTGTTATCGTCATAAATATCATCGTTAATATCGTCGTTATTATTGTCATTATCTTCTTTTTATCGTCGTTATTATCGTCGTTAATATCGTCGTTATTATCGTCGTTAATATCGTCGTTATTATCGTCGTTATTATCGCCGTTAATATCGTCATTAATATCGTCATTATCATCGTTGTTATCGTCCTTATTATCCTCATAATTATCGTCGTTAATATCGTCGTTATTTTGTCATAATCATCGTCGTTAATGTCGTCGTTATTATCGTCATTATCATCGTTGTTATCGTCCTTATCATCCTCATAATTATCGTCGTTAATATCGTCGTTATTTTGTCATAATCATCGTCGTTAATGTAGTCGTTATTATCGTCATTATCTACGTTGTTATCGTCATAAATATCATCGTTAATATCGTCGTTATTATTGTCATTATCTTCTTTTTATCGTCGTTATTATCGTCCTTATCATCCTCATAATTATCGTCGTTAATATCGTCGTTATTTTGTCATAATCATCGTCGTTAATGTCGTCGTTATTATCGTCATTATCTTCGTTGTTATCGTCATAATTATCATCGTTAATATCGTCGTTATTATTGTCATTATCTTCTTTTTATCGTCGTTATTATCGTCGTTAATATCGCCTTTATTATCGTCGTTATTATCGTCGTTAATATCGTCGTTAATATCGTCATTATCATCGTTGTTATCGTCCTTATTATCCTCATAATTATCGTCGTTAATATCGTCGTTATTTTGTCATAATCATCGTCGTTAATATCGTCGTTATTTTGTCATAATCATCGACGTTAATGTCGTCGTTATTATCGTCATTGACTTCGTTGTTATCGTCATAATTATCATCGTTAATATCGTCGTTATTATTGTCATTATCTTCTTTTTATCGTCGTTATTATCGTCGTTAATATCGTCTTTACTATCGTCGTTATTATCGTCGTTAATATCGTCGTTAATATCGTCATTATCATCGTTGTTATCGTCCTTATCATCCTCATAATTATCGTCGTTAATATCGTCGTTATTTTGTCATATTCATCGTCGTCAATGTCGTCGTTATTATCGTCATTATCATCGTTGTTATCGTCCTTATCATCCTCATAATTATCGCCGTTCATATCGTCGTTATTTTGTCATAATCATCGTAGTTAATGTCGTCGTTATTATCGTCATTATCTACGTTGTTATCGTCATAAATATCATCGTTAATATCGTCGTTATTATTGTCATTTTCTTCTTTTTATCGTCGTTATTATCGTCGTTAATATCGTCGTTATTATCGTCGTTATTATCGTCGTTAATATCGTCGTTAATATCGTCATTATCATCGTTGTTATCGCCCTTATTATCCTCATAATTATCGTCGTTAATATCGTCGTTATTTTGTCATAATCATCGTCGTTAATGTCGTCGTTATTATCGTCATTATCATCGTTGTTATCATCCTTATCATCCTCATAATTATCGTCGTTAATATCGTCGTTATTTTGTCATAATCATCGTCGTTAATGTCGTCGTTATTATCGTCATTATCTTCGTTGTTATCGTCATAATTATCATCGTTAATTTCGTCGTTATTATTGTCATTATCTTCTTTTTATCGTCGTTATTATCGTCGTTAATATCGTCTTTATTATCGTCGTTATTATCGTCGTTAATATCGTCGTTAATATCGTCATTATCATCGTTGTTATCGTCCTTATCATCCTCATAATTGTCGTCGTTAATATCGTCGTTATTTTGTCATAATCATCGTCGTTAATATCGTCGTTAATATCGTCATTATCATCGTTGTTATCGTCCTTATTATCCTCATAATTATCGTCGTTAATATCGTCGTTATTTTGTCATAATTGTCGTCGTTAATGTCTTCGTTATTATCGTCATTATCATCGTTGTTATCGTCATTATCATCCTCATAATTATCGTCGTTAATATCGTCGTTATTTTGTCATAATCATCGTCGTTAATGTCGTCGTTATTATCGTCATTATCTTCGTTGTTATCGTCATAATTAACATCGTTAATATCGTCGTTATTATTGTCATTATCTTCTTTTTAGCGTCGTTATTATCGTCGTTAATATCGTCGTTAATATCGTCATTATCATCGTTGTTATCGTCCTTATCATCCTCATAATTATCGTCGTTAATATCGTCGTTATTTTGTCATAATCATCGTCGTTAATGTCGTCGTTATTATCGTCATTATCTTCGTTGTTATCGTCGTTATTATCCTCATAATTATCGTCGTTAATATCGTCGTTATTTTGTCATAATCATCGTCGTTAATGTCGTCGTTATTATCGTCATTATCTACGTTGTTATCGTCATAAATATCATCGTTAATATCGTCGTTATTATTGTCATTTTCTTCTTTTTATCGTCGTTATTATCGTCGTTAAAATCGTCGTTAATATCGTCGTTAATATCGTCATTATCATCGTTGTTATCGTCCTTATTATCCTCATAAATATCGTCGTTAATATCGTCGTTATTTTGTCATAATCATCGTCGTTAATGTCGTCGTTATTATCGTCATTATCATCGTTGTTATCGTCCTTATCATCCTCTTAATTATCGTCGTCAATATCGTCGTTATTTTGTCATAATCATCGTCGTTAATGTCGTCGTTATTATCGTCATTATCTACGTTGTTATCGTCATAAATATCATCGTTAATATCGTCGTTATTATTGTCATTTTCTTCTTTTTATCGTCGTTATTATCGTCGTTAATATCGTCGTTATTATCGTCGATATTATCGTCCTTAATATCGTCGTTATTATCGTCGTTAATATCGTCGTTATTATCGTCGTTATTATCGTCCTTAATATCGTCGTTAATATCGTCATTATCATCGGTGTTATCGTCCTTATTATCCTCATAATTATCGTCGTTAATATCGTCGTTATATTGTCATAATCATCGTCGTTAATGTCGTCGTTATTATCGTCATTATCTTCGTTGTTATCGTCCTTATTATCCTCATAATTATCGTCGTTAATATCGTCGTTATTTTGTCATAATCATCGTCGTTAATGTCGTCGTTATTATCGTCATTATCTACGTTGTTATCGTCATAAATATCATCGTTAATATCGTCGTTATTATTGTCATTTTCTTCTTTTTATCGTCGTTATTATCGTCGTTAATATCGTCGTTATTATCGTCGTTATTATCGTCGTTAATATCGTCGTTAATATCGTCATTATCATCGTTGTTATCGTCCTTATTATCCTCATAATTATCGTCGTTAATATCGTCGTTATTTTGTCATAATGATCGTCGTTAATGTCGTCGTTATTATCGTCATTATCATCGTTGTTATCGTCCTTATCATCCTCATAATTCTCGTCGTTAATATCGTCGTTATTTTGTCATAATCATCGTCGTTAATGTCGTCGTTATTATCGTCATTATCTACGTTGTTATCGTCATAAATATCATCGTTAATATCGTCGTTATTATTGTCATTTTCTTCTTTTTATCGTTGTTATTATCGTCGTTAATATCGTCGTTATTATCGTCGTTATTATCGTCGTTAATATCGTCGTTAATATCGTCATTATCATCGTTGTTATCGTCCTTATTATCCTCATAATTATCGTCGTTAATATCGTCGTTATTTTGTCATAATCATCGTCGTTAATGTCGTCGTTATTATCGTCATTATCATCGTTGTTATCGTCCTTATCATCCTCATAATTATCGTCGTTAATATCGTCGTTATTTTGTCATAATCATCGTCGTTAATGTCGTCGTTATTATCATCATTATCTACGTTGTTATCGTCATAAATATCATCGTTAATATCGTCGTTATTATTGTCATTTTCTTCTTTTTATCGTTGTTATTATCGTCGTTAATATCGTCGTTATTATCGTCGTTATTATCGTCGTTAATATCGTCGTTAATATCGTCATTATCATCGTTGTTATCGTCCTTATTATCCTCATAATTATCGTCGTTAATATCGTCGTTATTTTGTCATAATCATCGTCGTTAATGTCGTCGTTATTATCGTCATTATCATCGTTGTTATCGTCCTTATCATCCTCATAATTATCGTCGTTAATATCGTCGTTATTTTGTCATAATCATCGTCGTTAATGTCGTCGTTATTATCATCATTATCTACGTTGTTATCGTCATAAATATCATCGTTAATATCGTCGTTATTATTGTCATTATCTTCTTTTTATCGTTGTTATTATCGTCGTTAATATCGTCGTTATTATCGTCGTTATTATCGTCGTTAATATCGTCGTTAATATCGTCATTATCATCGTTGTTATCGTCCTTATTATCCTCATAATTATCGTCGTTAATATCGTCGTTATTTTGTCATAATCATCGTCGTTAATGTCGTCGTTATTATCGTCATTATCATCGTTGTTATCGTCCTTATCATCCTCATAATTATCGTCGTTAATATCGTCGTTATTTTGTCATAATCATCGTCGTTAATGTCGTCGTTATTATCATCATTATCTACGTTGTTATCGTCATAAATATCATCGTTAATATCGTCGTTATTATTGTCATAATCTTCTTTTTATTGTCGTTATTATCGTCGTTAATATCGTCGTTATTATCGTCGTTAATATCGTCGTTATTATCGTCGTTATTATCGCCGTTAATATCGTCATTAATATCGTCATTATCATCGTTGTTATCGTTCTTATTATCCTCATAATTATCGTCGTTAATATCGTCGTTATTTTGTCATAATCATCGTCGTTAATGTCGTCGTTATTATCGTCATTATCATCGTTGTTATCGTCCTTATCATCCTCATAATTATCGTCGTTAATATCGTCGTTATTTTGTCATAATCATCGTCGTTAATGTAGTCGTTATTATCGTCATTATCTAAGTTGTTATCGTCATAAATATCATCGTTAATATCGTCGTTATTATTGTCATTATCTTCTTTTTATCGTCGTTATTATCGTCTTTATCATCCTCATAATTATCGTCGTTAATATCGTCGTTATTTTGTCATAATCATCGTCGTTAATGTCGTCGTTATTATCGTCATTATCTTCGTTGTTATCGTCATAATTATCATCGTTAATATCGTCGTTATTATTGTCATTATCTTCTTTTTATCGTCGTTATTATCGTCGTTAATATCGTCGTTATTATCGTCGTTATTATCGTCGTTAATATCGTCGTTAATATCGTCATTATCATCGTTGTTATCGTCCTTATTATCCTCATAATTATCGTCGTTAATATCGTCGTTATTTTGTCATAATCATCGTCGTTAATGTCGTCGTTATTATCGTCATTATCATCGTTGTTATCGTCCTTATCATCCTCATAATTCTCGTCGTTAATATCGTCGTTATTTTGTCATAATCATCGTCGTTAATGTCGTCGTTATTATCGTCATTATCTACGTTGTTATCGTCATAAATATCATCGTTAATATCGTCGTTATTATTGTCATTTTCTTCTTTTTATCGTTGTTATTATCGTCGTTAATATCGTCGTTATTATCGTCGTTATTATCGTCGTTAATATCGTCGTTAATATCGTCATTATCATCGTTGTTATCGTCCTTATTATCCTCATAATTATCGTCGTTAATATCGTCGTTATTTTGTCATAATCATCGTCGTTAATGTCGTCGTTATTATCGTCATTATCATCGTTGTTATCGTCCTTATCATCCTCATAATTATCGTCGTTAATATCGTCGTTATTTTGTCATAATCATCGTCGTTAATGTCGTCGTTATTATCATCATTATCTACGTTGTTATCGTCATAAATATCATCGTTAATATCGTCGTTATTATTGTCATTATCTTCTTTTTATCGTTGTTATTATCGTCGTTAATATCGTCGTTATTATCGTCGTTATTATCGTCGTTAATATCGTCGTTAATATCGTCATTATCATCGTTGTTATCGTCCTTATTATCCTCATAATTATCGTCGTTAATATCGTCGTTATATTGTCATAATCATCGTCGTTAATGTCGTCGTTATTATCGTCATTATCTTCGTTGTTATCGTCCTTATTATCCTCATAATTATCGTCGTTAATATCGTCGTTATTTTGTCATAATCATCGTCGTTAATGTCGTCGTTATTATCGTCATTATCTACGTTGTTATCGTCATAAATATCATCGTTAATATCGTCGTTATTATTGTCATTTTCTTCTTTTTATCGTCGTTATTATCGTCGTTAATATCGTCGTTATTATCGTCGTTATTATCGTCGTTAATATCGTCGTTAATATCGTCATTATCATCGTTGTTATCGTCCTTATTATCCTCATAATTATCGTCGTTAATATCGTCGTTATTTTGTCATAATGATCGTCGTTAATGTCGTCGTTATTATCGTCATTATCATCGTTGTTATCGTCCTTATCATCCTCATAATTATCGTCGTTAATATCGTCGTTATTTTGTCATAATCATCGTCGTTAATGTCGTCGTTATTATCGTCATTATCTACGTTGTTATCGTCATAAATATCATCGTTAATATCGTCGTTATTATTGTCATTTTCTTCTTTTTATCGTTGTTATTATCGTCGTTAATATCGTCGTTATTATCGTCGTTATTATCGTCGTTAATATCGTCGTTAATATCGTCATTATCATCGTTGTTATCGTCCTTATTATCCTCATAATTATCGTCGTTAATATCGTCGTTATTTTGTCATAATCATCGTCGTTAATGTCGTCGTTATTATCGTCATTATCATCGTTGTTATCGTCCTTATCATCCTCATAATTATCGTCGTTAATATCGTCGTTATTTTGTCATAATCATCGTCGTTAATGTCGTCGTTATTATCATCATTATCTACGTTGTTATCGTCATAAATATCATCGTTAATATCGTCGTTATTATTGTCATTATCTTCTTTTTATCGTTGTTATTATCGTCGTTAATATCGTCGTTATTATCGTCGTTATTATCGTCGTTAATATCGTCGTTAATATCGTCATTATCATCGTTGTTATCGTCCTTATTATCCTCATAATTATCGTCGTTAATATCGTCGTTATTTTGTCATAATCATCGTCGTTAATGTCGTCGTTATTATCGTCATTATCATCGTTGTTATCGTCCTTATCATCCTCATAATTATCGTCGTTAATATCGTCGTTATTTTGTCATAATCATCGTCGTTAATGTCGTCGTTATTATCATCATTATCTACGTTGTTATCGTCATAAATATCATCGTTAATATCGTCGTTATTATTGTCATAATCTTCTTTTTATTGTCGTTATTATCGTCGTTAATATCGTCGTTATTATCGTCGTTAATATCGTCGTTATTATCGTCGTTATTATCGCCGTTAATATCGTCATTAATATCGTCATTATCATCGTTGTTATCGTTCTTATTATCCTCATAATTATCGTCGTTAATATCGTCGTTATTTTGTCATAATCATCGTCGTTAATGTCGTCGTTATTATCGTCATTATCATCGTTGTTATCGTCCTTATCATCCTCATAATTATCGTCGTTAATATCGTCGTTATTTTGTCATAATCATCGTCGTTAATGTAGTCGTTATTATCGTCATTATCTACGTTGTTATCGTCATAAATATCATCGTTAATATCGTCGTTATTATTGTCATTATCTTCTTTTTATCGTCGTTATTATCGTCTTTATCATCCTCATAATTATCGTCGTTAATATCGTCGTTATTTTGTCATAATCATCGTCGTTAATGTCGTCGTTATTATCGTCATTATCTTCGTTGTTATCGTCATAATTATCATCGTTAATATCGTCGTTATTATTGTCATTATCTTCTTTTTATCGTCGTTATTATCGTCGTTAATATCGTCGTTATTATCGTCGTTATTATCTTTGTTATCGTCCTTATCGTCCTCATAATTATCGTCGTTAATATCGTCGTTATTTTGTCATAATCATCGTCGTTAATGTCGTCGTTATTATCGTCATTATCTTCGTTGTTATCGTCGCTATTATCCTCATAATTATCGTCGTTAATATCGTCGTTATTTTGTCATAATCATCGTCGTTAATGTCGTCGTTATTATCGTCATTATCTACGTTGTTATCGTCATAAATATCATCGTTAATATCGTCGTTATTATTGTCATTTTCTTCTTTTTATCGTCGTTATTATCGTCGATAATATCGTCGTTATTATCGTCGTTATTATCGTCATTAATATCGTCGTTAATATCGTCATTATCATCGTTGTTATCGTCCTTATTATCCTCATAATTATCGTCGTTAATATCGTCGTTATTTTGTCATAATCATCGTCGTTAATGTCGTCGTTATTATCGTCATTATCATCGTTGTTATCGTCCTTATCATCCTCATAATTATCGTCGTTAATATCGTCGTTATTTTGTCATAATCATCGTCGTTAATGTCGTCGTTATTATCGTAATTATCTACGTTGTTATCGTCATAAATATCATCGTTAATATCGTCGTTATTATTGTCATTATCTTCTTTTTATCGTCGTTATTATCGTCGTTCATATCGTCGTTATTATCGTCGTTAATATCGTCGTTATTATCGTCGTTATTATCGCAGTTAATATCGTCATTAATATCGTCATTATCATCGTTGTTATCGTTCTTATTATCCTCATAATTATCGTCGTTAATATCGTCGTTATTTTGTCATAATCATCGTCGTTAATGTCGTCGTTATTATCGTCATTATCATCGTTGTTATCGTCCTTATCATCCTCATAATTATCGTCGTTAATATCATCGTTATTTTGTCATAATCATCGTCGTTAATGTCGTCGTTATTATCGTCATTATCTACGTTGTTATCTTCATAAATATCATCGTTAATATCGTCGTTATTATTGTCATTATCTTCTTTTTATCGTCGTTATTATCGTCCTTATCATCCTCATAATTATCGTCGTTAATATCGTCGTTATTTTGTCATAATCATCGTCGTTAATGTCGTCGTTATTATCGTCATTATCTTCGTTGTTATCGTCATAATTATCATCGTTAATATCGTCGTTATTATTGTCATTATCTTCTTTTTATCGTCGTTATTATCGTCGTTAATATCGTCTTTATTATCGTCGTTATTATCGTCGTTAATATCGTCGTTAATATCGTCATTATCATCGTTGTTATCGTCCTTATTATCCTCATAATTATCGTCGTTAATATCGTCGTTATTTTGTCATAATCATCGTCGTTAATATCGTCGTTATTTTGTCATAATCATCGACGTTAATGTCGTCGTTATTATCGTCATTGACTTCGTTGTTATCGTCATAATTATCATCGTTAATATCGTCGTTATTATTGTCATTATCTTCTTTTTATCGTCGTTATTATCGTCGTTAATATCGTCTTTACTATCGTCGTTATTATCGTCGTTAATATCGTCGTTAATATCGTCATTATCATCGTTGTTATCGTCCTTATCATCCTCATAATTATCGTCGTTAATATCGTCGTTATTTTGTCATATTCATCGTCGTCAATGTCGTCGTTATTATCGTCATTATCATCGTTGTTATCGTCCTTATCATCCTCATTATTATCGTCGTTCATATCGTCGTTATTTTGTCATAATCATCGTAGTTAATGTCGTCGTTATTATCGTCATTATCTACGTTGTTATCGTCATAAATATCATCGTTAATATCGTCGTTATTATTGTCATTTTCTTCTTTTTATCGTCGTTATTATCGTCGTTAATATCGTCGTTATTATCGTCGTTATTATCGTCGTTAATATCGTCGTTAATATCGTCATTATCATCGTTGTTATCGCCCTTATTATCCTCATAATTATCGTCGTTAATATCGTCGTTATTTTGTCATAATCATCGTCGTTAATGTCGTCGTTATTATCGTCATTATCATCGTTGTTATCATCCTTATCATCCTCATAATTATCGTCGTTAATATCGTCGTTATTTTGTCATAATCATCGTCGTTAATGTCGTCGTTATTATCGTCATTATCTTCGTTGTTATCGTCATAATTATCATCGTTAATTTCGTCGTTATTATTGTCATTATCTTCTTTTTATCGTCGTTATTATCGTCGTTAATATCGTCTTTATTATCGTCGTTATTATCGTCGTTAATATCGTCGTTAATATCGTCATTATCATCGTTGTTATCGTCCTTATCATCCTCATAATTGTCGTCGTTAATATCGTCGTTATTTTGTCATAATCATCGTCGTTAATATCGTCGTTAATATCGTCATTATCATCGTTGTTATCGTCCTTATTATCCTCATAATTATCGTCGTTAATATCGTCGTTATTTTGTCATAATTGTCGTCGTTAATGTCGTCGTTATTATCGTCATTATCATCGTTGTTATCGTCATTATCATCCTCATAATTATCGTCGTTAATATCGTCGTTATTTTGTCATAATCATCGTCGTTAATGTCGTCGTTATTATCGTCATTATCTTCGTTGTTATCGTCATAATTAACATCGTTAATATCGTCGTTATTATTGTCATTATCTTCTTTTTAGCGTCGTTATTATCGTCGTTAATATCGTCGTTAATATCGTCATTATCATCGTTGTTATCGTCCTTATCATCCTCATAATTATCGTCGTTAATATCGTCGTTATTTTGTCATAATCATCGTCGTTAATGTCGTCGTTATTATCGTCATTATCTTCGTTGTTATCGTCGTTATTATCCTCATAATTATCGTCGTTAATATCGTCGTTATTTTGTCATAATCATCGTCGTTAATGTCGTCGTTATTATCGTCATTATCTACGTTGTTATCGTCATAAATATCATCGTTAATATCGTCGTTATTATTGTCATCTTCTTCTTCTTATCGTCGTTATTATCGTCGATAATATCGTCGTTATTATCGTCGTTATTATCGTCGTTAATATCGTCGTTAATATCGTCATTATCATCGTTGTTATCGTCCTTATTATCCTCATAATTATCGTCGTTAATATCGTCGTTATTTTGTCATAATCATCGTCGTTAATGTCGTCGTTATTATCGTCATTATCATCGTTGTTATCGTCCTTATCATCCTCATAATTATCGTCGTTAATATCGTCGTTATTTTGTCATAATCATCGTCGTTAATGTCGTCGTTATTATCGTAATTATCTACGTTGTTATCGTCATAAATATCATCGTTAATATCGTCGTTATTATTGTCATTATCTTCTTTTTATCGTCGTTATTATCGTCGTTAATATCGTCGTTATTATCGTCGTTAATATCGTCGTTATTATCGTCGTTATTATCGCCGTTAATATCGTCATTAATATCGTCATTATCATCGTTGTTATCGTCCTTATTATCCTCATAATTATCGTCGTTAATATCGTCGTTATTTTGTCATAATCATCGTCGTTAATGTCGTCGTTATTATCGTCATTATCATCGTTGTTATCGTCCTTATCATCCTCATAATTATCGTCGTTAATATCATCGTTATTTTGTCATAATCATCGTCGTTAATGTCGTCGTTATTATCGTCATTATCTTCGTTGTTATCGTCATAATTATCATCGTTAATATCGTCGTTATTATTGTCATTATCTTCTTTTTATCGTCGTTATTATCGTCGTTAATATCGTCTTTATTATCGTCGTTATTATCGTCGTTAATATCGTCGTTAATATCGTCATTATCATCGTTGTTATCGTCCTTAATATCCATATAATTATCGTCGTTAATATCGTCGTTATTTTGTCATAATCATCGTCGTTAATATCGTCGTTATTTTGTCATAATCATCGACGTTAATGTCGTCGTTATTATCGTCATTGACTTCGTTGTTATCGTCATAATTATCATCGTTAATATCGTCGTTATTATTGTCATTATCTTCTTTTTATCGTCGTTATTATCGTCGTTAATATCGTCTTTACTATCGTCGTTATTATCGTCGTTAATATCGTCGTTAATATCGTCATTATCATCGTTGTTATCGTCCTTATCATCCTCATAATTATCGTCGTTAATATCGTCGTTATTTTGTCATATTTATCGTTGTCAATGTCGTCGTTATTATCGTCATTATCATCGTTGTTATAGTCCTTATCATCCTCATAATTATCGTCGTTCATATCGTCGTTATTTTGTCATAATCATCGTCGTTAATGTCGTCGTTATTATCGTCATTATCTACGTTGTTATCGTCATAAATATCATCGTTAATATCGTCGTTATTATTGTCATTTTCTTCTTTTTATCGTCGTTATTATCGTCGTTAATATCGTCGTTATTATCGTCGTTATTATCGTCGTTAATATCGTCGTTAATATCGTCATTATCATCGTTGTTATCGTCCTTATTATCCTCATAATTATCGTCGTTAATATCGTCGTTATTTTGTCATAATCATCGTCGTTAATGTCGTCGTTATTATCGTCATTATCATCGTTGTTATCGTCCTTATCATCCTCATAATTATCGTCGTTAATATCGTCGTTATTTTGTCATAATCATCGTCGTTAATGTCGTCGTTATTATCGTCATTATCTTCGTTGTTATCGTCATAATTATCATCGTTAATTTCGTCGTTATTATTGTCATTATCTTCTTTTTATCGTCGTTATTATCGTCGTTAATATCGTCTTTATTATCGTCGTTATTATCGTCGTTAATATCGTCGTTAATATCGTCATTATCATCGTTGTTATCGTCCTTATCATCCTCATAATTGTCGTCGTTAATATCGTCGTTATTTTGTCATAATCATCGTAGTTAATGTCGTCGTTATTATCGTCATTATCTACGTTGTTATCGTCATAAATATCATCGTTAATATCGTCGTTATTATTGTCATTTTCTTCTTTTTATCGTCGTTATTATCGTCGTTAATATCGTCGTTATTATCGTCGTTATTATCGTCGTTAATATCGTCGTTAATATCGTCATTATCATCGTTGTTATCGCCCTTATTATCCTCATAATTATCGTCGTTATTATCGTCGTTATTTTGTCATAATCATCGTCGTTAATGTCGTCGTTATTATCGTCATTATCATCGTTGTTATCATCCTTATCATCCTCATAATTATCGTCGTTAATATCGTCGTTATTTTGTCATAATCATCGTCGTTAATGTCGTCGTTATTATCGTCATTATCTTCGTCGTTATCGTCATAATTATCATCGTTAATTTCGTCGTTATTATTGTCATTATCTTCTTTTTATCGTCGTTATTATCGTCGTTAATATCGTCTTTATTATCGTCGTTATTATCGTCGTTAATATCGTCGTTAATATCGTCATTATCATCGTTGTTATCGTCCTTATCATCCTCATAATTGTCGTCGTTAATATCGTCGTTATTTTGTCATAATCATCGTCGTTAATATCGTCGTTAATATCGTCATTATCATCGTTGTTATCGTCCTTATTATCCTCATAATTATCGTCGTTAATATCGTCGTTATTTTGTCATAATCATCGTCGTTAATGTCGTCGTTATTATCGTCATTATCATCGTTGTTATCGTCCTTATCATCCTCATAATTATCGTCGTTAATATCGTCGTTATTTTGTCATAATCATCGTCGTTAATGTCGTCGTTATTATCGTAATTATCTACGTTGTTATCGTCATAAATATCATCGTTAATATCGTCGTTATTATTGTCATTATCTTCTTTTTATCGTCGTTATTATCGTCGTTAATATCGTCGTTATTATCGTCGTTAATATCGTCGTTATTATCGTCGTTATTATCGCCGTTAATATCGTCATTAATATCGTCATTATCATCGTTGTTATCGTCCTTATTATCCTCATAATTATCGTCGTTAATATCGTCGTTATTTTGTCATAATCATCGTCGATAATGTCGTCGTTATTATCGTCATTATCATCGTTGTTATCGTCCTTATCATTCTCATAATTATCGTCGTTAATATCATCGTTATTTTGTCATAATCATCGTCGTTAATGTCGTCGTTATTATCGTCATTATCTTCGTTGTTATCGTCGTTATTATCCTCATAATTATCGTCGTTAATATCATCGTTATTTTGTCATAATCATCGTCGTTAATGTCGTCGTTATTATCGTCATTATCTTCGTTGTTATCGTCATAACTATCATCGTTAATATCGTCGTTATTATTGTCATTATCTTCTTTTTATCGTCGTTATTATCGTCGTTAATATCGTCTTTATTATCGTCGTTATTATCGTCGTTAATATCGTCGTTAATATCGTCATTATCATCGTTGTTATCGTCCTTATTATCCTCATAATTATCGTCGTTAATATCGTCGTTATTTTGTCATAATCATCGTCGTTAATATCGTCGTTATTTTGTCATAATCATCGACGTTAATGTCGTCGTTATTATCGTCATTGACTTCGTTGTTATCGTCATAATTATCATCGTTAATATCGTCGTTATTATTGTCATTATCTTCTTTTTATCGTCGTTAATATCGTCGTTAATATCGTCTTTACTATCGTCGTTATTATCGTCGTTAATATCGTCGTTAATATCGTCATTATCATCGTTGTTATCGTCCTTATCATCCTCATAAATATCGTCGTTAATATCGTCGTTATTTTGTCATAATCATCGTCGTTAATGTCGTCGTTATTATCGTCATTATCACCGTTGTTATCGTCCTTATCATCCTCATAATTATCGTCGTTCATATCGTCGTTATTTTGTCATAATCATCGTCGTTAATGTCGTCGTTAGTATCGTCATTATCTACGATGTTATCGTCATAAATATCATCGTTAATATCGTCGTTATTATTGTCATTTTCTTCTTTTTATCGTCGTTATTATCGTCGTTAATATCGTCGTTATTATAGTCGTTATTATCGTCGTTAATATCGTCGTTAATATCGTCATTATCATCGTTGTTATCGTCCTTATTATCCTCATAATTATCGTCGTTAATATCGTCGTTATTTTGTCATAATCATCGTCGTTAATGTCGTCGTTATTATCGTCATTATCATCGTTGTTATCGTCCTTATCATCCTCATAATTATCGTCGTTAATATCGTCGTTATTTTGTCATAATCATCGTCGTTAATGTCGTCGTTGTTATCGTCATTATCTTCGTTGTTATCGTCATAATTATCATCGTTAATTTCGTCGTTATTATTGTCATTATCTTCTTTTTATCGTCGTTATTATCGTCGTTAATATCGTCTTTATTATCGTCGTTATTATCGTCGTTAATATGGTCGTTAATATCGTCATTATCATCGTTGTTATCGTCCTTATTATCCTCATAATTATCGTCGTTAATATCGACGTTATTTTGTCATAATCATCGTCGTTAATGTCGTCGTTATTATCGTCATTATCATCGTTGTTATCGTCCTTATCATCCTCATAATTATCGTCGTTAATATCGTCGTTATTTTGTCATAATCATCGTCGTTAATGTCGTCGTTATTATCGTAATTATCTACGTTGTTATCGTCATAAATATCATCGTTAATATCGTCGTTATTATTGTCATTATCTTCTTTTTATCGTCGTTATTATCGTCGTTAATATCGTCGTTATTATCGTCGTTAATATCGTCGTTATTATCGTCGTTATTATCGCCGTTAATATCGTCATTAATATCGTCATTATCATCGTTGTTATCGTCCTTATTATCCTCATAATTATCGTCGTTAATATCGTCGTTATTTTGTCATAATCATCGTCGTTAATGTCGTCGTTATTATCGTCATTATCATCGTTGTTATCGTCCTTATCATCCTCATAATTATCGTCGTTAATATCATCGTTATTTTGTCATAATCATCGTCGTTAATGTCGTCGTTATTAGCGTCATTATCTTCGTTGTTATCGTCGTTATTATCCTCATAATTATCGTCGTTAATATCATCGTTATTTTGTCATAATCATCGTCGTTAATGTCGTCGTTATTATCGTCATTATCTTCGTTGTTATCGTCATAATTATCATCGTTAATATCGTCGTTATTATTGTCATTATCTTCTTTTTATCGTCGTTATTATCGTCGTTAATATCGTCTTTATTATCGTCGTTATTATCGTCGTTAATATCGTCGTTAATATCGTCATTATCATCGTTGTTATCGTCCTTATTATCCTCATAATTATAGTCGTTAATATCGTCGTTATTTTGTCATAATCATCGTCGTTAATATCGTCGTTATTTTGTCATAATCATCGACGTTAATGTCGTCGTTATTATCGTCATTGACTTCGTTGTTATCGTCATAATTATCATCGTTAATATCGTCGTTATTATTGTCATTATCTTCTTTTTATCGTCGTTATTATCGTCGTAAATATCGTCTTTACTATCGTCGTTATTATCGTCGTTAATATCGTCGTTAATATCGTCATTATCATCGTTGTTATCGTCCTTATCATCCTCATAATTATCGTCGTTAATATCATCGTTATTTTGTCATAATCATCGTCGTTAATGTCGTCGTTATTATCGTCATTATCTACGTTGTTATCGTCATAAATATCATCGTTAATATCGTCGTTATTATTGTCATTATATTCTTTTTATCGTCGTTATTATCGTCCTTATCATCCTCATAATTATCGTCGTTAATATCGTCGTTATTTTGTCATAATCATCGTCGTTAATGTCGTCGTTATTATCGTCATTATCTTCGTTGTTATAGTCATAATTATCATCGTTAATATCGTCGTTATTATTGTCATTATCTTCTTTTTATCGTCGTTATTATCGTCGTTAATATCGTCTTTATTATCGTCGTTATTATCGTCGTTAATATCGTCGTTAATATCGTCATTATCATCGTTGTTATCGTCCTTATTATCCTCATAATTATCGTCGTTAATATCGTCGTTATTTTGTCATAATCATCGTCGTTAATATCGTCGTTATTTTGTCATAATCATCGACGTTAATGTCGTCGTTATTATCGTCATTGACTTCGTTGTTATCGTCATAATTATCATCGTTAATATCGTCGTTATTATCGTCGTTAATATCGTCTTTACTATCGTCGTTATTATCGTCGTTAATATCGTCGTTAATATCGTCATTATCATCGTTGTTATCGTCCTTATCATCCTCATAAATATCGTCGTTAATATCGTCGTTATTTTGTCATAATCATCGTCGTTAATGTCGTCGTTATTATCGTCATTATCACCGTTGTTATCGTCCTTATCATCCTCATAATTATCGTCGTTCATATCGTCGTTATTTTGTCATAATCATCGTCGTTAATGTCGTCGTTAGTATCGTCATTATCTACGATGTTATCGTCATAAATATCATCGTTAATATCGTCGTTATTATTGTCATTTTCTTCTTTTTATCGTCGTTATTATCGTCGTTAATATCGTCGTTATTATCGTCGTTATTATCGTCGTTAATATCGTCGTTAATATCGTCATTATCATCGTTGTTATCGTCCTTATTATCCTCATAATTATCGTCGTTAATATCGTCGTTATTTTATATTATCACCGTTGTTATCGTCCTTATCATCCTCATAATTATCGTCGTTCATATCGTCGTTATTTTGTCATAATCATCGTCGTTAATGTCGTCGTTAGTATCGTCATTATCTACGATGTTATCGTCATAAATATCATCGTTAATATCGTCGTTATTATTGTCATTTTCTTCTTTTTATCGTCGTTATTATCGTCGTTAATATCGTCGTTATTATCGTCGTTATTATCGTCGTTAATATCGTCGTTAATATCGTCATTATCATCGTTGTTATCGTCCTTATTATCCTCATAATTATCGTCGTTAATATCGTCGTTATTTTGTCATAATCATCGTCGTTAATGTCGTCGGTATTATCGTCATTATCATCGTTGTTATCGTCCTTATCATCCTCATAATTATCGTCGTTAATATCGTCGTTATTTTATCATAATCATCGTCGTTAATGTCGTCGTTATTATCGTCATTATCTTCGTTGTTATCGTCATAATTATCATCGTTAATTTCGTCGTTATTATTGTCATTATCTTCTTTTAATCGTCGTTATTATCGTCGTTAATATCGTCTTTATTATCGTCGTTATTATCGTCGTTAATATCGTCATTAATATCGTCATTATCATCGTTGTTATCGTCCTTATTATCCTCATAATTATCGTCGTTAATATCGTCGTTATTTTGTCATAATCATCGTCGTTAATGTCGTCGTTATTATCGTCATTATCATCGTTGTTATCGTCCTTATCATCCTCATAATTATCGTCGTTAATATCATCGTTATTTTGTCATAATCATCGTCGTTAATGTCGTCGTTATTATCGTCATTATCTTCGTTGTTATCGTCGTTATTATCCTCATAATTATCGTCGTTAATATCATCGTTATTTTGTCATAATCATCGTCGTTAATGTCGTCGTTATTTTCGTCATTATCTTCGTTGTTATCGTCATAATTATCATCGTTAATATCGTCGTTATTATTGTCATTATCTTCTTTTTATCGTCGTTATTATCGTCGTTAATATCGTCTTTATTATCGTCGTTATTATCGTCGTTAATATCGTCGTTAATATCGTCATTATCATCGTTGTTATCGTCCTTATTATCCTCATAATTATAGTCGTTAATATCGTCGTTATTTTGTCATAATCATCGTCGTTAATATCGTCGTTATTTTGTCATAATCATCGACGTTAATGTCGTCGTTATTATCGTCATTGACTTCGTTGTTATCGTCATAATTATCATCGTTAATATCGTCGTTATTATTGTCATTATCTTCTTTTTATCGTCGTTATTATCGTCGTAAATATCGTCTTTACTATCGTCGTTATTATCGTCGTTAATATCGTCGTTAATATCGTCATTATCATCGTTGTTATCGTCCTTATCATCCTCATAATTATCGTCGTTAATATCATCGTTATTTTGTCATAATCATCGTCGTTAATGTCGTCGTTATTATCGTCATTATCTACGTTGTTATCGTCATAAATATCATCGTTAATATCGTCGTTATTATTGTCATTATATTCTTTTTATCGTCGTTATTATCGTCCTTATCATCCTCATAATTATCGTCGTTAATATCGTCGTTATTTTGTCATAATCATCGTCGTTAATGTCGTCGTTATTATCGTCATTATCTTCGTTGTTATAGTCATAATTATCATCGTTAATATCGTCGTTATTATTGTCATTATCTTCTTTTTATCGTCGTTATTATCGTCGTTAATATCGTCTTTATTATCGTCGTTATTATCGTCGTTAATATCGTCGTTAATATCGTCATTATCATCGTTGTTATCGTCCTTATTATCCTCATAATTATCGTCGTTAATATCGTCGTTATTTTGTCATAATCATCGTCGTTAATATCGTCGTTATTTTGTCATAATCATCGACGTTAATGTCGTCGTTATTATCGTCATTGACTTCGTTGTTATCGTCATAATTATCATCGTTAATATCGTCGTTATTATTGTCATTATCTTCTTTTTATCGTCGTTATTATCGTCGTTAATATCGTCTTTACTATCGTCGTTATTATCGTCGTTAATATCGTCGTTAATATCGTCATTATCATCGTTGTTATCGTCCTTATCATCCTCATAAATATCGTCGTTAATATCGTCGTTATTTTGTCATAATCATCGTCGTTAATGTCGTCGTTATTATCGTCATTATCATTGTTGTTATCGTCCTTATTATCCTCATAATTATCGTCGTTAATATCGTCGTTATTTTGTCATAATCATCGTCGTTAATGTCGTCGTTATTATCGTCATTATCATCGTTGTTATCGTCCTTATCATCCTCATAATTATCGTCGTTAATATCGTCGTTATTTTGTCATAATCATCGTCGTTAATGTCGTCGTTATTATCGTAATTATCTACGTTGTTATCGTCATAAATATCATCGTTAATATCGTCGTTATTATTGTCATTATCTTCTTTTTATCGTCGTTATTATCGTCGTTAATATCGTCGTTATTATCGTCGTTAATATCGTCGTTATTATCGTCGTTATTATCGCCGTTAATATCGTCATTAATATCGTCATTATCATCGTTGTTATCGTCCTTATTATCCTCATAATTATCGTCGTTAATATCGTCGTTATTTTGTCATAATCATCGTCGTTAATGTCGTCGTTATTATCGTCATTATCATCGTTGTTATCGTCCTTATCATCCTCATAATTATCGTCGTTAATATCATCGTTATTTTGTCATAATCATCGTCGTTAATGTCGTCGTTATTATCGTCATTATCTACGTTGTTATCTTCATAAATATCATCGTTAATATCGTCGTTATTATTGTCATTATCTTCTTTTTATCGTCGTTATTATCGTCCTTATCATCCTCATAATTATCGTCGTTAATATCGTCGTTATTTTGTCATAATCATCGTCGTTAATGTCGTCGTTATTATCGTCATTATCTTCGTTGTTATCGTCATAATTATCATCGTTAATATCGTCGTTATTATTGTCATTATCTTCTTTTTATCGTCGTTATTATCGTCGTTAATATCGTCTTTATTATCGTCGTTATTATCGTCGTTAATATCGTCGTTAATATCGTCATTATCATCGTTGTTATCGTCCTTATTATCCTCATAATTATCGTCGTTAATATCGTCGTTATTTTGTCATAATCATCGTCGTTAATATCGTCGTTATTTTGTCATAATCATCGACGTTAATGTCGTCGTTATTATCGTCATTGACTTCGTTGTTATCGTCATAATTATCATCGTTAATATCGTCGTTATTATTGTCATTATCTTCTTTTTATCGTCGTTATTATCGTCGTTAATATCGTCTTTATTATCGTCGTTATTATCGTCGTTAATATGGTCGTTAATATCGTCATTATCATCGTTGTTATCGTCCTTATTATCCTCATAATTATCGTCGTTAATATCGTCGTTATTTTGTCATAATCATCGTCGTTAATGTCGTCGTTATTATCGTCATTATCACCGTTGTTATCGTCCTTATCATCCTCATAATTATCGTCGTTCATATCGTCGTTATTTTGTCATAATCATCGTCGTTAATGTCGTCGTTAGTATCGTCATTATCTACGATGTTATCGTCATAAATATCATCGTTAATATCGTCGTTATTATTGTCATTTTCTTCTTTTTATCGTCGTTATTATCGTCGTTAATATCGTCGTTATTATCGTCGTTATTATCGTCGTTAATATCGTCGTTAATATCGTCATTATCATCGTTGTTATCGTCCTTATTATCCTCATAATTATCGTCGTTAATATCGTCGTTATTTTGTCATAATCATCGTCGTTAATGTCGTCGGTATTATCGTCATTATCATCGTTGTTATCGTCCTTATCATCCTCATAATTATCGTCGTTAATATCGCCGTTATTTTATCATAATCATCGTCGTTAATGTCGTCGTTATTATCGTCATTATCTTCGTTGTTATCGTCATAATTATCATCGTTAATTTCGTCGTTATTATTGTCATTATCTTCTTTTTATCGTCGTTATTATCGTCGTTAATATCGTCTTTATTATCGTCGTTATTATCGTCGTTAATATCGTCATTAATATCGTCATTATCATCGTTGTTATCGTCCTTATTATCCTCATAATTATCGTCGTTAATATCGTCGTTATTTTGTCATAATCATCGTCGTTAATGTCGTCGTTATTATCGTCATTATCATCGTTGTTATCGTCCTTATCATCCTCATAATTATCGTCGTTAATATCATCGTTATTTTGTCATAATCATCGTCGTTAATGTCGTCGTTATTATCGTCATTATCTTCGTTGTTATCGTCGTTATTATCCTCATAATTATCGTCGTTAATATCATCGTTATTTTGTCATAATCATCGTCGTTAATGTCGTCGTTATTTTCGTCATTATCTTCGTTGTTATCGTCATAATTATCATCGTTAATATCGTCGTTATTATTGTCATTATCTTCTTTTTATCGTCGTTATTATCGTCGTTAATATCGTCTTTATTATCGTCGTTATTATCGTCGTTAATATCGTCGTTAATATCGTCATTATCATCGTTGTTATCGTCCTTATTATCCTCATAATTATAGTCGTTAATATCGTCGTTATTTTGTCATAATCATCGTCGTTAATATCGTCGTTATTTTGTCATAATCATCGTCGTTAATGTCGTCGTTATTATCGTCATTGACTTCGTTGTTATCGTCATAATTATCATCGTTAATATCGTCGTTATTATTGTCATTATCTTCTTTTTATCGTCGTTATTATCGTCGTAAATATCGTCTTTACTATCGTCGTTATTATCGTCGTTAATATCGTCGTTAATATCGTCATTATCATCGTTGTTATCGTCCTTATCATCCTCATAATTATCGTCGTTAATATCATCGTTATTTTGTCATAATCATCGTCGTTAATGTCGTCGTTATTATCGTCATTATCTACGTTGTTATCGTCATAAATATCATCGTTAATATCGTCGTTATTATTGTCATTATATTCTTTTTATCGTCGTTATTATCGTCCTTATCATCCTCATAATTATCGTCGTTAATATCGTCGTTATTTTGTCATAATCATCGTCGTTAATGTCGTCGTTATTATCGTCATTATCTTCGTTGTTATAGTCATAATTATCATCGTTAATATCGTCGTTATTATTGTCATTATCTTCTTTTTATCGTCGTTATTATCGTCGTTAATATCGTCTTTATTATCGTCGTTATTATCGTCGTTAATATCGTCGTTAATATCGTCATTATCATCGTTGTTATCGTCCTTATTATCCTCATAATTATCGTCGTTAATATCGTCGTTATTTTGTCATAATCATCGTCGTTAATATCGTCGTTATTTTGTCATAATCATCGACGTTAATGTCGTCGTTATTATCGTCATTGACTTCGTTGTTATCGTCATAATTATCATCGTTAATATCGTCGTTATTATTGTCATTATCTTCTTTTTATCGTCGTTATTATCGTCGTTAATATCGTCTTTACTATCGTCGTTATTATCGTCGTTAATATCGTCGTTAATATCGTCATTATCATCGTTGTTATCGTCCTTATCATCCTCATAAATATCGTCGTTAATATCGTCGTTATTTTGTCATAATCATCGTCGTTAATGTCGTCGTTATTATCGTCATTATCATTGTTGTTATCGTCCTTATTATCCTCATAATTATCGTCGTTAATATCGTCGTTATTTTGTCATAATCATCGTCGTTAATGTCGTCGTTATTATCGTCATTATCATCGTTGTTATCGTCCTTATCATCCTCATAATTATCGTGGTTAATATCGTCGTTATTTTGTCATAATCATCGTCGTTAATGTCGTCGTTATTATCGTAATTATCTACGTTGTTATCGTCATAAATATCATCGTTAATATCGTCGTTATTATTGTCATTATCTTCTTTTTATCGTCGTTATTATCGTCGTTAATATCGTCGTTATTATCGTCGTTAATATCGTCGTTATTATCGTCGTTATTATCGCCGTTAATATCGTCATTAATATCGTCATTATCATCGTTGTTATCGTCCTTATTATCCTCATAATTATCGTCGTTAATATCGTCGTTATTTTGTCATAATCATCGTCGTTAATGTCGTCGTTATTATCGTCATTATCATCGTTGTTATCGTCCTTATCATCCTGATAATTATCGTCGTTAATATCATCGTTATTTTGTCATAATCATCGTCGTTAATGTCGTCGTTATTATCGTCATTATCTACGTTGTTATCTTCATAAATATCATCGTTAATATCGTCGTTATTATTGTCATTATCTTCTTTTTATCGTCGTTATTATCGTCCTTATCATCCTCATAATTATCGTCATTAATATCGTCGTTATTTTGTCATAATCATCGTCGTTAATGTCGTCGTTATTATCGTCATTATCTTCGTTGTTATCGTCATAATTATCATCGTTAATATCGTCGTTATTATTGTCATTATCTTCTTTTTATCGTCGCTATTATCGTCGTTAATATCGTCTTTATTATCGTCGTTATTATCGTCGTTAATATCGTCGTTAATATCGTCATTATCATCGTTGTTATCGTCCTTATTATCCTCATAATTATCGTCGTTAATATCGTCGTTATTTTGTCATAATCATCGTCGTTAATATCGTCGTTATTTTGTCATAATCATCGACGTTAATGTCGTCGTTATTATCGTCATTGACTTCGTTGTTATCGTCATAATTATCATCGTTAATATCGTCGTTATTATTGTCATTATCTTCTTTTTATCGTCGTTATTATCGTCGTTAATATCGTCTTTACTATCGTCGTTATTATCGTCGTTAATATCGTCGTTAATATCGTCATTATCATCGTTGTTATCGTCCTTATCATCCTCATAAATATCGTCGTTAATATCGTCGTTATTTTGTCATAATCATCGTCGTTAATGTCGTCGTTATTATCGTCATTATCACCGTTGTTATCGTCCTTATCATCCTCATAATTATCGTCGTTCATATCGTCGTTATTTTGTCATAATCATCGTCGTTAATGTCGTCGTTAGTATCGTCATTATCTACGATGTTATCGTCATAAATATCATCGTTAATATCGTCGTTATTATTGTCATTTTCTTCTTTTTATCGTCGTTATTATCGTCGTTAATATCGTCGTTATTATCGTCGTTATTATCGTCGTTAATATCGTCGTTAATATCGTCATTATCATCGTTGTTATCGTCCTTATTATCCTCATAATTATCGTCGTTAATATCGTCGTTATTTTGTCATAATCATCGTCGTTAATGTCGTCGTTATTATCGTCATTATCATCGTTGTTATCGTCCTTATCATCCTCATAATTATCGTCGTTAATATCGTCGTTATTTTGTCATAATCATCGTCGTTAATGTCGTCGTTATTATCGTCATTATCTTCGTTGTTATCGTCATAATTATCATCGTTAATTTCGTCGTTATTATTGTCATTATCTTCTTTTTATCGTCGTTATTATCGTCGTTAATATCGTCTTTATTATCGTCGTTATTATCGTCGTTAATATGGTCGGTAATATCGTCATTATCATCGTTGTTATCGTCCTTATTATCCTCATAATTATCGTCGTTAATATCGTCGTTATTTTGTCATAATCATCGTCGTTAATATCGTCGTTATTTTGTCATAATCATCGACGTTAATGTCGTCGTTATTATCGTCATTGACTTCGTTGTTATCGTCATAATTATCATCGTTAATATCGTCGTTATTATTGTCATTATCTTCTTTTTATCGTCGTTATTATCGTCGTTAATATCGTCTTTACTATCGTCGTTATTATCGTCGTTAATATCGTCGTTAATATCGTCATTATCATCGTTGTTATCGTCCTTATCATCCTCATAAATATCGTCGTTAATATCGTCGTTATTTTGTCATAATCATCGTCGTTAATGTCGTCGTTATTATCGTCATTATCATCGTTGTTATCGTCCTTATTATCCTCATAATTATCGTCGTTAATATCGTCGATATTTTGTCATAATCATCGTCGTTAATGTCGTCGTTATTATCGTCATTATCATCGTTGTTATCGTCCTTATCATCCTCATAATTATCGTCGTTAATATCATCGTTATTTTGTCATAATCATCGTCGTTAATGTCGTCGTTATTATCGTCATTATCTACGTTGTTATCGTCATAAATATCATCGTTAATATCGTCGTTATTATTGTCATTATCTTCTTTTTATCGTCGTTATTATCGTCCTTATCATCCTCATAATTATCGTCGTTAATATCGTCGTTATTTTGTCATAATCATCGTCGTTAATGTCGTCGTTATTATCGTCAATATCTTCGTTGTTATCGTCATAATTATCATCGTTAATATCGTCGTTATTATTGTCATTATCTTCTTTTTATCGTCGTTATTATCGTCGTTAATATCGTCTTTATTATCGTCGTTATTATCGTCGTTAATATCGTCGTTAATATCGTCATAATCATCGTTGTTATCGTCCTTATTATCCTCATAATTATCGTCGTTAATATCGTCGTTATTTTGTCATAATCATCGTCGTTAATATCGTCGTTATTTTGTCATAATCATCGACGTTAATGTCGTCGTTATTATCGTCATTGACTTCGTTGTTATCGTCATAATTATCATCGTTAATATCGTCGTTATTATTGTCATTATCTTCTTTTTATCGTCGTTATTATCGTCGTTAATATCGTCTTTACTATCGTCGTTATTATCGTCGTTAATATCGTCGTTAATATCGTCATTATCATCGTTGTTATCGTCCTTATCATCCTCATAAATATCGTCGTTAATATCGTCGTTATTTTGTCATAATCATCGTCGTTAATGTCGTCGTTATTATCGTCATTATCATCGTTGTTATCGTCCTTATCATCCTCATAATTATCGTCGTTCATATCGTCGTTATTTTGTCATAATCATCGTCGTTAATGTCGTCGTTAGTATCGTCATTATCTACGATGTTATCGTCATAAATATCATCGTTAATATCGTCGTTATTATTGTCATTTTCTTCTTTTTATCGTCGTTATTATCGTCGTTAATATCGTCGTTATTATCGTCGTTATTATCGTCGTTAATATCGTCGTTAATATCGTCATTATCATCGTTGTTATCGTCCTTATTATCCTCATAATTATCGTCGGTAATATCGTCGTTATTTTGTCATAATCATCGTCGTTAATGTCGTCGTTATTATCGTCATTATCATCGTTGTTATCGTCCTTATCATCCTCAAAATTATCGTCGTTAATATCGTCGTTATTTTGTCATAATTATCGTCGTTAATGTCGTCGTTATTATCGTCATTATCTTCGTTGTTATCGTCATAATTATCATCGTTAATTTCGTCGTTATTATTGTCATTATCTTCTTTTTATCGTCGTTATTATCGTCGTTAATATCGTCTTTATTATCGTCGTTATTATCGTCGTTAATATCGTCGTTAATATCGTCATTATCATTGTTGTTATCGTCCTTATCATCCTCATAATTATCGTCGTTAATATCGTCGTTATTTTGTCATAATCATAGTCGTTAATGTCGTCGTTATTATCGTCATTATCATCGTTGTTATCGTCCTTATCATCCTCATAATTATCGTCGTTCATATCGTCGTTATTTTGTCATAATCATCGTCGTTAATGTCGTCGTTAGTATCGTCATTATCTACGATGTTATCGTCATAAATATCATCGTTAATATCGTCGTTATTATTGTCATTTTCTTCTTTTTATCGTCGTTATTATCGTCGTTAATATCGTCGTTATTATCGTCGTTATTATCGTCGTTAATATCGTCGTTAATATCGTCATTATCATCGTTGTTGTCGTCCTTATTATCCTCATAATTATCGTCGTTAATATCGTCGTTATTTTGTCCTAATCATCGTCGTTAATGTCGTCGTTATTATCGTCATTATCATCGTTGTTATCGTCCTTATCATCCTCATAATTATCGTCGTTAATATCGTCGTTATTTTGTCATAATCATCGTCGTTAATGTCGTCGTTATTATCGTCATTATCATCGTTGTTATCGTCCTTATCATCCTCATAATTATCGTCGTTCATATCGTCGTTATTTTGTCATAATCATCGTCGTTAATGTCGTCGTTATTATCGTCATTATCTACGTTGTTATCGTCATAAATATCATCGTTAATATCGTCGTTATTATTGTCATTTTCTTCTTTTTATCGTCGTTATTATCGTCGTTAATATCGTCGTTATTATCGTCGTTATTATCGTCGTTAATGTCGTCGTTATTATCGTCATTATCATCGTTGATATCGTCCTTATCATCCTCATAATTATCGTCGTTAATATCGTCGTTATTTTGTCATAATCATCGTCGTTAATGTCGTCGTTATTATCGTCATTATCATCGTTGTTATCGTCATTATCATCCTCATAATTATCGTCGTTAATATCGTCGTTATTTTGTCATAATCATCGTCGTTAATGTCGTCGTTATTATCGTCATTATCTTCGTTGTTATCGTCATAATTATCATCGTTAATATCGTCGTTATTATTGTCATTTTCTTCTTTTTATCGTCGTTATTATCGTCGTTAATATCGTCGTTATTATCGTCGTGAATATCGTCGTTATAATCGTCGTTATTATCGCCGTTAATATCGTCATTAATATCGTCATTATCATCGTTGTTATCGTCTATATTATCCTCATAATTATCGTCGTTAATATCGTCGTTATTTTGTCATAATCATCGTCGTTAATGTCGTCGTTATTATCGTCATTATCATCGTTGTTATCGTCCTTATCATCCTCATAATTATCGTCGTTAATATCGTCGTTATTTTGTCATAATCTTCGTCGTTAATATCGTCGTTATTTAGTCATAATCATCGACGTTAATGTCGTCGTTATTATCGTCATTGACTTCGTTGTTATCGTCATAATTATAATCGTTAATATCGTCGTTATTATTGTCATTATCTTCTTTTTATCGTCGTTATTATCGTCGATAATATCGTCTTTATTATCGTCGTTATTATCGTCGTTAATATCGTCGTTAATATCGTCATTATCATTGTTGTTATCGTCCTTATCATCCTCATAATTATCGTCGTTAATATCGTCGTTATTTTGTCATAATCATCGTCGTTAATGTCGTCGTTATTATCGTCATTATCATCGTTGTTATCGTCCTTATCATCATTTTAATTATCGTCGTTAATATCGTCGTAATTTTGTCATAATCATCGTCGTTAATGTCGTCGTTATTATCGTCATTATCTACGTTGTTATCGTCATAAATATCATCGTTAATATCGTCGTTATTATTGTCATTTTCTTCTTTTTATTGTCGTTATTATCGTCGTTAATATCGTCGTTATTATCGTCGTTATTATCGTCGTTAATATCGTCGTTAATATCTTCATTATCATCGTTGTTATCGTCCTTATCATCCTCAAAATTATCGTCGTTAATATCGTCGTTATTTTGTCATAATCATCGTCGTTAATGTCGTCGTTATTATCGTCATTATCATCGTTGTTATCGTCCTTATCATCCTCATAATTATCGTCGTTCATATCGTCGTTATTTTGTCATAATCATCGTCGTTAATGTCGTCGTTATTATCGTCATTATCTACGTTGTTATCGTCATAAATATCATCGTTAATATCGTCGTTATTATTGTCATTTTCTTCTTTTTATCGTCGTTATTATCGTCGTTAATATCGTCGTTATTATCGTCGTTATTATCGTCGTTAATGTCGTCGTTATTATCGTCATTATCATCGTTGATATCGTCCTTATCATCCTCATAATTATCGTCGTTAATATCGTCGTTATTTTGTCATAATCATCGTCGTTAATGTCGTCGTTATTATCGTCATTATCATCGTTGTTATCGTCATTATCATCCTCATAATTATCGTCGTTAATATCGTCGTTATTTTGTCATAATCATCGTCGTTAATGTCGTCGTTATTATCGTCATTATCTTCGTTGTTATCGTCATAATTATCATCGTTAATATCGTCGTTATTATTGTCATTATCTTCTTTTTATCGTCGTTATTATCGTCGTTAATATCGTCGTTAATATCGTCATTATCATCGTTGTTATCGTCCTTATCATACTCATAATTATCGTCGTTAATATCGTCGTTATTTTGTCATAATCATCGTCGTTAATGTCGTCGTTATTATCGTCATTATCTTCGTTGTTATCGTCGTTATTATCCTCATAATTATCGTCGTTAATATCGTCGTTATTTTGTCATAATCATCGTCGTTTATGTCGTTGTTATTATTGTCATTATCTACGTTGTTATCGTCATAAATATCATCTTTAATATCGTCGTTATTATTGTCATTTTCTTCTTTTTATCGTCGTTATTATCGTCGTTAATATCGTCGTTATTATCGTCGTTATTATCGTCGTTATTATCGTCGTTAATATCGTCATTATCATTGTTGTTATCGTCCTTATCATCCTCATAATTATCGTCGTTATTTTGTCATAATCATAGTCGTTAATGTCGTCGTTATTATCGTCATTATCTTCGTTGTTATCGTCGTTATTATCCTCATAATTATCGTCGTTAATATCGTCGTTATTTTGTCATAATCATCGTCGTTAATGTCGTCGTTATTATCGTCATTATCTACGTTGTTATCGTCATAAATATCATCGTTAATATCGTCGTTATTATTGTCATTTTCTTCTTTTTATCGTCGTTATTATCGTCGATAATATCGTCGTTATTATCGTCGTTATTATCGTCGTTAATATCGTCGTTAATATCGTCATTATCATCGTTGTTATCGTCCTTATTATCCTCATAATTATCGTCGTTAATATCGTCGTTATTTTGTCATAATCATCGTCGTTAATGTCGTCGTTATTATCGTCATTATCATCGTTGTTATCGTCCTTATCATCCTCATAATTATCGTCGTTAATATCGTCGTTATTTTGTCATAATCATCGTCGTTAATGTCGTCGTTATTATCGTAATTATCTACGTTGTTATCGTCATAAATATCATCGTTAATATCGTCGTTATTATTGTCATTATCTTCTTTTTATCGTCGTTATTATCGTCGTTAATATCGTCGTTATTATCGTCGTTAATATCGTCTTTATTATCGTCGTTATTATCGTCGTTAATATCGTCGTTAATATCGTCATTATCATTGTTGTTATCGTCCTTATCATCCTCATAATTATCGTCGTTAATATCGTCGTTATTTTGTCATAATCATAGTCGTTAATGTCGTCGTTATTATCGTCATTATCTTCGTTGTTATCGTCGTTATTATCCTCATAATTATCGTCGTTAATATCGTCGTTATTTTGTCATAATCATCGTCGTTAATGTCGTCGTTATTATCGTCATTATCTACGTTGTTATCGTCATAAATATCATCGTTAATATCGTCGTTATTATTGTCATTTTCTTCTTTTTATCGTCGTTATTATCGTCGTTAATATCGTCGTTAATATCGTCATTATCATCGTTGTTATCGTCCTTATTATCCTCATAATTATCGTCGTTAATATCGTCGTTATTTTGTCATAATCATCGACGTTAATATCGTCGTTATTTTGTCATAATCATCGACGTTAATGTCGTCGTTATTATCGTCATTGACTTCGTTGTTATCGTCATAATTATCATCGTTAATATCGTCGTTATTATTGTCATTATCTTCTTTTTATCGTCGTTATTATCGTCGTTAATATCGTCTTTACTATCGTCGTTATTATCGTCGTTAATATCGTCGTTAATATCGTCATTATCATCGTTGTTATCGTCCTTATCATCCTCATAAATATCGTCGTTAATATCGTCGTTATTTTGTCATAATCATCGTCGTTAATGTCGTCGTTATTATCGTCATTATCATCGTTGTTATCGTCCTTATTATCCTCATAATTATCGTCGTTAATATCGTCGTTATTTTGTCATAATCATCGTCGTTAATGTCGTCGTTATTATCGTCATTATCATCGTTGTTATCGTCCTTATCATCCTCATAATTATCGTCGTTAATATCATCATTATTTTGTCATAATCATCGTCGTTAATGTCGTCGTTATTATCGTCATTATCTACGTTGTTATCGTCATAAATATCATCGTTAATATCGTCGTTATTATTGTCATTATCTTCTTTTTATCGTCGTTATTATCGTCCTTATCATCCTCATAATTATCGTCGTTAATATCGTCGTTATTTTGTCATAATCATCGTCGTTAATGTCGTCGTTATTATCGTCATTATCTTCGTTGTTATCGTCATAATTATCATCGTTAATATCGTCGTTATTATTGTCATTATCTTCTTTTTATCGTCGTTATTATCGTCGTTAATATCGTCTTTATTATCGTCGTTATTATCGTCGTTAATATCGTTGTTAATATCGTCATTATCATCGTTGTTATCGTCCTTATTATCCTCATAATTATCGTCGTTAATATCGTTGTTATTTTGTCATAATCATCGTCGTTAATATCCTCGTTATTTTGTCATAATCATCGACGTTAATGTCGTCGTTATTATCGTCATTGACTTCGTTGTTATCGTCATAATTATCATCGTTAATATCGACGTTATTATTGTCATTATCTTCTTTTTATCGTCGTTATTATCGTCGTTAATATCGTCTTTACTATCGTCGTTATTATCTTCGTTAATATCGTCGTTAATATCGTCATTATCATCGTTGTTATCGTCCTTATCATCCTCATAAATATCGTCGTTAATATCGTCGTTATTTTGTCATAATCATCGTCGTTAATGTCGTCGTTATTATCGTCATAATCATCGTTGTTATCGTCCTTATCATCCTCATAATTATCGTCGTTCATATCGTCGTTATTTTGTCATAATCATCGTCGTTAATGTCGTCGTTAGTATCGTTATTATCTACGATGTTATCGTCATAAATATCATCGTTAATATCGTCGTTATTATTGTCATTTTCTTCTTTTTATCGTCGTTATTATCGTCGTTAATATCGTCGTTATTATCGTCGTTATTATCGTCGTTAATATCGTCGTTAATATCGTCATTATCATCGTTGTTATCGTCCTTATTATCCTCATAATTATCGTCGTTAATATCGTCGTTATTTTGTCATAATCATCGTCGTTAATGTCGTCGTTATTATCGTCATTATCATCGTTGTTATCGTCCTTATCATCCTCATAATTATCGTCGTTAATATCGTCGTTATTTTGTCATAATCATCGTCGTTAATGTCGTCGTTATTATCGTCATTATCTTCGTTGTTATCGTCGTTATTATCCTCATAATTATCGTCGTTAATATCGTCGTTATTTTGTCATAATCATCGTCGTTTATGTCGTTGTTATTATCGTCATTATCTACGTTGTTATCGTCATAAATATCATCTTTAATATCGTCGTTATTATTGTCATTTTCTTCTTTTTATCGTCGTTATTATCGTCGTTAATATCGTCGTTATTATCGTCGTGAATATCGTCGTTATTATCGTCGTTATTATCGCCGATAATATCGTCATTAATATCGTCATTATCATCGTTGTTATCGTCCTTATTATCCTCATAATTATCGTCGTTAATATCGTCGTTATTTTGTCATAATCATCGTGGTTAATGTCGTCGTTATTATCGTCATTATCATCGTTGTTATCGTCCTTATCATCCTCATAATTATCGTCGTTAATATCGTCGTTATTTTGTCATAATCATCGTCGTTAATATCGTCGTTATTTAGTCATAATCATCGTCGTTAATGTCGTCGTTATTATCGTCATTATCTACGTTGTTATCGTCATAAATATCATCGTTAATATCGTCGTTATTATTGTCATTTTCTTCTTTTTATCGTCGTTATTATCGTCGTTAATATCGTCGTTATTATCGTCGTTATTATCGTCGTTAATATCGTCGTTAATATCTTCATTATCATCGTTGTTATCGTCCTTATCATCCTCATAATTATCGTCGTTAATATCGTCGTTATTTTGTCATAATCATCGTCGTTAATGTCGTCGTTATTATCGTCATTATCATCGTTGTTATCGTCCTTATCATCCTCATAATTATCGTCGTTCATATCGTCGTTATTTTGTCATAATCATCGTCGTTAATGTCGTCGTTATTATCGTCATTATCTACGTTGTTATCGTCATAAATATCATCGTTAATATCGTCGTTATTATTGTCATTTTCTTCTTTTTATCGTCGTTATTATCGTCGTTAATATCGTCGTTATTATCGTCGTTATTATCGTCGTTAATGTCGTCGTTATTATCGTCATTATCATCGTTGATATCGTCCTTATCATCCTCATAATTATCGTCTTTAATATCGTCGTTATTTTGTCATAATCATCGTCGTTAATGTCGTCGTTATTATCGTCATTATCATCGTTGTTATCGTCATTATCATCCTCATAATTATCGTCGTTAATATCGTCGTTATTTTGTCATAATCATCGTCGTTAATGTCGTCGTTATTATCGTCATTATCTTCGTTGTTATCGTCATAATTATCGTCGTTAATATCGTCGTTATTATTGTCATTATCTTCTTTTTATCGTCGTTATTATCGTCGTTAATATCGTCGTTAATATCGTCATTATCATCGTTGTTATCGTCCTTATCATACTCATAATTATCGTCGATAATATCGTCGTTATTTTGTCATAATCATCGTCGTTAATGTCGTCGTTATTATCGTCATTATCTTCGTTGTTATCGTCGTTATTATCCTCATAATTATCGTCGTTAATATCGTCGTTATTTTGTCATAATCATCGTCGTTTATGTCGTTGTTATTATCGTCATTATCTACGTTGTTATCGTCATAAATATCATCTTTAATATCGTCGTTATTATTGTCATTTTCTTCTTTTTATAGTCGTTATTATCGTCGTTAATATCGTCGTTATTATCGTCGTTATTATCGTCGTTATTTTGTCATAATCATCGTCGTTAATGTCGTCGTTATTATCGTCATTATCATCGTTGTTATCGTCCTTATCATCCTCATAATTATCGTCGTTCATATCGTCGTTATTTTGTCATAATCATCGTCGTTAATGTCGTCGTTATTATCGTCATTATCTACGTTGTTATCGTCATAAATATCATCGTTAATATCGTCGTTATTATTGTCATTTTCTTCTTTTTATCGTCGTTATTATCGTCGTTAATATCGTCGTTATTATCGTCGTTATTATCGTCGTTAATGTCGTCGTTATTATCGTCATTATCATCGTTGATATCGTCCTTATCATCCTCATAATTATCGTCTTTAATATCGTCGTTATTTTGTCATAATCATCGTCGTTAATGTCGTCGTTATTATCGTCATTATCATCGTTGTTATCGTCATTATCATCCTCATAATTATCGTCGTTAATATCGTCGTTATTTTGTCATAATCATCGTCGTTAATGTCGTCGTTATTATCGTCATTATCTTCGTTGTTATCGTCATAATTATCGTCGTTAATATCGTCGTTATTATTGTCATTATCTTCTTTTTATCGTCGTTATTATCGTCGTTAATATCGTCGTTAATATCGTCATTATCATCGTTGTTATCGTCCTTATCATACTCATAATTATCGTCGATAATATCGTCGTTATTTTGTCATAATCATCGTCGTTAATGTCGTCGTAATTATCGTCATTATCTTCGTTGTTATCGTCGTTATTATCCTCATAATTATCGTCGTTAATATCGTCGTTATTTTGTCATAATCATCGTCGTTTATGTCGTTGTTATTATCGTCATTATCTACGTTGTTATCGTCATAAATATCATCTTTAATATCGTCGTTATTATTGTCATTTTCTTCTTTTTATAGTCGTTATTATCGTCGTTAATATCGTCGTTATTATCGTCGTTATTATCGTCGTTATTTTGTCATAATCATCGTCGTTAATGTCGTCGTTATTATCGTCATTATCATCGTTGTTATCGTCCTTATCATCCTCATAATTATCGTCGTTAATATCGTCGTTATTTTGTCATAATCATCGTCGTTAATGTCGTCGTTATTATCGTCATTATCTACGTTGTTATCGTCAAAAATATCATCGTTAATATCGTCGTTATTATTGTCATTATCTTCTTTTTATCGTCGTTATTATCCTCCTTATCATCCTTATAATTATCGTCGTTAATATCATCGTTATTATGTCATAATCATCGTCGTTAATGTCGTCGTTATTATCGTCATTATCTTCGTTGTTATCGTCATAATTATCATCGTTAATATCGTCGTTATTATTGTCATTATCTTCTTTTTATCGTCGTTATTATCGTCGTTAATATCGTCTTTATTATCGTCGTTATTATCGTCGTTAATATCGTCGTTAATATCGTCATTATCATCGTTGTTATCGTCCTTATCATCCTCATAATTGTCGTCGTTAATATCGTCGTTATTTTGCTATAATCATCGTCGTTAATATCGTCGTTAATATCGTCATTATCATCGATGTTATCGTCCTTATTATCCTCATAATTATCGTCGTTAATATCGTCGTTATTTTGTCATAATCATCGTCGTTAATGTCGTCGTTATTATCGTCATTATCATCGTTATTATCGTCCTTATCATCCTCATAATTATCGTCGTTAATATCGTCGTTATTTTGTCATAATCATTGTCGTTAATGTCGTCGTTATTATCGTCATTATCTTCGTTGTTATCGTCATAATTATCATCGTTAATATCGTCGTTATTATTGTCATTATCTTCTTTTTATCGTCGTTATTATCGTCGTTAATATCGTCTTTATTATCGTCATTATTATCGTCGTTAATATCGTCGTTAATATCGTCATTATCATAGTTGTTATCGTCCTTATCATCCTCTTAATTGTCGTCGTTAATATCGTCGTTATTTTGTCATAATCATCGTCGTTAATGTCGTCGTTATTATCGTCATTATCTACGTTGTTATCGTCATAAATTTCATCGTTAATATCGTCGTTATTATTGTCATTTTCTTCTTTTTATCGTCGTTATTATCGTCGTTAATATCGTCGTTATTATCGTCGTTATTATCGTCGTTAATATCGTCGTTAATATCGTCATTATCATCGTTGTTATCGTCCTTATCATCCTCATAATTATCGTCGTTAATATCGTCGTTATTTTGTCATAATCATAGTCGTTAATGTCGTCGTTATTATCGTCATTATCTTCGTTGTTATCGTCATAATTATCATCGTTAATATCGTCGTTATTATTGTCATTATCTTCTTTTTATCGTCGTTATTATCGTCCTTATTATCCTCATAATTATCGACGTTAATATCGTCGTTATTTTGTCATAATCATCGTCGTTAATGTCGTCGTTATTATCGTCATTATATACGTTGTTATCGTCATAAATTTCATCGTTAATATCGTCGTTATTATTGTCATTTTCTTCTTTTTATCGTCGTTATTATCGTCGTTAATATCGTCGTTATTATCGTCGTTATTATCGTCGTTAATATCGTCGTTATTATCGTCGTTATTATCGTCGTTAATATCGTCGTTAATATCGTCATTATCATCGTTGTTATCGTCCTTATCATCCTCATAATTATCGTCGTTAATATCGTCGTTATTTTGTCATAATCATCGTCGTTAATGTCGTCGTTATTATCGTCATTATCTTCGTTGTTATCGTCATAATTATCATCGTTAATATCGTCGTTATTATTGCCATTATCTTCTTTTTATCGTCGTTATTTTCGTCGTTAATATCGTCATTAATATCGTCATTATCATCGTTGTTATCGTCCTTATTATCCTCATAATTATCGTCGATAATATCGTCGTTATTTTGTCATAATCATCGTCGTTAATGTCGTCGTTATTATCGTCATTATCATCGTTGTTATCGTCCTTATCATCCTCATAATTATCGTCGTTAATATCGTCGTTATTTTGTCATAATCATCGTCGTTAATGTCGTCGTTATTATCGTCATTATCTACGTTGTTATCGTCATAAATATCATCGTTAATATCGTCGTTATTATTGTCATTATCTTCTTTTTATCGTCGTTATTATCGTCCTTATCATCCTCATAATTATCGTCGTTAATATCGTCGTTATTTTGTCATAATCATCGTCGTTAATGTCGTCGTTATTATCGTCATTATCTTCGTTGTTATCGTCATAATTATCATCGTTAATATCGTCGTTATTATTGTCATTATCTTCTTTTTATCGTCGTTATTATCGTCCTTATTATCCTCATGATTATCGTCGTTAATATCGTCGTTATTTTGTCATAATCATCGTCGTTAATGTCGTCGTTATTATCGTCATTATCTTCGTTGTTATCGTCATAATTATCATCGTTAATATCGTCGTTATTATTGCCATTATCTTCTTTTTATCGTCGTTATTATCGTCGTTAATATCGTCATTAATATTGTCATTATCATCGTTGTTATCGTCCTTATTATCCTCATAATTATCGTCGATAATATCGTCGATATTTTGTCATAATCATCGTCGTTAATGTCGTCGTTATTATCGTCATTATCATCGTTGTTATCGTCCTTATCATCCTCATAATTATCGTCGTTAATATCGTCGTTATTTTGTCATAATCATCGTCGTTAATGTCGTCGTTATTATCGTCATTATCTACGTTGTTATCGTCATAAATATCATCGTTAATATCGTCGTTATTATTGTCATTATCTTCTTTTTATCGTCGTTATTATCGTCCTTATCATCCTCCTAATTATCGTCGTTATATCGTCGTTAATATCGTCATTATCATCGTTGTTATCGTCCTTATCATCCTCTTAATTGTCGTCGTTAATATCGTCGTTATTTTGTCATAATCATCGTCGTTAATATCGTCGTTAATATCGTCATTATCATCTTTGTTATCGTCCTTATTATCCTCATAATTATAGTCGTTAATATCGTCTTTATTTTGTCATAATCATCGTCGTTAATGTCGTCGTTATTATCGTCATTATCATCGTTGTTATCGTCCTTATCATCCTCATAATTATCGTCGTTAATATCGTCGTTATTTTGTTATTATCATCGTCGTTAATGTCGTCGTTATTATCGTCATTATCTTCGTCGTTATCGTCATAATTATCATCGTTAATATCGTCGTTATTATTGTCATTATCTTCTTTTTATCGTCGTTATTATCGTCGTTAATATCGTCATTAATATCGTCATTATCATCGTTGTTATCGTTCTTATTATCCTCATAATTATCGTCGTTAATATCGTCGTTATTTTGTCATAATCATCGTCGTTAATGTCGTCGTTATTATCGTCATTATCATCGTTGTTATCGTCCTCATCATCCTCATAATTATCGTCGTTAATATCGTCGTTATTTTGTCATAATCATCGTCGTTAATGTCGTCGTTATTATCGTCATTATCATCGTTGTTATCGTCCTTATCATCCTCATAATTATCGTCGTTAATATCGTCGTTATTTTGTCATAATCATCGTCGTTAATGTCGTCGTTATTATCGTCATTATCTACGTTGTTATTGTCATAAATATCATCGTTAATATCGTCGTTATTATTGTCATTATCTTCTTTTTATCGTCGTTATTATCGTCGTTAATATCGTCGTTATTATCGTCGTTATTATCGTCGTCAATATCGTCGTTATTATCGTCGTTATTATCGCCGTTAATATCGTCATTAATATCGTCATTATCATCGTTGTTATCGTCCTTATTATCCTCATAATTATCGTCGTTAATATCGTCGTTATTTTGTCATAATCATCGTCGTTAATGTCGTCGTTATTATCGTCATTATCTACGTTGTTATCGTCATAAATATCATAGTTAATATCGTCGTTATTATTGTCATTATCTTCTTTTTATCGTCGTTATTATCGTCGTTAATATCGTCGTTATTATCGTCGTTATTATCGACGTTAATATCGTCGTTAATATCGTCATTATCATCGTTGTTATCGTCCATATTATCCTCATAATTATCGTCGTTAATATCGTCGTTATTTTGTCATAATCATCGTCGTTAATGTCGTCGTTATTATCGTCATTATCATCGTTGTTATCGTCCTCATCATCCTCATAATTATCGTCGTTAATATCGTCGTTATTTTGTCATAATCATCGTCGTTAATGTCGTCGTTATTATCGTCATTATCATCGTTGTTATCGTCCTTATCATCCTCATAATTATCGTCGTTAATATCGTCGTTATTTTGTCATAATCATCGTCGTTAATGTCGTCGTTATTATCGTCATTATCTACGTTGTTATTGTCATAAATATCATCGTTAATATCGTCGTTATTATTGTCATTATCTTCTTTTTATCGTCGTTATTATCGTCGTTAATATCGTCGTTATTATCGTCGTTATTATCGTCGTCAATATCGTCGTTATTATCGTCGTTATTATCGCCGTTAATATCGTCATTAATATCGTCATTATCATCGTTGTTATCGTCCTTATCATCCTCATAATTATCGTCGTTAATATCGTCGTTATTTTGTCATAATCATCGTCGTTAATGTCGTCGTTATTATCGTCATTATCTACGTTGTTATCGTCATAAATATCATCGTTAATATCGTCGTTATTATTGTCATTATCTTCTTTTTATCGTCGTTATTATCGTCCTTATCATCCTCCTAATTATCGTCGTTATATCGTCGTTAATATCGTCATTATCATCGTTGTTATCGTCCTTATCATCCTCTTAATTGTCGTCGTTAATATCGTCGTTATTTTGTCATAATCATCGTCGTTAATATCGTCGTTAATATCGTCATTATCATCTTTGTTATCGTCCTTATTATCCTCATAATTATAGTCGTTAATATCGTCTTTATTTTGTCATAATCATCGTCGTTAATGTCGTCGTTATTATCGTCATTATCATCGTTGTTATCGTCCTTATCATCCTCATAATTATCGTCGTTAATATCGTCGTTATTTTGTTATAATCATCGTCGTTAATGTCGTCGTTATTATCGTCATTATCTTCGTTGTTATCGTCATAATTATCATCGTTAATATCGTCGTTATTATTGTCATTATCTTCTTTTTATCGTCGTTATTATCGTCGTTAATATCGTCATTAATATCGTCATTATCATCGTTGTTATCGTCCTTATTATCCTCATAATTATCGTCGTTAATATCGTCGTTATTTTGTCATAATCATCGTCGTTAATGTCGTCGTTATTATCGTCATTATCATCGTTGTTATCGTCCTCATCATCCTCATAATTATCGTCGTTAATATCGTCGTTATTTTGTCATAATCATCGTCGTTAATGTCGTCGTTATTATCGTCATTATCATCGTTGTTATCGTCCTTATCATCCTCATAATTATCGTCGTTAATATCGTCGTTATTTTGTCATAATCATCGTCGTTAATGTCGTCGTTATTATCGTCATTATCTACGTTGTTATTGTCATAAATATCATCGTTAATATCGTCGTTATTATTGTCATTATCTTCTTTTTATCGTCGTTATTATCGTCGTTAATATCGTCGTTATTATCGTCGTTATTATCGTCGTCAATATCGTCGTTATTATCGTCGTTATTATCGCCGTTAATATCGTCATTAATATCGTCATTATCATCGTTGTTATCGTCCTTATTATCCTCATAATTATCGTCGTTAATATCGTCGTTATTTTGTCATAATCATCGTCGTTAATGTCGTCGTTATTATCGTCATTATCTACGTTGTTATCGTCATAAATATCATAGTTAATATCGTCGTTATTATTGTCATTATCTTCTTTTTATCGTCGTTATTATCGTCGTTAATATCGTCGTTATTATCGTCGTTATTATCGACGTTAATATCGTCGTTAATATCGTCATTATCATCGTTGTTATCGTCCATATTATCCTCATAATTATCGTCGTTAATATCGTCGTTATTTTGTCATAATCATCGTCGTTAATGTCGTCGTTATTATCGTCATTATCATCGTTGTTATCGTCCTCATCATCCTCATAATTATCGTCGTTAATATCGTCGTTATTTTGTCATAATCATCGTCGTTAATGTCGTCGTTATTATCGTCATTATCATCGTTGTTATCGTCCTTATCATCCTCATAATTATCGTCGTTAATATCGTCGTTATTTTGTCATAATCATCGTCGTTAATGTCGTCGTTATTATCGTCATTATCTACGTTGTTATTGTCATAAATATCATCGTTAATATCGTCGTTATTATTGTCATTATCTTCTTTTTATCGTCGTTATTATCGTCGTTAATATCGTCGTTATTATCGTCGTTATTATCGTCGTCAATATCGTCGTTATTATCGTCGTTATTATGGCCGTTAATATCGGCATTAATATCGTCATTATCATCGTTGTTATCGTCCTTATCATCCTCATAATTATCGTCGTTAATATCGTCGTTATTTTGTCATAATCATCGTCGTTAATATCGTCGTTAATATCGTCATTATCATCTTTGTTATCGTCCTTATTATCCTCATAATTATCGTCGTTAATATCGTCGTTATTTTGTCATAATCATCGTCGTTAATGTCGTCGTTATTATCGTCATTATCATCGTTGTTATCGTCCTTATCATCCTCATAATTATCGTCGTTAATATCGTCGTTATTTTGTTATAATCATCGTCGTTAATGTCGTCGTTATTATCTTCATTATCTTCGTTGTTATCGTCATAATTATCATCGTTAATATCGTCGTTATTATTGTCATTATCTTCTTTTTATCGTCGTTATTATCGTCGTTAATATCGTCATTAATATCGTCATTATCATCGTTGTTATCGTCCTTATTATCCTCATAATTATCGTCGATAATATCGTCGTTATTTTGTCATAATCATCGTCGTTAATGTCGTCGTTATTATCGTCATTATCATCGTTGTTATCGTCCTTATCATCCTCATAATTATTGTCGTTAATATCGTCGTTATTTTGTCATAATCATCGTCGTTAATATCGTCGTTAATATCGTCATTATCATCTTTGTTATCGTCCTTATTATCCTCATAATTATCGTCGTTAATATCGTCGTTATTTTGTCATAATCATCGTCGTTAATGTCGTCGTTATTATCGTCATTATCATCGTTGTTATCGTCCTCATCATCCTCATAATTATCGTCGTTAATATCGTCGTTATTTTGTCATAATCATCGTCGTTAATGTCGTCGTTATTATCGTCATTATCATCGTTGTTATCGTCCTTATCATCCTCATAATTATCGTCGTTAATATCGTCGTTATTTTGTCATAATCATCGTCGTTAATGTCGTCGTTATTATCGTCATTATCTACGTTGTTATTGTCATAAATATCATCGTTAATATCGTCGTTATTATTGTCATTATCTTCTTTTTATCGTTGTTATTATCGTCGTTAATATCGTCGTTATTATCGTCGTTATTATCGTCGTCAATATCGTCGTTATTATCGTCGTTATTATCGCCGTTAATATCGTCATTAATATCGTCATTATCATCGTTGTTATCGTCCTTATCATCCTCATAATTATCGTCGTTAATATCGTCGTTATTTTGTCATAATCATCGTCGTTAATGTCGTCGTTATTATCGTCATTATCTACGTTGTTATCGTCATAAATATCATCGTTAATATCGTCGTTATTATTGTCATTATCTTCTTTTTATCGTCGTTATTATCGTCCTTATCATCCTCCTAATTATCGTCGTTATATCGTCGTTAATATCGTCATTATCATCGTTGTTATCGTCCTTATCATCCTCTTAATTGTCGTCGTTAATATCGTCGTTATTTTGTCATAATCATCGTCGTTAATATCGTCGTTAATATCGTCATTATCATCTTTGTTATCGTCCTTATTATCCTCATAATTATAGTCGTTAATATCGTCTTTATTTTGTCATAATCATCGTCGTTAATGTCGTCGTTATTATCGTCATTGTCATCTTGTTATCGTCCTTATCATCCTCATAATTATCGTCGTTAATATCGTCGTTATTTTGTTATAATCATCGTCGTTAATGTCGTCGTTATTATCGTCATTATCTTCGTTGTTATCGTCATAATTATCATCGTTAATATCGTCGTTATTATTGTCATTATCTTCTTTTTATCGTCGTTATTATCGTCGTTAATATCGTCATTAATATCGTCATTATCATCGTTGTTATCGTCCTTATTATCCTCATAATTATCGTCGTTAATATCGTCGTTATTTTGTCATAATCATCGTCGTTAATGTCGTCGTTATTATCGTCATTATCATCGTTGTTATCGTCCTCATCATCCTCATAATTATCGTCGTTAATATCGTCGTTATTTTGTCATAATCATCGTCGTTAATGTCGTCGTTATTATCGTCATTATCATCGTTGTTATCGTCCTTATCATCCTCATAATTATCGTCGATAATATCGTCGTTACTTTGTCATAATCATCGTCGTTAATGTCGTCGTTATTATCGTCATTATCTACGTTGTTATTGTCATAAATATCATCGTTAATATCGTCGTTATTATTGTCATTATCTTCTTTTTATCGTCGTTATTATCGTCGTTAATATCGTCGTTATTATCGTCGTTATTATCGTCGTCAATATCGTCGTTATTATCGTCGTTATTATCGCCGTTAATATCGTCATTAATATCGTCATTATCATCGTTGTTATCGTCCTTATCATCCTCATAATTATCGTCGTTAATATCGTCGTTATTTTGTCATAATCATCGTCGTTAATGTCGTCGTTATTATCGTCATTATCTACATTGTTATCGTCATAAATATCATAGTTAATATCGTCGTTATTATTGTCATTACCTTCTTTTTATCGTCGTTATTATCGTCGTTAATATCGTCGTTATTATCGTCGTTATTATCGACGTTAATATCGTCGTTAATATCGTCATTATCATCGTTGTTATCGTCATATTATCCTCATAATTATCGTCGTTAATATCGTCGTTATTTTGTCATAATCATCGTCGTTAATGTCGTCGTTATTATCGTCATTATCTACGTTGTTAACGTCATAAATATCATCGTTAATATCGTCGTTATTATTGTCATTATCTTCTTTTTATCGTCGTTATTATCGTCGTTAATATCGTCGTTATTATCGTCGTTAATATCGTCGTTATTATCGTCATTATCTTCGTTGTTATCGTCGTTATTATCCTCATAATTATCGTCGTTAATATCGTCGTTATTTTGTCATAATCATCGTCGTTAATATCGTCATTATCATCGTTGTTATCGTCCTTATTATCCTCATAATTATCGTCGTTAATATCGTCGTCATTTTGTCATAATCATCGTCATTAATGTCGTCGTTATTATCGTCATTATCATCGTTGTTATCGTCCTTATAATCCTCATAATTATCGTTCTTAATATCGTCGTTATTTTGTCATAATCATCGTCGTTAATGTCGTCGTTATTATCGTCATTATCTTCGTTGTTATCGTCATAATTATCATCGTTAATATCGTCGTTATTATTGTCATTATCTTCTTTTTATCGTCGTTATTATCGTCGTTAATATCGTCGTTATTATCGTCGTTAATATCGTCGTTATTATCGTCGTTAATATCGTCGTTAATATCGTCATTATCATCGTTGTTATCGTCCTTATTATCCTCATAATTATCGTCGTTAATATCGTCGTTATTTTGTCATAATCATCGTCGTTAATGTCGTCGTTATTATCGTCATTATCTTCGTTGTTATCGTCGTTATTATCCTCATAATTATCGTCGTTAATATCGTCGTTATTTTGTCATAACCATCGTCGTTAATGTCGTCGTTATTATCGTCATTATCTACGTTGTTTTCGTCATAAATATCATCGTTAATATCGTCGTTATTATTGTCATTTTCTTCTTTTTATCGTCTTTATTATCGTCGTTAATATCGTCGTTATTATCGTCGTTATTATCGTCGTTAATATCGTCGTTAATATCGTAATTATCATCGTTGTTATCGTCCTTATCATCCTCATAATTATCGTCGTTAATATCGTCGTTATTTTGTCATAATCATCGTCGTTAATGTCGTCGTTATTATCGTCATTATCATCGTTATTATCGTCCTTATCATCCTCATAATTATCGTCGTTAATATCGTCGTTATTTTGTCATAATCATTGTCGTTAATGTCGTCGTTATTATCGTCATTATCTTCGTTGTTATCGTCATAATTATCATCGTTAATATCGTCGTTATTATTGTCATTATCTTCTTTTTATCGTCGTTATTATCGTCGTTAATATCGTCTTTATTATCGTCATTATTATCGTCGTTAATATCGTCGTTAATATCGTCATTATCATCGTTGTTATCGTCCTTATCATCCTCTTAATTGTCGTCGTTAATATCGTCGTTATTTTGTCATAATCATCGTCGTTAATATCGTCGTTAATATCGTCATTATCATCTTTGTTATCGTCCTTATTATCCTCATAATTATGGTCGTTAATATCGTCGTTATTTTGTCATAATCATCGTCGTTAATGTCGTCGTTATTATCGTCATTATCATCGTTGTTATCGTCCTTATCATCCTCAGAATTATCGTCCTTAAATTCGTCGTTATTTTGTCATAATCATCGTCGTTAATGTCGTCGTTATTATCGTCATTATCTTCGTTGTTATCGTCATAATTATCATCGTTAATATCGTCGTTATTATTGTCATTATCTTCTTTTTATCGTCGTTATTATCGTCGTTAATATCGTCTTTATTATCGTCGTTATTATCGTCGTTAATATCGTCGTTAATATCGTCACTATCATCGTTGTTATCGTCCTTATCATCCTCATAATTATCGTCGTTAATATCGTCGTTATTTTGTCATAATCATCGTCGTTAATGTCGTCGTTATTATCGTCATTATCTTCGTTGTTATCGTCGTTATTATCCTCATAATTATCGTCGTTAATATCGTCGTTATTTTGTCATAACCATCGTCGTTAATGTCGTCGTTATTATCGTCATTATCTACGTTGTTTTCGTCATAAATATCATCGTTAATATCGTCGTTATTATTGTCATTTTCTTCTTTTTATCGTCTTTATTATCGTCGTTAATATCGTCGTTATTATCGTCGTTATTATCGTCGTTAATATCGTCGTTAATATCGTAATTATCATCGTTGTTATCGTCCTTATCATCCTCATAATTATCGTCGTTAATATCGTCGTTATTTTGTCATAATCATCGTCGTTAATGTCGTCGTTATTATCGTCATTATCATCGTTATTATCGTCCTTATCATCCTCATAATTATCGTCGTTAATATCGTCGTTATTTTGTCATAATCATTGTCGTTAATGTCGTCGTTATTATCGTCATTATCTTCGTTGTTATCGTCATAATTATCATCGTTAATATCGTCGTTATTATTGTCATTATCTTCTTTTTATCGTCGTTATTATCGTCGTTAATATCGTCTTTATTATCGTCATTATTATCGTCGTTAATATCGTCGTTAATATCGTCATTATCATCGTTGTTATCGTCCTTATCATCCTCTTAATTGTCGTCGTTAATATCGTCGTTATTTTGTCATAATCATCGTCGTTAATATCGTCGTTAATATCGTCATTATCATCTTTGTTATCGTCCTTATTATCCTCATAATTATGGTCGTTAATATCGTCGTTATTTTGTCATAATCATCGTCGTTAATGTCGTCGTTATTATCGTCATTATCATCGTTGTTATCGTCCTTATCATCCTCAGAATTATCGTCCTTAAATTCGTCGTTATTTTGTCATAATCATCGTCGTTAATGTCGTCGTTATTATCGTCATTATCTTCGTTGTTATCGTCATAATTATCATCGTTAATATCGTCGTTATTATTGTCATTATCTTCTTTTTATCGTCGTTATTATCGTCGTTAATATCGTCTTTATTATCGTCGTTATTATCGTCGTTAATATCGTCGTTAATATCGTCACTTTCATCGTTGTTATCGTCCTTATCATCCTCATAATTATCGTCGTTAATATCGTCGTTATTTTGTCATAATCATCGTCGTTAATGTCGTCGTTATTATCGTCATTATCTTCGTTGTTATCGTCATAATTATCATCGTTAATATCGTCGTTATTATTGCCATTATCTTCTTTTTATCGTCGTTATTATCGTCGTTAATATCGTCATTAATATCGTCATTATCATCGTTGTTATCGTCCTTATTATCCTCATAATTATCGTCGATAATATCGTCGTTATTTTGTCATAATCATCGTCGTTAATGTCGTCGTTATTATCGTCATTATCATCGTTGTTATCGTCCTTATCATCCTCATAATTATCGTCGTTAATATCGTCGTTATTTTGTCATAATCATCGTCGTTAATGTCGTCGTTATTATCGTCATTATCTTCGTTGTTATCGTCGTTATTATCCTCATAATTATCGTCGTTAATATCGTCGTTATTTTGTCATAATCATCGTCGTTAATGTCGTCGTTATTATCGTCATTATCTACGTTGTTATCATCATAAATATCATCGTTAATATCGTCGTTATTATTGTCATTTTCTTCTTTTTATCGTCGTTATTATCGTCGTTAATATCGTCGTTATTATCGTCGTTATTATCGTCGTTAATATCGTCGTTAATATCGTCAATGTCATCGTTGTTATCGTCCTTATTATCCTCATAATTATCGTCGTTAATATCGTCGTTATTTTGTCATAATCATCGTCGTTAATGTCGTCGTTATTATCGTTATTATCATCGTTGTTATCGTCCTTATCATCCTCATAATTATCGTCGTTAATATCGTCGTTATTTTGTCATAATCATCGTCGTTAATGTCGTCGTTATTATCGTCATTATCTTCGTTGTTATCGTCATAATTATCATCGTTAATATCGTCGTTATTATTGCCATTATCTTCTTTTTATCGTCGTTATTATCGTCGTTAATATCGTCATTAATATCGTCATTATCATCGTTGTTATCGTCCTTATTATCCTCATAATTATCGTCGATAATATCGGCGTTATTTTGTCATAATCATCGTCGTTAATGTCGTCGTTATTATCGTCATTATCATCGTTGTTATCGTCCTTATCATCCTCATAATTATCGTCGTTAATATCGTCGTTATTTTGTCATAATCATCGCCGTTAATATCGTCATTAATATCGTCATTATCATCGTTGTTATCGTCCTTATTATCCTCATAATTATCGTCGTTAATATCGTCGTTATTTTGTCATAATCATCGTCGTTAATGTCGTCGTTATTATCGTCATTATCATCGTTGTTATCGTCCTTATCATCCTCATAATTATCGTCGTTAATATCATCGTTATTTTGTCATAATCATCGTCGTTAATGTCGTCGTTATTATCGTCATTATCTACGTTGTTATCTTCATAAATATCATCGTTAATATCGTCGTTATTATTGTCATTATCTTCTTTTTATCGTCGTTATTATCGTCGTTAATATCGTCGTTATTATCGTCGTTATTATCGACGTTAATATCGTCGTTAATATCGTAAATTATCATCGTTGCTATCGTCCATATTATCCTCATAATTATCGTCGTTAATATCGTCGTTATTTTGTCATAATCATCGTCGTTAATGTCGTCGTTATTATCGTCATTATCTACGTTGTTAACGTCATAAATATCATCGTTAATATCGTCGTTAATATTGTCATTATCTTCTTTTTATCGTCGTTATTATCGTCGTTAATATCGTCGTTATTATCGTCATTATCTTCGTTGTTATCGTCGTTATTATCCTCATAATTATCGTCGTTAATATCGTCGTTATTTTGTCATAACCATCGTCGTTAATGTCGTCGTTATTATCGTCATTATCTACGTTGTTTTCGTCATAAATATCATCGTTAATATCGTTGTTATTATTGTCATTTTCTTCTTTTTATCGTCGTTATTATCGTCGTTAATATCGTCGTTATTATCGTCGTTATTATCGTTGTTAATATCGTCGTTATTTTGTCATAATCATCGTCGTTAATGTCGTCGTTATTATCGTCATTATCATCGTTATTATCGTCCTTATCATCCTCATAATTATCGTCGTTAATATCGTCGTTATTTTGTCATAATCATTGTCGTTAATGTCGTCGTTATTATCGTCATTATCTTCGTTGTTATCGTCATAATTATCATCGTTAATATCGTCGTTATTATTGTCATTATCTTCTTTTTATCGTCGTTATTATCGTCGTTAATATCGTCATTATCATCGTTGTTATCGTCCTTATCATCCTCTTAATTGTCGTCGTTAATATCGTCGTTATTTTGTCATAATCATCGTCGTTAATATCGTCGTTAATATCGTCATTATCATCTTTGTTATCGTCCTTATTATCCTCATAATTATCGTCTTTAATATCGTCGTTATTTTGTCATAATCATCGTCGTTAATGTCGTCGTTATTATCGTCATTATCATCGTTGTTATCGTCCTTATCATCCTCATAATTATCGTCGTTAATATCGTCGTTATTTTGTTATAATCATCGTCGTTAATGTCGTCGTTATTATCGTCATTATCTCCGTTGTTATCGTCATAATTATCATCGTTAATATCGTCGTTATTATTGTCATTATCTTCTTTTTATCGTCGTTATTATCGTCGTTAATATCGTAATTAATATCGTCATTATCATCGTTGTTATCGTCCTTATTATCCTCATAATTATCGTCGTTAATATCGTCGTTATTTTGTCATAATCATCGTCGTTAATTTCGTCGTTATTATCGTCATTATCATCGTTGTTATCGTCCTCATCATCCTCATAATTATAGTCGTTAATATCGTCGTTATTTTGTCATAATCATCGTCGTTAATGTCGTCGTTTTTATCGTCATTATCTACGTTGTTATCGTCATAAATATCATCGTTAATATCGTCGTTATTATTGTCATTATCTTCTTTTTATCGTCGTTATTATCGTCCTTATTATCCTCATAATTATCGTCGTTAATATCGTCGTTATTTTGTCAAAATCATCGTCGTTAATGTCGTCGTTATTATCGTCATTATCTACGTTGTTATCGTCATAAATATCATCGATAATATCGTCGTTATTATTGTCATTATCTTCTTTTTATCGTCGTTATTAACGTCGTTATTATCGTCGTTAATATCGTCGTTAATATCGTCATTATCATCGTTGTTATCGTCCTTATTATCCTCATAATTATCGTCGTTAATATCGTCGTTATTTTGTCATAATCATCGTCGTTAATATCGTCGTTATTTAGTCATAATCATCGACGTTAATGTCGTCGTTATTATCGTCATTGACTTCTTTGTTATCGTCATAATTATCATCGTTAATATCGTCGTTATTATTGTCATTATCTTCTTTTTATCGTCGTTATTATCGTCGTTAATATCGTCTTTATTATCGTCGTTATTATCGTCGTTAATATCGTTGTTAATATCGTCATTATCATTGTTGTTATCGTCCTTATCATCCTCATAATTATCGTCGTTAATATCGTCGTTATTTTGTCATAATCATCGTCGTTAATGTCGTCGTTATTATCGTCATTATCTACATTGTTATCGTCCTTATCATCCTCATAATTATCGTCGTTAATATCGTCGTTATTTTGTCATAATCATCGTCGTTAATGTCGTCGTTATTATCGTCATTATCATCGTTGTTATCGTCCTTATCATCCTCATAATTATCGTCGTTAATATCGTCGTTATTTTGTCATAATCATCGTCGTTAATATCGTCGTTATTTAGTCATAATTATCGACGTTAATGTCGTCGTTATTATCGTCATTGACTTCTTTGTTATCGTCATAATTATCATCGTTAATATCGTCGTTATTATTGTCATTATCTTCTTTTTAGCGTCGTTATTATCGTCGTTAATATCGTCTTTATTATCGTCGTTATTATCGTCGTTAATATCGTTGTTAATATCGTCATTATCATTGTTGTTATCGTCCTCATCATCCTCATAATTATAGTCGTTAATATCGTCGTTATTTTGTCATAATCATCGTCGTTAATGTCGTCGTTTTTATCGTCATTATCTACGTTGTTATCGTCATAAATATCATCGTTAATATCGTCGTTATAATTGTCATTATCTTCTTTTTATCGTCGTTATTATCGTCGTTAAGATCGTCGTTATTATCGTCGTTATTAACGTCGTCAATATCGTCGTTATTATCGTCGTTATTATCGTCGTTATTATCGCCGTTAATATCGTCATTAATATCGTCATTATCATCGTTGTTATCGTCCTTATTATCCTCATAATTATCGTCGTTAATATCGTCGTTATTTTGTCATAATCATCGTCGTAAATGTCGTCGTTATTATCGTCATTATCTACGTTGTTATCGTCATAAATATCATAGTTAATATCGTCGTTATTATTGTCATTATCTTCTTTTTATCGTCGTTATTATCGTCGTTAATATCGTCGTTATTATCGTCGTTATTATCGACGTTAATATCGTCGTTAATATCGTCATTATCATCGTTGTTATCGTCCATATTATCCTCATAATTATCGTCGTTAATATCGTCGTTATTTTGTCATAATCATCGTCGTTAATGTCGTCGTTATTATCGTCATTATCTACGTTGTTAACGTCATAAATATCATCGTTAATATCGTCGTTATTATTGTCATTATCATCTTTTTATCGTCGTTATTATCGTCGTTAATATCGTCGTTATTATCGTCGTTAATATCGTCGTTATTATCGTCATTATCATCGTTGTTATCGTCCTTATCATCCTCATAATTATCGTCGTTAATATCGTCGTTATTTTGTCATAAACATCGTCATTAATGTCGTCGTTATTATCGTCATTATCATCGTTGTTATCGTCCTTATCATCCTCATAATTATCGTTCTTAATATCGTCGTTATTTTGTCATAATCATCGTCGTTAATGTCGACGTTATTATCGTCATTATCATCGTTGTTATCGTCCTTATCATCCTCATAATTATCGTCGTTAATATCGTCGTTATTTTGTCATAATCATCGTCGTTAATGTCGTCGTTATTATCGTCATTATCTACGTTGTTATCGTCATAAATATCATCGTTAATATCGTCGTTATTATTGTCATTATCTTCTTTTTATCGTCGTTATTATCCTCCTTATCATCCTCATAATTATCGTCGTTAATATCGTCGTTATTTTGTCATAATCATCGTCGTTAATGTCGTCGTTATTATCGTCATTATCTTCGTTGTTATCGTCATAATTATCATCGTTAATATCGTCGTTATTATTGTCATTATCCTCTTTTTTTCGTCGTTATTATCGTCATTAATATCGTCTTTATTATCGTCGTTATTATCGTCGTTAATATCGTCGTTAATATCGTCATTATCATCGTTGTTATCGTTCTTATCATCCTCATAATTGTCGTCGTTAATATCGTCGTTATTTTGTCATAAACATCGTCGTTAATATCGTCGTTAATATCGTCATTATCATCGTTGTTATCGTCCTTATTATCCTCATAATTATCGTCGTTAATATCGTCGTTATTTTGTCATAATCATCGTCGTTAATGTCGTCGTTATTATCGTCATTATCATCGTTGTTATCGTCCTTATCATTCTCATAATTATCGTCGTTAATATCGTCGTTATTTTGTCATAATCATCGTCGTTAATGTCGTCGTTATTATCGTCATTATCTTCGTTGTTATCGTCATAATTATCATCGTTAATATCGTCGTTATTATTGTCATTATCTTCTTTTTATCGTCGTTATTATCGTCGTTAATATCGTCTTTATTATCGTCGTTATTATCGTCGTTAATATCGTCGTTAATATCGTCATTATCATCGTTATTATCGTCCTTATTATCCTCATAATTATCGTCGTTAATATCGTCGTTATTATGTCATAATCATCGTCGTTAATGTCGTCGTTATTATCGTCATTATCTACGTTATTATCGTCATAAATATCATCGATAATATCGTCGTTATTATTGTCATTATCTTCTTTTTATCGTCGTTATTAACGTCGTTATTATCGTCGTTAATATCGTCGTTAATATCGTCATTATCATCGTTGTTATCGTCCTTATTATCCTCATAATTATCGTCGTTAATATCGTCGTTATTTTGTCATAATCATCGTCGTTTATATCGTCGTTATTTTGTCATAATCATCGACGTTAATGTCGTCGTTATTATCGTCATTATCTTCGTTGTTATCGTCATAATTAACATCGTTAATATCGTCTTTATTATTGTCATTATCTTCTTTTTATCGTCGTTATTATCGTCGTTAATATCGTCTTTATTATCGTCGTTATTATTGTCGTTAATATCGTCGTTAATATCGTCATTATCATCGTTGTTATTGTCCTTATCATCCTCATAATCATCGTCGTTATTATCGTCATTATCATCGTTGTTATCGTCCTCATCATCCTCATAATTATCGTCGTTAATATCGTCGTTATTTTGTCATAATCATCGTCGTTAATGTCGTCGTTATTATCGTCATTATCTACGTTGTTATCATCATAAATATCATCGTTAATATCTTCGTTATTATTGTCATTATCTTCTTTTAATCGTCGTTATTATCGTCGTTAATATCGTCGTTATTATCGTCGTTATTATCGTCGTTAATGTCGTCGTTATTATCGTCATTATTATCGTTGTTATCGTCCTTATCATCCTCATAATTATCGTCGTTAATATCGTCGTTATTTTGTCATAATCATCGTCGTTAATGTCGTCGTTATTATCGTCATTATCTACGTTGTTATCGTCATAAATATCATCGTTAATATCGTCGTTATTATTGTCATTATCTTCTTTTTATCGTCGTTATTATCCTCCTTATCATCCTCATAATTATCGTCGTTAATATCGTCGTTATTTTGTCATAATCATCGTCGTTAATGTCGTCGTTATTATCGTCATTATCTTCGTTGTTATCGTCATAATTATCATCGTTAATATCGTCGTTATTATTGTCATTATCCTCTTTTTTTCGTCGTTATTATCGTCATTAATATCGTCTTTATTATCGTCGTTATTATCGTCGTTAATATCGTCGTTAATATCGTCATTATCATCGTTGTTATCGTTCTTATCATCCTCATAATTGTCGTCGTTAATATCGTCGTTATTATGTCATAATCATCGTCGTTAATGTCGTCGTTATTATCGTCATTATCTACGTTATTATCGTCATAAATATCATCGATAATATCGTCGTTATTATTGTCATTATCTTCTTTTTATCGTCGTTATTAACGTCGTTATTATCGTCGTTAATATCGTCGTTAATATCGTCATTATCATCGTTGTTATTGTCCTTATTATCCTCATAATTATCGTCGTTAATATCGTCGTTATTTTGTCATAATCATCGTCGTTAATATCGTCGTTATTTTGTCATAATCATCGACGTTAATGTCGTCGTTAATATCGTCATTATCTTCGTTGTTATCGTCATAATTAACATCGTTAATATCGTCTTTATTATTGTCATTATCTTCTTTTTATCGTCGTTATTATCGTCGTTAATATCGTCTTTATTATCGTCGTTATTATTGTCGTTAATATCGTCGTTAATATCGTCATTATCATCGTTGTTATCGTCCTTATCATCCTCATAATCATCGTCGTTATTATCGTCATTATCATCGTTGTTATCGTCCTCATCATCCTCATAATTATCGTCGTTAATATCGTCGTTATTTTGTCATAATCATCGTCGTTAATGTCGTCGTTATTATCGTCATTATCTACGTTGTTATCATCATAAATATCATCGTTAATATCGTCGTTATTATTGTCATTATCTTCTTTTAATCGTCGTTATTATCGTCGTTAATATCGTCGTTATTATCGTCGTTATTATCGTCGTTAATGTCGTCGTTATTATCGTCATTATTATCGTTGTTATCGTCCTTATCATCCTCATAATTATCGTCGTTAATATCGTCGTTATTTTGTCATAATCATCGTCGTTAATGTCGTCGTTATTATCGTCATTATCTACGTTGTTATCGTCATAAATATCATCGTTAATATCGTCGTTATTATTGTCATTATCTTCTTTTTATCGTCGTTATTATCCTCCTTATCATCCTCATAATTATCGTCGTTAATATCGTCGTTATTTTGTCATAATCATCGTCGTTAATGTCGTCGTTATTATCGTCATTATCTTCGTTGTTATCGTCATAATTATCATCGTTAATATCGTCGTTATTATTGTCATTATCCTCTTTTTTTCGTCGTTATTATCGTCATTAATATCGTCTTTATTATCGTCGTTATTATCGTCGTTAATATCGTCGTTAATATCGTCATTATCATCGTTGTTATCGTTCTTATCATCCTCATAATTGTCGTCGTTAATATCGTCGTTATTTTGTCATAAACATCGTCGTTAATATCGTCGTTAATATCGTCATTATCATCGTTGTTATCGTCCTTATTATCCTCATAATTATCGTCGTTAATATCGTCGTTATTTTGTCATAATCATCGTCGTTAATGTCGTCGTCATTATCGTCATTATCATCGTTGTTATCGTCCTTATCATTCTCATAATTATCGTCGTTAATATCGTCGTTATTTTGTCATAATCATCGTCGTTAATGTCGTCGTTATTATCGTCATTATCTTCGTTGTTATCGTCATAATTATCATCGTTAATATCGTCGTTATTATTGTCATTATCTTCTTTTTATCGTCGTTATTATCGTCGTTAATATCGTCTTTATTATCGTCGTTATTATCGTCGTTAATATCGTCGTTAATATCGTCATTATCATCGTTATTATCGTCCTTATTATCCTCATAATTATCGTCGTTAATATCGTCGTTATTATGTCATAATCATCGTCGTTAATGTCGTCGTTATTATCGTCATTATCTACGTTATTATCGTCATAAATATCATCGATAATATCGTCGTTATTATTGTCATTATCTTCTTTTTATCGTCGTTATTAACGTCGTTATTATCGTCGTTAATATCGTCGTTAATATCGTCATTATCATCGTTGTTATTGTCCTTATTATCCTCATAATTATCGTCGTTAATATCGTCGTTATTTTGTCATAATCATCGTCGTTAATATCGTCGTTATTATCGTCGTTATTATTGTCGTTAATATCGTCGTTAATATCGTCATTATCATCGTTGTTATCGTCCTTATCATCCTCATAATTATCGTCGTTAATATCGTCGTTATTTTGTCATAATCATCGTCGTTAATGTCGTCGTTGTTATCGTCATTATCATCGTTGTTATCGTCCTTATCATCCTCATAATTATCGTCGTTAATATCGTCGTTATTTTTTCATAATCATTGTCGTTAATGTCGTCGTTATTATCGTCATTATCTTCGTTGTTATCGTCATAATTATCATCGTTAATATCGTCGTTATTATTGTCATTATCTTCTTTTTATCGTCGTTATTATCGTCGTTAATATCGTCATTAATATCGTCATTATCATCGTTGTTATCGTCCTTATTATCCTCATAATTATCGTCGTTAATATCGTCGTTATTTTGTCATAATCATCGTCGTTAATGTCGTCGTTATTATCGTCATTATCTACGTTGTTATCGTCATAATTAACATCGTTAATATCGTCTTTATTATTGTCATTATCTTCTTTTTATCGTCGTTATTATCGTCGTTAATATCGTCTTTATTATCGTCGTTATTATCGTCATTAATATCGTCGTTAATATCGTCATTATCATCGTTGTTATCGTCCTTATCATCCTCATAATTATCGTCGTTAATATCGTCGTTATTTTGTCATAATCATCGTCGTTAATGTCGACGTTATTATCGTCATGATCTACGTTGTTATCGTCATAAATATCATCGTTAATATCGTCGTTATTATTGTCATTATCTTCTATTCATCGTCGTTATTATCGTCGTTAATATCGTCATTAATATCGTCATTATCATCGTTGTTATCGTCTTTATCATCCTCATAATTGTCGTCGTTAATTTCGTCGTTATTTTGTCATAATCATTGTCGTTAATATCGTCGTTAATATCGTCATTATCATCGATGTTATCGTCCTTATTATCCTCATAATTATCGTCGTTAATATCGTCGTTATTTTGTCATAATCATCGTCATTAATGTCGTCGCTATTATCGTCATTATCTTCGTTGTTATCGTCGTTATTATCCTCATAATTATCGTCGTTAATATCGTCGTTATTTTGTCATAATCATCGTCGTTAATGTCGTCGTTATTATCGTCATTATCTACGTTGTTATCGTCATAAATATCATCGTTAATATCGTCGTTATTATTGTCATTTTCTTCTTTTTATCGTCGTTATTATCGTCGTTAATATCGTCGTTATTATCGTCGTTATTATCGTCGTTAATATCGTCGTTAATATCGTCATTATCATCGTTGTTATCGTCCTTATCATCCTCATAATTATCGTCGTTAATATCGTCGTTATTTTGTCATAATCATCGTCGTTAATGTCGACGTTATTATCGTCATGATCTACGTTGTTATCGTCATAAATATCATCGTTAATATCGTCGTTATTATTGTCATTATCTTCTATTCATCGTCGTTATTATCGTCGTTAATATCGTCATTAATATCGTCATTATCATCGTTGTTATCGTCTTTATCATCCTCATAATTCTCGTCGTTAATTTCGTCGTTATTTTGTCATAATCATCGTCGTTAATATCGTCGTTAATATCGTCATTATCATCGATGTTATCGTCCTTATTATCCTCATAATTATCGTCGTTAATATCGTCGTTATTTTGTCATAATCATCGTCGTTAATGTCGTCGTTATTATCGTCATTATCATCGTTATTATCGTCCTTATCATCCTCATAATTATCGTCGATAATATCGTCGTTATTTTGTCATAATCATTGTCGTTAATGTCGTCGTTATTATCGTCATTATCTACGTTGTTATCGTCATAAATATCATCGTTAATATCGTCGTTATTATTGTCATTATCTTCTTTTTATCGTCGTTATTATCGTCCTTATTATCCTCATAATTATCGTCGTTAATATCGTCGTTATTTTGTCATAATCATCGTCGTTAATATCGTCGTTAATATCGTCATTATCATCGTTGTTATCGTCCTTATTATCCTCAAAATTATCGTCGTTAATATCGTCGTTATTTTGTCATAATCATCGTCGTTAATGTCGTCGTTATTATCGTCATTATCATCGTTGTTATCGTCCTTATCATCCTCATAATTATCGTCGTTAATATCGTCGTTATTTTGTCATAATCATCGTCGTTAATGTCGTCGATATTATCGTCATTATCTTCGTTGTTATCGTCATAATTATCACCGTTAATTTCGTCGTTATTATTATCATTATCTTCTTTTTATCGTCGTTATTATCGTCGTTAATATCGTCTTTATTATCGTCGTTATATCGTCGTTAATATCGTCGTTAATATCGTCATTATCATCGTTGTTATCGTCCTTATCATCCTCATAATTGTCGTCGTTAATATCGTCGTTATTTTGTCATAATCATCGTCGTTAATATCGTCGATAATATCGTCATTATCATCGTTGTTATCGTCCTTATTATCCTCATAATTATCGTCGTTAATATCGTCGTTATTTTGTCATAATCATCGTCGTTAATGTCGTCGTTATTATCGAAATTATCATCGTTGTTATCGTCCTTATCATCCTCATAATTATCGTCGTTAATATCGTCGTTATTTTGTCATAATCATCGTCGTTAATGTCGTCGTTATTATCGTTTTTATCATCGTTGTTATCGTCCTCATCATCCTCATAATTATCGTCGTTAATATCGTCGTTATTTTGTCATAATCATCGTCGTTAATGTCGTCGTTATTATCGTCATTTTCTTCGTTGTTATCGTCATAATTATCATCGTTAATATCGTCGTTATTATTGTCATTATCTTCTTTTTATCGTCGTTATTATCGTCGTTAATGTCGTCGTTATTATCGTCATTATCACCGTTGTTATCGTCCTTATCATCCTCATAATTATCGTCGTTCATATCGTCGTTATTTTGTCATAATCATCGTCGTTAATGTCGTCGTTAGTATCGTCATTATCTACGATGTTATCGTCATAAATATCATCGTTAATATCGTCGTTATTATTGTCATTTTCTTCTTTTTATCGTCGTTATTATCGTCGTTAATATCGTCGTTATTATCGTCGTTATTATCGTCGTTAATATCGTCGTTAATATCGTCATTATCATCGTTGTTATCGTCCTTATTATCCTCATAATTATCGTCGTTAATATCGTCGTTATTTTGTCATAATCATCGTCGTTAATGTCGTCGTTATTATCGTCATTATCATCGTTGTTATCGTCCTTATCATCCTCATAATTATCGTCGTTAATATCGTCGTTATTTTGTCATAATCATCGTCGTTAATGTCGTCGTTATTATCGTCATTATCTTCGTTGTTATCGTCATAATTATCATCGTTAATTTCGTCGTTATTATTGTCATTATCTTCTTTTTATCGTCGTTATTATCGTCGTTAATATCGTCTTTATTATCGTCGTTATTATCGTCGTTAATATCGTCGTTAATATCGTCATTATCATCGTTGTTATCGTCCTTATTATCCTCATAATTATCGTCGTTAATATCGTCGTTATTTTTTCATAATCATCGTCGTTAATATCGTCGTTATTTTGTCATAATCATCGACGTTAATGTCGTCGTTATTATCGTCATTGACTTCGTTGTTATCGTCATAATTATCATCGTTAATATCGTCGTTATTATTGTCATTATCTTCTTTTTATCGTCGTTATTATCGTCGTTAATATCGTCTTTACTATCGTCGTTATTATCGTCGTTAATATCGTCGTTAATATCGTCATTATCATCGTTGTTATCGTCCTTATCATCCTCATAAATATCGTCGTTATTATCGTCGTTATTTTGTCATAATCATCGTCGTTAATGTCATCGTTATTATCGTCATTATCTACGTTCTTATCGTCATAAATATCATCGTTAATATCGTCGTTATTATTGTCATTATCTTCTTTTTATCGTCGTTATTATCGTCCTTATCATCCTCATAATTATCGTCGTTAATATCGTCGTTATTTTGTCATAATCATCGTCTTTAATGTCGTCGTTATTATCGTCATTATCTTCGTTGTTATCGTCATAATTATCATCGTTAATATCGTCGTTATTATTGTCATTATCTTCTTTTTATCGTCGTTATTATCGTCGTTAATATCGTCTTTATTATCGTCGTTATTATCGTCGTTAATATCGTCGTTAATATCTTCATTATCATCGTTGTTATCGTCCTTATCATCCTCATAATTATCGTCGTTAATATCGTCGTTATTTTGTCATAATCATCGTCGTTAATGTCGTCGTTATTATCGTCATTATCTTCTTTTTATCGTCGTTATTATCGTCGTTAATATCGTCATTAATATCGTCATTATCATCGTTGTTATCGTCCTTATTATCCTCATAATTATCGTCGTTAAAATCGTCGTTATTTTGTCATAATCATCGTCGTTAATGTCGTCGTTATTATCGTCATTATCATCGTTGTTATCGTCCTTATTATCCTCATAATTATCGTCGTTAATATCGTCGTTATTTTGTCATAATCATCGTCGTTAATGTCGTCGTTATTATCGTCATTATCTACGTTGTTATCGTCATAAATATCATCGTTAATATCGTCGTTATTATTGTCATTATCTTCTTTTTATCGTCGTTATTATCCTCCTTATCATCCTCATAATTATCGTCGTTAATATCGTCGTAATTTTGTCATAATCATCGTCGTTAATGTCATCGTTATTATCGTCATTATCTTCGTTGTTATCGTCATAATTATCATCGTTAATATCGTCGTTATTATTGTCATTATCTTCTTTTTATCGTCGTTATTATCGTCGTTAATATCGTCTTTATTATCGTCGTTTTTATCGTCGTTAATATCGTCGTTAATATCGTCATTATCATCGTTGTTATCGTCCTTATCATCCTCATAATTGTCGTCGTTAATATCGTCGTTATTTTGTCATAATCATCGTCGTTAATATCGTCGTTAATATCGTCATTATCATCGTTGTTATCGTCCTTATTATCCTCATAATTATCGTCGTTAATATCGTCGTTATTTTGTCATAATCATCGTCGTTAATGTCGTCGTTATTATCGTCATTATCATCGTTGTTATCGTCCTTATCATCCTCATAATTATCGTCGTTAATATCGTCGTTATTTTGTCATAATCATCGTCGTTAATGTCGTCGTTATTATCGTCATTATCTTCGTTGTTATCGTCATAATTATCATCGTTAATATCGTCGTTATTATTGTCATTATCTTCTTTTTATCGTCGTTATTATCGTCGTTAATATCGTCTTTATTATCGTCGTTATTATCGTCGTTAATATCGTCGTTAATATCGTCATTATCATCGTTGTTATCGTTCTTATCATCCTCATAATTGTCGTCGTTAATATCGTCGTTATTTTGTCATAAACATCGTCGTTAATATCGTCGTTAATATCGTCATTATCATCGTTGTTATCGTCCTTATTATCCTCATAATTATCGTCGTTAATATCGTCGTTATTTTGTCATAATCATCGTCGTTAATGTCGTCGTTATTATCGTCATTATCATCGTTATTATCGTCCTTATCATCCTCATAATTATCGTCGTTAATATCGTCGTTATTTTGTCATAATCATCGTCGTTAATGTCGACGTTATTATCGTCATGATCTACGTTGTTATCGTCATAAATATCATCGTTAATATCGTCGTTATTATTGTCATTATCTTCTATTCATCGTCGTTATTATCGTCGTTAATATCGTCATTAATATCGTCATTATCATCGTTGTTATCGTCTTTATCATCCTCATAATTGTCGTCGTTAATTTCGTCGTTATTTTGTCATAATCATCGTCGTTAATATCGTCGTTAATATCGTCATTATCATCGATGTTATCGTCCTTATTATCCTCATAATTATCGTCGTTAATATCGTCGTTATTTTGTCATAATCATCGTCGTTAATGTCGTCGTTATTATCGTCATTATCATCGTTATTATCGTCCTTATCATCCTCATAATTATCGTCGTTAATATCGTCGTTATTTTGTCATAATCATTGTCGTTAATGTCGTCGTTATTATCGTCATTATCTTCGTTGTTATCGTCATAATTATCATCGTTAATATCGTCGTTATTATTGTCATTATCTTCTTTTTATCGTCGTTATTATCGTCGTTAATATCGTCTTTATTATCGTCATTATTATCGTCGTTAATATCGTCGTTAATATCGTCATTATCATCGTTGTTATCGTCCTTATCATCCTCTTAATTGTCGTCGTTAATATCGTCGTTATTTTGTCATAATCATCGTCGTTAATATCGTCGTTAATATCGTCATTATCATCTTTGTTATCGTCCTTATTATCCTCGTAATTATCGTCGTTAATATAGTCGTTATTTTGTCATAATCATCGTCGTTAATGTCGTCGTTATTATCGTCATTATCATCGTTGTTATCGTCTTTATCATCCTCATAATTATCGTCGTTAATATCGTCGTTATTTTGTTATAATCATCGTCGTTAATGTCGTCGTTATTATCGTCATTATCTTCGTTGTTATCGTCATAATTATCATCGTTAATATCGTCGTTATTATTGTCATTATCTTCATTTTATCGTCGTTATTATCGTCGTTAATATCGTCAATGATATCGTCATTATCATCGTTGTTCTCGTCCTTATTATCCTCATAATTATCGTCGTTAATATCGTCGTTATTTTGTCATAATCATCGTCGTTAATGTCGTCGTTATTATCGTCATTATCATCGTTGTTATCGTCCTCATCATCCTCATAATTATCGTCGTTAATATCGTCGTTATTTTGTCATAATCATCGTCGTTAATGTCGTCGTTATTATCGTCATTATCTACGTTGTTATCGTCATAAATATCATCGTTAATATCGTCGTTATTATTGTCATTATCTTCTTTTTATCGTCGTTATTATCGTCCTTATTATCCTCATAATTATCGTCGTTAATATCGTCGTTATTTTGTCATAATCATCGTCGTTAATGTCGTCGATATTATCGTCATTATCTTCGTTGTTATCGTCATAATTATCACCGTTAATTTCGTCGTTATTATTGTCATTATCTTCTTTTTATCGTCGTTATTATCGTCGTTAATATCGTCTTTATTATCGTCGTTATATCGTCGTTAATATCGTCGTTAATATCGTCATTATCATCGTTGTTATCGTCCTTATCATCCTCATAATTGTCGTCGTTAATATCGTCGTTATTTTGTCATAATCATCGTCGTTAATATCGTCGATAATATCGTCATTATCATCGTTGTTATCGTCCTTATTATCCTCATAATTATCGTCGTTAATATCGTCGTTATTTTGTCATAATCATCGTCGTTAATGTCGTCGTTATTATCGAAATTATCATCGTTGTTATCGTCCTTATCATCCTCATAATTATCGTCGTTAATATCGTCGTTATTTTGTCATAATCATCGTCGTTAATGTCGTCGTTATTATCGTTATTATCATCGTTGTTATCGTCCTCATCATCCTCATAATTATCGTCGTTAATATCGTCGTTATTTTGTCATAATCATCGTCGTTAATGTCGTCGTTATTATCGTCATTTTCTTCGTTGTTATCGTCATAATTATCATCGTTAATATCGTCGTTATTATTGTCATTATCTTCTTTTTATCGTCGTTATTATCGTCGTTAATGTCGTCGTTATTATCGTCATTATCACCGTTGTTATCGTCCTTATCATCCTCATAATTATCGTCGTTCATATCGTCGTTATTTTGTCATAATCATCGTCGTTAATGTCGTCGTTAGTATCGTCATTATCTACGATGTTATCGTCATAAATATCATCGTTAATATCGTCGTTATTATTGTCATTTTCTTCTTTTTATCGTCGTTATTATCGTCGTTAATATCGTCGTTATTATCGTCGTTATTATCGTCGTTAATATCGTCGTTAATATCGTCATTATCATCGTTGTTATCGTCCTTATTATCCTCATAATTATCGTCGTTAATATCGTCGTTATTTTGTCATAATCATCGTCGTTAATGTCATCGTTATTATCGTCATTATCTACGTTCTTATCGTCATAAATATCATCGTTAATATCGTCGTTATTATTGTCATTATCTTCTTTTTATCGTCGTTATTATCGTCCTTATCATCCTCATAATTATCGTCGTTAATATCGTCGTTATTTTGTCATAATCATCGTCGTTAATGTCGTCGTTATTATCGTCATTATCTTCGTTGTTATCGTCATAATTATCATCGTTAATATCGTCGTTATTATTGTCATTATCTTCTTTTTATCGTCGTTATTATCGTCGTTAATATCGTCTTTATTATCGTCGTTATTATCGTCGTTAATATCGTCGTTAATATCTTCATTATCATCGTTGTTATCGTCCTTATCATCCTCATAATTATCGTCGTTAATATCGTCGTTATTTTGTCATAATCATCGTCGTTAATGTCGTCGTTATTATCGTCATTATCTTCTTTTTATCGTCGTTATTATCGTCGTTAATATCGTCATTAATATCGTCATTATCATCGTTGTTATCGTCCTTATTATCCTCATAATTATCGTCGTTAAAATCGTCGTTATTTTGTCATAATCATCGTCGTTAATGTCGTCGTTATTATCGTCATTATCATCGTTGTTATCGTCCTTATTATCCTCATAATTATCGTCGTTAATATCGTCGTTATTTTGTCATAATCATCGTCGTTAATGTCGTCGTTATTATCGTCATTATCTACGTTGTTATCGTCATAAATATCATCGTTAATATCGTCGTTATTATTGTCATTATCTTCTTTTTATCGTCGTTATTATCCTCCTTATCATCCTCATAATTATCGTCGTTAATATCGTCGTAATTTTGTCATAATCATCGTCGTTAATGTCATCGTTATTATCGTCATTATCTTCGTTGTTATCGTCATAATTATCATCGTTAATATCGTCGTTATTATTGTCATTATCTTCTTTTTATCGTCGTTATTATCGTCGTTAATATCGTCTTTATTATCGTCGTTATTATCGTCGTTAATATCGTCGTTAATATCGTCATTATCATCGTTGTTATCGTCCTTATCATCCTCATAATTGTCGTCGTTAATATCGTCGTTATTTTGTCATAATCATCGTCGTTAATATCGTCGTTAATATCGTCATTATCATCGTTGTTATCGTCCTTATTATCCTCATAATTATCGTCGTTAATATCGTCGTTATTTTGTCATAATCATCGTCGTTAATGTCGTCGTTATTATCGTCATTATCATCGTTGTTATCGTCCTTATCATCCTCATAATTATCGTCGTTAATATCGTCGTTATTTTGTCATAATCATCGTCGTTAATGTCGTCGTTATTATCGTCATTATCTTCGTTGTTATCGTCATAATTATCATCGTTAATATCGTCGTTATTATTGTCATTATCTTCTTTTTATCGTCGTTATTATCGTCGTTAATATCGTCTTTATTATCGTCGTTATTATCGTCGTTAATATCGTCGATAATATCGTCATTATCATCGTTGTTATCGTTCTTATCATCCTCATAATTGTCGTCGTTAATATCGTCGTTATTTTGTCATAAACATCGTCGTTAATATCGTCGTTAATATCGTCATTATCATCGTTGTTATCGTCCTTATTATCCTCATAATTATCGTCGTTAATATCGTCGTTATTTTGTCATAATCATCGTCGTTAATGTCGTCGTTATTATCGTCATTATCATCGTTGTTATCGTCCTTATCATTCTCATAATTATCGTCGTTAATATCGTCGTTATTTTGTCATAATCATCGTCGTTAATGTCGTCGTTATTATCGTCATTATCTTCGTTGTTATCGTCATAATTATCATCGTTAATATCGTCGTTATTATTGTCATTATCTTCTTTTTATCGTCGTTATTATCGTCGTTAATATCGTCTTTATTATCGTCGTTATTATCGTCGTTAATATCGTCGTTATTTTGTCATAATCATCGTCGTTAATGTCGTCGTTATTATCGTCATTATCTACGTTGTTATCGTCATAAATATCATCGATAATATCGTCGTTATTATTGTCATTATCTTCTTTTTATCGTCGTTATTAACGTCGTTATTATCGTCGTTAATATCGTCGTTAATATCGTCATTATCATCGTTGTTATCGTCCTTATTATCCTCATAATTATCGTCGTTAATATCGTCGTGATTTTGTCATAATCATCGTCGTTAATATCGTCGTTAATATCGTCATTATCATCGTTGTTATCGTCCTTATTATCCTCATAATTATCGTCGTTAATATCGTCGTTATTTTGTCATAATCATCGTCGTTAATGTCGTCGTTATTATCGTCATTATCTACGTTGTTATCGTTATAAATATCATCGATAATATCGTCGTTATTATTGTCATTATCTTCTTTTTATCGTCGTTATTAACGTCGTTATTATCGTCGTTAATATCGTCGTTAATATCGTCATTATCATCGTTGTTATCGTCCTTATTATCCTCATAATTATCGTCGTTAATATCGTCGTTATTTTGTCATAATCATCGTCGTTAATATCGTCGTTATTTTGTCATAATCATCGACGTTAATGTCGTCGTTATTATCGTCATTATCTTCGTTGTTATCGTCATAATTAACATCGTTAATATCGTCTTTATTGTTGTCATTATCTTCTTTTTATCGTCGTTATTATCGTCGTTAATATCGTCTTTATCATCGTCGTTATTATCGTCATTAATATCGTCGTTATTATCGTCATTATCATCGTTGTTATCGTCCTTATCATCCTCATAATTATCGACGTTAATATCGTCGTTATTTTGTCATAATCATCGTCATTAATGTCGTCGCTATTATCGTCATTATCTTCGTTGTTATCGTCGTTATTATCCTCATAATTATCGTCGTTAATATCGTCGTTATTTTGTCATAATCATCGTCGTTAATGTCGTCGTTATTATCGTCATTATCTACGTTGTTATCGTCATAAATATCATCGTTAATATCGTCGTTATTATTGTCATTTTCTTCTTTTTATCGTCGTTATTATCGTCGTTAATATCGTCGTTATTATCGTCGTTATTATCGTCGTTAATATCATCGTTAATATCGTCATTATCATCGTTGTTATCGTCCTTATCATCCTCATAATTATCGTCGTTAATATCGTCGTTATTTTCTCATAATCATCGTCGTTAATGTCGTCGTTATTATCGTCATTATCATCGTTGTTATCGTCCTTATCATCGTCATAATTATCGTCGTTAATATCGTCGTTATTTTGTCATAATCATCGTCGTTAATGTCGTCGTTATTATCGTCATTATCTACGTTGTTATCGTCATAAATTTCATCGTTAATATCGTCGTTATTATTGTCATTTTCTTCTTTTTATCGTCGTTATTATCGTCGTTAATATCGTCGTTATTATCGTCGTTATTATCGTCGTTAATATCGTCGTTAATATCGTCATTATCATCGTTGTTATCGTCCTTATCATCCTCATAATTATCGTCGTTAATATCGTCGTTATTTTGTCATAATCATCGTCGTTAATGTCGTCGTTATTATCGTCATTATCTTCGTTGTTATCGTCCTTATCATCGTCATAATTATCGTCGTTAATATCGTCGTTATTTTGTCATAATCATCGTCGTTAATGTCGTCGTTATTATCGTTATTATCATCGTTGTTATTGTCCTTATCATCCTCATAATTATCGTCGTTAATATCGTCGTTATTTTGTCATAATCATCGTCGTTAATGTCGTCGTTATTATTGTCATTATCTACGTTGTTATCGTCATAAATATCATCGTTAATATCGTCGTTATTATTGTCATTATCTTCTTTTTATCGTCGTTATTATCGTCGTTAATATCGTCGTTATTATCGTCGTTATTATCGTCGTCAATATCGTCGTTATTATCGTCGTTATTATCGTCGTTATTATCGCCGTTAATATCGTCATTAATATCGTCATTATCATCGTTGTTATCGTCGTTATTATCCTCATAATTATCGTCGTTAATATCGTCGTTATTTTGTCATAATCATCGTCGTTAATGTCGTCGTTATTATCGTCATTATCTACGTTGTTATCGTCATAAATATCATCGTTAATATCGTCGTTATTATTGTCATTTTCTTCTTTTTATCGTCGTTATTATCGTCGTTAATATCGTCGTTATTATCGTCGTTATTATCGTCGTTAATATCGTCGTTAATATCGTCAATATCATCGTTGATATCGTCTTTATTATCCTCATAATTATCGTCGTTAATATCGTCGTTATTTTGTCATAATCATCGTCGTAAATTTCGTCGTTATTATCGTCATTATCATCGTTGTTATCGTCCTTATCATCCTCATAATTATCGTCGTTAATATCATCGTTATTTTGTCATAATCATCGTCGTTAATGTCGTCGTTATTATCGTCATTATCTACATTGTTATCGTCCTTATCATCCTCATAATTATCGTCGTTAATATCGTCGTTATTTTGTCATAATCATCGTCGTTAATGTCGTCGTTATTATCGTCATTATCATCGTTGATATCGTCCTTATTATCCTCATAATTATCGTCGTTAATATCGTCGTTATTTAGTCATAATCATCGTCGTTAATGTCGTCGTTATTATCGTTATTATCATCGTTGTTATTGTCCTTATCATCCTCATAATTATCGTCGTTAATATCGTCGTTATTTTGTCATAATCATCGTCGTTAATGTCGTCGTTATTATTGTCATTATCTACGTTGTTATCGTCATAAATATCATCGTTAATATCGTCGTTATTATTGTCATTATCTTCTTTTTATCGTCGTTATTATCGTCGTTAATATCGTCGTTATTATCGTCGTTATTATCGTCGTCAATATCGTCGTTATTATCGTCGTTATTATCGTCGTTATTATCGCCGTTAATATCGTCATTAATATCGTCATTATCATCGTTGTTATCGTCCTTATTATCCTCATAATTATCGTCGTTAATATCGTCGTTATTTTGTCATAATCATCGTCGTTAATGTCGTCGTTATTATCGTCATTAACTACGTTGTTATCGTAAAAATATCATAGTTAATATCGTCGTTATTATCGTCGTTATTATCGACGTTAATATCGTCGTTAATATCGTCATTATCATCGTTGTTATCGTCCATATTATCCTCATAATTATCGTCGTTAATATCGTCGTTATTTTGTCATAATCATCGTCGTTAATGTCGTCGTTATTATCGTCATTATCTACGTTGTTAACGTCATAAATATCATCGTTAATATCGTCGTTATTATTGTCATTATCTTCTTTTTATCGTCGTTATTATCGTCGTTAATATCGTCGTTATTATCGTCGTTAATATGGTCGTTATTATCGTCATTATCTTCGTTGTTATCGTCGTTATTATCCTCATAATTATTGTCGTTAATATCGTCGTTATTTTGTCATAATCATCGTCGTTAATATCGTCATTATCATCGTTGTTATCGTCCTTATTATCCTCATAATTATCGTCGTTAATATCGTCGGTATTTTGTCATAATCATCGTCATTAATGTCGTCGTTATTATCGTCATTATCATCGTTGTTATCGTCCTTATCATCCTCATAATTATCGTTCTTAATATCGTCGTTATTTGTCATAATCATCGTCGTTAATGTCGTCGTTATTATCGTCATTATCTTCGTTGTTATCGTCATAAATATCATCGTTAATATCGTCGTTATTATTGTCATTTTCTTCTTTTTATCGTCGTTATTATCGTCGTTAATATCGTCCTTATCATCCTCATAATTATCGTCGTTAATATCGTCGTTATTTTGTCATAATCATTGTCGTTAATGTCGTCGTTATTATCGTCATTTTCTTCGTTGTTATCGTCATAATTATCATCGTTAATATCGTCGTTATTATTGTCATTATCTTCTTTTTATCGTCGTTATTATCGTCGTTAATATCGTCTTTATTATCGTCATTATTATCGTCGTTAATATCGTCGTTAATATCGTCATTATCATCGTTGTTATCGTCCTTATCATCCTCTTAATTGTCGTCGTTAATATCGTCGTTATTTTGTCATAATCATCGTCGTTAATATCGTCGTTAATATCGTCATTATCATCTTTGTTATCGTCCTTATTATCCTCATAATTATCGTCGTTAATATCTTCGTTATTTTGTCATAATCATCGTCGTTAATGTCGTCGTTATTATCGTCATTATCATCGTTGTTATCGTCCTTATCATCCTCATAATTATCGTCGTTAATATCGTCGTTATTTTGTTATAATCATCGTCGTTAATGTCGTCGTTATTATCGTCATTATCTTCGTTGTTATCGTCATAATTATCATCGTTAATATCGTCGTTATTATTGTCATTATCTTCTTTTTATCGTCGTTATTATCGTCGTTAATATCGTCATTAATATCGTCATTATCATCGTTGTTATCGTCCTAATTATCCTCATAATTATCGTCGTTAATATCGTCGTTATTTTGTCATAATCATCGTCGTTAATGTCGTCGTTATTATCGTCATTATCATCGTTGTTATCGTCCTCATCATCCTCATAATTATCGTCGTTAATATCGTCGTCATTTTGTCATAATCAACGTCGTTAATGTCGTCGTTATTATCGTCATTATCTACGTTGTTATCGTCATAAATATCATCGTTAATATCGTCGTTATTATTGTCATTATCTTCTTTTTATCGTCGTTATTATCGTCCTTATTATCCTCATAATTATCGTCGTTAATATCGTCGTTATTTTGTCAAAATCATCGTCGTTAATGTCGTCGTTATTATCGTCATTATCTACGTTGTTATCGTCATAAATATCATCGATAATATCGTCGTTATTATTGTCATTATCTTCTTTTTATCGTCGTTATTAACGTCGTTATTATCGTCGTTAATATCGTCGTTAATATCGTCATTATCATCGTTGTTATCGTCCTTATCATCCTCATAATTATCGTCGTTAATATTGTCGTTATTTTGTCATAATCATCGTCGTTAATGTCGTCGTTATTATCGTCATTATCATCGTTGTTATCGTCCTTATCATCCTCATAATTATCGTCGTTAATATCGTCGTTATTTTGTCATAATCATCGTCGTTAATGTCGTCGTTATTATCGTCATTATCTACGTTGTTATCGTCATAAATATCATCGTTAATATCGTCGTTATTATTGTCATTATCTTCTTTTTATCGTCGTTATTATCGTCGTTAATATCGTCTTTATTATCGTCGTTATTATCGTCGTTAATATCGTCGTTAATATCATCATTATCATCGTTGTTATCGTCCTTATCATCCTCATAATTGTCGGGGTTAAAATCGTCGTTATTTTGTCATAATCATCGTCGTTAATATCGTCGTTAATATCGTCATTATCATCGTTGTTATCGTCCTTATTATCCTCATAATTAACGTCGTTCATATCGTCGTTATTTTGTCATAATCATCGTCGTTAATGTCGTCGTTATTATCGTCATTATCATCGTTGTTATCGTCCTTATCATCCTCATAATTATCGTCGTTAATATAGTCGTTATTTTGTCATAATCATTGTCGTTAATGTCGTCGTTATTATCGTCATTATCATCGTTGTTATCGTCCTTATCATCCTCATAATTATCGTCGTTAATATCGTCGTTATTTTGTCATAATCATCGTCGTTAATGTCGTCGTTATTATCGTCATTATCCACGTTGTTATCGTCATAAATATCATCGTTAATATCGTCGTTATTATTGTCATTATCTTCTTTTTATTGTCGTTATTATCGTCGTTAATATCGTCGTTATTATCGTCGTTAATATTGTCGTTATTATCGTCGTTATTATCGCCGATAATATCGTCATTAATATCGTCATTATCATCGTTGTTATCGTCCTTATTATCCTCATAATTATCGTCGTTAATATCGTCTTTATTATCGTCGTTATTATCGTCGTTAATATCGTTGTTAATATCGTCATTATCATTGTTGTTATCGTCCTTATCATCCTCATAATTATCGTCGTTAATATCGTCGTTATTTTGTCATAATCATCGTCGTTAATATCGTCGTTATTATCGTCGTTATTATCGTCGTTAATATCGTCGTTAATATCGTCATTATCATCGTTGTTATCGTCCTTATCATCCTCATAATTATCGTCGTTAATATCGTCGTTATTTTGTCATAATCATCGTCGTTAATGTCGTCGTTATTATCGTCATTATCATCGTTGTTATCGTCCTTATTATCCTCATAATTATCGTCGTTAATATCGTCGTTATTTTGTCATAATCATCGTCGTTAATGTCGTCGTTATTATCGTCATTATCTACGTTGTTATCGTCATAAATATCATCGTTAATATCGTCGTTATTTTGTTATAATCATCGTCGTTAATGTCGTCGTTATTATCGTCATTATCTTCGTTGTTATTGTCGTTAATATCCTCATAATTATCGTCGTTAATATCATCGTTTTTTTGTCATAATCATCGTCGTTAATGTCGTCGTTATTATCGTCATTATCTACGTTGTTATCGTCATAAATATCATCGTTAATATCGTCGTTATTATTGTCATTATCTTCTTTTTATCGTCGTTATTATCGTCGTTAATATCGTCTTTATTATCGTCGTTATTATCGTCGTTAATATCGTTGATAATATCGTCATTATCATTGTTGTTATCGTCCTTATCATCCTCATAATTATCGTCGTTAATATCGTCGTTATTTTGTCATAATCATCGTCGTTAATGTCGTCGTTATTATCGTCATTATCATCGTTGTTATCGTCCTTATCATCCTCATAATTATCGTCGTTAATATCGTCGTTATTTTGTCATAATCATCGTCGTTAATATCGTCGTTATTATCGTCGTTATTATCGTCGTTAATATCGTCGTTAATATCGTCATTATCATCGTTGTTATCGTCCTTATCATCCTCATAATTATCGTCGTTAATATCGTCGTTATTTTGTCATAATCATCGTCGTTAATGTCGTCGTTATTATCGTCATTATCATCGTTGTTATCGTCCTTATTATCCTCATAATTATCGTCGTTAATATCGTCGTTATTTTGTCATAATCATCGTCGTTAATGTCGTCGTTATTATCGTCATTATCATCGTTGTTATCGTCCTTATTATCCTCATAATTATCGTCGTTAATATCGTCGTTATTTTGTCATAATCATCGTCGTTAATGTCGTCGTTATTATCGTCATTATCATCATTGTTATCGTCCTTATCATCCTCATAATTATCGTCGTTAATATCGTCGTTATTTTGTTATAATCATCGTCGTTAATGTCGTCGTTATTATCGTCATTATCTTCGTTGTTATTGTCGTTAATATCCTCATAATTATCTTCGTTAATATCATCGTTTTTTTTGTCATAATCATCGTCGTTAATGTCGTCGTTATTATCGTCATTATCTACGTTGTTATCGTCATAAATATCATCGTTAATATCGTCGTTATTATTGTCATTATCTTCTTTTTATCGTCGTTATTATCGTCGTTAATATCGTCTTTATTATCGTCGTTATTATCGTCGTTAATATCGTCGTTAATATCGTCATTATCATCGTTGTTATCGTCCTTATCATCCTCATAATTGTCGTCGTTAATATCGTCGTTATTTTGTCATAATCATCGTCGTTAATGTCGTCGTTATTATCGTCATTATCATCGTTGTTATCGTCCTTATCATCCTCATAATTATCGTCGTTAATATCGTCGTTATTTTGTCATAATCATCGTCGTTAATGTCGTCGTTATTATCGTCATTATCTTCGTTGTTATCGTCATAATTATCATCGTTAATATCGTCGTTACTATTGTCATTATCTTCTTTTTATCGTCGTTATTATCGTCGTTAATATCGTCTTTATTATCGTCGTTATTATCGTCGTTAATATCGTCGTTAATATCGTCATTATCATCGTTGTTATCGTCCTTATCATCCTCATAATTATCGTCGTTAATATCGTCATTATTTTGTCATAATCATCGTCGTTAATGTCGTCGTTATTATCGTCATTATCTTCGTTGTTATCGTCATAATTATCATCGTTAATATCGTCGTTATTATTGCCATTATCTTCTTTTTATCGTCGTTATTATCGTCGTAAATATCGTCATTAATATCGTCATTATCATCGTTGTTATCGTCCTTATTATCCTCATAATTATCGTCGATAATATCGTCGTTATTTTGCCATAATCATCGTCGTTAATGTCGTCGTTATTATCGTCATTATCATCGTTGTTATCGTCCTTATCATCCTCATAATTATCGTCGTTAATATCGTCGTTATTTTGTCATAATCATCGTCGTTAATGTCGTCGTTATTATCGTCATTATCTACGTTGTTATCGTCATAAATATCATCGTTAATATCGTCGTTATTATTGTCATTATCTTCTTTTTATCGTCGTTATTATTGTCCTTATCATCCTCATAATTGTCGTCGTTAAAATCGTCGTTATTTTGTCATAATCATCGTCGTTAATATCGTCGTTAATATCGTCATTATCATCGTTGTTATCGTCCTTATTATCCTCATAATTAACGTCGTTAATATCGTCGTTATTTTGTCATAATCATCGTCGTTAATGTCGTCGTTATTATCGTCATTATCATCGTTGTTATCGTCCTTATCATCCTCATAATTATCGTCGTTAATATCGTCGTTATTTTGTCATAATCATCGTCGTTAATGTCGTCGTCATTATCGTCATTATCTTCGTTGTTATCGTCATAATTATCATCGTTAATATCTTCGTTATTATTGTCATTATCTTCTTTTTATCGTCGTTATTATCGTCGTTAATATCGTCTTTATTATCGTCGTTATTATCGTCGTTAATATCGTCGTTAATATCGTCATTATCATCGTTGTTATCGTCCTTATCATCCTCATAATTGTCGTCGTTAATATCGTCGTTATTTTGTCATAATCATCGTCGTTAATATCGTCGTTAATATCGTCATTATCATCGTTGTTATCGTCCTTATTATCCTCATAATTATCGTCGTTAATATCGTCGTTATTTTGTCATAATCATCGTCGTTAATGTCGTCGTTATTATCGTCATTATCATCGTTGTTATTGTCCTTATCATCCTCATAATTATCGTCGTTAATATCGTCGTTATTTTGTCATAATCATCGTCGTTAATGTCGTCGTTATTATCGTCATTATCTTCGTTGTTATCGTCATAATTATCATCGTTAATATCGTCGTTATTATTGCCATTATCTTCTTTTTATCGTCGTTATTATCGTCGTAAATATCGTCATTAATATCGTCATTATCATCGTTGTTATCGTCCTTATTATCCTCATAATTATCGTCGATAATATCGTCGTTATTTTGTCATAATCATCGTCGTTAATGTCGTCGTTATTATCGTCATTATCATCATTGTTATCGTCCTTATCATCCTCATAATTATCGTCGTTAATATCGTCGTTATTTTGTCATAATCATCGAAGTTAATGTCGTCGTTATTATCGTCATTATCTACGTTGTTATCGTCATAAATATCATCGTTAATATCGTCGTTATTATTGTCATTATCTTCTTTTTATCGTCGTTATTATCATCCTTATCATCCTCATAATTATCGTCGTTAATATCGTCGTTATTTTGTCATAATCATCGTCGTTAATTTCGTCGTTATTATCGTCATTATCTTCGTTTTTATCGTCATAATTATCATCGTTAATATCGTCGTTAATATCGTCATTATCATCGTTGTTATCGTCCTTATTATCCTCATAATTATCGTCGTTAATATCGTCGTTATTTTGTCATAATCATCGTCGTTAATGTCGTCGTTATTATCGTCATTATCATCGTTGTTATCGTCCTTATCATCCTCATAATTATCGTCGTTAATATCGTCGTTATTTTGTTATAATCATCGTCGTTAATGTAGTCGTTATTATCGTCATTATCTTCGTTGTTATCGTCGTTATTATCCTCATAATTATCGTCGTTAATATCATCGTTATTTTGTCAAAATCATCGTCGTTAATGTCGTCGTTATTATCGTCATTATCTACGTTGTTATCGTCATAAATATCATCGTTAATATCGTCGTTATTATTGTCATTATCTTCTTTTTATCGTCGTTATTATCGTCGTTAATATCGTCTTTATTATCGTCGTTATTATCGTCGTTAATATCGTCGTTAATATCGTCATTATCATCGTTGTTATCGTCCTTATCATCCTCATAATTGTCGTCGTTAATATGGTCGTTATTTTGTGATAATCATCGTCGTTAATGTCGTCGTTATTATCGTCATTATCATCGTTGTTATCGTCCTTATCATCCTCATAATTATCGTCGTTAATATCGTCGTTATTTTGTCATAATCATCGTCGTTAATATCGTCGTTATTTTGTCATAATCATCGTCGTTAATGTCGTCGTTATTATCGTCATTATCTTCGTTTTTATCGTCATAATTATCATCGTTAATATCGTCGTTAATATCGTCATTAACATCGTTGTTATCGTCCTTATTATCCTCATAATTATCGTCGTTAATATCGTCGTTATTTTGTCATAATCATCGTCGTTAATGTCGTCGTTATTATCGTCATTATCATCGTTGTTATCGTCCTTATCATCCTCATAATTATCGTCGTTAATATCGTCGTTATTTTGTCATAATCATCGTCGTTAATGTCGTCGTTATTATCGTCATTATCTTCGTAGTTATCGTCGTTATTATCGTCATTATCTTCGTAGTTATCGTCGTTATTATCGTCATTAATATCGTCGTTATTATCGTCATTATCGTCGTTTTTATCATCATAATTATAGTCGTTATTATCGTCTTTAATATCGTCATTGTCATCGTTGTTATCGTCGTTATTATCCTCATAATTATCGTCGTTAATATCGTCATTATCTTCGCTGTTATCGTCATAATTATCATCGTTAATATCGTCGTTATTATTGTCATTATCTTCTTTTTATCGTCGTTATTATCAACGTTAATATCGTCGTTATTATCGTCGTTATTATCGTCGTTATTATCGTCGTTAATATCGTCGTTAATATCGTCATTATCATCGTTGTTATCGTCCTTATTATCCTCATAATTATTGTCGTTAATATCGTCGTTATTTTGTCATAAACATCGTCGTTAATGTCGTCGTTATTATCGTCATTATCTTCGTTGTTATCGTCGTTATTATCCTCATAATTATTGTCGTTAATATCGTCGTTATTCTGTCATAATCATCGTCGTTAATGTCGTCGTTATTATCGTCATTATCTACGTTGTTATCGCCATAAATATCATCGTTAATATCGTCGTTATTATTGTCATTATCTTCTTTTTATCGTCGTTATTATCGTCGTTAATATCGTCGTTATCATCGTCGTTATTATCGTCGTTAATGTCGTCGTTATTATCGTCATTATCTACGTTGTTATCGTCCTTATCATCCTCATAATTATCGTCGTTAATATCGTCGTTATTTTGTCATAATCATCGTCGTTAATGTCGTCGTTATTATCGTCATTATCTTCGTTGTTATCGTCGTTATTATCCTCATAATTATCGTCGTTAATATCATCGTTTTTTTGTCAAAATCATCGTCGTTAATGTCGTCGTTATTATCGTCATTATCTACGTTGTTATCGTCATAAATATCATCGTTAATATCGTCGTTATTATTGTCATTATTTTCTTTTTATCGTCGTTATTATCGTCGTTAATATCGTCGTTATTATCGTCGTTAATATCGTCGGTAATATCGTCATTATCATCGTTGTTATCGTCCTTATTATCCTCAAAATTATCGTCGTTAATATCGTCGTTATTTTGTCATAATCATCGTCGTTAATGTCGTCGTTATTATCGTCATTATCATCGTTGTTATCGTCTATATCATCCTCATAATTATCGTTCTTAATATCGTCGTTATTTTGTCTTAATCATCGTCGTTAATGTCGTTGTTATTATCGTCATTATCTACGTTGTTATCGTCATAAATATCATCGTTAATATCGTCGTTATTATTGTCATTATTTTCTTTTTATCGTCGTTATTATCGTCGTTATTATCGTCGTTAATATCGTCGTTAATATCGTCATTATCATCGTTGTTATCGTCCTTATTATCCTCATAATTATTGTCGTTAATATCGTCGTTATTTTGTCATAATCATCGTCGTTAATATCGTCGTTATTTTGTCATAATCATCGACGTTAATGTCGTCGTTATTATCGTCATTATCTACGTTGTTATCGTCATAATTATCATCGTTAATATCGTCGTTATTATTGTCATTATCTTCTTTTTATCGTCGTTATTATCGTCGTTAATATCGTCTTTATTATCGTCGTTATTATCGTTGTTATTATCGTAGTTAATATCGTCATTATCATCGTTGTTATCGTCCTTATCATCCTCATATCCATCGTCGTTAATATCGTCGTTATTTTGTCATAATCATCGTCGTTAATGTCGTCGTTATTATTGTCATTATCTTCGTTGTTATCGTCGTTATTATCCCCATAAATATCGTCGTTAATATCGTCGTTATTTTGTCATAATCATCGTCGTTAATGTCGTCGTTATTATCGTCATTATCTACGTTGTTATCGTCATAAATATCATCGTTAATATCGTCGTTATTATTGTCATTATCTTCTTTTTATCGTCGTTATTATCGTCGTTAATATCGTCGTTATTATAGTCGTTATTATCGTTGTTAATATCGTCGTTAATATCGTCATTATCATCGTTGTTAACGTCATTATTATCCTCATAATTATCGTCGTTAATATCGTCGTTATTTTGTCATAATCATCGTCGTTAATGTCGTCGTTATTATCGTCATTATCATCGTTGTTATCGTCCTTATCATCCTCATAATTATCGTCGTTAATATCGTCTTTATTTTGTCATAAACATCGTCGTTAATGTCGTCGTTATTATCGTCATTATCTTCGTTGTTATCACCATAAATATCATCGTTAATATCGTCGTTATTATTGTCATTATCTTCTTTTTATCGTCGTTATTATCGTCGTTATTATCGTCGTTAATATCGTCGTTAATATCGTCATTATCATCGTTGTTATCGTCCTTATTATCCTCATAATTATCGTCGTTATTATCGTCGTTATTTTGTCATAAACATCGTCGTTAATATCGTCGTTATTTTGTCATAATCATCGACGTTAATGTCGTCGTTATTATCGTCATTATCTTCGTTGTTATCGTCATAATTATCATCGTTAATATCGTCGTTATTATTATCATTATCTTCTTTTTATCGTCGTTATTATCGTCGTTAATATCTTCGTTATTTTGTCATAATCATCGTCGTTAATGTCGTCGTTATTATCGTCATTATCTTCGATGTTATCGTCGTTATTATCCTCATAATTATCGTCGTTAATATCGTCGTTATTTTGTCATAATCATCGTCGTTAATGTCGTCGTTATTATCGTCATTATCTACGTTGTTATCGTCATAAATATCATCGTTAATATCGTCGTTATTATTGTCATTATCTTCTTTTTATCGTCGTTATTATCGTCGTTAATATCGTCTTTATTATCGTCGTTATTATCGTCGTTAATATCGTCGTTAATATCGTCATTATCATCGTTGTTATCGTCCTTATCATCCTCATAATCATCGTCGTTAATATCGTCGTTATTTTGTCATAATCATCGTCGTTAATGTCGTCGTTATTATCGTCATTATCTACGTTGTTATCGTCCTTATCATCCTCATAATTATCGTCGTTAATATCGTCGTTATTTTGTCATAAACATCGTCGTTAATGTCGTCGTTATTATCGTCATTATCTTCGTTGTTATCGTCGTTATTATCCTCATAATTATCGTCGTTAATATCGTCGTTATTTTGTCATAATCATCGACGTTAATGTCGTCGTTATTATCGTCATTATCTTCGTTGTTATCGTCATAATTATCATCGTTAATATCGTCGTTATTATTGTCATTATCTTCTTTTTATCGTCGTTATTATCGTCGTTAATATCGTCGTTATTATCGTCGTTATTATCGTCGTTAATATCGTCGTTATTATCGTCGTCATTATCGTCGTTATTATTGTCGTTAATATCGTCGTTAATATCGTCATTATAATCGTTGTTATCGTCCTTATTATCCACATAATTATCGTCGTTAATATCGTCGTTATTATCGTCATTATCATCGTTGTTATCGTCCTTATCATCCTCATAATTATCGTCCGTAATATCGTCGTTATTTTGTCATATTCATCGTCGTTAATGTCGTCTTTATTATCGTCATTATCTTCGTTGTTATCGTCGTTATTATCCTCATAATTATCGTCGTTATTATCGTCGTTATTTTGTCATAATCATTGTCGTTAATGTCGTCGTTATTATCGTCATTATCTTCGTTGTTATCGTCGTTATTATTCTCATAATTATCGTCGTTAATATCGTCGTTATTTTGTCAAAATCATCGACGTTAATGTCGTCGTTATTATCGTCATTATCTTCGTTGTTATCGTCATAATTATCATCGTTAATATCGTCGTTATTATTGTCATTATCTTCTTTTTATCGTCGTTATTATCGTCGTTAATATCGTCTTTATTATCGTCGTTATTATCGTCGTTAATATCGTCGTTAATATCGTCATTATCATCGTTGTTATCGTCCTTATCATCCCCATAATCATCGTCGTTAATATCGTCGTTATTTTGTCATAATCATCGTCGTTAATGTCGTCGTTATTATCGTCATTATCTTCGTTGTTATCGTCGTTATTATCCTCATAATTATCGTCGTCAATATCGTCGTTATTTTGTCATAATCATCGTCGTTAATGTCGTCGTTATTATCGTCATTATCTACGTTGTTATCGCCATAAATATCATCGTTAATATCGTCGTTTTTATTGTCATTATCTTCTTTTTATCGTCGTTATTATCGTCGTTAATATCGTCGTTATCATCGTCGTTATTATCGTCGTTAATGTCGTCGTTATTATCGTCATTATCTACGTTGTTATCGTCCTTATCATCCTCATAATTATCGTCGTTAATATCGTCGTTATTTTGTCATAATCATCGTCGTTAATGTCGTCGTTATTATCGTCATTATCTTCGTTGTTATCGTCGTTATTATCCTCATAATTATCGTCGTTAATATCATCGTTATTATGTCAAAATCATCGTCGTTAATGTCGTCGTTATTATCGTCATTATCATCGTTGTTATCGTCCTTATCATCCTCATAATCATCGTCGTTAATATCGTCGTTATTTTGTCATAATCATCGTCGTTAATGTCGTCGTTATTATCGTCATTATCTACGTTGTTATCGTCCTTATCATCCTCATAATTATCGTCGTTAATATCGTCGTTATTTTGTCATAAACATCGTCGTTAATGTCGTCGTTATTATCGTCATTATCTTCGTTGTTATCGTCGTTATTATCCTCATAATTATCGTCGTTAATATCGTCGTTATTTTGTCATAATCATCGACGTTAATGTCGTCGTTATTATCGTCATTATCTTCGTTGTTATCGTCATAATTATCATCGTTAATATCGTCGTTATTATTGTCATTATCTTCTTTTTATCGTCGTTATTATCGTCGTTAATATCGTCGTTATTATCGTCGTTATTATCGTCGTTAATATCGTCGTTATTATCGTCGTCATTATCGTCGTTATTATTGTCGTTAATATCGTCGTTAATATCGTCATTATAATCGTTGTTATCGTCCTTATTATCCACATAATTATCGTCGTTAATATCGTCGTTATTATCGTCATTATCATCGTTGTTATCGTCCTTATCATCCTCATAATTATCGTCCGTAATATCGTCGTTATTTTGTCATATTCATCGTCGTTAATGTCGTCTTTATTATCGTCATTATCTTCGTTGTTATCGTCGTTATTATCCTCATAATTATCGTCGTTATTATCGTCGTTATTTTGTCATAATCATTGTCGTTAATGTCGTCGTTATTATCGTCATTATCTTCGTTGTTATCGTCGTTATTATTCTCATAATTATCGTCGTTAATATCGTCGTTATTTTGTCATAATCATCGACGTTAATGTCGTCGTTATTATCGTCATTATCTTCGTTGTTATCGTCATAATTATCATCGTTAATATCGTCGTTATTATTGTCATTATCTTCTTTTTATCGTCGTTATTATCGTCGTTAATATCGTCTTTATTATCGTCGTTATTATCGTCGTTAATATCGTCGTTAATATCGTCATTATCATCGTTGTTATCGTCCTTATCATCCCCATAATCATCGTCGTTAATATCGTCGTTATTTTGTCATAATCATCGTCGTTAATGTCGTCGTTATTATCGTCATTATCTTCGTTGTTATCGTCGTTATTATCCTCATAATTATCGTCGTCAATATCGTCGTTATTTTGTCATAATCATCGTCGTTAATGTCGTCGTTATTATCGTCATTATCTACGTTGTTATCGCCATAAATATCATCGTTAATATCGTCGTTTTTATTGTCATTATCTTCTTTTTATCGTCGTTATTATCGTCGTTAATATCGTCGTTATCATCGTCGTTATTATCGTCGTTAATGTCGTCGTTATTATCGTCATTATCTACGTTGTTATCGTCCTTATCATCCTCATAATTATCGTCGTTAATATCGTCGTTATTTTGTCATAATCATCGTCGTTAATGTCGTCGTTATTATCGTCATTATCTTCGTTGTTATCGTCGTTATTATCCTCATAATTATCGTCGTTAATATCATCGTTATTATGTCAAAATCATCGTCGTTAATGTCGTCGTTATTATCGTCATTATCATCGTTGTTATCGTCCATATCATCCTCATAATTATCGTTCTTAATATCGTCGTTATTTTGTCTTAAACATCGTCGTTAATGTCGTCGTTATTATCGTCATTATCTACGTTGTTATCGTCATAAATATCATCGTTAATATCGTCGTTATTATTGTCATTATCTTCTTTTTATCGTCGTTATTATCGTCGTTATTATCGTCGTTAATATCGTCGTTAATATCGTCATTATCATCGTGTTTATCGTCCTTATTATCCTCATAATTATCGTCGTTAATATCGTCGTTATTTTGTCATAATCAACGTCGTTCATATCGTCGTTATTTTGTCATAATCATCGACGTTAATGTCGTCGTTATTATCGTCATTATCTTCGTTGTTATCGTCATAATTATCATCGTTAATATCGTCGTTATTATTGTCATTATCTACTTTTTATCGTCGTTATTATCGTCGTTAATATCGTCTTTATTATCGTCGTTATTATCGTCGTTAATATCGTCGTTAATATCGTCATTATCATCGTTGTTATCGTCCTTATCATCCTCATAACCATCGTCGTTAATATCGTCGTTATTTTGTCATAATCATCGTCGTTAATGTCGTCGTTATTATCGTCATTATCATCGTTGTTATCGTCCTTATCATCCTTATAATTATCGTCGTTAATATCGCCGTTATTTTGTCATAATCATCGTCGTTAATGTCGTCGTTATTATCGTCATTATCTACGTTGTTATCGTCATAAATATCATCGTTAATATCGTCGTTATTATTGTCATTATCTTCTTTTTATCGTCGTTATTATCGTCGTTAATATCGTCGTTATCATCGTCGTTATTATCGTCGTTAATGTCGTCGTTAATATCGTCATTATCATCGTTGTTATCGTCCTTATCATCCTCATAATCATCGTCATTAATATCGTCTTTATTTTGTCATAGTCATCGTCGTTAATGTCGTCGTTATTATCGTCATTATCTTCGTTGTTATCGTCGTTATTATCCTCATAATTATCGTCGTTAATATTGTCGTTATTTTGTCATAATCATTGTCGTTAATGTCGTCGTTATTATCGTCATTATCTACGTTGTTATCTTCATAAATATCATCGTTAATATCGTCGTTATTATTGTCATTATCTTCTTTTTATCGTCGTTATTATCGTCGTTAATATCGTCTTTATTATTTTCATAATTATCGTCGTTAATATCGTCGTTATTATCGTCATTATCATCGTTGTTATCGTCCTTATCATCCTCATAATTATCGTCGTTAATATCGTCGTTATTTTGTCATAATCATCGTCGTTAATTTCGTCGTTATTATCGTCATTATCTACGTTGTTATCGTCATAAATATCATCGTTAATATCGTCGTTATTATTGTCATTATCTTCTTTTTATCGTCGTTATTATCGTCGTTAATATCGTCTTTATTATCGTCGTTATTATCGTCATTATCATCGTTGTTATCGTCCTTATTATCCTCATAATTATCGTCGTCAATATCGTCGTTATTTTGTCATAATCATCGTCGTTAATATCGTCGTTATTTTGTCATAATCATCGACGTTAATGTCGTCGTTATTATCGTCATTATCTTCGTTGTTATCGTCATAATTATCATCGTTAATATCGTCGATATTATTGTCATTATCTTCTTTTTATCGTCGTTATTATCGTCGTTAATATCGTCTTTATTATCGTCGTTATTATCGTCGTTAATATCGTCGTTAATATCGTCATTATCATCGTTGTTATCGTCCTTATCATCCTCATAATCATCGTCGTTAATATCGTCGTTATTTTGTCATAATCATCGTCGTTAATGTCGTCGTTATTATCGTCATTATCTACGTTGTTATCGTCCTTATCATCCTCATAATTATCGTCGTTAATATCGTCGTTATTTTGTCATAAACATCGTCGTTAATGTCATCGTTATTATCGTCATTATCTTCGTTGTTATCGTCGTTATTATCCTCATAATTATCGTCGTTAATATCGTCGTTATTTTGTCATAATCATCGACGTTAATGTCGTCGTTATTATCGTCATTATATTCGTTGTTATCGTCATAATTATCATCGTTAATATCGTCGTTATTATTGTCATTATCTTCTTTTTATCGTCGTTATTATCGTCGTTATTATCGTCGTTAATATCGTCGTTAATATCGTCATTATCATCGTTGTTATCGTCCTTATTATCCTCATAATTATCGTCGTTAATATCGTCGTTATTTTGTCATAATCAACGTCGTTCATATCGTCGTTATTTTGTCATAATCATCGACGGTTATGTCGTCGTTATTATCGTCATTATCTTCGTTGTTATCGTCATAATTATCATCATTAATATCGTCGTTATTATTGTCATTATCTTCTTTTTATCGTCGTTATTATCGTCGTTAATATCGTCTTTATTATCGTCGTTATTATCGTCGTTAATATCGTCGTTAATATCGTCATTATCATCGTTGTTATCGTCCTTATCATCCTCATAACCATCGTCGTTAATATCGTCGTTATTTTGTCATAATCATCGTCGTTAATGTCGTCGTTATTATCGTCATTATCATCGTTGTTATCGTCCTTATCATCCTCATAATTATCGTCGTTAATATCGTCGTTATTTTGTCATAATCATCGTCGTTAATGTCGTCGTTATTATCGTCATTATCTACGTTGTTATCGTCATAAATATCATCGTTAATATCGTCGTTATTATTGTCATTATCTTCTTTTTATCGTCGTTATTATCGTCGTTAATATCGTCGTTATCATCGTCGTTATTATCGTCGTTAATGTCGTCGTTAATATCGTCATTATCATCGTTGTTATCGTCCTTATCATCCTCATAATCATCGTCGTTAATATCGTCTTTATTTTGTCATAGTCATCGTCGTTAATGTCGTCGTTATTATCGTCATTATCTTCGTTGTTATCGTCGTTATTATCCTCATAATTATCGTCGTTAATATTGTCGTTATTTTGTCATAATCATTGTCGTTAATGTCGTCGTTATTATCGTCATTATCTACGTTGTTATCTTCATAAATATCATCGTTAATATCGTCGTTATTATTGTCATTATCTTCTTTTTATCGTCGTTATTATCGTCGTTAATATCGTCTTTATTATCGTCATTATTATCGTCGTTAATATCGTCGTTAATATCGTCATTATCATTGTTGTTATCGTCCTTATCATCCTCATAATTATCGTCGTTAATATCGTCGTTATTTTGTCATAATCATCGTCGTTAATGTCGTCGTTATTATCGTCATTATCATCGTTAATATCGTCGTTATTATTGTCATTATCTTCTTTTTATCTTCGTTATTATCGTCGTTAATATCTTCGTTATTTTGTCATAATCATCGTCGTTAATGTCGTCGTTATTATCGTCATTATCTTCGATGTTATCGTCGTTATTATCCTCATAATTATCGTCGTTAATATCGTCGTTATTTTGTCATAATCATCGTTGTTAATGTCGTCGTTATTATCGTCATTATCTACGTTGTTATCGTCATAAATATAATCGTTAATATCGTCGTTATTATTGTCATTATCTTCTTTTTATCGTCGTTATTATCGTCGTTAATATCGTCGTTATTATCATCGTTATTATCGTCGTTAATATCGTCGTTATTATCGTCGTTATTATCGTCTTTATTATCGTCGTTAATATCGTCGTTAATATCGTCATTATAATCGTTGTTATCGTCCTTATTATCCTCATAATTATCGTCGTTAATATCGTCGTTATTATCGTCATTATCATCGTTGTTATCGTCCTTATCATCCTCATAATTATCGTCGTTAATATCCTCGTTATTTTGTCATAATCATCGTCGTTAATTTCGTCGTTATTATCGTCATTATCTACGTTGTTATCGTCATAAATATCATCGTTAATATCGTCGTTATTATTGTCATTATCTTCTTTTTATCGTCGTTATTATCGTCGTTAATATCGTCTTTATTATCGTCGTTATTATCGTCATTATCATCGTTGTTATCTTCCTTATTATCCTCATAATTATCGTCGTCAATATCGTCGTTATTTTGTCATAATCATCGTCGTTAATATCGTCGTTATTTTGTCATAATCATCGACGTTAATGTCGTCGTTATTATCGTCATTATCTTCGTTGTTATCGTCATAATTATCATCGTTAATATCGTCGTTATTATTGTCATTATCTTCTTTTTATCGTCGTTATTATCGTCGTTAATATCGTCTTTATTATCGTCATTATTATCGTCGTTCATATCGTCGTTAATATCGTCATTATCATCGTTGTTATCGTCCTTATCATCCTCATAATCATCGTCGTTAATATCGTCGTTATTTTGTCATAATCATCGTCGTTAATGTCGTCCTTATTATCGTCATTATCTACGTTCTTATCGTCCTTATCATCCTCATAATTATCGTCGTTAATATCGTCGTTATTTTGTCATAAACATCGTCGTTAATGTCGTCGTTATTATCGTCATTATCTTCGTTGTTATCGTCGTTATTATCCTCATAATTATCGTCGTTAATATCGTCGTTATTTTGTCATAATCATCGACGTTAATGTCGTCGTTATTATCGTCATTATCTTCGTCGTTATCGTCATAATTATCATCGTTAATATCGTCGTTATTATTGTCATTATCTTCTTTTTATCGTCGTTATTATCGTCGTTAATATCGTCGTTATTATCGTCGTTATTATCGTCGTTAATATCGTCGTTATTATCGTCGTCATTATCGTCGTTATTATTGTCGTTAATATCGTCGTTAATATCGTCATTATAATCGTTGTTATCGTCCTTATTATCCACATAATTATCGTCGTTAATATCGTCGTTATTATCGTCATTATCATCGTTGTTATCGTCCTTATCATCCTCATAATTATCGTCCGTAATATCGTCGTTATTTTGTCATATTCATCGTCGTTAATGTCGTCTTTATTATCGTCATTATCTTCGTTGTTATCGTCGTTATTATCCTCATAATTATCGTCGTTATTATCGTCGTTATTTTGTCATAATCATTGTCGTTAATGTCGTCGTTATTATCGTCATTATCTTCGTTGTTATCGTCGTTATTATTCTCATAATTATCGTCGTTAATATCGTCGTTATTTTGTCATAATCATCGTCGTTAATGTCGTCGTTATTATCGTCATTATCTACGTTGTTATCGTCATAAATATCATCGTTAATATCGTCGTTATTATTGCCATTATCTTCTTTTTATCGTCGTTATTATCGTCGTTAATATCGTCGTTATCATCGTCGTTATTATCGTCGTTAATGTCGTCGTTATTATCGTCATTATCTACGTTGTTATCGTCCTTATCATCCTCATAAATATCGTCGTTAATATCGTCGTTATTTTGTCATAATCATCGTCGTTAATGTCGTCGTTATTATCGTCATTATCTTCGTTGTTATCGTCGTTATTATCCTCATAATTATCGTCGTTAATATCATCGTTATTTTGTCAAAATCATCGTCGATAATGTCGTCGTTATTATCGTCATTATCTACGTTGTTATCGTCATAAATATCATCGTTAATATCGTCGTTATTATTGTCATTATCTTCTTTTTATCGTCGTTATTATCGTCGTTATTATCGTCTTTATTATCGTCGTTATTATCTTCGTTAATATCGTCGTTAATATCGTCATTATCATCGTTGTTATCGTCCTTATCATCCTCATAATTATCGTCGTTAATATCTTCGTTATTTTGTCATAATCATCGTCGTTAATGTCGTCGTTATTATCGTCATTATCATCGTTGTTATCGTCCTTATCATCCTCATAATTATCGTCGTTAATATCGTCTATATTTTGTCATAATCATCGTCGTTAATGTCGTCGTTATTATCGTCATTATCTTCGTTGTTATCGTCGTTATTATCCTCATAATTATCGTCGTTAATATCGTCGTTGTTTGTCATAATCATCGTCGTTAATATCGTCGTTATTATCGTCATTATCTACGTTGTTATCGTCATAAATATCATCGTTAATATCGTCGTTATTATTGTCATTATCTTCTTTTTATCGTCGTTATTATCGTCGTTAATATCGTCTTTATTATCGTCGTTATTATCGTCGTTAAGATCGTCGTTAATATCGTCATTATCATCGTTGTTATCGTCCTTATCATCCTCATAATCATCGTCGTTAATATCGTCGTTATTTTGTCATAATCATCGTCGTTAATGTCGTCGTTATTATCGTCATTATCTACGTTGTTATCGTCGTTATTATCCTCATAATTATCGTCGTTAATATCGTCGTTATTTTGTCATAATCATCGACGTTAATGTCGTCGTTATTATCGTCATTATCTTCGTTGTTATCGTCATAATTATCATCGTTAATATCGTCGTTATTATTGTCATTATCTTCTTTTTATCGTCGTTATTATCGTCGTTAATATCTTCGTTATTTTGTCATAATCATCGTCGTTAATGTCGTCGTTATTATCATCATTATCTTCGATGTTATCGTCGTTATTATCCTCATAATTATCGTCGTTAATATCGTCGTTATTTTGTCATAATCATCGTTGTTAATGTCGTCGTTATTATCGTCATTATCTACGTTGTTATCGTCATAAATATAATCGTTAATATCGTCGTTATTTTGTCATAATCATCGCCGTTAATGTCGTCGTTATTATCGTTATTATCTACGTTGTTATCGTTATAAATATCATCGTTAATATCGTCGTTATTATTGTCATTATCTTCTTTTTATCGTCGTTATTATCGTCGTTATCATCGTCGTTATTATCGTCGTTAATGTCGTCGTTAATATCGTCATTATCATCGTTGTTACCGTCCTTATCATCCTCATAATCATCGTCGTTAATATCGTCTTTATTTTGTCATAGTCATCGTCGTTAATGTCGTCGTTATTATCGTCATTATCTTCGTTGTTATTGTCGTTATTATCCTCATAATTATCGTCGTTAATATTGTCGTTATTTTGTCATAATCATTGTCGTTAATGTTGTCGTTATTATCGTCATCATCTACGTTGTTATCGTCATAAATATCATCGTTAATATCGTCGTTATTATTGTCATTATCTTCTTTTTATCGTCGTTATTATCGTCGTTAATATCGTCTTTATTATCGTCATTATTATCGTCGTTAATATCGTCGTTAATATCGTCATTATCATTGTTGTTATCGTTCTTATCATCCTCATAATTATCGTCGTTAATATCGTCGTTATTTTGTCATAATCATCGTCGTTAATGTCGTCGTTATTATCGTCATTATCTTCGTTAATATCGTCGTTACTATTGTCATTATCTCCTTTTTATCGTCGTTATTATCGTCGTTAATATCTTCGTTATTTTGTCATAATCATCGTCGTTAATGTCGTCGTTATTATCGTCATTATCTTCGATGTTATCGTCGTTATTATCCTCATAATTATCGTCGTTAATATCGTCGTTATTTGGTCATAATCATCGTTGTTAATGTCGTCGTTATTATCGTCATTATCTACGTTGTTATCGTCATAAATATAATCGTTAATATCGTCGTTATTATTGTCATTATCTTCTTTTTATCGTCGTTATTATCGTCGTTAATATCGTCGTTATTATCATCGTTATTATCGTCGTTAATATCGTCGTTATTATCGTCGTTATTATCGTCGTTATTATCGTCGTTAATATCGTCGTTAATATCGTCATTATAATCGTTGTTATCGTCCTTATTATCCTCATAATTATCGTCGTTAATATCGTCGTTATTATCGTCATTATCATCGATGTTATCGTCCTTATCATCCTCATAATTATCGTCGTTAATATCGTCGTTATTTTGTCATAATCATCGTCGTTAATTTCGTCGTTATTATCGTCATTATCTACGTTGTTATCGTCATAAATATCATCGTTAATATCGTCGTTATTATTGTCATTATCTTCTTTTTATCGTCGTTATTATCGTCGTTAATATCGTCTTTATTATCGTCGTTATTATCGTCATTATCATCGTTGTTATCGTCCTTATTATCCTCATAATTATCGTCGTCAATATCGTCGTTATTTTGTCATAATCATCGTCGTTAATATCGTCGTTATTTTGTCATAATCATCGACGTTAATGTCGTCGTTATTATCGTCATTATCTTCGTTGTTATCGTCATAATTATCATCGTTAATATCGTCGTTATTATTGTCATTATCTTCTTTTTATCGTCGTTATTATCGTCGTTAATATCGTCTTAATTATCGTCGTTATTATCGTCGTTAATATCGTCGTTAATATCGTCATTATCATCGTTGTTATCGTCCTTATCATCCTCATAATCATCGTCGTTAATATCGTCGTTATTTTGTCATAATCATCGTCGTTAATGTCGTCGTTATTATCGTCATTATCTACGTTGTTATCATCCTTATCATCCTCCTAATTATCGTCGTTAATATCGTCGTTATTTTGTCATAAACATCGTCGTTAATGTCGTCGTTATTATCGTCATTATCTTCGTTGTTATCGTCGTTATTATCCTCATAATTATCGTCGTTAATATCATCGTTATTTTGTCAAAATCATCGTCGTTAATGTCGTCGTTATTATCGTCATTATCTACGTTGTTATCGTCATAAATATCATCGTTAATATCGTCGTTATTATTGTCATTATCTTCTTTTTATCGCCGTTATTATCGTCGTTATTATCGTCTTTATTATCGTCGTTATTATCTTCGTTAATATCGTCGTTAATATCGTCATTATCATCGTTGTTATCGTTCTTATCATCCTCATAATTATCGTCGTTAATATCTTCGTTATTTTGTCATAATCATCGTCGTTAATGTCGTCGTTATTATCGTCATTATCATCGTTGTTATCGTCCTTATCATCCTCATAATTATCGTCGTTAATATCGTCTTAATTTTGTCATAATCATCGTCGTTAATGTCGTCGTTATTATCGTCATTATCTTCGTTGTTATCGTCGTTATTATCCTCATAATTATCGTCGTTAATATCGTCGTTATTTTGTCATAATCATCGTCGTTAATATCGTCGTTATTATCGTCATTATCTACGTTGTTATCGTCATAAATATCATCGTTAATATCGTCGTTATTATTGTCATTATCTTCTTTTTATCGTCGTTATTATCGTCGTTAATATCGTCTTTATTATCGTCGTTATTATCGTCGTTAAGATCGTCGTTAATATCGTCATTATCATCGTTGTTATCGTCCTTATCATCCTCATAATCATCGTCGTTAATATCGTCGTTATTTTGTCATAATCATCGTCGTTAATGTCGTCGTTATTATCGTCATTATCTTCGTTGTTATCGTCGTTATTATCCTCATAATTATCGTCGTTAATATCGTCGTTATTTTGTCATAATCATCGACGTTAATGTCGTCGTTATTATCGTCATTATCTTCGTTGTTATCGTCATAATTATCATCGTTAATATCGTCGTTATTATTGTCATTATCTTCTTTTTATCGTCGTTATTATCGTCGTTAATATCGTCTTTATTATCGTCATTATTATCGTCGTTAATATCGTCGTTAATATCGTCATTATCATTGTTGTTATCGTCCTTATCATCCTCATAATTATCGTCGGTAATATCGTCGTTATTTTGTCATAATCATCGTCGTTAATGTCGTCGTTATTATCGTCATTATCTACGTTGTTATCGTCCTTATCATCCTCATAAATATCGTCGTTAATATCGTCGTTATTTTGTCATAATCATCGTCGTTAATGTCGTCGTTATTATCGTCATTATCTTCGTTGTTATCGTCGTTATTATCTTCATAATTATCGTCGTTAATATCGTCGTTATTTTGTCATAATCATCGTCGTTAATGTCGTCGTTATTATCGTCATTATCTACGTTGTTATCGTCGTTATTATCCTCATAATTATCGTCGTTAATATCGTCGTTATTTTGTCATAATCATCGACGTTAATGTCGTCGTTATTATCGTCATTATCATCGTTGTTATCGTCCTTATCATCCTCATAATTATCGTCGTTAATATCGTCGTTATTTTGTCATAATCATCGTCGTTAATGTCGTCGTTATTATCGTCATTATCTACGTTGTTATCGTCATAAATATCATCGTTAATATCGTCGTTATTATTGTCATTATCTTCTTTTTATCGTCGTTATTATCGTCGTTAATATCGTCGTTATCATCGTCGTTATTATCGTCGTTAATGTCGTCGTTAATATCGTCATTATCATCGTTGTTATCGTCCTTATCATCCTCATAATCATCGTCGTTAATATCGTCTTTATTTTGTCATAGTCATCGTCGTTATTGTCGTCGTTATTATCGTCATAATCTTCGTTGTTATCGTCGTTATTATCCTCATAATTATCGTCGTTAATATTGTCGTTATTTTGTCATAATCATTGTCGTTAATGTCGTCGTTATTATCGTCATTATCTACGTTGTTATCGTCATAAATATCATCGTTAATATCGTCGTTATTATTGTCATTATCTTCTTTTTATCGTCGTTATTATCGTCGTTAATATCGTCTTTATTATCGTCGTTATTATCGTCGTTAAGATCGTCGTTAATATCGTCATTATCATCGTTGTTATCGTCCTTATCATCCTCATAATCATCGTCGTTAATATCGTCGTTATTTTGTCATAATCATCGTCGTTAATGTCGTCGTTATTATCGTCATTATCTTCGTTGTTATCGTCGTTATTATCCTCATAATTATCGTCGTTAATATCGTCGTTATTTTGTCATAATCATCGTCGTTAATGTCGTCGTTATTATCGTCATTATCTACGTTGTTATCGTCATAAATATCATCGTTAATATCGTCGTTATTATTGTCATTATCTTATTTTAACGTCGTTATTATCGTCGTTAATATCGTCTTTATTATCGTCGTTATTATCGTCATTATCATCGTTGTTATCGTCCTTATTATCCTCATAATTATCGTCGTCAATATCGTCGTTATTTTGTCATAATCATCGTCGTTAATATCGTCGTTATTTTGTCATAATCATCGTCGTTAATGTCGTCGTTATTATCGTCATTATCTACGTTGTTATCGTCATAAATATCATCGTTAATATCGTCGTTATTATTGTCATTATCTTCTTTTTATCGTCGTTATTATCGTCGTTAATATCGTCTTTATTATCGTCGTTATTATCGTCATTATCATCGTTGTTATCGTCCTTATTATCCTCATAATTATCGTCGTCAATATCGTCGTTATTTTGTCATAATCATCGTCGTTAATATCGTCGTTATTTTGTCATAATCATCGACGTTAATGTCGTCGTTATTATCGTCATTATCTTCGTTGTTATCGTCATAATTATCATCGTTAATATCGTCGTTATTATTGTCATTATCTTCTTTTTATCGTCGTTATTATCGTCGTTAATATCGTCTTTATTATCGTCGTAATTATCGTCGTTAATATCGTCGTTAATATCGTCATTATCATCGTTGTTATCGTCCTTATCATCCTCATAATCATCGTCGTTAATATCGTCGTTATTTTGTCATAATCATTGTCGTTAATGTCGTCGTTATTATCGTCATTATCTACGTTGTTATCGTCCTTATCATCATCATAATTATCGTCGTTAATATCGTCGTTATTTTGTCATAAACATCGTCGTTAATGTCGTCGTTATTATCGTCATTATCTTCGTTGTTATCGTCGTTATTATCCTCATAATTATCGTCGTTAATATCGTCGTTATTTTGTCATAATCATCGACGTTAATGTCGTCGTTATTATCGTCATTATCTTCGTTGTTATCGTCATAATTATCATCGTTAATATCGTCGTTATTATTGTCATTATCTTCTTTTTATCGTCGTTATTATCGTCGTTAATATCGTCGTTATTATCGTCGTTATTATCGTCGTTAATATCGTCGTTATTATCGTCGTCATTATCGTCGTTATTATTGTCGTTAATATCGTCGTTAATATCGTCATTATAATCGTTGTTATCGTCCTTATTATCCACATAATTATCGTCGTTAATATCGTCGTTATTATCGTCATTATCATCGTTGTTATCGTCCTTATCATCCTCATAATTATCGTCCGTAATATCGTCGTTATTTTGTCATATTCATCGTCGTTAATGTCGTCTTTATTATCGTCATTATCTTCGTTGTTATCGTCGTTATTATCCTCATAATTATCGTCGTTATTATCGTCGTTATTTTGTCATAATCATTGTCGTTAATGTCGTCGTTATTATCGTCATTATCTTCGTTGTTATCGTCGTTATTATTCTCATAATTATCGTCGTTAATATCGTCGTTATTTTGTCATAATCATCGTCGTTAATGTCGTCGTTATTATCGTCATTATCTACGTTGTTATCGTCATAAATATCATCGTTAATATCGTCGTTATTATTGCCATTATCTTCTTTTTATCGTCGTTATTATCGTCGTTAATATCGTCGTTATCATCGTCGTTATTATCGTCGTTAATGTCGTCGTTATTATCGTCATTATCTACGTTGTTATCGTCCTTATCATCCTCATAAATATCGTCGTTAATATCGTCGTTATTTTGTCATAATCATCGTCGTTAATGTCGTCGTTATTATCGTCATTATCTTCGTTGTTATCGTCGTTATTATCCTCATAATTATCGTCGTTAATATCATCGTTATTTTGTCAAAATCATCGTCGTTAATGTCGTCGTTATTATCGTCATTATCTACGTTGTTATCGTCATAAATATCATCGTTAATATCGTCGTTATTATTGTCATTATCTTCTTTTTATCGTCGTTATTATCGTCGTTATTATCGTCTTTATTATCGTCGTTATTATCTTCGTTAATATCGTCGTTAATATCGTCATTATCATCGTTGTTATCGTCCTTATCATCCTCATAATTATCGTCGTTAATATCTTCGTTATTTTGTCATAATCATCGTCGTTAATGTCGTCGTTATTATCGTCATTATCATCGTTGTTATCGTCCTTATCATCCTCATAATTATCGTCGTTAATATCGTCTTTATTTTGTCATAATCATCGTCGTTAATGTCGTCGATATTATCGTCATTATCTTCGTTGTTATCGTCGTTATTTTGTCATAATCATCGTCGTTAATATCGTCGTTATTATCGTCATTATCTACGTTGTTATCGTCATAAATATCATCGTTAATATCGTCGTTATTATTATCATTATCTTCTTTTTATCGTCGTTATTATCGTCGTTAATATCGTCTTTATTATCGTCGTTATTATCGTCGTTAAGATCGTCGTTAATATCGTCATTATCATCGTTGTTATCGTCCTTATCATCCTCATAATTATCGTCGTTAATATCGTCGTTATTTTGTCATCATCATCGTCGTTAATGTCGTCTTTATTATCGTCATTATCTACGTTGTTATCGTCCTTATCATCCTCATAATTATCGTCGTTAATATCGTCGTTATTCTGTCATAATCATCGTCGTTAATGTCGTCGTTATTATCGTCATTATCTTCGTTGTTATCGTCGTTATTATCCACATAATTATCGTCGTTAATATCGTCGTTATTTTGACATAATCATCGTCGTTAATGTCGTCGTTATTATCGTCATTATCTTCGTTGTTATCGTCGCTATTATCCTCATAATTATCGTCGTTAATATCGTCGTTATTTTGACATAATCATCGTCGTTAATGTTGTCGTTATTATCGTCATTATCTACGTTGTTATCGTCATAAATATCATCGTTAATATCGTCGTTATTATTGTCATCATCTTCTTTTTATCGTCGTTATTATCGTCGTTAATATCGTCGTTATTATCGTCGTTATTATCGTCGTTAATATCGTCGTTAATATCGTCATTATCATCGTTGTTATCGTCCTTATTATCCTCATAATTATCTTCGTTAATATCGTCGTTATTTTGTCATAATCATCGTCGTTAATGTCGTCGTTATTATCGTCATTATCATCGTTGTTATCGTCCTTATCATCCTCATAATTATCATCGTTAATATCGTCGTTATTTTGTCATAACCATCGTCGTTAATGTCGTCGTTATTATCGTCATTATCTACGTTGTTATCGTCATAATTATCATCGTTAATATCGTCGTTATTATTGTCATTATCTTCTTTTTATCGTCGTTATAATCGTCGTTAATATCGTCGTTATTATCGTCGTTATTATCGTCGTTAATGTCGTCGTTATTATCGTCATTATCTACGTTGTTATCGTCCTTATCATCCTCATAATTATCGTCGTTAATATCGTCGTTATTTTGTCATAATCATCGTCGTTAATGTCGTCGTTATTATCGTCATTATCTTCGTTGTTATCGTCGTTATTATCCTCAAAATTATCTTTCTTAACATCGTCGTTATTTTGTCTTAATCATCGTCGTTAATGTCGTCGTTATTATCGTCATTATCTACGTTGTTATCGTCATAAATATCATCGTTAATATCGTCGTTATTATTGTCTCTATCTTCTTTTTATCGTCGTTATTATCGTCGTTATTATCGTCGTTAATATCGTCGTTAATATCGTCATTATCATCGTTGTTATCGTCCTTATTATCCTCATAATTATCGTCGTTAATATCGTCGTTATTTTGTCATAATCATCGTCGTTAATATCGTCATTATTTTGTCATAATCATCGTCGTTAATGTCGTCGTTATTATCGTCATTATCTTCGTTGTTATCGTCGTTATTATCCTCATAATTATCGTCGTTAATATCGTCGTTATTTTGTCATAATCATCGTCGTTAATGTCGTCGTTATTATCGTCATTATCTACGTTGTTATCGTCATAAATATCATCGTTAATATCGTCTTTATTATTGTCATTATCTTCTTTTTATCGTCGTTATTATCGTCGTTAATATCGTCCTTATTATCGTCGTTATTATCGTCGTTAATATCGTCGTTAATACCGTCATTATCACCGTTGTTATCGTCCTTATTATCCTCATAATTATCGTCGTTAATATCGTCGTTATTTTGTCATAATCATCGTCGTTAATGTCATCGTTATTATCGTCATTATCATCGTTGTTATCGTCCTTATCATCCTCATAATTATCATCGTTAATATCGTCTTTATTTTGTCATAAACATCGTCGTTAATGTCGTCGTTATTATCGTCATTATCTTCGTTGTTATCGTCGTTATTATCCTCATAATTATCGTCGTTAATATCGTCGTTATTTTGTCATAATCATCGACGTTAATGACGTCGTTATTATCGTCATTATCTTCGTTGTTATCGTCATAATTATCATCGTTAATATCGTCGTTATTATTGTCATTATCTTCTTTTTATCGTCGTTATTATCGTCGTTAATATCGTCTTTATTATCGTCGTTATTATCGTCGTTAATATCGTCGTTAATATCGTCATTATCATCGTTGTTATCGTCCTTATCATCCTCATAATTATCGTCGTTAATATCGTCGTTATTTTGTCATCATCATCGTCGTTAATGTCGTCTTTATTATCGTCATTATCTACGTTGTTATCGTCCTTATCATCCTCATAATTATCGTCGTTAATATCGTCGTTATTCTGTCATAATCATCGTCGTTAATGTCGTCGTTATTAGCGTCATTATCTTCGTTGTTATCGTCGTTATTATCCACATAATTATCGTCGTTAATATCGTCGTTATTTTGACATAATCATCGTCGTTAATGTCGTCGTTATTATCGTCATTATCTACGCTGTTATCGTCATAAATATCATCGTTAATATCGTCGTTATTATTGTCATTATCTTCTTTTTATCGTCGTTATTATCGTCCGTATCATCCTCATAATTATCGTCGTTAATATCGTCGTTATTTGGTCATAATCATCGTTGTTAATGTCGTCGTTATTATCGTCATTATCTTCGTTGTTATCGTCATAATTATCATCGTTAATATCGTCGTTATTATCGTCGTTAATATCGTCGTTAATATCGTCATTATCATCGTTGTTATCGTCCTTATTATCCTCATAATTATCGTCGTTAATATCGTCGTTATTTTGTCATAATCATCGTCGTTAATGTCGTCGTTATTATCGTCATTATCATCGTTGTTATCGTCCTTATCATCCTCATAATTATCATCGTTAATATCGTCGTTATTATTGTCATTATCTTCTTTTTATCGTCGTTATTATCGTCGTTAATATCGTCTTTATTATCGTCATTATTATCGTCGTTAATATCGTCGTTAATATCGTCATTATCATTGTTGTTATCGTCCTTATCATCCTCATAATTATCGTCGTTAATATCGTCGTTATTTTGTCATAATCATCGACGTTAATGTCGTCGTTATTATCGTCATTATCTACGTTGTTATCGTCGTTATTATCCTCATAATTATCGTCGTTAATATCGTCGTTATTTTGTCATAATCATCGTCGTTAATGTTGTCGTTATTATCGTCGTTATTATCGTCGTTATTATCGTCGTTAATATCGTCGTTAATATCGTCATTATAATCGTTGTTATCGTCCTTATTATCCTCATAATTATCGTCGTTAATATCGTCGTTATTATCGTCATTATCTTCGTTGTTATCGTCGTTATTATCCTCATAATTATCGTCGTTAATATCGTCGTTATTTTGACATAATCATCGTCGTTAATGTCGTCGTTATTATCGTCATTATCTACGTTGTTATGGTCATAAATATCATCGTTAATATCGTCGTTATTATTGTCATTATCTTCTTTTTATCGTCGTTATTATCGTCGTTAATATCGTCGTTATTATCGTCGTTATAATCGTCGTTAATATCGTCGTTAATATCGTCATTATCATCGTTGTTATCGTCCTTATTATCCTCATAAACATCGTCGTTAATATCGTCGTTATTTTGTCATAATCATTGTCGTTAATGTCGTCGTTATTATCGTCATTATCTACGTTGTTATCGTCATAAATATCATCGTTAATATCGTCGTTATTATTGTCATTATCTTCTTTTTATCGTCGTTATTATCGTCGTTAATATCGTCGTTATTATCGTCGTTATTATCGTCGTTAATATCGTCGTTAATATGGTCATTATCATCGTTGTTATCGTCCTTATTTTCCTCATAATTATCGTCGTTAATATAGTCGTTATTTTGTCATAATCATCGTCGTTAATGTCGTCGTTATTATCGTCATTATCTTCGTAGTTATCGTCGTTATTATCGTCATTATCTTCGTAGTTATCGTCGTTATTATCGTCGTTAATATAGTCGTTATTATCGTCATTATCGTCGTTCTTATCATCATAATTATAGACGTTATTATCGTAGTTAATATCGTCATTGTCATCGTTGTTATCGTCGTTATTATCCTCATAATTATCGTCGTTAATATCGTCATTATCTTCGCTGTTATCGTCATAATTATCATCGTTAATATCGTCGTTATTATTGTCATTATCTTCTTTTTATCGTCGTTATTATCATCGTTAATATCGTCGTTAATATCGTCGTTAATATCGTCATTATCATCGTTGTTATCGTCCTTATTATCCTCATAATTATTGTCGTTAATATCGTCGTTATTTTGTCATAAACATCGTCGTTAATGTCGTCGTTATTATCGTCATTATCTTCGTTGTTACCGTCGTTATTATCCTCATAATTATCGTCGTTAATATTGTCGTTATTTTGTCATAATCATCGTCGTTAATGTCGTCGTTATTATCGTCATTATCTTCGTTGTTATCGTCGTTATTATCCTCATAATTATCGTCGTTAATATCGTCGTTATTTTGACATAATCATCGTCGTTAATGTCGGCGTTATTATCGTCATTATCTACGTTGTTATCGTCATAAATATCATCGTTAATATCGTCGTTACTATTGTCATTATCTTCTTTTTATCGTCGTTATTATCGTCGTTAATATCGTCGTTATTATCGTCGTTATTATCGTCGTTAATATCGTCGTTAATATCGTCATTATCATCGTTGTTATCGTCCTTATTATCCTCATAATTATCGTCGTTAATATCGTCGTTATTTTGTCATAATCATCGTCGTTAATGTCGTCGTTATTATCGTCATTATCATCGTTGTATCGTCCTTATCATCCTCATAATTATCATCGTTAATATCGTCGTTATTTTGTCATAACCATCGTCGTTAATGTCGTCGTTATTATCGTCATAATTATCATCGTTAATATCGTCGTTATTATTGTCATTATCTTCTTTTTATCGTCGTTATGATCGTCGTTAATATCGTCGTTATTATCTTCGTTATTATCGTCGTTAATGTCGTCGTTATTATCGTCATTATCTACGTTGTTATCGTCCTTATCATCCTCATAATTATCGTCGTTAATATCGTCGTTATTTTGTCATAATCATCGTCGTTAATGTCGTCGTTATTATCGTCATTATCTTCGTTGTTATCGTCGTTATTATCCTCAAAATTATCGTCGTTAATATCGTCGTTATTTTGTAATAATCATCGTCGTTAATGTCGTCGTTATTATCGTCATTATCATCGTTGTTATCGTCCTTATCATCCTCATAATTATCGTTCTTAACATCGTCGTTATTTTGTCTTAATCATCGCCGTTAATGTCGTCGTTATTATCGTCATTATCTTCGTTGTTACCGTCGTTATTACCCTCATAATTATCGTCGTTAATATCGTCGTTATTTTGTCATAATCATCGTCGTTAATGTCGTCGTTATTATCGTCATTATCTTCGTTGTTATCGTTGTTATTATCCTCATAATTATCGTCGTTAATATCGTCGTTATTTTGACATAATCATCGTCGTTAATGTCGTCGTTATTATCGTCATTATCTACGTTGTTATCGTCATAAATATCATCGTTAATATCGTCGTTATTATTGTCATTATCTTCTTTTTATCGTCGATATTATCGTCGTTAATATCGTCGTTATTATCGTCGTTATTATCGTCGTTATTATTGCCGTTAATATCGTCATTAATATCGTCATTATCATCGTTGTTATCGTCCTTATTATCCTCATAATTATCGTCGTTAATATCGTCGTTATTTTGTCATAATCATCGTCGTTAATGTCGTCGTTATTATCGTCATTATCATCGTTGTTATCGTCCTTATCATCCTCATAATTATCGTCGTTAATATCGTCGTTATTTTGTCATAATCATCGTCGTTAATGTCGTCGTTATTATCGTCATTATCTTCGTTGTTATCGTCATAATTATCATCGTTAATATCGTCGTTATTATTGTCAGTATCTTCTTTTTATCGTCGTTATTATCGTCGTTAATATCGTCTTTATTATCGTCGTTATTATCGTCGTTAATATCGTCGTTAATATCGTCATTATCATCGTTGTTATCGTCCTTATCATCCTCATAATTGTCGTCGTTAATATCGTCGTTATTTTGCCATAATCATCGTCGTTAATATCGTCGTTAATATCGTCATTATCATCGTTGTTATCGTCCTTATTATCCTCATACTTATCGTCGTTATTATCGTCGTTATTTTGTCATAATCATCGTCGTTAATGTCGTCGTTATTATCGTCATTATCTACGTTGTTATCATCATAAATATCATCGATAATATCGTCGTTATTATTGTCATTATCTTCTTTATATCGTCGTTATTAACGTCGTTATTATCGTCGTTAATATCGTCGTTAATATCGTCATTATCATCGTCGTTATCGTCCTTATTATCCTCATAATTATCGTCGTTAATATCGTCGTTATTTTGTCATAATCATCGTCGTTAATATCGTCGTTATTTTGTCATAATCATCGACGTTAATGTCGTCGTTATTATCGTCATTATCTTCGTTGTTATCGTCATAATTAACATCGTTAATATCGTCGTTATTATTGTCATTATCTCCTTTTTATCGTCGTTATTATCGTCGTTAATAACGTCTTTATTATCGTCGTTATTATCGTCGTTAATATCGTCGTTAATATCGTCATTATCATCGTTGTTATCGTCCTTATCATCCTCATAATTATCGTCGTTAATATCGTCGTTATTTTGTCATAATCATCGTCGTTAATGTCGTCGTTATTATCGTCATTATCTTCTTTTTATCGTCGTTATTATCGTCGTTATTATCGTCTTTATTATCGTCGTTATTATCGTCGTTAATATCGTCGTTAATATCGTCATTATCATCGTTGTTATCGTCCTTATCATCCTCATAATCATCGTCGTTAATATCGTCATTATTTTGTCATAATCATCGTCGTTAATGTCGTCGTTATTATCGTCATTATCTTCGTTGTTATCGTCGTTATTATCCTCATAATTATCGTCGTTAATATCGTCGTTATTTTGTCATAATCATCGTTGTTATCGTCCTTATTATCCTCATAATTATTGTCGTTAATATCGTCGTTATTTTGTCATAATCATCGTCGTTAATGTCGTCGTTATTATCGTCATTATCTTCGTTGTTATCGTCGTTATTATCCTCATAATTATCGTCGTTAATATCGTCGTTATTTTGACATAATCATCGTCGTTAATGTTGTCGTTATTATCGTCATTATCTACGTTGTTATCGTCATAAATATCATCGTTAATATCGTCGTTATTATTGTCATCATCTTCTTTTTATCCTCGTTATTATCGTCGTTAATATCGTCGTTATTATCGTCGTTATTATCGTCGTTAATATCGTCGTTAATATCGTCATTATCATCGTTGTTATCGTCCTTATTATCCTCATAATTATCGTCGTTAATATCGTCGTTATTTTGTCATAATCATCGTCGTTAATGTCGTCGTTATTATCGTCATTATCTTCGTTGTTATCGTCGTTATTATCCTCATAATTATCGTCGTTAATATCGTCGTTATTTTGTCATAATCATCGTCGTTAATGTCGTCGTTATTATCGTCATTATCTACGTTGTTATCGTCATAAATATCATCGTTAATATCGTCGTTATTATTGTCATTTTCTTCTTTTTATCGTCGTTATTATCGTCGTTAATATTGTCGTTATTATCGTCGTTATTATCGTCGTTAATATCGTCGTTAATATCGTCATTATCATCGTTGTTATCGTCCTTATTATCCTCATAATCATCGTCGTTAATATCGTCGTTATTTTGTCATAATCATCGTCGTTAATGTCGTCGTTATTATCGTCATTATCTACGTTGTTATCGTCATAAATATCATCGTTAATATCGTCGTTATTATCGTCATTATCTTCTTTTTATCGTCGTTATTATCGTCGTTATTATCGTCTTTATTATCGTCGTTATTATCGTCGTTAATATCGTCATTATCATCGTTGTTATCGTCCTTATCATCCTCATAATCATCGTCGTTAATATCGTCATTATTTTGTCATAATCATCGTCGTTAATGTCGTCGTTATTATCGTCATTATCTTCGTTGTTATCGTCGTTATTATCCTCATAATTATCGTCGTTAATATCGTCGTTATTTTCGTCGTTATTATCGTCGTTAATATCGTCGTTAATATCGTCAATATCATCGTTGTTATCGTCCTTATTATCCTCATAATTTTCGTCGTTAATATCGTCGTTATTTTGTCATAATCATCGTCGTTAATGTCGTCGTTATTATCGTCATTATCATCGTTGTTATCGTCCTTATCATCCTCATAATTATCATCGTTAATATCGTCGTTATTTTGTCATAACCATCGTCGTTAATGTCGTCGTTATTATCGTCATTATCTACGTTGTTATCGTCATAATTATCATCGTTAATATCGTCGTTATTATTGTCATTATCTTCTTTTTATCGTCGTTATAATCGTCGTTAATATCGTCGTTATTATCGTCGTTATTATCGTCGTTAATGTCGTCGTTATTATCGTCATTATCTACGTTGTTATCGTCCTTATCATCCTCATAATTATCGTCGTTAATATCGTCGTTATTTTGTCATAATCATCGTCGTTAATGTCGTCGTTATTATCGTCATTATCTTCGTTGTTATCGTCGTCATTATCCTCAAAATTATCGTCGTTATTATCGTCGTTATTTTGTAATAATCATCGTCGTAAATGTCGTCGTTATTATCGTCATTATCATCATTGTTATCGTCCTTATCATCCTCATAATTATCTTTCTTAACATCGTCGTTATTTTGTCTTAATCAACGTCGTTAATGTCGTCGTTATTATCGTCATTATCTACGTTGTTATCGTCATAAATATCATCGTTAATATCGTCGTTATTATTGTCATTATCTTCTTTTTATCGTCGTTATTATCGTCGTTATTATCGTCGTTAATATCGTCGTTAATATCGTCATTATCATCGTTGTTATCGTCCTTATCATCCTCATAATTATCGTCGTTAATATCGTCTTTATTTTGTCATAAACATCGTCGTTAATGTCGTCGTTATTATCGTCATTATCTTCGTTGTTATCGTCGTTATTATCCTCATAATTATCGTCGTTAATATCGTCGTTATTTTGTCATAATCATCGACGTTAATGACGTCGTTATTATCGTCATTATCTTCGTTGTTATCGTCATAATTATCATCGTTAATATCGTCGTTATTATTGTCATTATCTTCTTTTTATCGTCGTTATTATCGTCGTTAATATCGTCTTTATTATCGTCGTTATTATCGTCGTTAATATCGTCGTTAATATCGTCATTATCATCGTTGTTATCGTCCTTATCATCCTCATAATTATCGTCGTTAATATCGTCGTTATTTTGTCATCATCATCGTCGTTAATGTCGTCTTTATTATCGTCATTATCTACGTTGTTATCGTCCTTATCATCCTCATAATTATCGTCGTTAATATCGTCGTTATTCTGTCATAATCATCGTCGTTAATGTCGTCGTTATTATCGTCATTATCTTCGTTGTTATCGTCGTTATTATCCACATAATTATCGTCGTTAATATCGTCGTTATTTTGACATAATCATCGTCGTTAATGTCGTCGTTATTATCGTCATTATCTACGCTGTTATCGTCATAAATATCATCGTTAATATCGTCGTTATTATTGTCATTATCTTCTTTTTATCGTCGTTATTATCGTCCTCATCATCCTCATAATTATCGTCGTTAATATCGTCGTTATTTGGTCATAATCATCGTTGTTAATGTCGTCGTTATTATCGTCATTATCTTCGTTGTTATCGTCATAATTATCATCGTTAATATAGTCGTTATTATCGTCGTTAATATCGTCGTTAATATCGTCATTATCATCGTTGTTATCGTCCTTATTATCCTCATAATTATCGTCGTTAATATCGTCGTTATTTTGTCATAATCATCGTCGTTAATGTCGTCGTTATTATCGTCATTATCATCGTTGTTATCATCCTTATCATCCTCATAATTATCATCGTTAATATCGTCGTTATTATTGTCATTATCTTCTTTTTATCGTCGTTATTATCGTCGTTAATAACGTCTTTATTATCGTCGTTATTATCGTCGTTAATATCGTCGTTAATATCGTCATTATCATCGTTGTTATCGTCCTTATCATCCTCATAATTATCGTCGTTAATATCGTCGTTATTTTGTCATAATCATCGTCGTTAATGTCGTCGTTATTATCGTCTTTATCTACGTTGTTATCGTCGTTATTATCCTCATAATTATCGTCGTTAATATCGTCGTTATTTTGTCATAATCATCGTCGTTAATGTTGTCGTTATTCTCGTCGTTATTATCGTCGTTATTATCGTCGTTAATATCGTCGTTAATATCGTCATTATAATCGTTGTTATCGTCCTTATTATCCTCATAATTATCGTCGTTAATATCGTCGTTATTTTGTCATAATCATCGTCGTTAATGTCGTCGTTATTATCGTCATTATCAACGTTGTTATGGTCCTTATCATCCTCATAATTATCATCGTTAATATCGTCGTTATTATTGTCATTATCTTCTTTTTATCGTCGTTATTATCGTCGTTAATATCGTCTTTATTATCGTCGTTATTATCGTCGTTAATATCGTCGTTAATATCGTCATTATCATCGTTGTTATCGTCGTTAATATCCTCATAATTATCGTCGTTAATATCGTCGTTATTTTGACATAATCATCGTCGTTAATGTCGTCGTTATTATCGTCATTATCTACGTTGTTATCGTCATAAATATCATCGTTAATATCGTCGTTACTATTGTCATTATCTTCTTTTTATCGTCGTTATTATCGTCGTTAATATCGTCGTTATTATCGTCGTTATTATCGTCGTTAATATCGTCGTTAATATCGTCATTATCATCGTTGTTATCGTCCTTATTATCCTCATAATTATCGTCGTTAATATCGTCGTTATTTTGTCATAATCATCGTCGTTAATGTCGTCGTTATTATCGTCATTATCATCGTTGTTATCGTCCTTATCATCCTCATAATTATCATCGTTAATATCGTCGTTATTTTGTCATAACCATCGTCGTTAATGTCGTCGTTATTATCGTCATAATTATCATCGTTAATATCGTCGTTATTATTGTCATTATCTTCTTTTTATCGTCGTTATGATCGTCGTTAATATCGTCGTTATTATCTTCGTTATTATCGTCGTTAATGTCGTCGTTATTATCGTCATTATCTACGTTGTTATCGTCCTTATCATCCTCATAATTATCGTCGTTAATATCGTCGTTATTTTGTCATAATCATCGTCGTTAATGTCGTCGTTATTATCGTCATTATCTTCGTTGTTATCGTCGTTATTATCCTCAAAATTATCGTCGTTAATATCGTCGTTATTTTGTAATAATCATCGTCGTTAATGTCGTCGTTATTATCGTCATTATCATCGTTGTTATCGTCCTTATCATCCTCATAATTATCGTTCTTAACATCGTCGTTATTTTGTCTTAATCATCGTCGTTAATGTCGTCGTTATTATCGTCATTATCTTCGTTGTTACCGTCGTTATTACCCTCATAATTATCGTCGTTAATATCGTCGTTATTTTGTCATAATCATCGTCGTTAATGTCGTCGTTATTATCGTCATTATCTTCGTTGTTATCGTCGTTATTATCCTCATAAATATCGTCGTTAATATCGTCGTTATTTTGACATAATCATCGTCGTTAATGTCGTCGTTATTATCGTCATTATCTACGTTGTTATCGTCATAAATATCATCGTTACTATCGTCGTTATTATTGTCATTATCTTCTTTTTATCGTCGTTATTATCGTCGTTAATATCGTCTTTATTATCGTCGTTATTATCGTCGTTAATATCGTCGTTAATATCGTCATTATCATCGTTGTTATCGTCCTTATTATCCTCATAATTATCGTCGTTAATATCGTCGTTATTTTGTCATAATCATCGTCGTTAATGTCGTCATTATTATCGTCATTATCTACGTTGTTATCGTCCTTATCATCCTCAAAATTATCGTCGTTTATATCGTCGTTATTTTATCATAAACATCGTCGTTAATGTCGTCGTTATTATCGTCATTATTTTCGTTGTAATCGTCCTTATCATCCTCATAATTATCGTCGTTAATATCGTCGTTATTTTGTCATAATCATCGTCGTTAATGTCGTCGTTATTATCGTCATTATCTACGTTGTTATCGTCATAAATATCATCGTTAATATCGTCGTTATTATTGTCATTATCTTCTTTTTATCGTCGTTATTATCGTCGTTAATATCGTCGTTATTATCGTCGTTATTATCGTCGTTAATATCGTCGTTAATATCGTCATTATCATCGTTGTTATCGTCCTTATCATCCTCATAATTATCGTTGTTAATATCGTCGTTATTTTGTCATAATCATCCTCGTTAATGTCGTCGTTATTATCGTCATTATCATCGTTGTTATCGTCCTTATCATCCTCATAATTATCGTCGTTAATATCGTCGTTATTTTGTCATAATCATCGTCGTTAATGTCGTCGTTATTATTGTCATTATCTACGTTGTTATCGTCATAAATATCATCGTTAATATCGTCGTTATTATTGTCATTATCTTCTTTTTATCGTCGTTATTATCGTCGTTATTATCGTCGTTAATATCGTCGTTATTATCGTCGTTATTATTGCCGTTAATATCGTCATTAATATCGTCATTATCATCGTTGTTATCGTCCTTATTATCCTCATAATTATCGTCGTTAATATCGTCGTTATTTTGTCATAATCATCGTCGTTAATGTCGTCGTTATTATCGTCATTATCATCGTTGTTATCGTCCTTATCATCCTCATAATTATCGTCGTTAATATCGTCGTTATTTTGTCATAATCATCGTCGTTAATGTCGTCGTTATTATCGTCATTATCTTCGTTGTTATCGTCATAATTATCATCGTTAATATCGTCGTTATTATTGTCAGTATCTTCTTTTTATCGTCGTTATTATCGTCGTTAATATCGTCTTTATTATCGTCGTTATTATCGTCGTTAATATCGTCGATAATATCGTCATTATCATCGTTGTTATCGTCCTTATCATCCTCATAATTGTCGTCGTTAATATCGTCGTTATTTTGTCATAATCATCGTCGTTAATATCGTCGTTAATATCGTCATTATCATCGTTGTTATCGTCCTTATTATCCTCATAATTATCGTCGTTATTATCGTCGTTATTTTGTCATAATCATCGTCGTTAATGTCGTCGTTATTATCGTCATTATCTACGTTGTTATCAACATAAATATCATCGATAATATCGTCGTTATTATTGTCATTATCTTCTTTTTATCGTCGTTATTAACGTCGTTATTATCGTCGTTAATATCGTCGTTAATATCGTCATTATCATCGTCGTTATCGTCCTTATTATCCTCATAATTATCGTCGTTAATATCGTCGTTATTTTGTCATAATCATCGTCGTTAATATCGTCGTTATTTTGTCATAATCATCGTCGTTAATGTCGTCGTTATTATCGTCATTATCTACGTTGTTATCGTCATAAATATCATCGTTAATATCGTCGTTATTATTGTCATTTTCTTCTTTTTATCGTCGTTATTATCGTCGTTAATATCGTCGTTATTATCGTCGTTATTATCGTCGTTAATATCGTCGTTAATATCGTCATTATCATCGTTGTTATCGTCCTTATTATCCTCATAATTATCGTCGTTAATATCGTCGTTATTTTGTCATAATCATCGTCGTTAATATCGTCATTATTTTGTCATAATCATCATCGTTAATGTCGTCGTTATTATCGTCATTATCTTCGTTGTTATCGTCGTTATTATCCTCATAATTATCGTCGTTAATATCGTCGTTATTTTGTCATAATCATCGTCGTTAATGTCGTCGTTATTATCGTCATTATCTACGTTGTTATCGTCATAAACATCATCGTTAATATCGTCGTTATTATTGTCATTATCTTCTTTTTATCGTCGTTAATATCGTCATTAATATCTTCGTTATTTTGTCATAATCTTCGTCGTTAATGTCGTCGTTATTATCGTCATTATCTTCGATGTTAACGTCGTTATTATCCTCATAATTATCGTCGTTAATATCGTCGTTATTTTGTCATAATCATCGTCGTTAATGTCGTCGTTATTATCGTCATTATCTACGTTGTTATCGTCATAAATATCATCGTTAATATCGTCTTTATTATTGTCATTATCTTCTTTTTATCGTCGTTATTATCGTCGTTAATATCGTCCTTATTATCGTCGTTGTTATCGTCGTTAATATCGTCGTTAATACCGTCATTATCACCGTTGTTATCGTCCTTAATATCCTCATAATTATCGTCGTTAATATCGTCGTTATTTTGTCATAATCATCGTCGTTAATGTCGTCGTTATTATCGTCATTATCATCGTTGTTATCGTCCTTATCATCCTCATAATTATCGTCGTTAATATCGTCTTTATTTTGTCATAAACATCGTCGTTAATGTCGTCGTTATTATCGTCATTATCTTCGTTGTTATCGTCGTTATTATCCTCATAATTATCGTCGTTAATATCGTCGTTATTTTGTCATAATCATCGACGTTAATGACGTCGTTATTATCGTCATTATCTTCGTTGTTATCGTCATAATTATCATCGTTAATATCGTCGTTATTATTGTCATTATCTTCTTTTTATCGTCGTTATTATCGTCGTTAATATCGTCTTTATTATCGTCGTTATTATCGTCGTTAATATCGTCGTTAATATCGTCATTATCATCGTTGTTATCGTCCTTATCATCCTCATAATTATCGTCGTTAATATCGTCGTTATTTTGTCATCATCATCGTCGTTAATGTCGTCTTTATTATCGTCATTATCTACGTTGTTATCGTCCTTATCATCCTCATAATTATCGTCGTTAATATCGTCGTTATTCTGTCATAATTATCGTCGTTAATGTCGTCGTTATTATCGTCATTATCTTCGTTGTTATCGTCGTTATAATCCACATAATTATCGTCGTTAATATCGTCGTTATTTTGACATAATCATCGTCGATAATGTCGTCGTTATTATCGTCATTATCTACGCTGTTATCGTCATAAATATCATCGTTAATATCGTCGTTATTATTGTCATTATCTTCTTTTTATCGTTGTTATTATCGTCCTTATCATCCTCATAATTATCGTCGTTAATATCGTCGTTATTTGGTCATAATCATCGTTGTTAATGTCGTCGTTATTATCGTCATTATCTTCGTTGTTATCGTCATAATTATCATCGTTAATATCGTCGTTATTATCGTCGTTAATATCGTCGTTAATTTCGTCATTATCATCGTTGTTATCGTCCTTATTATCCTCATAATTATCGTCGTTAATATCGTCGTTATTTTGTCATAATCATCGTCGTTAATGTCGTCGTTATTATCGTCATTATCATCGTTGTTATCGTCGTTATTATCCTCATAATTATCGTCGTTAATATCGTCGTTATTTTGTCATAATCATCGTCGTTAATGTTGTCGTTATTATCGTCGTTATTATCGTCGTTATTATCGTCGTTAATATCGTCGTTAATATCGTCGTTATTATCGTCATTATCTTCGTTGTTATCGTCGTTATTATCCTCATAATTATCGTCGTTAATATCGTCGTTATTTTGACATAATCATCGTCGTTATTGTCGTCGTTATTATCGTCATTATCTACGTTGTTATCGTCATAAATATCATCGTTAATATCGTCGTTATTATTGTCATTATCTTCTTTTTATCGTCGTTATTATCGTCGTTAATATCGTCGTTATTATCGTCGTTATAATCGTCGTTAATATCGTCGTTAATATCGTCATTATCATCGTTGTTATCGTCCTTATTATCCTCATAATTATCGTCGTTAATATCGTTGTTATTTTGTCATAATCATCGTCGTTAATGTCGTCGTTATTATCGTCATTATCATCGTTGTTATCGTCCTTATCATCCTCATAATTATCATCGTTAATATCGTCGTTATTATTGTCATTATCTTCTTTTTATCGTCGTTATTATCGTCGTTAATATCGTCTTTATTATCGTCGTTATTATCGTCGTTAATATCGTCGTTAATATCGTCATTATCATCGTTGTTATCGTCCTTATCATCCTCATAATCATCGTCGTTAATATCGTCGTTATTTAGTCATAATCATCGTCGTTAATGTCGTCGTTATTATCGTCATTATCTACGTTGTTATCGTCATAAATATCATCGTTAATATCGTCGTTATTATTGTCATTATCTTCTTTTTATCGTCGTTATTATCGTCGTTAATATCGTCGTTATTATCGTCGTTATTATCGTCGTTAATATCGTCGTTAATATCGTCATTATCATCGTTGTTATCGTCCTTATTTTCCTCATAATTATCGTCGTTAATATCGTCGTTATTTTGTCATAATCATCGTCGTTAATGTCGTCGTTATTATCGTCATTATCTTCGTAGTTATCGTCGTTATTATCGTCATTATCTTCGTAGTTATCGTCGTTATTATCGTCGTTAATATAGTCGTTATTATCGTCATTATCGTCGTTCTTATCATCATAATTATAGACGTTATTATCGTAGTTAATATCGTCATTGTCATCGTTGTTATCGTCGTTATTATCCTCATAATTATCGTCGTTAATATCGTCATTATCTTCGCTGTTATCGTCATAATTATCATCGTTAATATCGTCGTTATTATTGTCATTATCTTCTTTTTATCGTCGTTTTTATCATCGTTAATATCGTCGTTAATATCGTCGTTAATATCGTCATTATCATCGTTGTTATCGTCCTTATTATCCTCATAATTATTGTCGTTAATATCGTCGTTATTTTGTCATAAACATCGTCGTTAATGTCGTCGTTATTATCGTCATTATCTTCGTTGTTACCGTCGTTATTATCCTCATAATTATCGTCGTTAATATCGTCGTTATTTTGTCATAATCATCGTCGTTAATGTCGTCGTTATTATCGTCATTATCTTCGTTGTTATCGTCGTTATTATCCTCATAATTATCGTCGTTAATATCGTCGTTATTTTGACATAATCATCGTCGTTAATGTCGTCGTTATTATCGTCATTATCTACGTTGTTATCGTCATAAATATCATCGTTAATATCGTCGTTACTATTGTCATTATCTTCTTTTTATCGTCGTTATTATCGTCGTTAATATCGTCGTTATTATCTTCGTTATTATCGTCGTTAATATCGTCGTTAATATCGTCATTATCATCGTTGTTATCGTCCTTATTATCCTCATAATTATCGTCGTTAATATCGTCGTTATTTTGTCATAATCATCGTCGTTAATGTCGTCGTTATTATCGTCATTATCATCGTTGTTATCGTCCTTATCATCCTCATAATTATCATCGTTAATATCGTTGTTATTTTGTCATAACCATCGTCGTTAATGTCGTCGTTATTATCGTCATAATTATCATCGTTAATATCGTCGTTATTATTGTCATTATCTTCTTTTTATCGTCGTTATGATCGTCGTTAATATCGTCGTTATTATCTTCGTTATTATCGTCGTTAATGTCGTCGTTATTATCGTCATTATCTACGTTGTTATCGTCCTTATCATCCTCATAATTATCGTCGTTAATATCGTCGTTATTTTGTCATAATCATCGTCGTTAATGTCGTCGTTATTATCGTCATTATCTTCGTTGTTATCGTCGTTATTATCCTCAAAATTATCGTCGTTAATATCGTCGTTATTTTGTAATAATCATCGTCGTTAATGTCGTCGTTATTATCGTCATTATCATCGTTGTTATCGTCCTTATCATCCTCATAATTATCGTTCTTAACATCGTCGTTATTTTGTCTTAATCATCGTCGTTAATGTCGTCGTTATTATCGTCATTATCTTCGTTGTTACCGTCGTTATTACCCTCATAATTATCGTCGTTAATATCGTCGTTATTTTGTCATAATCATCGTCGTTAATGTCGTCGTTATTATTGTCATTATCTACGTTGTTATCGTCATAAATATCATCGTTAATATCGTCGTTATTATTGTCATTATCTTCTTTTTATCGTCGTTATTATCGTCGTTATTATCGTCGTTAATATCGTCGTTATTATCGTCGTTATTATTGCCGTTAATATCGTCATTAATATCGTCATTATCATCTTTGTTATCGTCCTTATTATCCTCATAATTATCGTCGTTAATATCGTCGTTATTTTGTCATAATCATCGTCGTTAATGTCGTCGTTATTATCGTCATTATCATCGTTGTTATCGTCCTTATCATCCTCATAATTATCGTCGTTAATATCGTCGTTATTTTGTCAGAAACATCGTCGTTAATGTCGTCGTTATTATCGTCATTATCTTCGTTGTTATCGTCATAATTATCATCGTTAATATCGTCGTTATTATTGTCATTATCTTCTTTTTATCGTCGTTATGATCGTCGTTAATATCGTCGTTATTATCTTCGTTATTATCGTCGTTAATGTCGTCGTTATTATCGTCATTATCTACGTTGTTATCGTCCTTATCATCCTCATAATTATCGTCGTTAATATCGTCGTTATTTTGTCATAATCATCGTCGTTAATGTCGTCGTTATTATCGTCATTATCTTCGTTGTTATCGTCGTTATTATCCTCAAAATTATCGTCGCTAATATCGTCGTTATTTTGTAATAATCATCGTCGTTAATGTCATCGTTATTATCGTCATTATCATCGTTGTTATCGTCCTTATCATCCTCATAATTATCGTTCTTAACATCGTCGTTATTTTGTCTTAATCATCGTCGTTAATGTCGTCGTTATTATCGTCATTATCTTCGTTGTTACCGTCGTTATTACCCTCATAATTATCGTCGTTAATATCGTCGTTATTTTGTCATAATCATCGTCGTTAATGTCGTCGTTATTATTGTCATTATCTACGTTGTTATCGTCATAAATATCATCGTTAATATCGTCGTTATTATTGTCATTATCTTCTTTTTATCGTCGTTATTATCGTCGTTATTATCGTCGTTAATATCGTCGTTATTATCGTCGTTATTATTGCCGTTAATATCGTCATTAATATCGTCATTATCATCTTTGTTATCGTCCTTATTATCCTCATAATTATCGTCGTTAATATCGTCGTTATTTTGTCATAATCATCGTCGTTAATGTCGTCGTTATTATCGTCATTATCATCGTTGTTATCGTCCTTATCATCCTCATAATTGTCGTCGTTAATATCGTCGTTATTTTGTCATAATCATCGTCGTCAATATCGTCGTTAATATCGTCATTATCATCGTTGTTATCGTCCTTATTATCCTCATAATTATCGTCGTTATTATCGTCGTTATTTTGTCATAATCATCGTCGTTAATGTCGTCGTTATTATCGTCATTATCTACGTTGTTATCATCATAAATATCATCGATAATATCGTCGTTATTATTGTCATTATCTTCTTTTTATCGTCGTTATTAACGTCGTTATTATCGTCGTTAATATCGTCGTCAATATCGTCATTATCATCGTCGTTATCGTCCTTATTATCCTCATAATTATCGTCGTTAATATCGTCGTTATTTTGTCATAATCATCGTCGTTAATATCGTCGTTATTTTGTCATAATCATCGACGTTAATGTCGTCGTTATTATCGTCATTATCTTCGTTGTTATCGTCCTTATTATCCTTATAATTATCGTCGTTAATATCGTCGTTATTTTGTCATAATCATCGTCGTTAATGTCGTCGTTATTATCGTCATTATCTTCGTTGTTATCGTGTTTATTATCCACATAATTATCGTCGTTAATATCGTCGTTATTTTGTCATAATCATCGTCGTTAATGTCGTCGTTATTATCGTCATAATCTACGTTGTTATCGTCATAAATATCATCGTTAATATCGTCGTTATTGTCGTCATTATCTTCTTTTTATCGTCGTTATTATCGTCGTTAATATCGTCGTTAATATCGTCATTATCATCGTTGTTATCGTCTTTATTATCCTCATAATTATCGTCGTTAATATCGTCGTTATTTTGTCATAATCATCGTCGTTAATGTCGTCGTTATTATCATCATTATCTTCGTTGTTATCGTCGTTATTATCGTCGTTAATATCGTCGTTATTATCGTCGTTATAATCGTCGTTATTATCGTTGTTAATATCGTCGTTAATATCGTCATTATCATCGTTGTTATCGTCCTTATTATCCTCATAATTATCGTCGTTAATATCGTCGTAATTTTGTCATAATCATCGTTGTTATGTCGTCGTTATTATCGTCATTATCTTCGTTGTTATCGTCGTTATTATCCTCATAATTATCGTCGTTAATATCGTCGTTATTTTGTCATAATCATCGTCGTTAATGTCGTCGTTATTATCGTCATTATCTACGTTGTTATCGTCATAAATATCATCGTTAATATCGTCGTTATTATTGTCATTATCTTCTTTTTATCGTCGTTATTATCGTCGTTATTATCGTCGTTAATATCGTCGTTATCACCGTTGTTATCGTCCTTATCATCCTCATAATTATCGTCGTTAATATCGTCGTTATTTTGTCATATTCATCGTCGTTAATGTCGTCGTTATTATCGTCATTATCTACGTTGTTATCGTCATAAATATCATCGTTAATATCGTCGTTATTATTGTCATTATCTTCTTTTTATCGTCGTCATTATCGTCGTTAATATCGTCGTTATTATCGTCGTTATTATCGTCTTTAATATCGTCGTTAATATCGTCATTATCATCGTTGTTATCGTCCTTATTATCCTCATAATTATCGTCGTTAATATCGTCGTTATTTTGTCATAATCATCGTCGTTAATGTCGTCGTTATTATCGTCATTATCTTCGTTGTTATCGTCATAAATATCATCGTTAATATCGTCGTTAATATTGTCATTATCTTCTTTTTATCGTCGTTATTATCGTCGTTATAATCGTCGTTATTATCGTCGTTAATATCATCGTTAATATCGTCATTATCATCGTTGTTATCGTCCTTATTATCCTCATAATTATCGTCGTTAATATCGTCGTGATTTTGTCATAATAATCGTTGTTATGTCGTCGTTATTATCGTCATTATCTTCGTTGTTATCGTCGTTATTATCCTCATAATTGTCGTCGTTAATATCGTCGTTAATATTGTCATTATCTTCTTTTTATCGTCGTTATTATCGTCGTTATAATCGTCGTTATTATCGTCGTTAATATCGTCGTTAATATCGTCATTATCATCGTTGTTATCGTCCTTATTATCCTCATAATTATCGTCGTTAATATCGTCGTGATTTTGTCATAATAATCGTTGTTATGTCGTCGTTATTATCGTCATTATCTTCGTTGTTATCGTCGTTATTATCCTCATAATTATCGTCGTTAATATCGTCGTTATTTTGTCATAATCATCGTCGTTAATGTCGTCGTTATTATCGTCATTATCTACGTTGTTATCGTCATAAATATCATCGTTAATATCGTCGTTAATATTGTCATTATCTTCTTTTTATCGTCGTTATTATCGTCGTTATAATCGTCGTTATTATCGTCGTTAATATCGTCGTTAATATCGTCATTATCATCGTTGTTATTGTCCTTATTATCCTCATAATTATCGTCGTTAATATCGTCGTTATTTTGTCTAATCATCGTCGTTAATGTCGTCGTTATTATCGTCATTATCTTCGTTGTTATCGTCATAAATATCATCGTTAATATCGTCGTTATTATTGTCATTATCTTCTTTTTATCGTCGTTATTATCGTCGTTAATATCGTCGTTATTATCGTCGTTATTATCGTCGTTAATATCGTCGTTAATATCGTCATTATCATCGTTGTTATCGTCCTTATTATCCTCATAATTATCGTCGTTAATATTGTCGTTATTTTGTCATAATCATCGTCGTTAATATCGTCGTTAATATGGTCATTATCATCGTTGTTATCGTCCTTATTATCCTCATAATTATCGTCGTTAATATCGTCGTTATTTTGACATAATCATCGTCGTTAATGTCGTCGTTATTATCGTCATTATCTTCGTTGTTATCGTGTTTATTATCCTCATAATTATCGTATAATATCGTCGTTATTTTGTCATAATCATCGTCGTTAATGTCGTCGTTATTATCGTCATTATCTACGTTGTTATCGTCATAAATATCATCGTTAATATCGTCGTTATTATTGTCATTATCTTCTTTTTATCGTCGTTATTATCGTCGTTAATATCGTCGTTATTATCGTCGTTATTATCGTCGTTAATATCGTCGTTAATATCGTCATTATCATCGTTGTTATCGTCCTTATTATCCTCATAATTATCGTCGTTAATATCGTCGTTATTTTCTCATAATCATCGTCGTTATTGTCGTCGTTATTATAGTCATTATCTTCGTTGTTATCGTCGTTATTATCGTCGTTAATATCGTCGTTATAATCGTCGTTATTATCGTCGTTATTATCGTTGTTAATATCGTCGTTAATATCGTCATTATCATCGTTGTTATCGTCGTTATTATCCTCGTAATTATCGTCGTTAATATCGTCGTGATTTTGTCATAATCATCGTTGTTATGTCGTCGTTATTATCGTCATTCTCTTCGTTGTTATCGTCGTTATTATCCTCATAATTATCGTCGTAATATCGTCGTTATTTTGTCATTATCATCGTCGTTAATGTCGTCGTTATTATCGTCATTATCTACGTTGTTATCGTCATAAATATCATCGTTAATATCGTCGTTATTATTGTCATTATCTTCTTTTTATCGTCGTTATTATCGTCGTTAATATCGTCGTTATTATCGTCGTTATTATCGTCGTTAATATCGTCGTTAATATCGTCATTATCATCGTTGTTATCGTCCTTATTATCCTCATAATTATCGTCGTTAATATCGTCGTTATTTTGTCATAATCATCGTCGTTAATATCGTCGTTAATATCGTCATTATCATCGTTGTTATCGTCCTTATTATCCTCATAATTATCGTCGTTAATATCGTCGTTATTTTGTCATAATCATCGTCGTTAATGTCGTCGTTATTATCGTCATTATCATCGTTGTTATCGTCCTTATCATCCTCATAACTATCGTCGTTAATATCGTCGTTATTTTGTCATAATCATCGTCGTTAATGTCGTCGTTATTATCGTCATTATCTACGTTGTTATCGTCATAAATATGATCGTTAATATCGTCGTTATTATTGTCATTATCTTCTTTTTATCGTCGTTATTATCGTCGTTATTATCGTCGTTATTATCGTCGTTAATATCGTCGTTAATATCGTCATTATCATCGTTGTTATCGTCCTTATTATCCTCATAATTATCGTCGTTAATATCGTCGTTAATATCGTCGTTATTATCGTCGTTATTATCGCCGTTAATATCGTCGTTAATATCGTCATTATCATCGTTGTTATCGTCCTTATTATCCTCATAATTATCGTCGTTAATATCGTCGTTATTTTGTCATAATCATCGTAGTTAATGTCGTCGATATTATCGTCATTATCTTCGTTGTTATCGTCATAAATATCATCGTTAATATCGTCGTTATTATTGTCATTATCTTCTTTTTATCGTCGTTATTATCGTCGTTATAATCGTCGTTATTATCGTCGTTAATATCGTCGTTAATATCGTCATTATCATCGTTGTTATCGTCCTTATTATCCTCATAATTATCGTCGTTAATATCGTCGTTATTTTGTCATAATCATCGTCGTTAATGTCGTCGTTATTATCGTCATTATCTTCGTTGTTATCGTCATAAATATCATCGTTAATATCGTCGTTATTATTGTCATTATCTTCTTTTTATCGTCGTTATTATCGTCGTTAATATCGTCGTTATTATCGTCGTTATTATCGTCGTTAATATCGTCGTTAATATCGTCATTATCATCGTTGTTATCGTCCTTATTATCCTCATAATTATCGTCGTTAATATCGTCGTTATTTTGTCATAATCATCGTCGTTAATATCGTCGTTAATATGGTCATTATCATCGTTGTTATCGTCCTTATTATCCTCATAATTATCGTCGTTAATATCGTCGTTATTTTGTCATAATCATCGTCGTTAATGTCGTCGTTATTATCGTCATTATCTTCGTTGTTATCGTGTTTATTATCCTCATAATTATCGTTTAATATCGTCGTTATTTTGTCATAATCATCGTCGTTAATGTCGTCGTTATTATCGTCATTATCTACGTTGTTATCGTCATAAATATCATCGTTAATATCGTCGTTATTATTGTCATTATCTTCTTTTTATCGTCGTTATTATCGTCGTTAATATCGTCGTTATTATCGTCGTTATTATCGTCGTTAATATCGTCGTTAATATCGTCATTATCATCGTTGTTATCGTCCTTATTATCCTCATAATTATCGTCGTTAATATCGTCGTTATTTTCTCATAATCATCGTCGTTATTGTCGTCGTTATTATAGTCATTATCTTCGTTGTTATCGTCGTTATTATCGTCGTTAATATCGTCGTTATAATCGTCGTTATTATCGTCGTTATTATCGTTGTTAATATCGTCGTTACTATCGTCATTATCATCGTTGTTATCGTCCTTATTATCCTCGTAATTATCGTCGTTAATATCGTCGTGATTTTGTCATAATCATCGTTGTTATGTCGTCGTTATTATCGTCATTCTCTTCGTTGTTATCGTCGTTATTATCCTCATAATTATCGTCGTAATATCGTCGTTATTTTGTCATTATCATCGTCGTTAATGTCGTCGTTATTATCGTCATTATCTACGTTGTTATCGTCATAAATATCATCGTTAATATCGTCGTTATTATTGTCATTATCTTCTTTTTATCGTCGTTATTATCGTCGTTAATATCGTCGTTATTATCGTCGTTATTATCGTCGTTAATATCGTCGTTAATATCGTCATTATCATCGTTGTTATCGTCCTTATTATCCTCATAATTATCGTCGTTAATATCGTCGTTATTTTGTCATAATCATCGTCGTTAATATCGTCGTTAATATCGTCATTATCATCGTTGTTATCGTCCTTATTATCCTCATAATTATCGTCGTTAATATCGTCGTTATTTTGTCATAATCATCGTCGTTAATGTCGTCGTTATTATCGTCATTATCATCGTTGTTATCGTCCTTATCATCCTCATAATTATCGTCGTTAATATCGTCGTTATTTTGTCATAATCATCGTCGTTAATGTCGTCGTTATTATCGTCATTATCTACGTTGTTATCGTCATAAATATGATCGTTAATATCGTCGTTATTATTGTCATTATCTTCTTTTTATCGTCGTTATTATCGTCGTTATTATCGTCGTTATTATCGTCGTTAATATCGTCGTTAATATCGTCATTATCATCGTTGTTATCGTCCTTATTATCCTCATAATTATCGTCGTTAATATCGTCGTTAATATCGTCGTTATTATCGTCGTTATTATCGCCGTTAATATCGTCGTTAATATCGTCATTATCATCGTTGTTATCGTCCTTATTATCCTCATAATTATCGTCGTTAATATCGTCGTTATTTTGTCATAATCATCGTAGTTAATGTCGTCGTTATTATCGTCATTATCTTCGTTGTTATCGTCATAAATATCATCGTTAATATCGTCGTTATTATTGTCATTATCTTCTTTTTATCGTCGTTATTATCGTCGTTATAATCGTCGTTATTATCGTCGTTAATATCGTCGTTAATATCGTCATTATCATCGTTGTTATCGTCCTTATTATCCTCATAATTATCGTCGTTAATATCGTCGTTATTTTGTCATAATCATCGTCGTTAATGTCGTCGTTATTATCGTCATTATCTTCGTTGTTATCGTCATTAATATCATCGTTAATATCGTCGTTATTATTGTCATTATCTTCTTTTTATCGTCGTTATTATCGTCGTTAATATCGTCGTTAATATCGTCGTTAATATCGTCATTATCATCGTTGTTATCGTCCTTATTATCCTCATAATTATCGTCGTTAATATCGTCGTTAATATCGTCGTTATTATCGTCGTTATTATCGCCGTTAATATCGTCGTTAATATCGTCATTATCATCGTTGTTATCGTCCTTATTATCCTCATAATTATCGTCGTTAATATCGTCGTTATTTTGTCATAATCATCGTCGTTAATGTCGTCGTTATTATCGTCATTCTCTTCGTTGTTATCGTCGTTATTATCCTCATAATTATCGTCGTAATATCGTCGTTATTTTGTCATTATCATCGTCGTTAATGTCGTCGTTATTATCGTCATTATCTACGTTGTTATCGTCATAAATATCATCGTTAATATCGTCGTTATTATTGTCATTATCTTCTTTTTATCGTCGTTATTATCGTCGTTAATATCGTCGTTAATATCGTCGTTAATATCGTCATTATCATCGTTGTTATCGTCCTTATTATCCTCATAATTATCGTCGTTAATATCGTCGTTAATATCGTCGTTATTATCGTCGTTATTATCGCCGTTAATATCGTCGTTAATATCGTCATTATCATCGTTGTTATCGTCCTTATTATCCTCATAATTATCGTCGTTAATATCGTCGTTATTTTGTCATAATCATCGTAGTTAATGTCGTCGTTATTATCGTCATTATCTTCGTTGTTATCGTCATAAATATCATCGTTAATATCGACGTTATTATTGTCATTATCTTCTTTTTATCGTCGTTATTATCGTCGTTATAATCGTCGTTATTATCGTCGTTAATATCGTCGTTAATATCGTCATTATCATCGTTGTTATCGTCCTTATTATCCTCATAATTATCGTCGTTAATATCGTCGTTATTTTGTCATAATCATCGTCGTTAATGTCGTCGTTATTATCGTCATTATCTTCGTTGTTATCGTCATTAATATCATCGTTAATATCGTCGTTATTATTGTCATTATCTTCTTTTTATCGTCGTTATTATCGTCGTTAATATCGTCGTTATTATCGTCGTTATTATCGTCGTTAATATCGTCGTTAATATCGTCATTATCATCGTTGTTATCGTCCTTATTATCCTCATAATTATCGTCGTTAATATCGTCGTTATTTTGTCATAATCATCGTCGTTAATATCGTCGTTAATATGGTCATTATCATCGTTGTTATCGTCCTTATTATCCTCATAATTATCGTCGTTAATATCGTCGTTATTTTGTCATAATCATCGTCGTTAATGTCGTCGTTATTATCGTCATTATCTTCGTTGTTATCGTGTTTATTATCCTCATAATTATCGTTTAATATCGTCGTTATTTTGTCATAATCATCGTCGTTAATGTCGTCGTTATTATCGTCATTATCTACGTTGTTATCGTCATAAATATCATCGTTAATATCGTCGTTATTATTGTCATTATCTTCTTTTTATCGTCGTTATTATCGTCGTTAATATCGTCGTTATTATCGTCGTTATTATCGTCGTTAATATCGTCGTTAATATCGTCATTATCATTGTTGTTATCGTCCTTATTATCCTCATAATTATCGTCGTTAATATCGTCGTTATTTTCTCATAATCATCGTCGTTATTGTCGTCGTTATTATAGTCAATATCTTCGTTGTTATCGTCGTTATTATCGTCGTTAATATCGTCGTTATAATCGTCGTTATTATCGTCGTTATTATCGTTGTTAATATCGTCGTTAATATCGTCATTATCATCGTTGTTATCGTCCTTATTATCCTCGTAATTATCGTCGTTAATATCTTCGTGATTTTGTTATAATCATCGTTGTTATGTCGTCGTTAATATCGTCATTATCATCGATGTTATCGTCCTTATTATCCTCATAATTATCGTCGTTAATATCGTCGTTATTTTGTCATAATCATCGTCGTTAATGTCGTCGTTATTATCGTCATTATCTTCGTTGTTATCGTCATAAATATCATCGTTAATATCGTCGTTATTATTGTCATTATCTTCTTTTTATCGTCGTTATTATCGTCGTTATAATCGTCGTTATTATCGTCGTTAATATCGTCGTTAATATCGTCATTATCATCGTTGTTATCGTCCTTATTATCCTCATAAATATCATCGTTAATATCGTCGTTATTTTGTCATAATCATCGTCGTTAATGTCGTCGTTATTATCGTCATTATCTTCTTTGTTATCGTCATAAATATCATCGTTAATATCGTCGTTATTATTGTCATTATCAACTTTTTATCGTCGTTATTATCGTCGTTAATATCCTCGTTATTATCGTCGTTATTATCGTCGTTAATATCGTCGTTAATACCGTCATTATCATCGTTGTTATCGTCCTTATTATCCTCATAATTATCGTCGTTTAATATCGTCGTTATTTTGTCATAATCATCGTCGTTAATATCGTCGTTAATATGGTCATTATCATCGTTGTTATCGTCCTTATTATCCTCATAATTATCGTCGTTAATATCGTCGTTATTTTGTCATAATCATCGTCGTTAATGTCGTCGTTATTATCGTCATTATCATCGTTGTTATCTTCCTTATCATCCTCATAATTATCGTCGTTAATATCGTCGTTATTTTGTCATAATCATCGTAGTTAATGTCGTCGTTATTATCGTCATTATCTACGTTGTTATCGTCATAAATATCATCGTTAATATCGTCGTTAGTATTGCCATTATCTTCTTTTTATCGTCGTTATTATCGTCGTTAATATCGTCGTAATCATCGTCGCTATTATCGTCGTTAATATCGTCGTTAATATCGTCATTATCATCGTTGTTATCGTTCTTATTATCCTCATAATTATCGTCGTTAATATCGTCGTTATTTTGTCATAATCATCGTCGTTAATGTCGTCGTTATTATCGTCATTATCTTCGTTGTTATCGTCGTTATTATCGTCGTTAATATCGTCGTTATAATCGTCGTTATTATCGTCGTTAATATCGTCGTTAATATCGTCATTATCATCGTTGTTATCGTTCTTATTATCCTCATAATTATCGTCGTTAATATCGTCGTTATTTTGTCATAATCATCGTCGTTAATGTCGTCGTTATTATCGTCATTATCTTCGTTGTTATCGTCGTTATTATCGTCGTTAATATCGTCGTTATAATCGTCGTTATTATCGTCGTTATTATCGTTGTTAATATCGTCGTTAATATCGTCATTATCATCGTTGTTATCGTCCTTATTATCCTCGTAATTATCGTCGTTAATATCTTCGTGATTTTGTTATTATCATCGTTGTTATGTCGTCGTTATTATCGTCATTATCTTCGTTGTTATCGTCGTTATTATCCTCATAATTATCGTCGTTAATATCGTCGTTATTTTGTCATAATCATCGTCGTTAATGTCGTCGTTATTATCGTCATTATCTTCGTTGTTATCGTCATAAATATCATCGTTAATATCGTCGTTATTATTGTCATTATCTTCTTTTTATCGTCGTTATTATCGTCGTTAATATCGTCGTTATTATCGTCGTTATTATCGTCGTTAATATCGTCGTTAATATCGTCATTATCATCGTTGTTATCGTCCTTATTATCTTCATAATTATCGTCGTTAATATCGTCGTTATTTTGTCATATTCATCGACGTTAATGTCGTCGTTATTATCGTCATTATCTACGTTGTTATCGTCATAAATACCATCGTTAATATCGTCGTTATTATTGTCATTATCTTCTTTTTATCGTCGTTATTATCGTCGTTATTATCGTCGTTATTATCGTCCTTAATATCGTCGTTAATATCGTCATTATCATCGTTGTTATAGTCCTTATTATCCTCATAATTATCGTCGTTAATATCGTCGTTATTATCGTCGTTATTATCGTCGTTAATATCGTCGTTAATATCGTCATTATCATCGTTGTTATCGTCCTTATTATCCTCATAATTATCGTCGTTAATATCGTCGTTATTTTGTCATAATCATCGTCGTTAATGCCGTCGTTATTATCGTCATTATCATCGTTGTTATCGTCCTTATCATCCTCATAATTATCGTCGTTAATATCATCGTTATTTTGTCATATTCATCGTCGTTAATGTTGTCGTTATTATCGTCATTATCTACGTTGTTATCGTCATAAATATCATCGTTAATATCGTCGTTATTATTGTCATTATCTTCTTTTTATCGTCGTTATTATCGTCGTTAATATCGTCGTAATCATCGTCGCTATTATCGTCGTTAATATCGTCGTTAATATCGTCATTATCATCGTTGTTATCGTTCTTATTATCCTCATAATTATCGTCGTTAATATCGTCGTTATTTTGTCATAATCATCGTCGTTAATGTCGTCGTTATTATCGTCATTATCTTCGTTGTTATCGTCATAAATACCATCGTTAATATCGTCGTTATTATTGTCATTATCTTCTTTTTATCGTCGTTATTATCGTCGTTATTATCGTCGTTATTATCGTCCTTAATATCGTCGTTAATATCGTCATTATCATCGTTGTTATCGTCCTTATTATCCTCATAATTATCGTCGTTAATATCGTCTTTAATATCGTCGTTATTATCGTCGTTATTATCGTCGTTAATATCGTCGTTAATACCGTCATTATCATCGTTGTTATCGTCCTTATTATCCTCATAAATATCATCGTTAATATCGTCGTTATTTTGTCATAATCATCGTAGTTAATGTCGTCGTTATTATCGTCATTATCTTCGTTGTTATCGTCATAAATATCATCGTTAATATCGTCGTTATTATTGTCATTATCTTCTTTTTATCGTCGTTATTATCGTCGTTATAATCGTCGTTATTATCGTCGTTAATATCGTCGTTAATATCGTCATTATCATCGTTGTTATCGTCCTTATTATCCTCATAATTATCGTCGTTAATATCGTCGTTATTTTGTCATAATCATCGTCGTTAATGTCGTCGTTATTATCGTCATTATCTTCGTTGTTATCGTCATTAATATCATCGTTAATATCGTCGTTATTATTGTCATTATCTTCTTTTTATCGTCGTTATTATCGTCGTTAATATCGTCGTTATTATCGTCGTTATTATCGTCGTTAATATCGTCGTTAATATCGTCATTATCATCGTTGTTATCGTCCTTATTATCCTCATAATTATCGTCGTTAATATCGTCGTTATTTTGTCATAATCATCGTCGTTAATATCGTCGTTAATATGGTCATTATCATCGTTGTTATCGTCCTTATTATCCTCATAATTATCGTCGTTAATATCGTCGTTATTTTGTCATAATCATCGTCGTTAATGTCGTCGTTATTATCGTCATTATCATCGTTGTTATCGTCCTTATCATCCTCATAATTATCGTTTAATATCGTCGTTATTTTGTCATAATCATCGTCGTTAATGTCGTCGTTATTATCGTCATTATCTACGTTGTTATCGTCATAAATATCATCGTTAATATCGTCGTTATTATTGTCATTATCTTCTTTTTATCGTCGTTATTATCGTCGTTAATATCGTCGTTATTATCGTCGTTATTATCGTCGTTAATATCGTCGTTAATATCGTCATTATCATTGTTGTTATCGTCCTTATTATCCTCATAATTATCGTCGTTAATATCGTCGTTATTTTCTCATAATCATCGTCGTTATTGTCGTCGTTATTATAGTCAATATCTTCGTTGTTATCGTCGTTATTATCGTCGTTAATATCGTCGTTATAATCGTCGTTATTATCGTCGTTATTATCGTTGTTAATATCGTCGTTAATATCGTCATTATCATCGTTGTTATCGTCCTTATTATCCTCGTAATTATCGTCGTTAATATCTTCGTGATTTTGTTATAATCATCGTTGTTATGTCGTCGTTAATATCGTCATTATCATCGATGTTATCGTCCTTATTATCCTCATAATTATCGTCGTTAATATCGTCGTTATTTTGTCATAATCATCGTCGTTAATGTCGTCGTTATTATCGTCATTATCTTCGTTGTTATCGTCATAAATATCATCGTTAATATCGTCGTTATTATTGTCATTATCTTCTTTTTATCGTCGTTATTATCGTCGTTATAATCGTCGTTATTATCGTCGTTAATATCGTCGTTAATATCGTCATTATCATCGTTGTTATCGTCCTTATTATCCTCATAAATATCATCGTTAATATCGTCGTTATTTTGTCATAATCATCGTCGTTAATGTCGTCGTTATTATCGTCATTATCTTCTTTGTTATCGTCATAAATATCATCGTTAATATCGTCGTTATTATTGTCATTATCAACTTTTTATCGTCGTTATTATCGTCGTTAATATCCTCGTTATTATCGTCGTTATTATCGTCGTTAATATCGTCGTTAATACCGTCATTATCATCGTTGTTATCGTCCTTATTATCCTCATAATTATCGTCGTTTAATATCGTCGTTATTTTGTCATAATCATCGTCGTTAATATCGTCGTTAATATGGTCATTATCATCGTTGTTATCGTCCTTATTATCCTCATAATTATCGTCGTTAATATCGTCGTTATTTTGTCATAATCATCGTCGTTAATGTCGTCGTTATTATCGTCATTATCATCGTTGTTATCGTCCTTATCATCCTCATAATTATCGTCGTTAATATCGTCGTTATTTTGTCATAATCATCGTAGTTAATGTCGTCGTTATTATCGTCATTATCTACGTTGTTATCGTCATAAATATCATCGTTAATATCGTCGTTAGTATTGCCATTATCTTCTTTTTATCGTCGTTATTATCGTCGTTAATATCGTCGTAATCATCGTCGCTATTATCGTCGTTAATATCGTCGTTAATATCGTCATTATCATCGTTGTTATCGTTCTTATTATCCTCATAATTATCGTCGTTAATATCGTCGTTATTTTGTCATAATCATCGTCGTTAATGTCGTCGTTATTATCGTCATTATCTTCGTTGTTATCGTCGTTATTATCGTCGTTAATATCGTCGTTATAATCGTCGTTATTATCGTCGTTAATATCGTCGTTAATATCGTCATTATCATCGTTGTTATCGTTCTTATTATCCTCATAATTATCGTCGTTAATATCGTCGTTATTTTGTCATAATCATCGTCGTTAATGTCGTCGTTATTATCGTCATTATCTTCGTTGTTATCGTCGTTATTATCGTCGTTAATATCGTCGTTATAATCGTCGTTATTATCGTCGTTATTATCGTTGTTAATATCGTCGTTAATATCGTCATTATCATCGTTGTTATCGTCCTTATTATCCTCGTAATTATCGTCGTTAATATCTTCGTGATTTTGTTATTATCATCGTTGTTATGTCGTCGTTATTATCGTCATTATCTTCGTTGTTATCGTCGTTATTATCCTCATAATTATCGTCGTTAATATCGTCGTTATTTTGTCATAATCATCGTCGTTAATGTCGTCGTTATTATCGTCATTATCTTCGTTGTTATCGTCATAAATATCATCGTTAATATCGTCGTTATTATTGTCATTATCTTCTTTTTATCGTCGTTATTATCGTCGTTAATATCGTCGTTATTATCGTCGTTATTATCGTCGTTAATATCGTCGTTAATATCGTCATTATCATCGTTGTTATCGTCCTTATTATCTTCATAATTATCGTCGTTAATATCGTCGTTATTTTGTCATATTCATCGACGTTAATGTCGTCGTTATTATCGTCATTATCTACGTTGTTATCGTCATAAATACCATCGTTAATATCGTCGTTATTATTGTCATTATCTTCTTTTTATCGTCGTTATTATCGTCGTTATTATCGTCGTTATTATCGTCCTTAATATCGTCGTTAATATCGTCATTATCATCGTTGTTATAGTCCTTATTATCCTCATAATTATCGTCGTTAATATCGTCGTTATTATCGTCGTTATTATCGTCGTTAATATCGTCGTTAATATCGTCATTATCATCGTTGTTATCGTCCTTATTATCCTCATAATTATCGTCGTTAATATCGTCGTTATTTTGTCATAATCATCGTCGTTAATGCCGTCGTTATTATCGTCATTATCATCGTTGTTATCGTCCTTATCATCCTCATAATTATCGTCGTTAATATCATCGTTATTTTGTCATATTCATCGTCGTTAATGTTGTCGTTATTATCGTCATTATCTACGTTGTTATCGTCATAAATATCATCGTTAATATCGTCGTTATTATTGTCATTATCTTCTTTTTATCGTCGTTATTATCGTCGTTAATATCGTCGTAATCATCGTCGCTATTATCGTCGTTAATATCGTCGTTAATATCGTCATTATCATCGTTGTTATCGTTCTTATTATCCTCATAATTATCGTCGTTAATATCGTCGTTATTTTGTCATAATCATCGTCGTTAATGTCGTCGTTATTATCGTCATTATCTTCGTTGTTATCGTCATAAATACCATCGTTAATATCGTCGTTATTATTGTCATTATCTTCTTTTTATCGTCGTTATTATCGTCGTTATTATCGTCGTTATTATCGTCGTTAATATCGTCGTTAATATCGTCATTATCATCGTTGTTATCGTCCTTATTATCCTCATAATTATCGTCGTTAATATCGTCTTTAATATCGTCGTTATTATCGTCGTTATTATCGTCGTTAATATCGTCGTTAATACCGTCATTATCATCGTTGTTATCGTCCTTATTATCCTCATAATTATCGTCGTTTAATATCGTCGTTATTTTGTCATAATCATCGTCGTTAATATCGTCGTTAATATGGTCATTATCATCGTTGTTATCGTCCTTATTATCCTCATAATTATCGTCGTTAATATCGTCGTTATTTTGTCATAATCATCGTCGTTAATGTCGTCGTTATTATCGTCATTATCTACGTTGTTATCGTCATAAATATCATCGTTAATATCGTCGTTAGTATTGCCATTATCTTCTTTTTATCGTCGTTATTATCGTCGTTAATATCGTCGTAATCATCGTCGCTATTATCGTCGTTAATATCGTCGTTAATATCGTCATTATCATCGTTGTTATCGTTCTTATTATCCTCATAATTATCGTCGTTAATATCGTCGTTATTTTGTCATAATCATCGTCGTTAATGTCGTCGTTATTATCGTCATTATCTTCGTTGTTATCGTCATAAATATCATCGTTAATATCGTCGTTATTATTGTCATTATCTTCTTTTTATCGTCGTTATTATCGTCGTTATTATCGTCGTTATTATCGTCCTTAATATCGTCGTTAATATCGTCATTATCATCGTTGTTATCGTCCTTATTATCCTCATAATTATCGTCGTTAATATCGTCGTTAATATCATCGTTATTATCGTCGTTATTATCGTCGTTAATATCGTCGTTAATATCGTCATTATCATCGTTGTTATCGTGCTTATTATCCTCATAATTATCGTCGTTAATATCGTCGTTATTTTGTCATAAACATTGTCGTTAATGTCGTCGTTATTATCGTCATTATCTTCGTTGTTATCGTCATAAATATCATCGTTAATATCGTCGTTATTATTGTCATTATCTTCTTTTTATCGTCGTTATTATCGTCGTTAATATCGTCGTTATTATCGTCGTTATTATCGTCGTTAATATCGTCGTTAATATCGTCAATATCATCGTTGTTATCGTCCTTATTATCCTCATAATTATCGTCGTTAATATCGTCGTTATTTTCTCATAATCATCGTCGTTAATGTCGTCGTTATTATAGTCATTATCTTCGTTGTTATCGTCGTTATTATCGTCGTTAATATCGTCGTTATAATCGTCGTTATTATCGTCGTTATTATCGTTGTTAATATCGTCGTTAATATCGTCATTATCATCGTTTTTATCGTCCTTATTATCCTCGTAATTATCGTCGTTAATATCTTCGTGATTTTGTCATAATCATCGTTGTTATGTCGTCGTTATTATCGTCATTATCTTCGTTGTTATCGTCGTTATTATCCTCATATTTATCGTCGTTAATATCGTCGTTATTTTGTCATAATCATCGTCGTTAATGTCGTCGTTTTTATCGTCATTATCTACGTTGTTATCGTCATAAATATCATCGTTAATATCGTCGTTATTATTGTCATTATCTTCTTTTTATCGTCGTTATTATCGTCGTTAATATCGTCGTTATTATCGTCGTTATTATCGTCGTTAATAACGTCGTTAATGTCGTCATTATCATCGTTGTTATCGTCCTTAATATCCTCATAATTATCGTCGTTAATATCGTCGTTATTTTGTCATAATCATCGTCGTTAATGTCGTCGTTATTATCGTCATTATCTTCGTTGTTATCGTCGTTATTATCGTCGTTAATATCGTCGTTATTATCGTCATAATTATCATCGTCATTATCGTCGTTTTTATCATCATAATTATAGACGTTATTATCGTCGTTAATATCGTCATTGTCATCGTTGTTATCGTCGTTATTATCACCATAATTATCGTCGTTAATATCGTCGATATTATCGTCATTATCTTCGTTGTTATCGTCGTTATTATCGTCGTTATTATCCTCATAATTATCGTCGTTAATATCGTCGTTATTTTGTCATAATCATCGTCGTTAATGTCGTCGTTATTATCGTCTTTATCATCGTTGTTATCGTCCTTATCATCCTCATAATTATCGTCGTTAATATCGTCGTTTTTTTTCATAATCATCGTCGTTAATGTCGTCGTTATTATCGTCATTATCTACGTTGTTATCGTAATAAATATCATCGTTAATATCGTCGTTATTATTGTCATTATCTTCTTTTTATCGTCGTTATTATCGTCGTTATAATCGTCGTTATAATCGTCGTTAATATCGTCGTTAATATCGTCATTATCATCGTTGTTATCGTCCTTATTATCCTCATAATTATCGTCGTTAATATCGTCGTGATTTTGTCATAATCATCGTTGTTATTTCGTCGTTATTATCGTCATTATCTTCGTTGTTATCGTCGTTATTATCCTCATAATTATCGTCGTTAATATCGTCGTTATTTTGTCATAATCATCGTCGTTAATGTCGTCGTTATTATCGTCATTATCTACGTTGTTATCGTCATAAATATCATCGTTAATATCGTCGTTATTATTGTCATTATCTTCTTTTTATCGTCGTTATTATCGTCGTTAATATCGTCGTTATCACCGTTGTTATCGTCCTTATTATCCTCATAATTATCGCCGTTAATATCGTCGTTATTTTGTCATAATCATCGTCGTTAATGTCGTCGTTATTATCGTCTATATCATCGTTGTTATCGTCCTTATCATCCTCATAATTATCGTCGATAATATCGTCGTTATTTTGTCATAATCATAGTCGTTAATGTCGTCGTTATTATCGTCATTATCTACGTTGTTATCGTCATAAATATCATCGTTAATATCGTCGTTATTATTGTCATTATCTTCTTTTTATCGTCGTTATTATCGTCGTTAATATCGTCGTTAATATCGTCATTATCATCGTTGTTATCGTCGTTATTATCCTCATATTTATCGTCGTTAATATCGTCGTTATTTTGTCATAATCATCGTCGTTAATGTCGTCGTTTTTATTGTCATTATCTACGTTGTTATCGTCATAAATATCATCGTTAATATCGTCGTTATTATTGTCATTATCTTCTTTTTATCGTCGTTATTATCGTCGTTAATATCGTCGTTATTATCGTCGTTATTATCGTCGTTAATAACGTCGTTAATGTCGTCATTATCATCGTTGTTATCGTCCTTAATATCCTCATAATTATCGTCGTTAATATCGTCGTTATTTTGTCATAATCATCGTCGTTAATGTCGTCGTTATTATCGTCATTATCTTCGTTGATATCCTCGCTATTATCGTCGTTAATATCGTCGTTATTATCTTCATAATTATCATCGTCATTATCGTCGTTTTTATCATCATAATTATAGTCGTTATTATCGTCGTTAATATCGTCATTGTCATCGTTGTTATCGTCGTTATTATCACCATAATTATCGTCGTTAATATCGTCGATATTATCGTCATTATCTTCGTTGTTATCGTCGTTATTATCGTCGTTATTATCCTCATAATTATCGTCGTTAATATCGTCGTTATTTTGTCATAATCATCGTCGTTAATGTCGTCGTTATTATCGTCATTATCATCGTTGTTATCGTCCTTATCATCCTCATAATTATCGTCGTTAATATCGTCGTTATTTTGTCATAATCATCGTCGTTAATGTCGTCGTTATTATCGTCATTATCTTCGTTGTTATCGTCATAAATATCATCGTTAATATCGTCGTTATTATTGTCATTATCTTCTTTTTATTGTCGTTATTATCGTCGTTATAATCGTCGTTATTATCGTCGTTAATATCGTCGTTAATATCGTCATTATCATCGTTGTTATCGTCCTTATTATCCTCATAATTATCGTCGTTATTATCGTCGTTATAATCGTCGTTATTATCGTCGTTAATATCGTCGTTAATATCGTCATTATCATCGTTGTTTTCGTCCTTATTATCCTCGTAATTATCGTCGTTAATATCGTCGTGATTTTGTCATAATCATCGTTGTTATGTCGTCGTTATTATCGTCATTATCTTCGTTGTTATCGTCCTTATCATCCTCATAATTATCGTCGTTAATATCGTCGTTATTCTGTCATAATCATCGTCGTTAATGTCGTCGATATTATCGTCATTATCTACGTTGTTATCGTCATAAATATCATCGTTAATATCGTCGTTATTATCGTCATTATCTTCTTTTTATCGACGTTATTATCGTCGTTAATATCGTCGTTATTATCGTCGTTATTATCGTCGTTAATGTCGTCGTTATTATCGTCATTATCATCGTTGTTATCGTCCTTATCATCCTCATAATTATCGTCGTTAATATCGTCGTTATTTTGTCATAATCAACGTCGTTATTGTCGTCGTTATTATCGTCATTATCTACTTTGTTATCGTCATAAATATCATCCTTAATATCGTCGTTATTATTGTCATTATCTTCTTTTTATCGTCGTTATTATCGTCGTTATAATCGTCGTTATAATCGTCGTTAATATCGTCGTTAATATCGTCATTATCATCGTTGTTATCGTCCTTATTATCCTCATAATTATCGTCGTTAATATCGTCGTGATTTTGTCATAATCATCGTTGTTATGTCGGCGTTATTATCGTCATTATCTTCGTTGTTATCGTCGTCATTATCCTCATAATTATCGTCGTTAATATCGTCGTTATTTTGTCATAATCATCGTCGTTAATGTCGTCGTTATTATCGTCATTATCTACGTTGTTATCGTCATAAATATCATCGTTAATATCGTCGTTATTATTGTCATTATCTTCTTTTTATCGTCGTTATTATCGTCGTTAATATCGTCGTTATTATCGTCGTTATTATCGTCGTTAATATCGTCGTTAATATCGTCATTATCATCGTTGTTATCGTCCTTATTATTCTCATAATTATCGTCGTTAATATCGTCGTTATTTTTTCATAATCATCGTCGTTAATATCGTCGTTAATATCGTCATTATCACCGTTGTTATCGTCCTTATTATCCTCATAATTATCGCCGTTAATATCGTCGTTATTTTGTCATAATCATCGTCGTTAATGTCGTCGTTATTATCGTCATTATCATCGTTGTTATCGTCCTTATCATCCTCATAATTATCGTCGTTAATATCGTCGTTATTTTGTCATAATCATCGTCGTTAATGTCGTCGTTATTATCGTCATTATCTACGTTGTTATCGTCATAAATATCATCGTTAATATCGTCGTTATTATTGTCATTATCTTCTTTTTATCGTCGTTATTATCGTCGTTAATATCGTCGTTAATATCGTCATTATCATCGTTGTTATCGTCCTTATTATCCTCATAATTATCGTCGTTAATATCGTCGTTAATATCGTCGTTATTATCGTCGTTATTATCGTCGTTAATATCGTCGTTAATATCGTCATTATCATCGTTGTTATCGTCCTTATTATCCTCATAATTATCGTCGTTAATATCGTCGTTATTTTGTCATAATCATCGTCGTTAATGTCTTCGTTATTATCGTCATTATCTTCGTTGATATCCTCGCTATTATCGTCGTTAATATCGTCGTTATTATCTTCATAATTATCATCGTCATTATCGTCGTTTTTATCATCATAATTATAGTCGTTATTATCGTCGTTAATATCGTCATTGTCATCGTTGTTATCGTCGTTATTATCACCATAATTATCGTCGTTAATATCGTCGATATTATCGTCATTATCTTCGTTGTTATCGTCGTTATTATCGTCGTTATTATCCTCATAATTATCGTCGTTAATATCGTCGTTATTTTGTCATAATCATCGTCGTTAATGTCGTCGTTATTATCGTCATTATCATCGTTGTTATCGTCCTTATCATCCTCATAATTATCGTCGTTAATATCGTCGTTATTTTGTCATAATCATCGTCGTTAATGTCGTCGTTATTATCGTCATTATCTTCGTTGTTATCGTCATAAATATCATCGTTAATATCGTCGTTATTATTGTCATTATCTTCTTTTTATTGTCGTTATTATCGTCGTTATAATCGTCGTTATTATCGTCGTTAATATCGTCGTTAATATCGTCATTATCATCGTTGTTATCGTCCTTATTATCCTCATAATTATCGTCGTTATTATCGTCGTTATAATCGTCGTTATTATCGTCGTTAATATCGTCGTTAATATCGTCATTATCATCGTTGTTTTCGTCCTTATTATCCTCGTAATTATCGTCGTTAATATCGTCGTGATTTTGTCATAATCATCGTTGTTATGTCGTCGTTATTATCGTCATTATCTTCGTTGTTATCGTCCTTATCATCCTCATAATTATCGTCGTTAATATCGTCGTTATTCTGTCATAATCATCGTCGTTAATGTCGTCGATATTATCGTCATTATCTACGTTGTTATCGTCATAAATATCATCGTTAATATCGTCGTTATTATCGTCATTATCTTCTTTTTATCGACGTTATTATCGTCGTTAATATCGTCGTTATTATCGTCGTTATTATCGTCGTTAATGTCGTCGTTATTATCGTCATTATCATCGTTGTTATCGTCCTTATCATCCTCATAATTATCGTCGTTAATATCGTCGTTATTTTGTCATAATCAACGTCGTTATTGTCGTCGTTATTATCGTCATTATCTACTTTGTTATCGTCATAAATATCATCCTTAATATCGTCGTTATTATTGTCATTATCTTCTTTTTATCGTCGTTATTATCGTCGTTATAATCGTCGTTATAATCGTCGTTAATATCGTCGTTAATATCGTCATTATCATCGTTGTTATCGTCCTTATTATCCTCATAATTATCGTCGTTAATATCGTCGTGATTTTGTCATAATCATCGATGTTATGTCGTCGTTATTATCGTCATTATCTTCGTTGTTATCGTTGTTATTATCCTCATAATTATCGTCGTTAATATCGTCGTTATTTTGTCATAATCATCGTCGTTAATGTCGTCGTTATTATCGTCATTATCTACGTTGTTATCGTCATAAATATCATCGTTAATATCGTCGTTATTATTGTCATTATCTTCTTTTTATCGTCGTTATTATCGTCGTTAATATCGTCGTTATTATCGTCGTTATTATCGTCGTTAATATCGTCGTTAATATCGTCATTATCATCGTTGTTATCGTCCTTATTATTCTCATAATTATCGTCGTTAATATCGTCGTTATTTTTTCATAATCATCGTCGTTAATATCGTCGTTAATATCGTCATTATCACCGTTGTTATCGTCCTTATTATCCTCATAATTATCGCCGTTAATATCGTCGTTATTTTGTCATAATCATCGTCGTTAATGTCGTCGTTATTATCGTCATTATCATCGTTGTTATCGTCCTTATCATCCTCATAATTATCGTCGTTAATATCGTCGTTATTTTGTCATAATCATCGTCGTTAATGTCGTCGTTATTATCGTCATTATCTACGTTGTTATCGTCATAAATATCATCGTTAATATCGTCGTTATTATTGTCATTATCTTCTTTTTATCGTCGTTATTATCGTCGTTAATATCGTCGTTAATATCGTCATTATCATCGTTGTTATCGTCCTTATTATCCTCATAATTATCGTCGTTAATATCGTCGTTAATATCGTCGTTATTATCGTCGTTATTATCGTCGTTAATATCGTCGTTAATATCGTCATTATCATCGTTGTTATCGTCCTTATTATCCTCATAATTATCGTCGTTAATATCGTCGTTATTTTGTCATAATCATCGTCGTTAATGTCTTCGTTATTATCGTCATTATCTTCGTTGTTATCGTCATAAATATCATCGTTAATATCGTCGTTATTATTGTCATTATCTTCTTTTTATCGTCGTTATTATCGTCGTTAATATCGTCGTTATTATCGTCGTTATTATCGTCGTTAATATCGTCGTTAATATCGTCATTATCATCGTTGTTATCGTCCTTATTATTCTCATAATTATCGTCGTTAATATCGTCGTTATTTTGTCATAATCATCGTCGTTAATATCGTCGTTAATATCGTCATTATCACCGTTGTTATCGTCCTTATTATCCTCATAATTTTCGCCGTTAATATCGTCGTTATTTTGTCATAATCATCGTCGTTAATGTCGTCGTTATTATCGTCATTATCATCGTTGTTATCATCCTTATCATCCTCATAATTATCGTCGTTAATATCGTCGTTATTTTGTCATAATCATCGTCGTTAATGTCGTCGTTATTATCGTCATTATCTACGTTGTTATCGTCATAAATATCATCGTTAATATCGTCGTTATTATTGTCATTATCTTCTTTTTATCGTCGTTATTATCGTCGTTAATATCGTCGTTAATATTGTCATTATCATCGTTGTTATCGTCCTTATTATCCTCATAATTATCGTCGTTAATATCGTCGTTAATATCGTCGTTATTATCGTCGTTATTATCGTCGTTAATATCGTCGTTAATATCGTCATTATCATCGTTGTTATCGTCCTTATTATCCTCATAATTATCGTCGTTAATATCGTCGTTATTTTGTCATAATCATCGTCGTTAATGTCTTCGATATTATCGTCATTATCTTCGTTGTTATCGTCATAAATATCATCGTTAATATCGTCGTTATTATTGTCATTATCTTCTTTTTATTGTCGTTATTATCGTCGTTATAATCGTCGTTATTATAGTCGTTAATATCGTCGTTAATATCGTCATTATCATCGTTGTTATCGTCCTTATTATCCTCATAATTATCGTCGTTAATATCGTCGTTATTTTGTCATAATCATCGTCGTTAATGTCGTCGTTATTATCGTCATTATCTTCGTTGTTATCGTCATAAATATCATCGTTAATATCGTCGTTATTATTGTCATTATCTTCTTTTTATCGTCGTTATTATCGTCGTTATAATCGTCGTTATTATCGTCGTTAATATCGTCGTTAATATCGTCATTATCATCGTTGTTATCGTCCTTATTATCCTCATAATTATCGTCGTTAATATCGTCGTGATTTTGTCATAATCATCGTTGTTATGTCGTCGTTATTATCGTCATTATCTTCGTTGTTATCGTCGTTATTATCCTCATAATTATCGTAGTTAATATCGTCGTTATTTTGTCATAATCATCGTCGTTAATGTCGTCGTTATTATCGTCATTATCTACGTTGTTATCGTCATAAATATCATCGTTAATATCGTCGTTATTATTGTCATTATCTTCTTTTTATCGTCATTATTATCGTCGTTAATATCGTCGTTATTATCGTCGTTATTATCGTCGTTAATATCGTCGTTAATATCGTCATTATCATCGTTGTTATCGTCCTTATTATTCTCATAATTATCGTCGTTAATATCGTCGTTATTTTGTCATAATCATCGTCGTTAATATCGTCGTTAATATCGTCATTATCACCGTTGTTATCGTCCTTATTATCCTCATAATTATCGCCGTTAATATCGTCGTTATTTTGTCATAATCATCGTCGTTAATGTCGTCGTTATTATCGTCATTATCATCGTTGTTATCGTCCTTATCATCCTCATAATTATCGTCGTTAATATCTTCGTTATTTTGTCATAATCATCGTCGTTAATGTCGTCGTTATTATCGTCATTATCTACGTTGTTATCGTCATAAATATCATCGTTAATATCGTCGTTATTATTGTCATTATCTTCTTTTTATCGTCGTTATTATCGTCGTTAATATCGTCGTTAATATCGTCATTATCATCGTTGTTATCGTCCTTATTATCCTCATAATTATCGTCGTTAATATCGTCGTTAATATCGTCGTTATTATCGTCGTTATTATCGTCGTTAATATCGTCGTTAATATCGTCATTATCATCGTTGTTATCGTCCTTATTATCCTCATAATTATCGTCGTTAATATCGTCGTTATTTTGTCATAATCATCGTCGTTAATGTCTTCGTTATTATCGTCATTATCTTCGTTGTTATCGTCATAAATATCATCGTTAATATCGTCGTTATTATTGTCATTATCTTCTTTTTATCGTCGTTATTATCGTCGTTAATATCGTCGTTATTATCGTCGTTATTATCGTCGTTAATATCGTCGTTTATATCGTCATTATCATCGTTGTTATCGTCCTTATTATCCTCATAATTATCGTCGTTAATATTGTCGTGATTTTGTCATAATCATCGTTGTTATGTCGTCGTTATTATCGTCATTATCTTCGTTGTTATCGTCGTTATTATCCTCATAATTATCGTCGTTAATATCGTCGTTATTTTGTCATAATCATCGTCGTTAATGTCATCGTTATTATCGTCATTATCTACGTTGTTATCGTCATAAATATCATCGTTAATATCGTCGTTATTATTGTCATTATCTTCTTTTTATCGTCGTAATTATCGTCGTTAATATCGTCGTTATTATCGTCGTTATTATCGTCGTTAATATCGTCGTTAATATCGTCATTATCATCGTTGTTATCGTCCTTATTATCCTCATAATTATCGTCGTTAATATCGTCGTTATAATCGTCGTTATTATCGTCGTTAATATCGTCGTTAATATCGTCACTATCATCGTTGTTATCGTCCTTATTATCCTCATAATTATCGTGGTTAATATCGTCGTGATTTTGTCATAATCATCGTTGTAATGTCGTCGTTATTATCGTCATTATCTTCGTTGTTATCGTCGTTATTATCCTCATAATTATCGTCGTTAATATCGTCGTTATTTTGTCATAATCATCGTCGTTAATGTCGTCGTTATTATCGTCATTATCTACGTAGTTATCGTCATAAATATCATCGTTAATATAGTCGTTATTATTGTCATTATCTTCTTTTTATCGTCGTTATTATCGTCGTTAATATTGTCGTTATTATCGTCGTTATTATCGTCGTTAATATCGTCGTTAATATCGTCATTATCATCGTTGTTATCGTCCTTATTATCCTCATAATTATCGTCGTTATTATCGTCGTTATAATCGTCGTTATTATCGTCGTTAATATCGTCGTTAATATCGTCATTATCATCGTTGTTATCGTCCTTATTATCCTCGTAATTATCGTCGTTAATATCGTCGTGATTTTGTCATAATCATCGTTGTTATGTCGTCGTTATTATCGTCATTATCTTCGTTGTTATCGTCCTTATCATCCTCATAATTATCGTCGTTAATATCGTCGTTATTCTGTCATAATCATCGTCGTTAATGTCGTCGATATTATCGTCATTATCTACGTTGTTATCGTCATAAATATCATCGTTAATATCGTCGTTATTATCGTCATTATCTTCTTTTTATCGTCGTTATTATCGTCGTTAATATCGTCGTTATTATCGTCGTTATTATCGTCGTTAATGTCGTCGTTATTATCGTCATTATCATCGTTGTTATCGTCCTTATCATCCTCATAATTATCGTCGTTAATATCGTCGTTATTTTGTCATAATCATCGTCGTTAATGTCGTCGTTATTATCGTCATTATCTACGTTGTTATCGTCATAAATATCATCGTTAATATCGTCGTTATTATTGTCATTATCTTCTTTTTATCGTCGTTATTATCGTCGTTATAATCGTCGTTATAATCGTCGTTAATATCGTCGTTAATATCGTCATTATCATCGTTGTTATCGTCCTTATTATCCTCATAATTATCGTCGTTAATATCGTCGTTATTTTGTCATAATCATCGTCGTTAATGTCGTCGTTATTATCGTCATTATCATCGTTGTTATCGTCCTTATCATCCGCATAATTATCGTCGTTAATATCGTCGTTATTTTGTCATAATCATCGTCGTTAATGTCGTCGTTATTATCGTCATTATCTACGTTGTTATCGTCATAAATATCATCGTTAATATCGTCGTTATTATCGTCATTATCTTCTTTTTATCGTCGTTATTATCGTCGTTAATATCGTCGTTATTATCGTCGTTATTATCGTCGTTAATATCGTCGTTAATATCGTCATTATCATCGTTGTTATCGTCCTTATTATTCTCATAATAATCGTCGTTAATATCGTCGTTATTTTGTCATAATCATCGTTGTTAATATCGTCGTTAATATCGTCATTATCACCGTTGTTATCGTCCTTATTATCCTCATAATTATCGCCGTTAATATCGTCGTTATTTTGTCATAATCATCGTCGTTAATGTCGTCGTTATTATCGTCATTATCATCGTTGTTATCGTCCTTATCATCCTCATAATTATCGTCGTTAATATCGTCGTTATTTTGTCATAATCATCGTCGTTAATGTCGTCGTTATTATCGTCATTATCTACGTTGTTATCGTCATAAATATCATCGTTAATATCGTCGTTATTATTGTCATTATCTTCTTTTTATCGTCGTTATTATCGTCGTTAATATCGTCGTTAATGTCGTCATTATCATCGTTGTTATCGTCCTTATTATCCTCATAATTATCGTCGTTAATATCGTCGTTAATATCGTCGTTATTATCGTCGTTATTATCGTCGTTAATATCGTCGTTAATATCGTCATTATCATCGTTGTTATCGTCCTTATTATCCTCATAATTATCGTCGTTAATATCGTCGTTATTTTGTCATAATCATCGTCGTTAATGTCTTCGTTATTATCGTCATTATCTTCGTTGTTATCGTCATAAATATCATCGTTAATATCGTCTTTATTATTGTCATTATCTTTTTTTTATCGTCGTTATTATCGTCGTTAATATCGTCGTTATTATCGTCGTTATTATCGTCGTTAATATCGTCGTTAATATCGTCAATATCATCGTTGTTATCGTCCTTATTATTCTCATAATTATCGTCGTTAATATCGTCGTTATTTTGTCATAATCATCGTCGTTAATATCGTCGTTAATATCGTCATTATCACCGTTGTTATCGTCCTTATTATCCTCATAATTATCGCCGTTAATATCGTCGTTATTTTGTCATAATCATCGTCGTTAATGTCGTCGTTATTATCGTCATTATCATCGTTGTTATCATCCTTATCATCCTCATAATTATCGTCGTTAATATCGTCGTTATTTTGTCATAATCATCGTCGTTAATGTCGTCGTTATTATCGTCATTATCTACGTTGTTATCGTCATAAATATCATCGTTAATATCGTCGTTATTATTGTCATTATCTTCTTTTTATCGTCGTTATTATCGTCGTTAATATCGTCGTTAATATCGTCATTATCATCGTTGTTATCGTCCTTATTATCCTCATAATTATCGTCGTTAATATCGTCGTTAATATCGTCGTTATTATCGTCGTTATTATCGTCGTTAATATCGTCGTTAATATCGTCATTATCATCGTTGTTATCGTCCTTATTATCCTCATAATTATCGTCGTTAATATCGTCGTTATTTTGTCATAATCATCGTCGTTAATGTCTTCGATATTATCGTCATTATCTTCGTTGTTATCGTCATAAATATCATCGTTAATATCGTCGTTATTATTGTCATTATCTTCTTTTTATTGTCGTTATTATCGTCGTTATAATCGTCGTTATTATAGTCGTTAATATCGTCGTTAATATCGTCATTATCATCGTTGTTATCGTCCTTATTATCCTCATAATTATCGTCGTTAATATCGTCGTTATTTTGTCATAATCATCGTCGTTAATGTCTTCGTTATTATCGTCATTATCTTCGTTGTTATCGTCATAAATATCATCGTTAATATCGTCGTTATTATTGTCATTATCTTCTTTTTATCGTCGTTATTATCGTCGTTAATATCGTCGTTATTATCGTCGTTATTATCGTCGTTAATATCGTCGTTAATATCGTCATTATCATCGTTGTTATCGTCCTTATTTTTCTCATAATTATCGTCGTTAATATCGTCGTTATTTTGTCATAATCATCGTCGTTAATATCGTCGTTAATATCGTCATTATCACCGTTGTTATCGTCCTTATTATCCTCATAATTATCGCCGTTAATATCGTCGTTATTTTGTCATAATCATCGTCGTTAATGTCGTCGTTATTATCGTCATTATCATCGTTGTTATCATCCTTATCATCCTCATAATTATCGTCGTTAATATCGTCGTTATTTTGTCATAATCATCGTCGTTAATGTCGTCGTTATTATCGTCATTATCTACGTTGTTATCGTCATAAATATCATCGTTAATATCGTCGTTATTATTGTCATTATCTTCTTTTTATCGTCGTTATTATCGTCGTTAATATCGTCGTTAATATCGTCATTATCATCGTTGTTATCGTCCTTATTATCCTCATAATTATCGTCGTTAATATCGTCGTTAATATCGTCGTTATTATCGTCGTTATTATCGTCGTTAATATCGTCGTTAATATCGTCATTATCATCGTTGTTATCGTCCTTATTATCCTCATAATTATCGTCGTTAATATCGTCGTTATTTTGTCATAATCATCGTCGTTAATGTCTTCGATATTATCGTCATTATCTTCGTTGTTATCGTCATAAATATCATCGTTAATATCGTCGTTATTATTGTCATTATCTTCTTTTTATTGTCGTTATTATCGTCGTTATAATCGTCGTTATTATAGTCGTTAATATCGTCGTTAATATCGTCATTATCATCGTTGTTATCGTCCTTATTATCCTCATAATTATCGTCGTTAATATCGTCGTTATTTTGTCATAATCATCGTCGTTAATGTCGTCGTTATTATCGTCATTATCTTCGTTGTTATTGTCATAAATATCATCGTTAATATCGTCGTTATTATTGTCATTATCTTCTTTTTATCGTCGTTATTATCGTCGTTATAATCGTCGTTATTATCGTCGTTAATATCGTCGTTAATATCGTCATTATCATCGTTGTTATCGTCCTTATTATCCTCATAATTATCGTCGTTAATATCGTCGTGATTTTGTCATAATCATCGTTGTTATGTCGTTGTTATTATCGTCATTATTTTCGTTGTTATCGTCGTTATTATCCTCATAATTATCGTCGTTAATATCGTCGTTATTTTGTCATAATCATCGTCGTTAATGTCGTCGTTATTATCGTCATTATCTACGTTCTTATCGTCATAAATATCATCGTTAATATCGTCGTTATTATTGTCATTATCTTCTTTTTATCGTCGTTATTATCGTCGTTAATATCGTCGTTATTATCGTCGTTATTATCGTCGTTAATATCGTCGTTAATATCGTCATTATCATCGTTGTTATCGTCCTTATTATCCTCATAATTATCGTCGTTATTATCGTCGTTATAATCGTCGTTATTATCGTCGTTAATATCGTCGTTAATATCGTCACTATCATCGTTGTTATCGTCCTTATTATCCTCATAATTATCGTGGTTAATATCGTCGTGATTTTGTCATAATCATCGTTGTAATGTCGTCGTTATTATCGTCATTATCTTCGTTGATATCGTCCTTATCATCCTCATAATTATCGTCGTTAATATTGTCGTTATTTTGTCATAATCATCGTCGTTAATGTCGTCGTTATTATCGTCATTATCATCGTTGTTATCGTCCTTATCATCCTCATAATTATCGTCGTTAATATCGTCGTTATTTTGTCATAATCATCGTCGTTAATGTCGTCGTTATTATCGTCATTATCTACGTTGTTATCGTCATAAATATCATCGTTAATATCGTCGTTATTATTGTCATTATCTTCTTTTTATCGTCGTTATTATCGTCGTTAATATCGTCGTTATTATCGTCGTTATTATCGTCGTTAATATCGTCGTTAATATCGTCATTATCATCGTTGTTATCGTCCTTATTATCCTCATAATTATCGTCCTTAATATCGTCGTTATTTTGTCATAATCATCGTCGTTAATGTCGTCGTTATTATCGTCATTATCTTCGTTGTTATCGTCATAAATATCATCGTTAATATCGTCGTTATTATTGTCATTATCTTCTTTTTATCGTCGTTATTATCGTCGTTATAATCGTCGTTATTATCGTCGTTAATATCGTCGTTAATATCGTCATTATCATCGTTGTTATCGTCCTTATTATCCTCATAATTATCGTCGTTAATATCGTCGTGATTTTGTCATAATCATCGTTGTTATGTCGTCGTTATTATCGTCATTATCTTCGTTGTTATCGTCGTTATTATCCTCATAATTATCGTCGTTAATATCGTCGTTATTTTGTCATAATCATCGTCGTTAATGTCGTCGATATTATCGTCATTATCTACGTTGTTATCGTCATAAATATCATCGTTAATATCGTCGTTATTATTGTCATTATCTTCTTTTTATCGTCGTTATTATCGTCGTTAATATCGTCGTTATTATCGTCGTTATTATCGTCGTTAATATCGTCGTTAATATCGTCATTATCATCGTTGTTATCGTCCTTATTATCCCCATAATTATCGTCGTTATTTTGTCATAATCATCGTCGTTAATATCGTCGTTAATATCGTCATTATCATCGTTGTTATCGTCCTTATTATCCTAATAATTATCGTCGTTAATATCGTCGTTATTTTGTCATAATCATCGTCGTTAATGACGTCGTTATTATCGTCATTATCATCGTTGTTATCGTCCTTATCATCCGCATAATTATCGTCGTTAATATCGTCGTTATTTTGTCATAATCATCGTCGTTAATGTCGTCGTTATTATCGTCATTATCTACGTTGTTATCGTCATAAATATCATCGTTAATATCGTCGTTATTATCGTCATTATCTTCTTTTTATCGTCGTTATTATAGTCGTTAATATCGTCGTTATTATCGTCGTTATTATCGTCGTTATTATCGTCGTTAATATCGTCGTTAATATCGTCATTATCATCGTTGTTATCGTTCTTATTATCCTCATAATTATCGTCGTTAATATCGTCGTTATTTTGTCATAACCATCGTCGTTAATGTCGTCGTTATTATCGTCATTATCTTCGTTGTTATCGTGTTTATAATCCTCATAATTATCGTTTAATATCGTCGTTATTTTGTCATAATCATCGTCGTTAATGTCGTCGTTATTATCGTCATTATCATCGTTGTTATCGTCCTTATCATCCTCATAATTATCGTCGTTAATATCGTCGTTATTTTGTCATAATCATCGTCGTTAATGTCGTCGTTATTATCGTCATTATCTACGTAGTCATCGTCATAAATATCATCGTTAATATCGTCGTTATTATTGTCATTATCTTCTTTTTATCGTCGTTATTATCGTCGTTATAATCGTCGTTATTATCGTCGTTAATATCGTCGTTAATATCGTCATTATCATCGTTGTTATCGTCCTTATTATCCTCATAATTATCGTCGTTAATATCGTCGTGATTTTGTCATAATCATCGTCGTTAATGTCGTCGTTATTATCGTCATTATCTTCGTTGTTATCGTCATAAATATCATCGTTAATATCGTCGTTATTATTGTCATTATCTTCTTTTTATCGTCGTTAATATCGTCGTTATAATCGTCGTTATTATCGTCGTTAATATCGTCATTATCATCGATGTTATCGTCCTTATTATCCTCATAATTATCGTCGTTAATATCGTCGTGATTTTGTCATAATCATCGTTGTTATGTCGTCGTTATTATCGTCATTATCTTCGTTGTTATCGTCGTTATTATCCTCATAATTATCGTCGTTAATATCGTCGTTATTTTGTCATAATCATCGTCGTTAATGTCGTCGTTATTATCGTCATTATCTACGTTGTTATCGTCATAAATATCATCGTTAATATCGTCGTTATTATTGTCATTATCTTCTTTTTATCGTCGTTATTATCGTCGTTAATATCTTTGTTATTATCGTCGTTATTATCGTCGTTAATATCGTCGTTAATATCGTCATTATCATCGTTGTTATCGTCCTTATTATCCTCATAATTATCGTCGTTATTTTGTCATAATCATCGTCGTTAATATCGTCGTTAATATCGTCATTATCATCGTTGTTATCGTCCTTATTATCCTCATAATTATCGTCGTTAATATCGTCGTTATTTTGTCATAATCATCGTCGTTAATGTCGTCGTTATTATCGTCATTATCTTCGTTGTTATCGTCATAAATATCATCGTTAATATCGTCGTTATTATTGTCATTATCTTCTTTTTATCGTCGTTATTATCGTCGTTATTATCGTCGTTATTATCGTCGTTAATGTCGTCGTTAATATCGTCATTATCATCGTTGTTATCGTCCTTATTATCCTTATAATTATCGTCGTTAATATCGTCGTTATTTTGTCATAATCATCGTCGTTAATGTCGTCGTTATTATCGTCATTATCTTCGTTGTTATCGTGTTTATTATCCACACAATTATCGTCGTTAATATCGTCGTTATTTTGTCATAATCATCGTCGTTAATGTCGTCGTTATTATCGTCATTATCATCGTTGTTATCGTCCTTATCATCCTCATAATTATCGTCGTTAATATCGTCGTTATTTTGTCATAATCATCGTCGTTAATGTCGTCGTTATTATCGTCATTATCTTCGTTGTTATCGTCATAAATATCCTCGTTAATATCGTCGTTATTATTGTCATTATCTTCTTTTTATCGTCGTTATTATCGTTGTTATAATCGTCGTTATTATCGTCGTTAATATCGTCGTTAATATCGTCATTATCATCGTTGTTATCGTCCTTATTATCCTAATAATTATCGTCGTTAATATCGTCGTGATTTTGTCATAATCATCGTTGTTATGTCGTCGTTATTATCGTCATTATCTTCGTTGTTATCGTCGTTATTATCCTCATAATTATCGTCGTTAATATCGTCGTTATTTTGTCATAATAATCGTCGTTAATGTCGTCGTTATTATCGTCATTATCCACGTTGTTATCGTCATAAATATCATCGTTAATATCGTCGTTATTATTGTCATTATCTTCTTTTTATCGTCGTTATTATCGTCGTTAATATCGTCCTTATTATCGTCGTTATTTTCGTCGTTAATATCGTCGTTAATATCGTCATTATCATCGTTGTTATCGTCCTTATTATCCTCATAATTATCGTCGTTAATATCGTCGTTAATATCGTCGTTATTATCTTCGTTATTATCGTCGTTAATATCGTCGTTAATATCGTCATTATCATCGTTGTTATCGTCCTTATTATCCTCATAATTATCGTCGTTATTTTGTCATAATCATCGTCGTTAATATCGTCGTTAATATCGTCATTATCATCGTTGTTATCGTCCTTATTATCCTCATAATTATCGTCGTTAATATCGTCGTTATTTTGTCATAATCATCGTCGTTAATGTCGTCGTTATTATCGTCATTATCTTCGTTGTTATCGTCATAAATATCATCGTTAATATCGTCGTTATTATTGTCATTATCTTCTTTTTATCGTCGTTATTATTGTCATTATCTTCTTTTTATCTTCGTTATTATCGTCGTTATAATCGTCGTTATTATCGTCGTTAATATCGTCGTTAATATCGTCATTATCATCGTTGTTATCGTCCTTATTATCCTCATAATTATCGTCGTTAATATCGTCGTGATTTTGTCATAATAATCGTTGTTATGTCGTCGTTATTATCGTCATTATCTTCGTTGTTATCGTCGTTATTATCCTCATAATTATCGTCGTTAATATCGTCGTTATTTTGTCATAATCATCGTCGTTAATGTCGTCGTTATTATCGTCATTATCTACGTTGTTATCGTCATTAATATCATCGTTAATATCGTCGTTATTATTGTCATTATCTTCTTTTTATCGTCGTTATTATCGTCGTTAATATTGTCGTTTTTATCGTCGTTATTATCGTCGTTAATGTCGTCGTTATTATCGTCATTATCATCGTTGTTATCGTCCTTATCATCCTCCTAATTATCGTCGGTAATATCGTCGTTATTTTGTCATATTCATCGTCGTTAATGTCGTCGTTATTATCGTCATTATCTACGTTGTTATCGTCATAAATATAATCGTTAATATCGTCGTTATTATTGTCATTATCTTCTTTTTATCGTCGTTATTATCGTCGTTATTATCGTCGTTATTATCGTCCTTAATATCGTCGTTAATATCGTCATTATCATCGTTGTTATCGTCCTTATTATCCTCATAATTATCGTCGTTAATATCGTCGTTAATATCGTCGTTATTATCGTCGTTATTATCGTCGTTAATATCGTCGTTAATATCGTCATTATCATCGTTGTTATCGTCCTTATTATCCTCATAATTATCGTCGTTAATATCGTCGTTATTTTGTCATAATCATCGTCGTTAATGTCGTCGTTATTATCGTCATTATCTTCGTTGTTATCGTCATAAATATCATCGTTAATATCGTCGTTATTATTGTCATTATCTTCTTTTTATCGTCGTTATTATCGTCGTTAATATCGTCGTTATTATCGTCGTTATTATCGTCGTTAATATCGTCGTTAATATCGTCATTATCATCGTTGTTATCGTCCTTAATATCCTCATAATTATCGTCGTTAATAACGTCGTTATTTTGTCATAATCATCGTCGTTAATGTCTTCGTTATTATCGTCATTATCTTCGTTGTTATCGTCGTTATTATCGTCGTTAATATCGTCGTTATTATCGTCATAATTATCATCGTCATTATCGTCGTTTTTATCATCATAATTATAGTCGTTATTATCGTCGTTAATATCGTCATTGTCATCGTTGTTATCGTCGTTATTATCCCCATAATTATCGTCGTTAATATCGTCGATATTATCGTCATTATCTTCGTTGTTATCGTCGTTATTATCGTCGTTATTATCCTCATAATTATCGTCGTTAATATCGTCGTTATTTTGTCATAATCATCGTCGTTAATGTCGTCGTTATTATCGTCATTATCATCGTTGTTATCGTCCTTATCATCCTCATAATTATCGTCGTTAATATCGTCGTTATTTTGTCATAATCATCGTCGTTAATGTCGTCGTTATTATCGTCATTATCTACGTTGTTATCGTCATAAATATCCTCGTTAATATTGTCGTTATTATTGTCATTATCTTCTTTTTATCGTCGTTATTATCGTCGTTATAATCGTCGTTAATATCGTCGTTAATATCGTCATTATCATCGTTGTTATCGTCCTTATTATCCCCATAATTATCGTCGTTAATATCGTCGTGATTTTGTTATAATCATCGTTGTTATGTCGTCGTTATTATCGTCATTATCTACGTTGTTATCGTCATAAATATCATCGTTAATATCGTCGTTATTATTGTCATTATCTTCTTTTTATCGTCGTTATTATCGTCGTTAATATCGTCGTAATCATCGTCGCTATTATCGTCGTTAATATCGTCGTTAATATCGTCATTATCATCGTTGTTATCGTTCTTATTATCCTCATAATTATCGTCGTTAATATCGTCGTTATTTTGTCATAATCATCGTCGTTAATGTCGTCGTTATTATCGTCATTATCTTCGTTGTTATTGTCATAATCATCGTCGTTAATGTCGTCGTTATTATCGTCATTATCTACGTTGTTATCGTCATAAATATCATCGTTAATATCGTCGTTATTATTGTCATTATCTTCTTTTTATCGTCGTTATTATCGTCGTTAATATCGTCGTTATTATCGTCGTTATTATCGTCGTTAATATCGTCGTTAATATCGTCATTATCATCGTTGTTATCGTCCTTATTATCCTCATAATTATCGTCGTTAATATCGTCGTTATTTTCTCATAATCATCGTCGTTAATGTCGTCGTTATTATAGTCATTATCTTCGTTGTTATCGTCGTTATTATCGTCGTTAATATCGTCGTTATAATCGTCGTTATTATCGTCGTTATTATCGTTGTTAATATCGTCGTTAATATCGTCATTATCATCGTTGTTATCGTCCTTAATATCCTCATAATTATCGTCGTTAATATCGTCGTTATTTTGTCATAATCATCGTCGTTAATGTCGTCGTTATTATCGTCATTAACTTCGTTGTTATCGTCGTTATTATCGTCGTTAATATCGTCGTTATTATCGTCATAATTATCATCGTCATTATCGTCGTTTTTATCATCATAATTATAGTCGTTATTATCGTCGTTAATATCGTCATTGTCATCGTTGTTATCGTCGTTATTATCCCCATAATTATCGTCGTTAATATCGTCGAGATTATCGTCATTATATTCGTTGTTATCGTCGTTATTATCGTCGTTATTATCCTCATAATTATCGTCGTTAATATCGTCGTTATTTTGTCATAATCATCGTCGTTAATATCGTCGTTATTTTGTCATAATCATCGTCGTTAATGTCGTCGTTATTATCGTCATTATCTACGTTGTTATCGTCATAAATATCATCGTTAATATCGTCGTTATTATTGTCATTATCTTCTTTTTATCGTCGTTATTATCGTCGTTAATATCGTCGTTATTATCGTCGTTATTATCGTCGTTAATATCGTCGTTAATATCGTCATTATCATCGTTGTTATCGTCCTTATTATCCTCATAATTATCGTCGTTAATATCGTCGTTATTTTGTCATAATCATCGTCGTTAATATCGTCGTTAATATCGTCATTATCATCGTTGTTATCGTCCTTATTATCCTCATAATTATCGTCGTTAATATCGTCGTTATTTTGTCATAATCATCGTCGTTAATGTCGTCGTTATTATCGTCATTATCTTCGTTGTTATCGTCATAAATATCATCGTTAATATCGTCGTTATTATTGTCATTATCTTCTTTTTATCGTCGTTATTATTGTCATTATCTTCTTTTTATCGTCGTTATTATCGTCGTTATAATCGTCGTTATTATCGTCGTTAATATCGTCGTTAATATCGTCATTATCATCGTTGTTATCGTCCTTATTATCCTCATAATTATCGTCGTTAATATCGTCGTGATTTTGTCATTATAATCGTTGTTATGTCGTCGTTATTATCGTCATTATCTTCGTTGTTATCGTCGTTATTATCCTCATAATTATCGTCGTTAATATCGTCGTTATTTTGTCATAATCATCGTCGTTAATGTCGTCGTTATTATCGTCATTATCTACGTTGTTATCGTCATTAATATCATCGTTAATATCGTCGTTATTATTGTCATTATCTTCTTTTTATCGTCGTTATTATCGTCGTTAATATTGTCGTTTTTATCGTCGTTATTATCGTCGTTAATGTCGTCGTTATTATCGTCATTATCATCGTTGTTATCGTCCTTATCATCCTCCTAATTATCGTCGGTAATATCGTCGTTATTTTGTCATATTCATCGTCGTTAATGTCGTCGTTATTATCGTCATTATCTACGTTGTATCGTCATAAATATAATCGTTAATATCGTCGTTATTATTGTCATTATCTTCTTTTTATCGTCGTTATTATCGTCGTTATTATCGTCGTTATTATCGTCCTTAATATCGTCGTTAATATCGTCATTATCATCGTTGTTATCGTCCTTATTATCCTCATAATTATCGTCGTTAATATCGTCGTTAATATCGTCGTTATTATCGTCGTTATTATCGTCGTTAATATCGTCGTTAATATCGTCATTATCATCGTTGTTATCGTCCTTATTATCCTCATAATTATCGTCGTTAATATCGTCGTTATTTTGTCATAATCATCGTCGTTAATGTCGTCGTTATTATCGTCATTATCTTCGTTGTTATCGTCATAAATATCATCGTTAATATCGTCGTTATTATTGTCATTATCTTCTTTTTATCGTCGTTATTATCGTCGTTAATATCGTCGTTATTATCGTCGTTATTATCGTCGTTAATAACGTCGTTAATGTCGTCATTATCATCGTTGTTATCGTCCTTAATATCCTCATAATTATCGTCGTTAATATCGTCGTTATTTTGTCATAATCATCGTCGTTAATGTCGTCGTTATTATCGTCATTATCTTCGTTGTTATCTTCGTTATTATCGTCGTTAATATCGTCGTTATTATCGTCATAATTATCATCGTCATTATGGTCGTTTTTATCATCATAATTATAGTCGTTATTATCGTCGTTAATATCGTCATTGTCATCGTTGTTATCGTCGTTATTATCCCCATAATTATCGTCGTTAATATCGTCGATATTATCGTCATTATCTTCGTTGTTATCGTCGTTATTATCGTCGTTATTATCCTCATAATTATCGTCGTTAATATCGTCGTTATTTTGTCATAATCATCGTCGTTAATGTCGTCGTTATTATCGTCATTATCATCGTTGTTATCGTCCTTATCATCCTCATAATTATCGTCGTTAATATCGTCGTTATTTTGTCATAATCATCGTCGTTAATGTCGTCGTTATTATCGTCATTATCTACGTTGTTATCGTCATAAATATCATCGTTAATATCGTCGTTATTATTGTCATTATCTTCTTTTTATCGTCGTTATTATCGTCGTTATAATCGTCGTTATAATCGTCGTTAATATCGTCGTTAATATCGTCATTATCATCGTTGTTATCGTCCTTATTATCCTCATAATTATCGTCGTTAATATCGTCGTGATTTTGTCATAATCATCGTTGTTATGTCGTCGTTATTATCGTCATTATCTTCGTTGTTATCGTCGTTATTATCCTCATAATTATCGTCGTTAATATCGTCGTTATTTTGTCATAATCATCGTCGTTAATGTCGTCGTTATTGTGGTCATTATCTACGTTGTTATCGTCATAAATATCATCGTTAATATCGTCGTTATTATCGTCGTTAATATCGTCGTTATTATCGTCGTTATTATCGTCGTTAATATCGTCGTTAATATCGTCATTATCATCGTTGTTATCGTCCTTATCATCCTCCTAATTATCGTCGGTAATATCGTCGTTATTTTGTCATATTCATCGTCGTTAATGTCGTCGTTATTATCGTCATTATCTACGTTGTTATCGTCATAAATATAATCGTTAATATCGTCGTTATTATTGTCATTATCTTCTTTTTATCGTCGTTATTATCGTCGTTATTATCGTCGTTATTATCGTCCTTAATATCGTCGTTAATATCGTCATTATCATCGTTGTTATCGTCCTTATTATCCTCATAATTATCGTCGTTAATATCGTCGTTAATATCGTCGTTATTATCGTCGTTATTATCGTCGTTAATATCGTCGTTAATATCGTCATTATCATCGTTGTTATCGTCCTTATTATCCTCATAATTATCGTCGTTAATATCGTCGTTATTTTGTCATAATCATCGTCGTTAATGTCGTCGTTATTATCGTCATTATCATCGTTGTTATCGTCCTTATTATCCTCATAATTATCGTCGTTAATATCGTCGTTATTTTGTCATAATCATCGTCGTTAATATCGTCGTTATTATCGTCGTTATTATCGTCGTTAATATCGTCGTTAATATCGTCATTATCATCGTTGTTATCGTCCTTAATATCCTCATAATTATCGTCGTTAATAACGTCGTTATTTTGTCATAATCATCGTCGTTAATGTCGTCGTTATTATCGTCATTATCTTCGTTGTTATCGTCGTTATTATCGTCGTTAATATCGTCGTTATTATCGTCATAATTATCATCGTCATTATCGTCGTTTTTATCATCATAATTATAGTCGTTATTATCGTCGTTAATATCGTCATTGTCATCGTTGTTATCGTCGTTATTATCCCCATAATTATCGTCGTTAATATCGTCGATATTATCGTCATTATCTTCGTTGTTATCGTCGTTATTATCGTCGTTATTATCCTCATAATTATCGTCGTTAATATCGTCGTTATTTTGTCATAATCATCGTCGTTAATGTCGTCGTTATTATCGTCATTATCATCGTTGTTATCGTCCTTATCATCCTCATAATTATCGTCGTTAATATCGTCGTTATTTTGTCATAATCATCGTCGTTAATGTCGTCGTTATTATCGTCATTATCTACGTTGTTATCGTCATAAATATCCTCGTTAATATTGTCGTTATTATTGTCATTATCTTCTTTTTATCGTCGTTATTATCGTCGTTATAATCGTCGTTAATATCGTCGTTAATATCGTCATTATCATCGTTGTTATCGTCCTTATTATCCCCATAATTATCGTCGTTAATATCGTCGTGATTTTGTTATAATCATCGTTGTTATGTCGTCGTTATTATCGTCATTATCTACGTTGTTATCGTCATAAATATCATCGTTAATATCGTCGTTATTATTGTCATTATCTTCTTTTTATCGTCGTTATTATCGTCGTTAATATCGTCGTAATCATCGTCGCTATTATCGTCGTTAATATCGTCGTTAATATCGTCATTATCATCGTTGTTATCGTTCTTATTATCCTCATAATTATCGTCGTTAATATCGTCGTTATTTTGTCATAATCATCGTCGTTAATGTCGTCGTTATTATCGTCATTATCTTCGTTGTTATCGTGTTTATTATCCTCATAATTATCGTTTAATATCGTCGTTATTTTGTCATAATCATCGTCGTTAATGTCGTCGTTATTATCGTCATTATCTACGTTGTTATCGTCATAAATATCATCGTTAATATCGTCGTTATTATTGTCATTATCTTCTTTTTATCGTCGTTATTATCGTCGTTAATATCGTCGTTATTATCGTCGTTATTATCGTCGTTAATATCGTCGTTAATATCGTCATTATCATCGTTGTTATCGTCCTTATTATCCTCATAATTATCGTCGTTAATATCGTCGTTATTTTCTCATAATCATCGTCGTTAATGTCGTCGTTATTATCGTCATTATCTTCGTTGTTATCGTCGTTATTATCGTCGTTAATATCGTCGTTATAATCGTCGTTATTATCGTCGTTATTATCGTTGTTAATATCGTCGTTAATATCGTCATTATCATCGTTGTTATCGTCCTTATTATCCTCATAATTATCGTCGTTAATATCGTCGTTATTTTGTCATAATCATCGTCGTTAATGTCGTCGTTATTATCGTCATTAACTTCGTTGTTATCGTCGTTATTATCGTCGTTAATATCGTCGTTATTATCGTCATAATTATCATCGTCATTATCGTCGTTTTTATCATCATAATTATAGTCGTTATTATCGTCGTTAATATCGTCATTGTCATCGTTGTTATCGTCGTTATTATCCCCATAATTATCGTCGTTAATATCGTCGAGATTATCGTCATTATATTCGTTGTTATCGTCGTTATTATCGTCGTTATTATCCTCATAATTATCGTCGTTAATATCGTCGTTATTTTGTCATAATCATCGTCGTTAATATCGTCGTTATTTTGTCATAATCATCGTCGTTAATGTCGTCGTTATTATCGTCATTATCTACGTTGTTATCGTCATAAATATCATCGTTAATATCGTCGTTATTATTGTCATTATCTTCTTTTTATCGTCGTTATTATCGTCGTTAATATCGTCGTTATTATCGTCGTTATTATCGTCGTTAATATCGTCGTTAATATCGTCATTATCATCGTTGTTATCGTCCTTATTATCCTCATAATTATCGTCGTTAATATCGTCGTTATTTTGTCATAATCATCGTCGTTAATATCGTCGTTAATATCGTCATTATCATCGTTGTTATCGTCCTTATTATCCTCATAATTATCGTCGTTAATATCGTCGTTATTTTGTCATAATCATCGTCGTTAATGTCGTCGTTATTATCGTCATTATCTTCGTTGTTATCGTCATAAATATCATCGTTAATATCGTCGTTATTATTGTCATTATCTTCTTTTTATCGTCGTTATTATTGTCATTATCTTCTTTTTATCTTCGTTATTATCGTCGTTATAATCGTCGTTATTATCGTCGTTAATATCGTCGTTAATATCGTCATTATCATCGTTGTTATCGTCCTTATTATCCTCATAATTATCGTCGTTAATATCGTCGTGATTTTGTCATTATAATCGTTGTTATGTCGTCGTTATTATCGTCATTATCTTCGTTGTTATCGTCGTTATTATCCTCATAATTATCGTCGTTAATATCGTCGTTATTTTGTCATAATCATCGTCGTTAATGTCGTCGTTATTATCGTCATTATCTACGTTGTTATCGTCATTAATATCATCGTTAATATCGTCGTTATTATTGTCATTATCTTCTTTTTATCGTCGTTATTATCGTCGTTAATATTGTCGTTTTTATCGTCGTTATTATCGTCGTTAATGTCGTCGTTATTATCGTCATTATCATCGTTGTTATCGTCCTTATCATCCTCCTAATTATCGTCGGTAATATCGTCGTTATTTTGTCATATTCATCGTCGTTAATGTCGTCGTTATTATCGTCATTATCTACGTTGTATCGTCATAAATATAATCGTTAATATCGTCGTTATTATTGTCATTATCTTCTTTTTATCGTCGTTATTATCGTCGTTATTATCGTCGTTATTATCGTCCTTAATATCGTCGTTAATATCGTCATTATCATCGTTGTTATCGTCCTTATTATCCTCATAATTATCGTCGTTAATATCGTCGTTAATATCGTCGTTATTATCGTCGTTATTATCGTCGTTAATATCGTCGTTAATATCGTCATTATCATCGTTGTTATCGTCCTTATTATCCTCATAATTATCGTCGTTAATATCGTCGTTATTTTGTCATAATCATCGTCGTTAATGTCGTCGTTATTATCGTCATTATCTTCGTTGTTATCGTCATAAATATCATCGTTAATATCGTCGTTATTATTGTCATTATCTTCTTTTTATCGTCGTTATTATCGTCGTTAATATCGTCGTTATTATCGTCGTTATTATCGTCGTTAATAACGTCGTTAATGTCGTCATTATCATCGTTGTTATCGTCCTTAATATCCTCATAATTATCGTCGTTAATATCGTCGTTATTTTGTCATAATCATCGTCGTTAATGTCGTCGTTATTATCGTCATTATCTTCGTTGTTATCTTCGTTATTATCGTCGTTAATATCGTCGTTATTATCGTCATAATTATCATCGTCATTATGGTCGTTTTTATCATCATAATTATAGTCGTTATTATCGTCGTTAATATCGTCATTGTCATCGTTGTTATCGTCGTTATTATCCCCATAATTATCGTCGTTAATATCGTCGATATTATCGTCATTATCTTCGTTGTTATCGTCGTTATTATCGTCGTTATTATCCTCATAATTATCGTCGTTAATATCGTCGTTATTTTGTCATAATCATCGTCGTTAATGTCGTCGTTATTATCGTCATTATCATCGTTGTTATCGTCCTTATCATCCTCATAATTATCGTCGTTAATATCGTCGTTATTTTGTCATAATCATCGTCGTTAATGTCGTCGTTATTATCGTCATTATCTACGTTGTTATCGTCATAAATATCATCGTTAATATCGTCGTTATTATTGTCATTATCTTCTTTTTATCGTCGTTATTATCGTCATTATCTTCTTTTTATCTTCGTTATTATCGTCGTTAATATCGTCGTTATTATCGTCGTTAATATCGTCGTTAATATCGTCATTATCATCGTTGTTATCGTCCTTATTATCCTCATAATTATCGTCGTTAATATCGTCGTGATTTTGTCATAATAATCGTTGTTATGTCGTCGTTATTATCGTCATTATCTTCGTTGTTATCGTCGTTATTATCCTCATAATTATCGTCGTTAATATCGTCGTTATTTTGTCATAATCATCGTCGTTAATGTCGTCGTTATTATCGTCATTATCTACGTTGTTATCGTCATTAATATCATCGTTAATATCGTCGTTATTATTGTCATTATCTTCTTTTTATCGTCGTTATTATCGTCGTTAATATTGTCGTTTTTATCGTCGTTATTATCGTCGTTAATGTCGTCGTTATTATCGTCATTATCATCGTTGTTATCGTCCTTATCATCCTCCTAATTATCGTCGGTAATATCGTCGTTATTTTGTCATATTCATCGTCGTTAATGTCGTCGTTATTATCGTCATTATCTACGTTGTTATCGTCATAAATATCATCGTTAATATCGTCGTTATTATTGTCATTATCTTCTTTTTATCGTCGTTATTATCGTCGTTATTATCGTCGTTATTATCGTCCTTAATATCGTCGTTAATATCGTCATTATCATCGTTGTTATCGTCCTTATTATCCTCATAATTATCGTCGTTAATATCGTCGTTAATATCGTCGTTATTATCGTCGTTATTATCGTCGTTAATATCGTCGTTAATATCGTCATTATCATCGTTGTTATCGTCCTTATTATCCTCATAATTATCGTCGTTAATATCGTCGTTATTTTGTCATAATCATCGTCGTTAATGTCGTCGTTATTATCGTCATTATCTTCGTTGTTATCGTCATAAATATCATCGTTAATATCGTCGTTATTATTGTCATTATCTTCTTTTTATCGTCGTTATTATCGTCGTTAATATCGTCGTTATTATCGTCGTTATTATCGTCGTTAATATCGTCGTTAATATCGTCATTATCATCGTTGTTATCGTCCTTAATATCCTCATAATTATCGTCGTTAATAACGTCGTTATTTTGTCATAATCATCGTCGTTAATGTCGTCGTTATTATCGTCATTATCTTCGTTGTTATCGTCATAAATATCATCGTTAATATCGTCGTTATTATTGTCATTATCTTCTTTTTATCGTCGTTATTATCGTCGTTAATATCGTCGTTATTATCGTCGTTATTATCGTCGTTAATAACGTCGTTAATGTCGTCATTATCATCGTTGTTATCGTCCTTAATATCCTCATAATTATCGTCGTTAATATCGTCGTTATTTTGTCATAATCATCGTCGTTAATGTCGTCGTTATTATCGTCATTATCTTCGTTGTTATCTTCGTTATTATCGTCGTTAATATCGTCGTTATTATCGTCATAATTATCATCGTCATTATGGTCGTTTTTATCATCATAATTATAGTCGTTATTATCGTCGTTAATATCGTCATTGTCATCGTTGTTATCGTCGTTATTATCCCCATAATTATCGTCGTTAATATCGTCGATATTATCGTCATTATCTTCGTTGTTATCGTCGTTATTATCGTCGTTATTATCCTCATAATTATCGTCGTTAATATCGTCGTTATTTTGTCATAATCATCGTCGTTAATGTCGTCGTTATTATCGTCATTATCATCGTTGTTATCGTCCTTATCATCCTCATAATTATCGTCGTTAATATCGTCGTTATTTTGTCATAATCATCGTCGTTAATGTCGTCGTTATTATCGTCATTATCTACGTTGTTATCGTCATAAATATCATCGTTAATATCGTCGTTATTATTGTCATTATCTTCTTTTTATCGTCGTTATTATCGTCGTTATAATCGTCGTTATAATCGTCGTTAATATCGTCGTTAATATCGTCATTATCATCGTTGTTATCGTCCTTATTATCCTCATAATTATCGTCGTTAATATCGTCGTGATTGTGTCATAATCATCGTTGTTATGTCGTCGTTATTATCGTCATTATCTTCGTTGTTATCGTCGTTATTATCCTCATAATTATCGTCGTTAATATCGTCGTTATTTTGTCATAATCATCGTCGTTAATGTCGTCGTTATTGTGGTCATTATCTACGTTGTTATCGTCGTAAATATCATCGTTAATATCGTCGTTATTATTGTCATTATCTTCTTTTTATCGTCGTTATTATCGTCGTTAATATCGTCGTTATTATCGTCGTTATTATCGTCGTTAATATCGTCGTTAATATCGTCATTATCATCGTTGTTATCGTCCTTATTATCCTCATAATTATCGTCGTTAATATCGTCGTTATTTTGTCATAATCTTCGTCGTTAATATCGTCGTTAATATCGTCATTATCATCGTTGTTATCGTCCTTATTATCCTCATAATTATCGTCGTTAATATCGTCGTTATTTTGTCATAATCATCGTCGTTAATGTCGTCGTTATTATCGTCATTATCTTCGTTGTTATCGTCATAAATATCATCGTTAATATCGTCGTTATTATTGTCATTATCTTCTTTTTATCGTCGTTATTATTGTCATTATCTTCTTTTTATCTTCGTTATTATCGTCGTTATAATCGTCGTTATTATCGTCGTTAATATCGTCGTTAATATCGTCATTATCATCGTTGTTATCGTCCTTATTATCCTCATAATTATCGTCGTTAATATCGTCGTGATTTTGTCATAATAATCGTTGTTATGTCGTCGTTATTATCGTCATTATCTTCGTTGTTATCGTCGTTATTATCCTCATAATTATCGTCGTTAATATCGTCGTTATTTTGTCATAATCATCGTCGTTAATGTCGTCGTTATTATCGTCATTATCTACGTTGTTATCGTCATTAATATCATCGTTAATATCGTCGTTATTATTGTCATTATCTTCTTTTTATCGTCGTTATTATCGTCGTTAATATTGTCGTTTTTATCGTCGTTATTATCGTCGTTAATGTCGTCGTTATTATCGTCATTATCATCGTTGTTATCGTCCTTATCATCCTCCTAATTATCGTCGGTAATATCGTCGTTATTTTGTCATATTCATCGTCGTTAATGTCGTCGTTATTATCGTCATTATCTACGTTGTTATCGTCATTAATATCATCGTTAATATCGTCGTTATTATTGTCATTATCTTCTTTTTATCGTCGTTAATATCGTCGTTAATATCGTCGTTATTATCGTCGTTATTATCGTCGTTAATATCGTCGTTAATATCGTCATTATCATCGTTGTTATCGTCCTTATTATCCTCATAATTATCGTCGTTAATATCGTCGTTATTTTGTCATAATCATCGTCGTTAATGTCGTCGTTATTATCGTCATTATCTTCGTTGTTATCGTCATAAATATCATCGTTAATATCGTCGTTATTATTGTCATTATCTTCTTTTTATCGTCGTTATTATCGTCGTTAATATCGTCGTTATTATCGTCGTTATTATCGTCGTTAATATCGTCGTTAATATCGTCATTATCATCGTTGTTATCGTCCTTAATATCCTCATAATTATCGTCGTTAATAACGTCGTTATTTTGTCATAATCATCGTCGTTAATGTCGTCGTTATTATCGTCATTAACTTCGTTGTTATCGTCGTTATTATCGTCGTTAATATCGTCGTTATTATCGTCATAATTATCATCGTCATTATCGTCGTTTTTATCATCATAATTATAGTCGTTATTATCGTCGTTAATATCGTCATTGTCATCGTTGTTATCGTCGTTATTATCCCCATAATTATCGTCGTTAATATCGTCAATATTATCGTCATTATCTTCGTTGTTATCGTCGTTATTATCGTCGTTATTATCCTCATAATTATCGTCGTTAATATCGTCGTTATTTTGTCATAATCATCGTCGTTAATATCGTCGTTATTTTGTCATAATCATCGTCGTTAATGTCGTCGTTATTATCGTCATTATCTACGTTGTTATCGTCATAAATATCATCGTTAATATCGTCGTTATTATTGTCATTATCTTCTTTTTATCGTCGTTATTATCGTCGTTAATATCGTCGTTATTATCGTCGTTATTATCGTCGTTAATATCGTCGTTAATATCGTCATTATCATCGTTGTTATCGTCCTTATTATCCTCATAATTATCGTCGTTAATATCGTCGTTATTTTGTCATAATCATCGTCGTTAATATCGTCGTTAATATCGTCATTATCATCGTTGTTATCGTCCTTATTATCCTCATAATTATCGTCGTTAATATCGTCGTTATTTTGTCATAATCATCGTCGTTAATGTCGTCGTTATTATCGTCATTATCTTCGTTGTTATCGTCATAAATATCATCGTTAATATCGTCGTTATTATTGTCATTATCTTCTTTTTATCGTCGTTATTATTGTCATTATCTTCTTTTTATCTTCGTTATTATCGTCGTTATAATCGTCGTTATTATCGTCGTTAATATCGTCGTTAATATCGTCATTATCATCGTTGTTATCGTCCTTATTATCCTCATAATTATCGTCGTTAATATCGTCGTGATTTTGTCATAATAATCGTTGTTATGTCGTCGTTATTATCGTCATTATCTTCGTTGTTATCGTCGTTATTATCCTCATAATTATCGTCGTTAATATCGTCGTTATTTTGTCATAATCATCGTCGTTAATGTCGTCGTTATTATCGTCATTATCTACGTTGTTATCGTCATTAATATCATCGTTAATATCGTCGTTATTATTGTCATTATCTTCTTTTTATCGTCGTTATTATCGTCGTTAATATTGTCGTTTTTATCGTCGTTATTATCGTCGTTAATGTCGTCGTTATTATCGTCATTATCATCGTTGTTATCGTCCTTATCATCCTCCTAATTATCGTCGGTAATATCGTCGTTATTTTGTCATATTCATCGTCGTTAATGTCGTCGTTATTATCGTCATTATCTACGTTGTTATCGTCATAAATATAATCGTTAATATCGTCGTTATTATTGTCATTATCTTCTTTTTATCGTCGTTATTATCGTCGTTATTATCGTCGTTATTATCGTCCTTAATATCGTCGTTAATATCGTCATTATCATCGTTGTTATCGTCCTTATTATCCTCATAATTATCGTCGTTAATATCGTCGTTAATATCGTCGTTATTATCGTCGTTATTATCGTCGTTAATATCGTCGTTAATATCGTCATTATCATCGTTGTTATCGTCCTTATTATCCTCATAATTATCGTCGTTAATATCGTCGTTATTTTGTCATAATCATCGTCGTTAATGTCGTCGTTATTATCGTCATTATCTTCGTTGTTATCGTCATAAATATCATCGTTAATATCGTCGTTATTATTGTCATTATCTTCTTTTTATCGTCGTTATTATCGTCGTTAATATCGTCGTTATTATCGTCGTTATTATCGTCGTTAATATCGTCGTTAATATCGTCATTATCATCGTTGTTATCGTCCTTAATATCCTCATAATTATCGTCGTTAATAACGTCGTTATTTTTTCATAATCATCGTCGTTAATGTCGTCGTTATTATCGTCATTATCTTCGTTGTTATCGTCGTTATTATCGTCGTTAATATCGTCGTTATTATCGTCATAATTATCATCGTCATTATCGTCGTTTTTATCATCATAATTATAGTCGTTATTATCTTCGTTAATATCGTCATTGTCATCGTTGTTATCGTCGTTATTATCCCCATAATTATCGTCGTTAATATCGTCGATATTATCGTCATTATCTTCGTTGTTATCGTCGTTATTATCGTCGTTATTATCCTCATAATTATCGTCGTTAATATCGTCGTTATTTTGTCATAATCATCGTCGTTAATGTCGTCGTTATTATCGTCATTATCATCGTTGTTATCGTCCTTATCATCCTCATAATTATCGTCGTTAATATCGTCGTTATTTTGTCATAATCATCGTCGTTAATGTCGTCGTTATTATCGTCATTATCTACGTTGTTATCGTCATAAATATCCTCGTTAATATCGTCGTTATTATTGTCATTATCTTCTTTTTATCGTCGTTATTATCGTCGTTATAATCGTCGTTAATATCGTCGTTAATATCGTCATTATCATCGTTGTTATCGTCCTTATTATCCCCATAATTATCGTCGTTAATATCGTCGTGATTTTGTTATAATCATCGTTGTTATGTCGTCGTTATTATCGTCATTATCTACGTTGTTATCGTCATAAATATCATCGTTAATATCGTCGTTATTATTGTCATTATCTTCTTTTTATCGTCGTTATTATCGTCGTTAATATCGTCGTAATCATCGTCGCTATTATCGTCGTTAATATCGTCGTTAATATCGTCATTATCATCGTTGTTATCGTTCTTATTATCCTCATAATTATCGTCGTTAATATCGTCGTTATTTTGTCATAATCATCGTCGTTAATGTCGTCGTTATTATCGTCATTATCTTCGTTGTTATCGTGTTTATTATCCTCATAATTATCGTTTAATATCGTCGTTATTTTGTCATAATCATCGTCGTTAATGTTGTCGTTATTATCGTCATTATCTACGTTGTTATCGTCATAAATATCATCGTTAATATCGTCGTTATTATTGTCATTATCTTCTTTTTATCGTCGTTATTATCGTCGTTAATATCGTCGTTATTATCGTCGTTATTATCGTCGTTAATATCGTCGTTAATATCGTCATTATCATCGTTGTTATCGTCCTTATTATCCTCATAATTATCGTCGTTAATATCGTCGTTATTTTCCCATAATCATCGTCGTTAATGTCGTCGTTATTATAGTCATTATCTTCGTTGTTATCGTCGTTATTATCGTCGTTAATATCGTCGTTATAATCGTCGTTATTATCGTCGTTATTATCGTTGTTAATATCGTCGTTAATATCGTCATTATCATCGTTGTTATCGTCCTTATTATCCTCGTAATTATCGTCGTTAATATTTTCGTGATTTTGTCATAATCATCGTTGTTATGTCGTCGTTATTATCGTCATTATCTTCGTTGTTATCGTCGTTATTATCCTCATAATTATCGTCGTTAATATCGTCGTTATTTTGTCATAATTATCGTCGTTAATGTCGTCGTTATTATCGTCATTATCTACGTTGTTATCGTCATAAATATCATCGTTAATATCGTCGTTTTTATTGTCATTATCTTCTTTTTATCGTCGTTATTATCGTCGTTAATATCGTCGTTTTTATCGTCGTTATTATCGTCGTTAATGTCGTCGTTATTATCGTCATTATCATCGTTGTTATCGTCCTTATCATCCTCCTAATTATCGTCGGTAATATCGTCGTTATTTTGTCATATTCATCGTCGTTAATGTCGTCGTTAGTATCGTCATTATCTACGTTGTTATCGTCATAAATATCATCGTTAATATCGTCGTTATTATTGTCATTATCTTCTTTTTATCGTCGTTATTATCGTCGTTATTATCGTCGTTATTATCGTCCTTAATATCGTCGTTAATATCGTCATTATCATCGTTGTTATCGTCCTTATTATCCTCATAATTATCGTCGTTAATATCGTCGTTAATATCGTCGTTATTATCGTCGTTATTATCGTCGTTAATATCGTCGTTAATATCGTCATTATCATTGTTGTTATCGTGCTTATTATCCTCATAATTATCGTCGTTAATATCGTCGTTATTTTGTCATAAACATCGTCGTTAATGTCGTCGTTATTATCGTCATTATCTTCGTTGTTATCGTCATAAATATCATCGTTAATATCGTCGTTATTATTGTCATTATCTTCTTTTTATCGTCGTTATTATCGTCGTAAATATCGTCGTTATTATCGTCGTTATTATCGTCGTTAATATCGTCGTTAATATCGTCATTATCATCGTTGTTATCGTCCTTATTATCCTCATAATTATCGTCGTTAATATCGTCGTTATTTTCTCATAATCATCGTCGTTAATGTCGTCGTTATTATAGTCATTATCTTCGTTGTTATCGTCGTTATTATCGTCGTTAATATCGTCGTTATAATCGTCGTTATTATCGTCTTTATTATCGTTGTTAATATCGTCGTTAATATCGTTATTATCATCGTTGTTATCGTCCTTATTATCCTCGTAATTATCGTCGTTAATATCTTCGTGATTTTGTCATAATCATCGTTGTTATGTCGTCGTTATTATCGTCATTATCTTCGTTGTTATCGTCGTTATTATCCTCATATTTATCGTCGTTAATATCGTCGTTATTTTGTCATAATCATCGACGTTAATGTCGTCGTTTTTATCGTCATTATCTACGTTGTTATCGTCATAAATATCATCGTTAATATCGTCGTTATTATTGTCATTATCTTCTTTTTATCGTCGTTATTATCGTCGTTAATATCGTCGTTATTATCGTCGTTATTATCGTCGTTAATAACGTCGTTAATGTCGTCATTATCATCGTTGTTATCGTCCTTAATATCCTCATAATTATCGTCGAAAATATCGTCGTTATTTTGTCATAATCATCGTCGTTAATGTCGTCGTTATTATCGTCATTATCTTCGTTGTTATCTTCGTTATTATCGTCGTTAATATCGTCGTTATTATCGTCATAATTATCATCGTCATTATGGTCGTTTTTATCATCATAATTATAGTCGTTATTATCGTCGTTAATATCGTCATTGTCATCGTTGTTATCGTCGTTATTATCCCCATAATTATCGTCGTTAATATCGTCGATATTATCGTCATTATCTTCGTTGTTATCGTCGTTATTATCGTCGTTATTATCCTCATAATTATCGTCGTTAATATCGTCGTTATTTTGTCATAATCATCGTCGTTAATGTCGTCGTTATTATCGTCATTATCATCGTTGTTATCGTCCTTATCATCCTCATAATTATCGTCGTTAATATCGTCGTTATTTTGTCATAATCATCGTCGTTAATGTCGTCGTTATTATCGTCATTATCTACGTTGTTATCGTCATAAATATCATCGTTAATATCGTCGTTATTATTGTCATTATCTTCTTTTTATCGTCGTTATTATCGTCGTTATAATCGTCGTTATAATCGTCGTTAATATCGTCGTTAATATCGTCATTATCATCGTTGTTATCGTCCTTATTATCCTCATAATTATCGTCGTTAATATCGTCGTGATTTTGTCATAATCATCGTTGTTATGTCGTCGTTATTATCGTCATTATCTTCGTTGTTATCGTCGTTATTATCCTCATAATTATCGTCATTAATATCGTCGTTATTTTGTCATAATCATCGTCGTTAATGTCGTCGTTATTGTGGTCATTATCTACGTTGTTATCGTCATAAATATCATCGTTAATATCGTCGTTATTATTGTCATTATCTTCTTTTTATCGTCGTTATTATCGTCGTTAATATCGTCGTTATTATCGTCGTTATTATCGTCGTTAATATCGTCGTTAATATCGTCATTATCATCGTTGTTATCGTCCTTATTATTCTCATAATTATCGTCGTTAATATCGTCGTTATTTTGTCATAATCATCGTCGTTAATATCGTCGTTAATATCGTCATTATCACCGTTGTTATCGTCCTTATTATCCTCATAATTATCGCCGTTAATATCGTCGTTATTTTGTCATAATCATCGTCGTTAATGTCGTCGTTATTATCGTCATTATCATCGTTGTTATCGTCCTTATTATCCTCATAATTATCGTCGTTAATATCGTCGTTAATATCGTCGTTATTATCGTCGTTATTATCGTCGTTAATATCGTCGTTAATATCGTCATTATCATCGTTGTTATCGTCCTTATTATCCTCATAAATATCGTCGTTAATATCGTCGTTATTTTGTCATAATCATCGACGTTAATGTCGTCGTTTTTATCGTCATTATCTACGTTGTTATCGTCATAAATATCATCGTTAATATCGTCGTTATTATTGTCATTATCTTCTTTTTATCGTCGTTATTATCGTCGTTATAATCGTCGTTATTATCGTCGTTAATATCGTCGTTAATATCGTCATTATCATCGTTGTTATCGTCCTTATTATCCTCATAATTATCGTCGTTAATATCGTCGTGATTTTGTCATAATCATCGTTGTTATGTCGTCGTTATTATCGTCATTATTTTCGTTGTTATCGTCGTTATTATCCTCATAATTATCGTCGTTAATATCGTCGTTATTTTGTCATAATCATCGTCGTTAATGTCGTCGTTATTATCGTCATTATCTACGTTGTTATCGTCATTAATATCATCGTTAATATCGTCGTTATTATTGTCATTATCTTCTTTTTATCGTCGTTATTATCGTCGTTAATATCGTCGTTATTATCGTCGTTATTATCGTCGTTAATATCGTCGTTAATATCGTCATTATCATCGTTGTTATCGTCCTTATTATCCTCATAATTATCGTCGTTAATATCGTCGTTATTTTGTCATAATCATCGTCGTTAATATCGTCGTTAATATCGTCATTATCATCGTTGTTATCGTCCTTATTATCCTCATAATTATCGTCGTTAATATCGTCGTTATTTTGTCATAATCATCGTCGTTAATGTCGTCGTTATTATCGTCATTATCATCGTTGTTATCGTCCTTATCATCCTCATAATTATCGTCGTTAATATCGTCGTTATTTTGTCATAATCATCGTCGTTAAAGTCGTCGTTATTATCGTCATTATCTACGTTGTTATCGTCATAAATATCATCGTTAATATCGTCGTTATTATCGTCATTATCTTCTTTTTATCGTCGTTATTATAGTCGTTAATATCGTCGTTATTATCGTCGTTATTATCGTCGTTAATGTCGTCGTTATTATCGTCATTATCATCGTTGTTATCGTCCTTATCATCCTCATAATTATCGTCGTTAATATCATCGTTATTTTGTCATATTCATCGTCGTTATTGTCGTCGTTATTATCGTCATTATCTACGTTGTTATCGTCATAAATATCATCGTTAATATCGTCGTTATTATTGTCATTATCTTTTTTTTATCGTCGTTATTATTGTCATTATCTTCTTTTTATCGTCGTTATTATCGTCGTTTTAATCGTCGTTATTATCGTCGTTAATATCGTCGTTAATATTGTCATTATCATCGTTGTTATCGTCCTTATTATCCTCATAATTATCGTCGTTAATATCGTCGTTAATATCGTCGTTATTATCGTCGTTATTATCGTCGTTAATATCGTCGTTAATATCGTCATTATCATCGTTGTTATCGTTCTTATTATCCTTATAATTATCGTCGTTAATATCGTCGTCATTTTGTCATAATCATCGTCGTTAATGTCGTCGTTATTATCGTCATTATCTTCGTTGTTATCGTGTTTATTATCCTCATAATTATCGTTTAATATCGTCGTTATTTTGTCATAATCATCGTCGTTAATGTCGTCGTTATTATCGTCATTATCATCGTTGTTATCGTCCTTATCATCCTCATAATTATCGTCGTTAATATCGTCGTTATTTTGTCATAATCATCGTCGTAATGTCGTCGTTATTATCGTCATTATCTACGTTGTTATCGTCATAAATATCATCGTTAATGTCGTCGTTAATATCGTCATTATCATCGTTGTTATCGTCCTTATTATCCTCATAATTATCGTCGTTAATATCGTCGTTAATATCGTCGTTATTATCGTCGTTATTATCGTCGTTAATATCGTCGTTAATATCGTCATTATCATCGTTGTTATCGTCCTTATTATCCTCATAATTATCGTCGTTAATATCGTCGTTATTTTGTCATAATCATCGTCGTTAATGTCGTCGTTATTATCGTCATTGTCTTCGTTGTTATCGTCATAAATATCATCGTTAATATCGTCGTTATTATTGTCATTATCTTCTTTTTATTGTCGTTATTATCGTCGTTATAATCGTCGTTATTATCGTCGTTAATATCGTCGTTAATATCGTCATTATCATCGTTGTTATCGTCCTTATTATCCTCATAATTATCGTCGTTAATATCGTCGTTATTTTGTCATAATCATCGTCGTTAATGTCGTCGTTATTATCGTCATTATCTTCGTTGTTATCGTCATAAATATCATCGTTAATATCGTCGTTATTATTGTCATTATCTTCTTTTTATCGTCGTTATTATCGTCGTTATAATCGTCGTTATTATCGTCGTTGATATCGTCGTTAATATCGTCATTATCATCGTTGTTATCGTCCTTATTATCCTCATAATTATCGTCGTTAATATCGTCGTGATTTTGTCATAATCATCTTTGTTATGTCGTCGTTATTATCGTCATTATCTTCGTTGTTATCGTCGTTATTATCCTCATAATTATCGTCGTTAATATCGTCGTTATTTTGTCATAATCATCGTCGTTAATGTCGTCGTTATTATCGTCATTATCTTCGTTGTTATCGTCATAAATATCATCGTTAATATCGTCGTTATTATTGTCATTATCTTCTTTTTATCGTCGTTATTATCGTCGTTATTATCGTCGTTAATATCGTCGTTTATATCGTCATTATCATCGTTGTTATCGTCCTTATTATCCTCATAATTATCGTCGTTAATATCGTCGTGATTTTGTCATAATCATCGTTGTTATGTCGTCGTTATTATCGTCATTATCTTCGTTGTTATCGTCGTTATTATCCTCATAATTATCGTCGTTAATATCGTCGTTATTTTGTCATAATCATCGTCGTTAATGTCGTCGTTATTATCGTCATTATCTACGTTGTTATCGTCATAAATATCATCGTTAATATCGTCGTTATTATTGTCATTATCTTCTTTAATCGTCGTTATTATCGTCGTTAATATCGTCGTTATTATCGTCGTTATTATCCTCGTTAATATCGTCGTTAATATCGTCATTATCATCGTTGTTATCGTCCTTATTATCCTCATAATTATCGTCGTTAATATCGTCGTTATTTTCTCATAATCATCGTCGTTAATTTCGTCGTTATTATAGTCATTATCTTCGTTGTTATCGTCGTTATTATCGTCGTTAATTTCGTCGTTATAATCGACGTTATTATCGTCGTTATTATCGTTGTTAATATCGTCGTTAATATCGTCATTATCATCGTTGTTATCGTCCTTATTATCCTCGTAATTATCGTCGTTAATATCTTCGGGATTTTGTTATAATCATCGTTGTTATGTCGTCGTTATTATCGTCATTATCTTCGTTGTTATCGTCGTTATTATCCTCATAATTATCGTCGATAATATCGTCGTTATTTTGTCATAATCATCGTCGTTAATGTCGTCGTTATTATCGTCATTATCTACGTTGTTATCGTCATAAATATCATCGTTAATATCGTCGTTATTATTGTCATTATCTTCTTTTTATCGTCGTTATTATCGTCGTTAATATCGTCGTTATTATCGTCGTTATTATCGTCGTTAATATCGTCGTTAATATCGTCATTAACATCGTTCTTATCGTCCTTATTATCTTCATAATTATCGTCGTTAATATCGTCGTTATTTTGTCATAATCATCGTCGTTATTATTGTCGTTATTATCGTCGTTATTATCGTCGTTAATATCGTCGTTAATATCGTCATTATCATCGTTGTTATCGTTCTTATTATCCTTATAATTATCGTCGTTAATATCGTCGTCATTTTGTCATAATCATCGTCGTAATTGTCGTCGTTATTATCGTCATTATCTTCGTTGTTATCGTGTTTATTATCCTCATAATTATCGTTTAATATCGTCGTTATTTTGTCATCATCATCGTCGTTAATGTCGTCGTTATTATCGTCATTATCTTCGTTGTTATCGTCCTTATCATCCTCATAATTATCGTCGTTAATATCGTCGTTATTTTGTCATAATCATCGTCGTAATGTCGTCGTTATTATCGTCATTATCTACGTTGTTATCGTCATAAATATCATCGTTAATATCGTCGTCATTATTGTCATTATCTTCTTTTTATCGTCGTTATTATCGTCGTTAATATCGTCGTTATTATCGTCGTTATTATCGTCGTTAATATCGTCATTATCATCGTTGTTATCGTCCTTATTATCCTCATAATTATCGTCCTTATTATCGTCGTTATTTTGTCATAATCATCGTCGTTAATGTCGTCGTTATTATCGTCATTATCTTCGTTGTTATCGTCATAAATATCATCGTTAATATCGTCGTTATTATTGTCATTATCTTCTTTTTATCGTCGTTATTATCGTCGTTATAATCGTCGTTATTATCGTCGTTAATATCGTCGTTAATATCGTCATTATCATCGTTGTTATCGTCCTTATTATCCTCATAATTATCGTCGTTAATATCGTCGTTATTTTGTCATAATCATCGTCGTTAATGTCGTCGTTATTATCGTCATTATCTTCGTTGTTATCGTCATAAATATCATCGTTAATATCGTCGTTATTATTGTCATTATCTTCTTTTTATCGTCGTTATTATCGTCGTTATATTCGTCGTTATTATCGTCGTTAATATCGTCGTTAATATCGTCATTATCATCGTTGTTATCGTCCTTATTATCCTCATAATTATCGTCGTTAATATCGTCGTGATTTTGTCATAATCATCGTTGTTATGTCGTCGTTATTATCGTCATTATCTTCGTTGTTATCGTTGTTATTATCCTCATAATTATCGTCGTTAATATCGTCGTTATTTTGTCATAATCATCGTCGTTAATGTCGTCGTTATTATCGTCATTATCTACGTTGTTATCGTCATAAATATCATCGTTAATATCGTCGTTATTATTGTCATTATCTTCTTTTTATCGTCGTTATTATCGTCGTTAATATCGTCGTTATTATTGTCATTATCTTCTTTTTATCGTCGTTATTATCGTCGTTTTAATCGTCGTTATTATCGTCGTTAATATCGTCGTTAATATCGTCATTATCATCGTTGTTATCGTCCTTATTATCCTCATAATTATCGTCGTTAATATCGTCGTTATTATCGTCGTTATTATCGTCATAATTATCATCGTTATTTTATTCGTTTTTATCATCATAATTATAGTCGTTATTATCGTCGTTAATATAGTCATTATCACAGTTGTTATCGTCGCTATTATCCGCATAATTATCGTCGTTAATGTCGACGTTATTATCATCATTATCTTCGTTGTTATCGTCGTTATTATCGTCGTTAATATCGTCGTTATTATCGTCGTTATTATCGTCGTTAATATCGTCGTTAATGTCGTCATTATCATCGTTGTTATCGTCCTTATCATCCTCATAATTATCGTCGTTAATATCGTCGTTATTTTGTCATAATCATCGTCGTTAATGTCGTCGTTATTATCGTCATTATCTACGTTGTTATCGTCCTTATCTTCCTCATAATTATCGTAGTTAATATCGTCGTTATTTTGTCATAATCATCGTCGTTAATGTCGTCGTTATTATCGTCATTATCTTCGTTGTTATCGTCGTTATTATCCCCATAATTATCGTCGTTAATATCGTCGTTATTTTGTCATAATCATCGTCGTTAATATCGTCGTTAATATCGTCATTATCATCGTTGTTATCGTCCTTATAATCCTCATAATTATCGTCGTTAATATCGTCGTTATTTTGTCATAATCATCGTCGTTAATGTCGTCGTTATTATCGTCATTATCTACGTTGTTATCGTCTTAAATATCATCGTTAATATCGTCGTTATTATTGTCATTATCTTCTTTTTACCGTCGTTATAATCGTCGTTAATATCGTCGTTATTATCGTCGTTATTATCGTCGTTATTATCGTCGTTAATATCTTCATTGTCATCGTTGTTATCGTCGTTATTATCCCCATAATTATCGTCGTTAATATCGTCGATATTATCGTCATTATCTTCGTTGTTATCGTCGTTATTATCGTCGTTATTATCGTCAAAATTATCATCGACATTATCGTCGTTTATAATCATAATTATATTCGTCATTATCGTCGTTAATATCGTCATTATCATCGTTGTTATCGTCCTTATTATCCTCATAATTATCGTCGTTAATATCGTCGTTATTTTGTCTTAATCATCGTCGTTAATGTCGTCGTTATTATCGTCATTATCTACGTTGTTATCGTCATAAATATCATCGTTAATATCGTCGTTATTATTGTCATTATCTTCTTTTTATCGTCGTTATTATCGTCGTTAATATCGTCGTTATTATCGTCTTTATTATCGTCGTTAATATCGTCGTTATTATCGTCGTTATTATCGTCGTTAATATCGTCGTTAATATCGTCATTATCATCGTTGTTATCGTCCTTAATATCCTCATAATTATCGTCGTTAATATCGTCGTTATTTTGTCATAATCATCGACGTTAATGTCGTCGTTATTATCGTCATTATCTTCGTTGTTACCGTCATAATTATCATCGTTATTATCGTCGTTATTATTGTCATTATCTTCTTTTTATCGTCGTTATTATCGTCGTTAATATCGTCTTTATTATCGTCGTTATTATCGTTGTTAATATCGTCGTTAATATCTTCATTATCGTCGTTGTTATCGTCCTTATCATCCTCATATTTATCGTCCTTAATATCGTCGTTATTTTGTCATAATCATCGTCGTTAATGTCGTCGTTATTATCGTCATTATCTACGTTGTTATCGTCCTTATCATCCTCATAATTATCGTCGTTAATATCGTCGTTATTTTGTCATAATCATCGTCGTTAATGTCGTCGTTATTATCGTCATTATCTTCGTTGTTATCGTCGTTATTATCGTCGTTAATATCGTCGTTAATATCGTCGTTAGTTTATCATAATCATCGTCGTTAATGTCGTCGTTATTATCGTCAGTATCTACGTTGTTATCGTCATAAATATCATCGTTAATATCGTCGTTATTATTGTCATTATCTTCTTTTTATCGTCGTTATTATCGTCGTTAATATCGTCATTGTCATCGTTGTTATCGTCGTTATTATCCTCATAATTATCGTCGTTAATATCGTCATTATCTTCGCTGTTATCGTCATAATTATCATCGTTAATATCGTCGTTATTTTGTCATAATCATCGTCGTTAATGTCGTTGATATTATCGTCATTATCTACATTGTTATCGTCCTTATCATCCTCATAATTATCGTCGTTAATATCGTCGTTATTTTGTCATAATCATCGTCGTTAATGTCGTCGTTACTATCGTCATTATCTTCGTTGTTATCGTCGTTATTATCCTCATAATTATAGTCGTTAATATCGTCGTTATTATCGTCATTATCATCGTCGTTAATGTCGTCGTTATTATCGTCATTATTATCGTTGTTATCGTCATAAATATCATCGTTAATATCGTCGTTATTATTGTCATTATCTTCTTTTTATCGTCGTTATTATCGTCGTTAATATCGTCGTTATTATCGTCGTTATTATCGTCGTTAATATCGTCGTTAATATCGTAATTATCATCGTTGTTATCGTCCTTATTATCCTCATAATTATCGTCGTTAATATCGTCGTTATTTTGTCATAATCATCGTCGTTAATGTCGTCGTTATTATCGTCATTATCTTCGTTGTTATCGTCGTTATTATCGTCGTTAAAATCGTCGTTATTATCGTCATTATCGTCGTTTTTATCATCATAATTATAGTCGTTATTATCGTCGTTAATATCGTCATTATCATCGTTGTTATCGTCGTTAATATCCTCATAATTATCGTCGTTAATATCGTCGTTATTTTGTCATAATCATCGACGTTAATGTCGTCGTTATTATCGTCATTATCTTCGTTGTTATCTCTCATAATTATCATCGTTAATATCGTCGTTATTATTCTCATTATCTTCTTTTTATCGTCGTTATTATCGTCGTTAATATCGTCTTTATTATCGTCGTTATTATCGTCGTTAATATCTTCGTTAATATCGTCATTATCATCGTTGTTATCGTCCTTATCATCCTCATAATTATCGTCGTTAATATCGTCGTTATTTTGTCATAATCATCGTCGTTAATGTCGTCGTTATTATCGTCATTATCTACATTGTTATCGTCCTTATCATCCTCATAATTATCGTCGTTAATATCGTCGTTATTTTGTAATAATCATCGTCGTTAATGTCGTCGTTACTATCGTCATTATCTTCGTTGTTATCGTCGTTATTATCCTCATAATTATCGTCGTTAATATCGTCGTTATTATCGTCATTATCATCGTTGTTATCGTCCTTATCATCCTCATAATTATCGTCGTTAATATCGTCGTTATTTTGTCATAATCATCGTCGTTAATGTCGTCGATATTATCGTCATTATTATCGTTGTTATCGTCATAAATATCATCGTTAATATCGTCGTTATTATCGTCATTATCGTCGTTTTTATCATCATAATTATAGTCGTTATTATCGTCGTTAATATCGTCATTGTCATCGTTGTTATCGTCGTTATTATCCTCATAATTATCGTCGTTAATATCGTCATTATCTTCGCTGTTATCGTCATAATTATCATCGTTAATAACGTCGTTATTTTGTCATAATCATCGTCGTTAATGTCGTCGTTATTATCGTCATTATCTACATTGTTATCGTCCTTATCATCCTCATAATTATCGTCGTTAATATCGTCGTTATTTTGTCATAATCATCGTCGTTAATGTCGTCGTTACTATCGTCATTATCTTCGTTGTTATCGTCCTTATCAGCCTCATAATTATCGTCGTTAATATCGTCGTTATTTTGTCATAATCATCGTAGTTAATGTCGTCGTTATTATCGTCATTATGTACGTTGTTATCGTCATAAATATCATCGTTAATATCGTCGTTATTATTGTCATTATCTTCTTTTTATCGTTCTTATTATCATCGTTAATATCGTCGTTATTATTGTCATTATCTTCTTTTTATCGTCGTTATTATCATCGTTAATATCGTCGTTATTATCGTCGTTATTATCGTCGTTATTATCGTCGTTAATATCGTCGTTAATATCGTCATTATCATCGTTGTTATCGTCGTTAATATCCTCATAATTATCGTCGTTAATATCGTCGTTATTTTGTCATAATCATCGACGTTAATGTCGTCGTTATTATCGTCATTATCTTTGTTGTTATCTCTCATAATTATCATCGTTAATATCGTCGTTATTATTGTCATTATCTTCTTTTTATCGTCGTTATTATCGTCGTTAATATCGTCTTTATTATCGTCGTTATTATCGTCGTTAATATCTTCGTTAATATCGTCATTATCATCGTTGTTATCGTCCTTATCATCCTCATAATTATCGTCGTTAATATCGTCGTTATTTTGTCATAATCATCGTCGTTAATGTCGTCGTTATTATCGTCATTATCTACATTGTTATCGTCCTTATCATCCTCATAAATATCGTCGTTAATATCGTCGTTATTTTGTCATAATCATCGTCGTTAATATCGTCGTTAATATCGTCATTATCATCGTAGTTATCGTCCTTATTATCCTCATAATTATCGTCGTTAATATCGTCGTTATTTTGTCATAATCATCGTCGTTAATGTTTTCGTTATTATCGTCATTATCTTCGTTGTTATCGTCGTTATTATCGTCGTTAATATCGTCGTTAATATCGTCGTTATTTTGTCATAATCATCGTCGTTAATGTCGTCGTTATTATCGTCATTATCTACGTTGTTATCGTCATAAATATCATCGTTAATATCGTCGTTATTATTGTCATTATCTTCTTTTTATCGTCGTTATTATCGTCGTTAATATCGTCGTTAATATCGTCGTTAATATCGTCATTATCATCGTTGTTATCGTCCTTATTATCCTCATAATTATCGTCGTTAATATCGTCGTTATTTTGTCATAATCATCGTCGTTAATGTCGTCGTTATTATCGTCATTATCATCGTTGTTATCGTCATAAATATCATCGTTAATATCGTCGTTATTATTGTCATTATCTTCTTTTTATCGTCGTTATTATCGTCGTTAATATCGTCGTTATTATCGTCGTTAATATCGTCGTTAATATCGTCATTATCATCGTTGTTATCGTCCTTAATATCCTCATAATTATCGTCGTTAATATCGTCGTTATTTTGTCATAATCATCGTCGATAATGTCGTCGTTATTATCGTCATTATCTTCGTTGTTATCGTCGTTATTATCGTCGTTAATATCGTCGTTATTATCGTCATTTTCGTCGTTTTTATCATCATAATTATAGTCGTTATTGTCGTCGTTAATATCGTCATTGTCATCGTTGTTATCGTCGTTATTATCCTCATAATTATCGTCGTTAATATCGTCATTATCTTCGCTGTTATCGTCATAATTATCATCGTTAATATCGTCGTTATTATTGTCATTATCTTCTTTTTATCGTCGTTATTAACGTCGTTATTATCGTCGTTAATATCGTCGTTAATATCGTCATTATCATCGTTGTTATCGTCCTTATTATCCTCATAATTATTGTCGTTAATATCGTCGTTATTTTGTCATAAACATCGTCGTTAATATCGTCGTTATTATCGTCGTTATTATCTTCGTTATTATCGTCGTTAATATCGTCGTTAATATCGTCATTATCATCGTTGTTATAGTCCTTATTATCCTCATAATTATCGTCGTTAATATCGTCGTTATTTTGTCATAATCATCGTCGTTAATGTCGTCGTTATTATCATCAGTATCTTCGTAGTTATCGTCGTTATTATCGTCATAAATATCGTCGTTAATATCGTCGTTATTTTGTCATAATCATCGTCGTTAATGTCGTCGTTATTATCGTCATTATCTACGTTGTTATCGTCATAAATATCATCATTAATATCGTCGTTATTATTGTCATTATCTTCTTTTTATCGTCGTTATTAACGTCGTTATTATCGTCGTTAATATCGTCGTTAATATCGTCATTATCATCGTTGTTATCGTCCTTATTATCATCATAATTATCGTCGTTAATATCGTCGTTATTTTGTCATAATCATCGTCGTTAATATCGTCGTTATTTTGTCATAATCATCGACGTTAATGTCGTCGTTATTATCGTCATTATCTTCGTTGTTATCGTCATAATTATCATCGTTAATATCGTCGTTATTATTGTCATTATCTTCTTTTTATCGTCGTTATTATCGTCGTTAATATCGTCTTTATTATCGTCGTTATTATCGTCGTTAATATCGTCGTTAATATCGTCATTATCATCGTTGTTATCGTCCTTATCATCATCATAATTATCGTCGTTAATATCGTCGTTATTTTGTCATAATCATCGTCGTTAATGTCGTCGTTATTATCGTCATTATCTTCGTTGTTATCGTCGTTATTATCCTCATAATTATCGTCGTTAATATCGTCGTTATTTTGTCATAATCATCGTCGTTAATGTCGTCGTTATTATCGTCATTATCTACGTTGTTATCGTCCTTATTATCCTCATAATTATCGTCGTTAATATCGTCGTTATTTTGTCATAATCATCGTCGTTAATGTCGTCGTTATTATCGTCATTATCATCGTTGTTATCGTCCTTATCATCCTCATAATTATCGTCGTTAATATCGTCGTTATTTTGTCATAATCATCGTCGTTAATGTCGTCGTTATTATCGTCATTATCTACGTTGTTATCGTCATAAATATCATCGTTAATATCGTCATTATTATTGTCATTATCTTCTTTTTATCGTCGTTATTAACGTCGTTATTATCGTCGTTAATATCTTCGTTAATATCGTCATTATCATCGTTGTTATCGTCCTTATTATCATCATAATTATCGTCGTTAATATCGTCGTTATTTTGTCATAATCATCGTCGTTAATATCGTCGTTATTTTGTCATAATCATCGACGTTAATGTCGTCGTTATTATCGTCATTATCTTCGTTGTTATCGTCATAATTATCATCGTTAATATCGTCGTTATTATTGTCATTATCTTCTTTTTATCGTCGTTATTATCGTCGTTAATATCGTCTTTATTATCGTCGTTATTATCGTTGTTAATATCGTCGTTAATATCGTCATTATCATCGTTGTTATCGTCCTTATCATCCTCATAATTATCGTCGTTAATATCGTCGTTATTTTGTCATAATCATCGTCGTTAATTTCGTCGTTATTATCGTCATTATCTTCGTTGTTATCGTCGTTATTATCCTCAAAATTATCGTCGTTAATATCGTTGTTATTTTGTCATAATCATCGTCGTTAATATCGTCGTTATTATCGTCATTATCGTCGTTTTTATCATCATAATTATAATCGTTATTATCGTCGTAAATATCGTCATTGTCATCGTTGTTATCGTCGTTATTATCCTCATAATTATCGTCGTTAATATCGTCATTATCTTCGCTGTTATCGTCATAATTATCATCGTTAATATCGTCGTTATTATTGTCATTATCTTCTTTTTATCGTCGTTATTATCATCGTTAATATCGTCGTTATTATCGTCGTTATTATCGTCGTTATTATCGTCGTTAATATCGTCGTTAATATCGTCATTATCATCGTTGTTATCGTCGTTAATATCCTCATAATTATCGTCGTTAATATCGTCGTTATTTTGTCATAATCATCGACGTTAAAGTCGTCGTTATTATCGTCATTATCTTCGTTGTTATCTTTATAATTATCATCGTTAAAATCGTCGTTATTATTGTCATTATCTTCTTTTTATCGTCGTTATTATCGTCGTTAATATCGTCTTTATTATCATCGTTATTATCGTCGTTAATATCGTCGTTAATATCGTCATTATCATCGTTGTTATCGTCCTTATCATCCTCATAATTATCGTCGTTAATTTCGTCGATATTTTGTCATAATCATCGTCGTTAATGTCGTCGTTATTATCGTCATTATCTACATTGTTAGCGTCCTTATCATCCTCATAATTATCGTCGTTAATATCGTCGTTATTTTGTCATAATCATCGTCGTTAATGTCGTCGTTATTATCGTCATTATCTTCGTTGTTATCGTCGTTATTATCCTCATAATTATCGTCGTTAATATCGTCGTTATTTTTTCATAATCATCGTCGTTAATGTCTTCGTTATTATCGTCATTATCTACGTTGGTATCGTCATAAATATCATCGTTAATATCGTCGTTATTATTGTCATTATCTTCTTTTTATCGTCGTTAATATCGTCGTTATTATCGTTGTTAATATCGTCGTTAATATCGTCATTATCATCGTTGTTATCGTCCTTATAATCCTCATAATTATCGTCGTTAATATCGTCGTTATTTTGTCATAATCATCGTCGTTAATGTCATCGTTAGTATCGTCATTATCATCGTTGTTATCGTCCTTATCATCCTCATAATTATCGTCGTTAATATCGTCGTTATTTTGTCATAATCATCGTCGTTAATGTCGTCGTTATTATCGACATTATCTACGTTGTTATCGTCATAAATATCATCGTTAATATCGTCGTTATTATTGTCATTATCTTCTTTTTATCGTCGTTATTATCGTCGTTAATATCGTCGTTATCATCGTCGTTATTATCGTCGTTAATGTCGTCGTTATTATCGTCATTATCTACGTTGTTATCGAGCTTATCATCCTCATAATTATCGTCGTTAATATCGTCGTTATTTTGTCATAATCATCGTCGTTAATATCGTCGTTATTATCGTCATTATCATCGTTGTTATCGTCCTTATCATCCTCATAATTATCGTCGTTAATATCGTCGTTATTTTGTCATAATCATCGTCGTTAATGTCGTCGTTATTATCGTCATTATCTACGTTGTTATCGTCATAAATATCATCGTTAATATCGTCGTTATTATTGTCATTATCTTCTTTTTATCGTCGTTATTAACGTCGTTATTATCGTCGTTAATATCGTCGTTAATATCGTCATTATCTTCGTTGTTATCGTGCTTATTATCATCATAATTATCGTCGTTAATATCGTCGTTATTTTGTCATAATCATCGTCGTTAATATCGTCGTTATTTTGTCATAATCATCGACGTTAATGTCGTCGTTATTATCGTCATTATCTTCGTTGTTATCGTCATAATTATCATCGTTAATATCGTCGTTATTATTGTCATTATCTTCTTTTTATCGTCGTTATTATCGTCGTTAATATCGTGTTTATTATCGTCGTTATTATCGTTGTTAATATCGTCGTTAATATCGTCATTATCATCGTTGTTATCGTCCTTATCATCCTCATAATTATCGTCGTTAATATCGTCGTTATTTTGTCACAATCATCGTCGTTCATGTCGTCGTTATTATCGTCATTATCTTCGTTGTTATCGTCGTTATTATCCTCAAAATTATCGTCGTTAATATCGTCGTTATTTTGTCATAATCATCGTCGTTAATATCGTCGTTATTATCGTCATTATCGTCGTTTTTATCATCATAATTATAATCGTTATTATCGTCGTAAATATCGTCATTGTCATCGTTGTTATCGTCGTTATTATCCTCATAAATATCGTCGTTAATATCGTCATTATCTTCGCTGTTATCGTCATAAATATCATCGTTAATATCGTCGTTATTATTGTCATTATCTTCTTTTTATCGTCGTTATTATCATCGTTAATATCGTCGTTATTATCGTCGTTATTATCGTCGTTAATATCGTCGTTAATATCGTCATTATCATCGTTGTTATGGTCGTTAATATCCTCATAATTATCGTCGTTAATATCGTCGTTATTTTGTCATAATCATCGACGTTAATGTCGTCGTTATTATCGTCATTATCTTCGTTGTTATCGTCATAATTATCATCGTTAATATCGTCGTTATTATTGTCATTATCTTCTTTTTATCGTCGTTATTATCGTCGTTAATATCGTCTTTATTATCGTCGTTATTATCGTCGTTAATATCGTCGTTAATATCGTCATTATCATCGTTGTTATCGTCCTTATCATCCTCATAATTATCGTCGTTAATATCGTCGTTATTTTGTCATAATCATCGTCGTTAATGTCGTCGTTATTATCGTCATTATCTACATTGTTATCGTCCTTATCATCCTCATAATTATCGTCGTTAATATCGTCGTTATTTTGTCATAATCATCGTCGTTAATGTCGTCGTTATTATCGTCATTATCTTCGTTGTTATCGTCGTTATTATCCTCATAATTATCGTCGTTAATATCGTCGTTATTTTGTCATAATCATCGTCGTTAATGTCGTCGTTATTATCGTCATTATCTTCGTTGTTATCGTCGTTATTATCCTCATAATTATCGTCGTCAATATCGTCGTTATTTTGTCATAATCATCGTCGTTAATGTCGTCGTTATTATCGTCATTATCTACGTTGTTATCGTCATAAATATCATCGTTAATATCGTCGTTATTATTGTCATTATCTTCTTTTTATCGTCGTTAATATCGTCGTTAATATCGTCGTTATTATCGTCGTTAATATCGTTGTTATTTTGTCATAATCATCGACGTTAATGTCGTCGTTATTATCGTCATTATCTTCGTTGTTATCGTCGTTATTATCGTCATTATCTTCGTAGTTATCGTCGTTATTATCGTCGTTATTATCGTCATTATCATCGTTGTTATCGTCCTTATTATCCTCATAATTATCGTCGTTAATATCGTCGTTATTTTGACATAAACATCGTCGTTAATGTCGTCGTTATTATCGTCATTATCATCGTTGTTATCGTCCTTATCATCCTCATAATTATCGTCGTTAATATCGTCGTTATTTTGTCATAATCATCGTCGTTAATGTCGTCGTTATTATCGTCATTATCTACATTGTTATCGTCCTTATCATCCTCATAATTATCGTCGTTTATATCGTCGTTATTTTGTCATAATCATCGTCGTTAATTTCGTCGTTATTATCGTCATTATCTTCGTTGTTATCGTCGTTATTATCCTCATAATTATCGTCGTTAATATCGTCGTTATTTTGTCATAATCATCGTCATTAATGTCGTCGTTATTATCGTCATTATCTCCGTTGTTATCGTCATAAATATCATCGTTAATATCGTCGTTATTATTGTCATTATCTTCTTTTTATCGTCGTTATTATGGTCGTTAATATCGTCTTTATTATCGTCGTTAATGTCGTCGTTAATATCGTCGTTAATATCGTCATTATCATCGTTGTTATCGTCCTTATTATCCTTATAATTATCGTCGTTAATATCGTCGTTATTTTGTCATAATCATCGTCGTTAATGTCGTCGTTATTATCGTCATTATCATCGTTGTTATCGTCCTTATCATCCTCATAATTATCGTCGTTAATATCGTCGTTATTTTGTCATAATCATCGTCGTTAAGGTCGTCGTTATTATCGTCATTATCTTCGTTGTTATCGTCATAAATATCATCGTTAATATCGTCGTTATTATTGTCATTATCTTCTTTATTTCGTCGTTATTATCGTCGTTAATATCGTCGTTATTATCGTCGTTATTATCGTCGTTAATATCGTCGTTATTATCGTCGTTATTATCGTCGTTATTATCGCCGTTAATATCGTCATTAATACCGTCATTATCATCGTTGTTATCGTCCTTATTATCCTCATAATTATCGTCGTTAATATCGTCGTTATTTTGTCATAATCATCGTCGTTAATGTCGTCGTTATTATCGTCATTACCTACGTTGTTATCGTCATAAATATCATCGTTAATATCGTCGTTATTATTGTCATTATCTTGTTTTTATCGTCGTTATTATCGTTGTTAATATCGTCGTTATTATCGTCGTTATTATCGTCGTTAATATCGTCGTTATTATCGTCGTTATTATCGTCGTTATTATCGCCGTTAATATCGTCATTAATATCGTCATTATCATCGTTGTTATCGTCCTTATTATCCTCATAATTATCGTCGTTAATATCGTCGTTATTTTGACATAATCATCGTCGTTAATGTCGTCGTTATTATCGTCATTATCTACGTTGTTATCGTCATAAATATCATCGTTAATATCGTCGTTATTATTGTCATTATCTTCTTTTTATCGTCGTTATTATCGTCGTTAATATCGTCGTTATTATCGTCGTTATTATCGTCGTTAATATCGTCGTTAATATCGTCATTATCATCGTTGTTATCGTCCTTATTATCCTCATAATTATCGTCGTTAATATCGTCGTTATTTTGACATAAACATCGTCGTTAATGTCGTCGTTATTATCGTCATTATCATCGTTGTAATCGTCCTTATCATCCTCATAATTATCGTCGTTAATATCGTCGTTATTTTGTCATAATCATCGTCGTTAATGTCGTCGTTATTATCGTCATTATCTACATTGTTATCGTCCTTATCATCCTCATAAATATCGTCGTTTATATCGTCGTTATTTTGTCATAATCATCGTCGTTAATGTCGTCGTTATTATCGTCATTATCTTCGTTGTTATCGTCGTTATTATCCTCATAATTATCGTCGTTAATATCGTCGTTATTTTGTCATAATCATCGTCGTTAATGTCGTCGTTATTATCGTCATTATCTACGTTGTTATCGTCATAAATATCATCGTTAATATCGTCGTTATTATTGTCATTATCTTCTTTTTATCGTCGTTATTATGGTCGTTAATATCGTCTTTATTATCGTCGTTAATGTCGTCGTTAATATCGTCGTTATTATCGTCATTATCTTCGTTGTTATCGTCGTTATTATCCTCATAATTATCGTCGTTAATATCGTCGTTATTTTGTCATAATCATCGTCGTTAATGTCGTCGTTATTATCGTCATTATCATCGTTGTTATCGTCCTTATCATCCTCATAATTATCGTCGTTAATATCGTCGTTATTTTGTCATAATCATCGTCGTTAATGTCGTCGTTATTATCGTCATTATCTACGTTGTTATCGTCATAAATATCATCGTTAATATCGTCGTTATTATTGTCATTATCTTCTTTTTATCGTCGTTATTATCGTCGTTAATATCGTCGTTATTATCGTCGTTATTATCGTCGTTAATATCGTCGTTAATATCGTCATTATCATCGTTGTTATCGTCCTTATTATCCTCATAATTATCGTCGTTAATATCGTCGTTATTTTGTCATAAACATCGTCGTTAATGTCGTCGTTATTATCGTCATTATCATCGTTGTTATCGTCCTTATCATCCTCATAATTATCGTCGTTAATATCGTCGTTATTTTGTCATAATCATCGTCGTTAATGTCGTCGTTATTATCGTCATTATCATCCTTGTTATCGTCCTTATCATCCTCATAATTATCGTCGTTAATATCGTCGTTATTTTGTCATAATCATCGTCGTTAATGTCGTCGTTATTATCGTCATTATCATCCTTGTTATCGTCCTTATCATCCTCATAATTATCGTCGTTAATATCGTCGTTATTTTGTCATAATCATCGTCGTTAATGTCGTCGTTATTATCGTCATTATCTACGTTGTTATCGTCATAAATATCATCGTTAATATCGTCGTTATTATTGTCATTATTTTCTTTTCATCGTCGTTATTATCGTCGTTAATATCGTCGTTATTATCGTCATTATCTTCTTTTTATCGTCGTTAATATCTTCGTTATTATCGTCGTTATTATCGTCGTTATTATCGCCGTTAATATCGTCATTAATATCGTCATTATCATCGTTGTTATCTTCCTTATTATCCTCATAATTATCGTCGTTAATATCGTCGTTATTTTGTCATAATCATCGTCGTTAATGTCGTCGTTATTATCGTCATTATCTACGTTGTTATCGTCCTTATCATCCTCATAATTATCGTCGTTAATATCCTTGTTATTTTGTCATAATCATCGTCGTTAATGTCGTCGTTATTATCGTCATTATCTACGTTGTTATCGTCATAAATATAATCGTTAATATCGTCGTAATAATTGTCATTATCTTCTTTTTATCGTCGTTATTATCGTCGTTAATATCGTCGTTATTATAGTCGTTATTATCGTCGTTAATATCGTCGTTAATATCGTCATTATCATCGTTGTTATCGTCCTTATTATCCTCATAATTTTCGTCGTTAATATCGTCGTTATTTTGTCTTAATCATCGTCGTTAATGTCGTCGTTATTATCGTCATTATCATCGTTGTTATCGTCCTTATCATCCTCATAATTATCGTTCTTAATATCGTCGTTATTTTGTCATAATCATCGTCGTTAATGTCGTCGTTATTATCGTCATTATCTACGTTGTTATCGTCATAAATATCATCGTTAATATCGTCGGTATTATTGTCATTATCTTCTTTTTATCGTCGTTATTATCGTCGTTAATATCGTCGTTATTATCGTCGTTATTATCGTCGTTAATATCGTCGTTAATATCGTCATTATCATCGTTGTTATCGTCCTTATTATCCTCATAATTATCGTCGTTAATATCGTCGTTATTTTGACATAATCATCGTCGTTAATGTCGTCGTTATTATCGTCATTATCATCGTTGTTATCGTCCTTATTATCCTCATAATTATCGTCGTTAATATCGTCGTTATTTTGTCATAATCATCGTCGTTAATATCGTCGTTATTATCGTCGTTAATATCGTCTTTATTATCGTCGTTAATGTCATCGTAAATATCGTCGTTAATATCGTCATTAACATCGTTGTTATCGTCCTTATCATCCTCATAATTATCGTCGTTAAAATCGTCGTTATTTTGTCATAATCATCGTCGTTAATGTCGTCGTTATTATCGTCATTATCTTTGTTGTTATCGTCGTTATTATCTTCATAATTATCGTCGTTAATATCGTCGTTATTTTGTCATAATCATCGTCGTTAATGTCGTCGTTATTATCGTCATTATCTACGTTGTTATCGTCATAAATATCATCGTTAATATCGTCGTTATTATTGTCATTATCTTCTTTTTATCGTCGTTATTATCGTCGTTAATATCGTCGTTATTATCGTCGTTATTATCGTCGTTAATATCGTCGTTAATATCGTCATTATCATCGTTGTTATCGTCCTTATTATCCTCATAATTTTAGTCGTTAATATCGTCGTTATTTTGTCATAAACATCGTCGTTAATGTCGTCGTTATTATCGTCATTATCATCGTTGTTATCGTCCTTATCCTCCTCATAATTATCGTCGTTAATATCGTCGTTATTTTGTCATAATCATCGTCGTTAATGTCGTCGTTATTATCGTCATTATCTTCGTTGTTATCGTCATAAATATCATCGTTAATATCGTCGTTATTATTGTCATTATCTTCCTTTTATCGTCGTTATTATCGTCGTTAATATCGTCGCTATTATCGTCGTTATTATCGTCGTTAATATCGTCGTTATTATCGTCGTTATTTTCGTCGTTATTATCGCCGTTAATATCGTCATTAATATCGTCATTATCATCGTTGTTATCGTCCTTATTATCCTCATAATTATCGTCGTTAATATCGTCGTTATTTTGTCATAATCATCGTCGCTAATGTCGTCGTTATTATCGTCATTATCTACGTTGTTATCGTCATAAATATCATCGTTAATATCGTCGTTATTATTGTCATTATCTTCTTTTTATCGTCGTTATTATATTCGTTAATATCGTCGTTATTATCGTCGTTATTATCGTCGTTAATATCGTCGTTAATATCGTCATTATCATCGTTGTTATCGTCCATATTATCCTCATAATTATCGTCGTTATTTTGTCATAATCATTGTCGTTAATGTCGTCGTTATTATCGTCATTATCTACGTTGTTATCGTCATAAATATCATCGTTAATATCGTCGTTATTATTGTCATTATCTTCTTTTTATCGTCGTTATTATCGTCGTTAATATCGTCGTTATTATCGTCGTTAATATCGTCGTTCTTATCGTCGTTATTATCGCCGTTAATATCGTCATTAATATCGTCATTATCATCGTTGTTATCGTCCTTATTATCCTCATAATTATCGTCGTTAATATCGTCGTTATTTTGTCATAATCATCGTCGTTAATGTCGTCGTTATTATCGTCATTATCTACGTTGTTATCGTTATAAATATCATCGATAATATCGTCGTTATTATTGTCATTATCTTCTTTTTATCGTCGTTATTAACGTCGTTATTATCGTCGTTAATATCGTCGTTAATATCGTCATTATCATCGTTGTTATCGTCCTTATTATCCTCATAATTATCGTCGTTAATATCGTCGTTATTTTGTCATAATCATCGTCGTTAATGTCGTCGTTATTATCGTCGTTAATATCGTCTTTATTATCGTCGTTAATGTCGTCGTTAATATCGTCGTTAATATCGTCATTAACATCGTTGTTATCGTCCTTATCATCCTCATAATTATCGTCGTTAAAATCGTCGTTATTTTGTCATAATCATCGTCGTTAATGTCGTCGTTATTATCGTCATTATCTTCGTTGTTATCGTCGTTATTATCCTCATAATTATCGTCGTTAATATCGTCGTTATTTTGTCATAATCATCGTCGTTAATGTCGTCGTTATTATCATCATTATCTACGTTGTTATCGTCATAAATATCATCGTTAATATCGTCGTTATTATTGTCATTTTCTTCTTTTTATCGTCGTTATTATCGTCGTTAATATCGTCGTTATTATCGTCGATATTATCGTCGTTAATATCGTCGTTAATATCGTCATTATCATCGTTGTTATTGTCCTTATTATCCTCATAATTATCGTCGTTATTTTGTCATAATCATCGTCGTTAATGTCGTCGTTATTATCGTCATTATCATCGTTGTTATCGTCCTTATCATCCTCATAATTATCGTCGTTAATATCGTCGTTATTTTGTCATAATCATCGTCGTTAATGTCGTCGTTATTATCGTCATTATCTTCGTTGTTATCGTCGTTATTATCCTCATAATTATCGTCGTTAATATCGTCGTTATTTTGTCATAATCATCGTCGTTAATGTCGACGTTATTATCGTCGTTAATATCGTCTTTATTATCGTCGTTAATATCGTCGTTAATATCGTCATTATCATCGTTGTTATTGTCCTTATTATCCTCATAATTATCGTCGTTATTTTGTCATAATCATCGTCGTTAATGTCGTCGTTATTATCGTCATTATCATCGTTGTTATCGTCCTTATCATCTTCATAATTATCGTCGTTAATATCGTCGTTATTTTGTCATAATCATCGTCGTTAATGTCGTCGTTATTATCGTCATTATCTTCGTTGTTATCGTCATAAATATCATCGTTAATATCGTCGTTATTATTGTCATTATCTTCTTTTTATCGTCGTTATTATCGTCGTTAATATCGTCTTTATTATCGTTGTTATTATCGTCGTTAATATCGTCGTTAATATCGTCATTATCATCGTTGTTATCGTCCTTATTATCCTCATAATTATCGTCGTTAATATCGTCGTTATTTTGTCATAAACATCGTCGTTAATGTCGTCGTTATTATCGTCATTATCATCGTTGTTATCGTCCTTATCATCCTCATAATTATCGTCGTTAATATCGTCGTTATTTTGTCATAATCATCGTCGTTTATGTCGTCGTTATTATCGTCATTATCATCCTTGTTATCGTCCTTATCATCCTCATAATTATCGTCGTTAATATCGTCGTTATTTTGTCATAATCATCGTCGTTAATGTCGTCGTTATTATCGTCATTATCATCCTTGTTATCGTCCTTATCATCCACATAATTATCGTCGTTAATATCGTCGTTATTTTGTCATAATCATCGTCGTTAATGTCGTCGTTATTATCGTCATTATCTACGTTGTTATCGTCATAAATATCATCGTTAATATCGTCGTTATTATTGTCATTATTTTCTTTTCATCGTCGTTATTATCGTTGTTAATATCGTCGTTATTATCGTCATTATCTTCTTTTTATCGTCGTTAATATCTTCGTTATTATCGTCGTTATTATCGTCGTTATTATCGCCGTTAATATCGTCATTAATATCGTCATTATCATCGTTGTTATCTTCCTTATTATCCTCATAATTATCGTCGTTAATATCGTCGTTATTTTGTCATAATCATCGTCGTTAATGTCGTCGTTATTATCGTCATTATCTACGTTGTTATCGTCCTTATCATCCTCATAATTATCGTCGTTAATATCGTCGTTATTTTGTCATAATCATCGTCGTTAATGTCGTCGTTATTATCGTCATTATCTACGTTGTTATCGTCATAAATATAATCGTTAATATCGTCGTAATAATTGTCATTATCTTCTTTTTATCGTCGTTATTATCGTCGTTAATATCGTCGTTATTATAGTCGTTATTATCGTCGTTAATATCGTCGTTAATATCGTCATTATCATCGTTGTTATCGTCCTTATTATCCTCATAATTATCGTCGTTAATATCGTCGTTATTTTGTCTTAATCATCGTCGATAATGTCGTCGTTATTATCGTCATTATCATCGTTGTTATCGTCCTTATCATCCTCATAATTATCGTTCTTAATATCGTCGTTATTTTGTCGTAATCATCGTCGTTAATGTCGTCGTTATTATCGTCATTATCTACGTTGTTATCGTCATAAATATCATCGTTAATATCGTCGGTATTATTGTCATTATCTTCTTTTTATCGTCGTTATTATCGTCGTTAATATCGTCGTTATTATCGTCGTTATTATCGTCGTTAATATCGTCGTTAATATCGTCATTATCATCGTTGTTATCGTCCTTATTATCCTCATAATTATCGTCGTTAATATCGTCGTTATTTTGACATAATCATCGTCGTTAATGTCGTCGTTATTATCGTCATTATCATCGTTGTTATCGTCCTTATTATCCTCATAATTATCGTCGTTAATATCGTCGTTATTTTGTCATAATCATCGTCGTTAATATCGTCGTTATTATCGTCGTTAATATCGTCTTTATTATCGTCGTTAATGTCATCGTTAATATCGTCGTTAATATCGTCATTAACATCGTTGTTATCGTCCTTATCATCCTCATAATTATCGTCGTTAAAATCGTCGTTATTTTGTCATAATCATCGTCGTTAATGTCGTCGTTATTATCGTCATTATCTTTGTTGTTATCGTCGTTATTATCTTCATAATTATCGTCGTTAATATCGTCGTTATTTTGTCATAATCATCGTCGTTAATGTCGTCGTTATTATCGTAATTATCTTCGTTGTTATCTTCATAAATATAATCGTTAATATCGTCGTTATTATTGTCATTATCTTCTTTTTATCGTCGTTATTATCGTCGTTAATATCGTCGTTATTATCGTCGTTATTATCGTCGTTAATATCGTCGTTATTAACGTCGTTATTATCGTCGTTATTATCGCCGTTAATATCGTCATTAATATCGTCATTATCATCGTTGTTATCGTCCTTATTATCCTCATAATTATCGTCGGTAATATCGTCGTTATTTTGTCATAATCATCGTCGTTAATGTCGTCGTTATTATCGTCATTATCTACGTTGTTATCGTCATAAATATCATCGTTAATATCGTCGTTATTATTGTCATTATCTTCTTTTTATCGTCGTTATTATCGTCGTTAATATCGTCGTTATTATCGTCGTTATTATCGTCGTTAATATCGTCGTTAATATCGTCATTATCATCGTTGTTATCGTCCTTATTATCCTCATAATTTTAGTCGTTAATATCGTCGTTATTTTGTCATAAACATCGTCGTTAATGTCGTCGTTATTATCGTCATTATCATCGTTGTTATCGTCCTTATCCTCCTCATAATTATCGTCGTTAATATCGTCGTTATTTTGTCATAATCATCGTCGTTAATGTCGTCGTTATTATCGTCATTATCTTCGTTGTTATCGTCATAAATATCATCGTTAATATCGTCGTTATTATTGTCATTATCTTCCTTTTATCGTCGTTATTATCGTCGTTAATATCGTCGCTATTATCGTCGTTATTATCGTCGTTAATATCGTCGTTATTATCGTCGTTATTTTCGTCGTTATTATCGCCGTTAATATCGTCATTAATATCGTCATTATCATCGTTGTTATCGTCCTTATTATCCTCATAATTATCGTCGTTAATATCGTCGTTATTTTGTCATAATCATCGTCGCTAATGTCGTCGTTATTATCGTCATTATCTACGTTGTTATCGTCATAAATATCATCGTTAATATCGTCGTTATTATTGTCATTATCTTCTTTTTATCGTCGTTATTATATTCGTTAATATCGTCGTTATTATCGTCGTTATTATCGTCGTTAATATCGTCGTTAATATCGTCATTATCATCGTTGTTATCGTCCTTATTATCCTCATAATTATCGTCGTTATTTTGTCATAATCATTGTCGTTAATGTCGTCGTTATTATCGTCATTATCTACGTTGTTATCGTCATAAATATCATCGTTAATATCGTCGTTATTATTGTCATTATCTTCTTTTTATCGTCGTTATTATCGTCGTTAATATCGTCGTTATTATCGTCGTTAATATCGTCGTTCTTATCGTCGTTATTATCGCCGTTAATATCGTCATTAATATCGTCATTATCATCGTTGTTATCGTCCTTATTATCCTCATAATTATCGTCGTTAATATCGTCGTTATTTTGTCATAATCATCGTCGTTAATGTCGTCGTTATTATCGTCATTATCTACGTTGTTATCGTTATAAATATCATCGATAATATCGTCGTTATTATTGTCATTATCTTCTTTTTATCGTCGTTATTAACGTCGTTATTATCGTCGTTAATATCGTCGTTAATATCGTCATTATCATCGTTGTTATCGTCCTTATTATCCTCATAATTATCGTCGTTAATATCGTCGTTATTTTGTCATAATCATCGTCGTTAATGTCGTCGTTATTATCGTCGTTAATATCGTCTTTATTATCGTCGTTAATGTCGTCGTTAATATCGTCGTTAATATCGTCATTAACATCGTTGTTATCGTCCTTATCATCCTCATAATTATCGTCGTTAAAATCGTCGTTATTTTGTCATAATCATCGTCGTTAATGTCGTCGTTATTATCGTCATTATCTTCGTTGTTATCGTCGTTATTATCCTCATAATTATCGTCGTTAATATCGTCGTTATTTTGTCATAATCATCGTCGTTAATGTCGTCGTTATTATCATCATTATCTACGTTGTTATCGTCATAAATATCATCGTTAATATCGTCGTTATTATTGTCATTTTCTTCTTTTTATCGTCGTTATTATCGTCGTTAATATCGTCGTTATTATCGTCGATATTATCGTCGTTAATATCGTCGTTAATATCGTCATTATCATCGTTGTTATTGTCCTTATTATCCTCATAATTATCGTCGTTATTTTGTCATAATCATCGTCGTTAATGTCGTCGTTATTATCGTCATTATCATCGTTGTTATCGTCCTTATCATCCTCATAATTATCGTCGTTAATATCGTCGTTATTTTGTCATAATCATCGTCGTTAATGTCGTCGTTATTATCGTCATTATCTTCGTTGTTATCGTCGTTATTATCCTCATAATTATCGTCGTTAATATCGTCGTTATTTTGTCATAATCATCGTCGTTAATGTCGACGTTATTATCGTCGTTAATATCGTCTTTATTATCGTCGTTAATATCGTCGTTAATATCGTCATTATCATCGTTGTTATTGTCCTTATTATCCTCATAATTATCGTCGTTATTTTGTCATAATCATCGTCGTTAATGTCGTCGTTATTATCGTCATTATCATCGTTGTTATCGTCCTTATCATCCTCATAATTATCGTCGTTAATATCGTCGTTATTTTGTCATAATCATCGTCGTTAATGTCGTCGTTATTATCGTCATTATCTTCGTTGTTATCGTCATAAATATCATCGTTAATATCGTCGTTATTATTGTCATTATCTTCTTTTTATCGTCGTTATTATCGTCGTTAATATCGTCTTTATTATCGTTGTTATTATCGTCGTTAATATCGTCGTTAATATCGTCATTATCATCGTTGTTATCGTCCTTATCATCCTCATAATTATCGTCGTTAATATCGTCGTTATTTTGTCATAATCATCGTCGTTAATGTCGTCGTTATTATCGTCATTATCTTCGTTGTTATCGTCATAAATATCATAGTTAATATCGTCGTTATTATTGTCATTATCTTCTTTTTATCGTCGTTATTATCGTCGTTAATATCGTCGTTATTATCGTCGTTATTATCGACGTTAATATCGTCGTTAATATCGTCATTATCATCGTTGTTATCGTCCATATTATCCTCATAATTATCGTCGTTAATATCGTCGTTATTTTGTCATAATCATCGTCGTTAATGTCGTCGTTATTATCGTCATTATCTACGTTGTTAACGTCATAAATATCATCGTTAATATCGTCGTTATTATTGTCATTATCTTCTTTTTATCGTCGTTATTATCGTCGTTAATATTGTCGTTATTATCGTCATTATCTTCGTTGTTATCGTCGTTATTATCCTCATAATTATCGTCGTTAATATCTACGTTATTTTGTCATAATCATCGTCGTTAATGTCGTCGTTATTATCGTCATTATCTTCGTTGTTATCGTCATATTTATCATAGTTAATATCGTCGTTATTATTGTCATTATCTTCTTTTTATCGTCGTTATTATCGTCGTTAATATCGTCGTTATTATCGTCGTTATTATCGACGTTAATATCGTCGTTAATATCGTCATTATCATCGTTGTTATCGTCCTTATCATCCTCATAATTATCGTCGTTAATATCGTCGTTATTTTTTCATAATCATCGTCGTTAATGTCGTCGTTATTATCGTCATTATCATCGTTGTTATCGTCCTTATTATCCTCATAATTATCGTCGTTAATATCGTCGTTATTTTGTCATAATCATCGTCGTTAATGTCGTCGTTATTATCGTCATTATCTACGTTGTTATCGTCATAAATATCATCGTTAATATCGTCGTTATTATTGTCATTATCTTCTTTTTATCGTCGTTATTAACGTCGTTATTATCGTCGTTAATATCGTCGTTAATATCGTCATTATCATCGTTGTTATCGTCCTTATTATCCTCATAATTATCGTCGTTAATATCGTCGTTCTTTTGTCATAATCATCGTCGTTAATATCGTCGTTATTTTGTCATAATCATCGACGTTAATGTCGTCGTTATTATCGTCATTATCTTCGTTGTTATCGTCATAATTATCATCGTTAATATCGTCGTTATTATTGTCATTTTCTTCATTTGATCGTCGTTATTATCGTCGTTAATTTCGTCGTTATTATCGTCGTTATTAACGTCGTTAATATCGTCGTTAATATCGTCATTATCATCGCTGTTATCGTCCTTATTATCCTCATAATTATCGTCGTTAATATCGTCGTTATTTTGTCATAATCATCGTCGTTAATGTCGTCGTTATAATCGTCATTATCATCGTTGTTATCGTCCTTATCATCCTCATAATTATCGTCGTTAATATCGTCGTTATTTTGTCATAATCATCGTCGTTAATGTCGTCGTTATTATCGTCATTATCTACGTTGTTATCGTCATAAATATCATCGTTAATATCGTCGTTATTATTGTCATTATCTTCTTTTTATCGTCGTTATTATCGTCGTTAATATCGTCGTTAATATCGTCCTTAATATCGTCATTATCATCGTTGTTATCGTCCTTATTATCCTCATAATTATCGTCGTTAATATCGTCGTTATTTTGTCATAATCATCGTCGTTAATGTCGTCGTTATTATCGTCATTATCATCGTTGTTATCGTCCTTATCATCCTCATAATTATCGTCGTTAATATCGTCGTTATTTTGTCATAATCATCGTCGTTAATGTCGTCGTTATTATCGTCATTATCTTCGTTGTTATCGTCGTTATTTTCCTCATAATTATCGTCGTTAATATCGTCGTTATTTTGTCATAATCATCGTCGTTAATGTCGTCGTTACTATCGTCATTATCTACGTTGTTATCGTCATAAATATCATCGTTAATATCGTCGTTATTATTGTCATTATCTTCTTTTTATCTTCGTTATTATCGTCGTTAATATCGTCGTTAATATCGTCGTTAATATCGTCATTATCATCGTTGTTATCGTCCTTATTATCCTCATAATTATCGTCGTTAATATCGTCGTTATTTTGTCATAATCATCGTCGTTAATGTCGTCGTTATTATCGTCATTATCTTCGTTGTTATCGTCGTTATTATCCTCATAATTATCGTCGTTAATATCGTCGTTATTTTGTCATAATCATCGTCGTTAATGTCGTCGTTATTATCGTCATTATCTACGTTGATATCGTCATAAATATCATCGTTAATATCGTCGTTATTATTGTCATTATCTTCTTTTTATCGTCGTTATTATCGTCGTTAATATCGTCGTTAATATCGTCGTTAATATCGACATTATCATCGTTGTTATCGTCCTCATTATCCTCATAATTATCGTCGTTAATATCGTCGTTATTTTGTCATAATCATCGTCGTTAATGGCGTCGTTATTATCGTCATTATCTTCGTTGTTATCGTCGTTATTATCCTCATAATTATCGTCGTTAATATCGTCGTTATTTTGTCATAATCATCGTCGTTAATGTCGTCGTTATTATCGTCATTATCTACGTTGTTATCGTCATAAATATCATCGTTAATATCGTCGTTATTATTGTCATTATCTTCTTTTTATCGTCGTTATTATCGTCGTTAATATCGTCGTTATTATCGTCGTTATTATCGTTGTTAATATCGTCGTTATTATCGTCGTTATTATCGTCGTTAATATCGTCGTTAATATCGTCATTATCATCGTTGTTATCGTCCTTATTATCCTCACAATTATCGTCGTTAATATCGTCGTTATTTTGTCATAATCATCGTCGTTAAAGTCGTCGTTATTATCGTCATTATCATCGTTGTTATCTTCCTTATCATCCTCATAATTATCGTCGTTAATATCGTCGTTATTTTGTCATAATCATCGTCGTTAATGTCGTCGTTATTATCGTCATTATCATCGTTGTTATCGTCATAATTATCATCGTTAATATCGTCGTTATTATTGCCATTATCTTCTTTTTATCGTCGTTATTATCGTCGTTAATATCGTCGTTATTATCGTCGTTATTATCGTCGTTAATATCGTCGTTAATATCGTCGTTATCATCGTTGTTATCGTCCTTATTATCCTCATAATTATCGTCGTTAATATCGTCGTTATTTTGTCATAATCATCGTCGTTAATGTCTTCGTTATTATCGTCATTATCATCGTTGTTATCGTCCTTATCATCCTCATTATTATAGTCGTTTATATCGTCGTTATTTTGTCATAATCATCGTCGTTAATGTCGTCGTTATTATCGTCATTATCATCGTTGTTATCATCCTTATCATCCTCATAATTATCGTCGTTAATATCGTCGTTATTTTGTCATAATCATCGTCGTTAATGTCGTCGTTATTATCGTCATTATCTACGTTGTTTTCGTCATAAATATCATCGTTAATATCGTCGTTATTATTGTCATTATCTTCTTTTTATCGTCGTTATTATCGTCGTTAATATCGTCGTTATTATCGTCGTTATTATCGTCGTTAATATCGTCGTTAATATCGTCATTATCATCGTTGTTATCGTCCTTATTATCCTCATAATTATCGTCGTTAATATCGTCGTTATTTTGTCATAATCATCGTCGTTAATGTCGTCGTTATTATCGTCATTATCTACGTTGTTATCGTCATAAATATCATCGTTAATATCGTCGTTATTATTGCCATTATCTTCTTTTTATCGTCGTTATTTTCGTCGTTAATATCGTCGTTATTATCGTCGTTATTATCGTCGTTAATATCGTCGTTAATATCGTCATTATCATCGTTGTTATCGTCCTTATTATCCTCATAATTATCGTCGTTAAAATGGTCGTTATTTTGTCATAATCATCGACGTTAATGTCGTCGTTATTATCGTCATTATCTTCGTTGTTATCGTTATAATTATCATCGTTAATATCGTCGTTATTATTGTCATTTTCTTTTTTTTATCGTCGTTATTATCGTCGTTAATATCGTCTTTATTATCGTCGATATTATCGTCGTTAATATCGTCGTTAATATCGTCATTATCATCGTTGTTATCGTCCTTATCATCCTCATAATTATCGTCGTTAATATCGTCGTTATTTTGTCATAATCATCGTCGTTAATGTCGTCGTTATTATCGTCATAATCATCGTTGTTAACATCCTTATCATCCTCATAATTATCGTCGTTAATATCGTCGTTATTTTGTCATAATCATCGTCGTGAATGTCGTCGTTATTATCGTCATTATCTACGTTGTTATCGTCATAAATATCATCGTTAATATCCTCGTTATTATTGTCATTTTCTTCTTTTTATCGTCGTTATTATCGTCGTTAATATCGTCGTTATTATCGTCGTTATTATCGTCGTTAATATCGTCGTTAATATCGTAATTATCATCGTTGTTATCGTCCTTATCATCCTCATAATTATCGTCGTTAATTTCGTCGTTATTTTGTCATAATCATCGTCGTTAATGTCGTCGTTATTATCGTCATTATTTACATTGTTATCGTCCTTATCATCATCATAATTATCGTCGTTAATATCGTCGTTATTATCGTCGTTATTATCGTCGTTAATATCGTCGTTAATATCGTAATTATCATCGTTGTTATCGTCCTTATCATCCTCATAATTATCGTCGTTAATTTCGTCGTTATTTTGTCATAATCATCGTCGTTAATGTCGTCGTTATTATCGTCATTATTTACATTGTTATCGTCCTTATCATCATCATAATTATCGTCGTTAATATCGTCGTTATTTTGTCATAATCATCGTCGTTAATGTCGTCGTTATTATCGTCATTATCTTCGTTGTTATCGTCATTATTATCCTCATAATTATCGTCGTTAATATCGTCGTTATTTTGTCATAATCATCGTCGTTAATGTCGTCGTTATTATCGTCATTATCTACGTTGTTATCGTCATAAATATCATCGTTAATATCGTCGTTATTATTGTCATTATCTTCTTTTTATCGTCGTTATTATAGTCGTTAATATCGTCGTTAATATCGTCGTTAATATCGTCATTATCATCGTTGTTATCGTCCTTATTATCCTTATAATTATCGTCGTTAATATCGTCGTTATTTTGTCATAATCATCGTCGTTAATGTCGTCGTTATTATCGTCATTATCTTCGTTGTTGTCGTCGTTATTATCCTCATAATTATCGTCGTTAATATCGTCGTTATTTTGTCATAATCATCGTCGTTAATGTCGTCGTTATTATCGTCATTATTTACGTTGTTATCGTCATAAATATCATCGTTAATATCGTCGTTATTATTGCCATTATCTTCTTTTTATCGTCGTTATTTTCGTCGTTAATATCGTCGTTATTATCGTCGTTATTATCGTCGTTAATATCGTCGTTAATATCGTCATTATCATCGTTGTTATCGTCCTTATTATCCTCATAATTATCGTCGTTAAAATGGTCGTTATTTTGTCATAATCATCGACGTTAATGTCGTCGTTATTATCGTCATTATCTTCGTTGTTATCGTCATAATTATCATCGTTAATATCGTCGTTATTATTGTCATTATCTTCTTTTTATCGTCGTTATTATCGTCGTTAATATCGTCTTTATTATCGTCGTTATTATCGTCGTTAATATCATCGTTAATATCGTCATTATCATCGTTGTTATCGTCCTTATCATCCTCATAATTATCGTCGTTAATATCGTCGTTATTTTGTCATAATCATCGTCGTTAATGTCGTCGTTATTATCGTCATAATCATCGTTGTTAACATCCTTATCATCCTCATAATTATCGTCGTTAATATCGTCGTTATTTTGTCATAATCATCGTCGTGAATGTCGTCGTTATTATCGTCATTATCTACGTTGTTATCGTCATAAATATCATCGTTAATATCCTCGTTATTATTGTCATTTTCTTCTTTTTATCGTCGTTATTATCGTCGTTAATATCGTCGTTATTATCGTCGTTATTATCGTCGTTAATATCGTCGTTAATATCGTTATTATCATCGTTGTTATCGTCCTTATTATCCTCATAATTATCGTCGTTAATATCGTCGTTATTTTGTCATAATCATCGTCGTTAATGTCGTCGTTATTATCGTCATTATCATCGTTGTTATCGTCCTTATCATCCTCATAATTATCGTCGTTAATATCGTCGTTATTTTGTCATAATCATCGTCGTTAATGTCGTCGTTATTATCGTCATTATCTACGTTGTTATCGTCATAAATATCATCGTTAATATCGTCGTTATTATTGCCATTATCTTCTTTTTATCGTCGTTATTTTCGTCGTTAATATCGTCGTTATTATCGTCGTTATTATCGTCGTTAATATCGTCGTTAATATCGTCATTATCATCGTTGTTATCATCCTTATCATCCTCATAATTATCGTTGTTAATATCGTCGTTATTTTGTCATAATCATCGTCGTTAATGTCGTCGTTATTATCGTCATTATCTACGTTGTTATCGTCATAAATATCATCGTTAATATCGTCGTTATTATTGTCATTATCTCCTTTTTATCGTCGTTATTATCGTCGTTAATATCGTCGTTATTATCGTCGTTATTATCGTCGTTAATATCGTCGTTAATATCGTCATTATCATCGTTGTTATCGTCCTTATTATCCTCATAATTATCGTCGTTAATATCGTCGTTATTTTGTCATAATCATCGTCGTTAATGTCGTCGTTATTATCGTCATTATCTACGTTGTTATCGTCAAAAATATCATCGTTAATATCGTCGTTATTATTGCCATTATCTTCTTTTTATCGTCGTTATTTTCGTCGTTAATATCGTCGTTATTATCGTCGTTATTATCGTCGTTAATATCGTCGTTAATATCGTCATTATCATCGTTGTTATCGTCCTTATTATCCTCATAATTATCGTCGTTAAAATCGTCGTTATTTTGTCATAATCATCGACGTTAATGTCGTCGTTATTATCGTCATTATCTTCGTTGTTATCGTCATAATTATCATCGTTAATATCGTCGTTATTATTGTCATTATCTTCTTTTTATCGTCGTTATTATCGTCGTTAATATCGTCTTTATTATCGTCGTTATTATCGTCGTTAATATCGTCGTTAATATCGTCATTATCATCGTTGTTATCGTCCTTATCATCCTCATAATTATCGTCGTTAATATCGTCGTTATTTTGTCATAATCATCGTCGTTAATGTCGTCGTTATTATCGGCATAATCATCGTTGTTATCATCCTTATCATCCTCATAATTATCGTCGTTAATATCGTCGTTATTTTGTCATAATCATCGTCGTTAATTTCGTCGTTATTTTGTCATAATCATCGTCGTTAATGTCGTCGTTATTATCGTCATTATCTACATTGTTATCGTCCTTATCATCATCATAATTATCGTCGTTAATATCGTCGTTATTTTGTCATAATCATTGTCGTTAATGTCGTCGTTATTATCGTCATTATCATCGTTGTTATCGTCATAAATATCATCGTTAATATCGTCGTTATTATTGTCATTATTTTCTTTTTATCGTCGTTATTATCGTCGTTAATATTGTCGTTAATATCGTCATTATCTTCGTTGTTATCGTCCTTATAATCGTCATAATTATCGTCGTTAATATCGTCGTTATTTTGTCATAATCATCGTCGTTAATGTCGTCGTTATTATCGTCATTATCATCGTTGTTATCGTCATAATTATCATCGTTAATATCGTCGTTATTATTGCCATTATCTTCTTTTTATCGTCGTTATTATCGTCGTTATTATCGTCGATATTATCGTCGTTAATATCGTCGTTAATATCGTCATTATCATCGTTGTTATCGTCCTTATCATCCTCATAATTATCGTCGTTAATATCGTCGTTATTTTGTCATAATCATCGTCGTTAATGTCGTCGTTATTATCGTCATTATCTACGTTGTTATCGTCATAAATATCATCGTTAATATCGTCGTTATTATTGTCATTATCTTCTTTTTATCGTCGTTATTATAGTCGTTAATATCGTCGTTAATATCGTCGTTAATATCGTCATTATCATCGTTGTTATCGTCCTTATTATCCTCATAATTATCGTCGTTAATATCGTCGTTATTTTGTCATAATCATCGTCGTTAATGTCGTCGTTATTATCGTCATTATCTTCGTTGTTATCGTCGTTATTATCCTCATAATTATCGTCGTTAATATCGTCGTTATTTTGTCATAATCATCGTCGTTAATGTCGTCGTTATTATCGTCATTATCTACGTTGTTATCGTCATAAATATCATCGTTAATATCGTCGTTATTATTGTCATTATCTTCTTTTTATCGTCGTTATTATCGTCGTTAATATCGTCGTTAATATCGTCATTATCATCGTTGTTAACGTCCTTATTATCCTCATAATTATCGTCTATAATATCGTCGTTATTTTGTCAGAATCATCGTCGTTAATGTCGTCGTTATTATCGTCATTATCATCGTTGTTATCGTCCTTATCATCCACATAATTATCGTCGTTAATATCGTCGTTATTTTGTCATAATCGTCGTCGTTAATGTCGTCGTTATTATCGTCATTATCATCGTTGTTATCATCCTTATCATCCTCATAATTATCGTCGTTAATATCGTCGTTATTTTGTCATAATCATCGTCGTTAATGTCGTCGTTAATGTCGTCGTTATTATCGTCATTATCATCGTTGTTATCGTCATAATTATCATCGTTAATATCGTCGTTATTATTGTCATTATCTTCTTTTTATCGTCGTTATTATCGTCGTTAATATCGTCTTTATTATCGTCGTTATTATCGTCGTTAATATCGTCGTTAATATCGTCATTATCATCGTTGTTATCGTCCTTATCATCCTCATAATTATCGCCGTTAATATCGTCGTTATTTTGTCATAATCATCGTCGTTAATGTCGTCGTTATTATCGGCATAATCATCGTTGTTATCATCCTTATCATCCTCATAATTATCGTCGTTAATATCGTCGTTATTTTGTCATAATCATCGTCGTTAATTTCGTCGTTATTTTGTCATAATCATCGTCGTTAATGTCGTCGTTATTATCGTCATTATCTACATTGTTATCGTCCTTATCATCATCATAATTATCGTCGTTAATATCGTCGTTATTTTGTCATAATCATCGTCGTTAATGTCGTCGTTATTATCGTCATTATCATCGTTGTTATCGTCATAAATATCATCGTTAATATCGTCGTTATTATTGTTATTATTTTCTTTTTATCGTCGTTATTATCGTCGTTAATATTGTCGTTAATATCGTCATTATCTTCGTTGTTATCGTCCTTATAATCGTCATAATTATCGTCGTTAATATCGTCGTTATTTTGTCATAATCATCGTCGTTAATGTCGTCGTTATTATCGTCATTATCATCGTTGTTATCGTCATAATTATCATCGTTAATATCGTCGTTATTATTGCCATTATCTTCTTTTTATCGTCGTTATTATCGTCGTTATTATCGTCGATATTATCGTCGTTAATATCGTCGTTAATATCGTCATTATCATCGTTGTTATCGTCCTTATCATCCTCATAATTATCGTCGTTAATATCGTCGTTATTTTGTCATAATCATCGTCGTTAATGTCGTCGTTATTATCGTCATTATCTACGTTGTTATCGTCATAAATATCATCGTTAATATCGTCGTTATTATTGTCATTATCTTCTTTTTATCGTCGTTATTATAGTCGTTAATATCGTCGTTAATATCGTCGTTAATATCGTCATTATCATCGTTGTTATCGTCCTTATTATCCTCATAATTATCGTCGTTAATATCGTCGTTATTTTGTCATAATCATCGTCGTTAATGTCGTCGTTATTATCGTCATTATCTTCGTTGTTATCGTCGTTATTATCCTCATAAATATCGTCGTTAATATCGTCGTTATTTTGTCATAATCATCGTCGTTAATGTCGTCGTTATTATCGTCATTATCTACGTTGTTATCGTCATAAATATCATCGTTAATATCGTCGTTATTATTGTCATTATCTTCTTTTTATCGTCGTTATTATCGTCGTTAATATCGTCGTTAATATCGTCATTATCATCGTTGTTAACGTCCTTATTATCCTCATAATTATCGTCTATAATATCGTCGTTATTTTGTCAGAATCATCGTCGTTAATGTCGTCGTTATTATCGTCATTATCATCGTTGTTATCGTCCTTATCATCCACATAATTATCGTCGTTAATATCGTCGTTATTTTGTCATAATCGTCGTCGTTAATGTCGTCGTTATTATCGTCATTATCATCGTTGTTATCATCCTTATCATCCTCATAATTATCGTCGTTAATATCGTCGTTATTTTGTCATAATCATCGTCGTTAATGTCGTCGTTAATGTCGTCGTTATTATCGTCATTATCATCGTTGTTATCGTCATAATTATCATCGTTAATATCGTCGTTATTATTGCCATTATCTTCTTTTTATCGTCGTTATTATCGTCGATAATATCGTCGTTATTATCGTCGTTATTATCGTCGTTAATATCATCGTTAATATCGTCATTATCATCGTTGTTATCGTCCTTATTATCCTCATAATTATCGTCGTTAATATCGTCGTTATTTTGTCATAATCATCGTCGTTAATGTCGTCGTTATTATCGTCATTATCATCGTTGTTATCGTCCTTATCATCCTCATAATTATCGTTGTTAATATCGTCGTTATTTTGTCATAATCATCGTCGTTAATGTCGTCGTTATTATCGTCATTATCATCGTTGTTATCGTCGTTATTATCCTCATAATTATCGTCGTTAATATCGTCGTTATTTTGTCATAATCATCGTCGTTAATGTCGTCGTTATTATCGTCATTATCTACGTTGTTATCGTCATAAATATCATCGTTAATATCGTCGTTATTATAGTCATTATCTTCTTTTTATCGTCGTTATTATCGTCGTTAATATCGTCGTTAATATCGTCGTTAATATCGTCATTATCTTCGTTGTTATCGTCCTTATTATCGTCATAATTATCGTCGTTAATATCGTCGTTATTTTGTCATAATCATCGTCGTTAATGTCGTCGTTATTATCGTCATTATCATCGTTGTTATCGTTCTTATCATCCTCATAATTATCGTCGTTAATATAGTCGTTATTTTGTCATAATCATCGTCGTTAATGTCGTCGTTATTATCGTCATTATCTACATTGTTATCGTCCTTATCATTCTCATAATTATCGTCGTTAATATCGTCGTTATTTTGTGATAATCATCGTCGTTAATGTCGTCGTAATTATCGTCATTATCATCGTTGTTATCGTCCTTATCATCCTCATAATAATCGTCGTTAATATCGTCGTTATTTTGTCATAATCATCGTCGCTAATGTCGTCGATATTATCGTCATTATCTACGTTGTTATCGTCGTTATTATCGTCGTTAATATCGTCGTTATTATCGTCGTTATTATCGTCGTTATTATCGCCGTTAATATCGTCATTAATATCGTCATTATCATCGTTGTTATCGTCCTTATTATCCTCATAATTATCGTCGTTAATATCGTCGTTATTTTGTCATAATCATCGTCGTTAATGTCGTCGTTATTATCGTCATTATCTTCGCTGTTATCGTCGTTATTATCCTCATAATTATCGTCGTTAATATCGTCGTTATTTTGTCATAATCATCGTCGTTAATGTCGTCGTTATTATCGTCATTATCATCATTGTTATCGTCCTTATCATCCTCATAATTATCGTCGTTAATATAGTCGTTATTTTGTCATAATCATCGTCGTTAATGTCGTCGTTATTATCGTCATTATCTACATTGTTATCGTCCTTATCATCCTCATAATCATCGTCGTTAATATCGTCGTTATTTTGTCATAATCATCGTCGTTAATGTCGTCGTTATTATCGTCATTATCTTCGTTGTTATCGTCGTTATTATCCTCATAATTATCGTCGTTAATATCGTCGTTATTTTGTCATATTCATCGTCGTTAATGTCGTCGTTATTATCGTCATTATCTACGTTGTTATCGTCATAAATATCATCGTTAATATCGTCGTTATTATTGTCATTATCTTCTTTTTATCGTCGTTATTATCGTCGTTAATATCGTCGTTATTATCGTCGTTATTATCGTCGTTAATATCGTCGTTAATATCGTCATTATCATCGTTGTTATCGTCCTTATTATCCTCATAATTATCGTCGTTAATATCGTCGTTATTTTGTCATAAACATCGTCGTTCATGTCGTCGTTATTATCGTTATTATCATCTTTGTTATCGTCCTTATCATCCTCATAATTATCGTCGTTAATATCGTCGTTATTTTGTCATAATCATCGTCGTTAATGTCGTCGTTATTATCGTCATTATCTACGTTGTTATCGTCATAAATATCATCGTTAATATCGTCGTTATTATTGTCATTATCTTCTTTTTATCGTCGTTATTCTCGTTGTTAATATCGTCGTTATTATCGTCGCTATTATCATCGTTAATATCGTCGTTAATATCGTCATTATCATCGTTGTTATCGTTTTTATTATCCTCATAAATATCGTCGTTAATATCGTCGTTATTTTGTCATAATCATCGTCGTTAATGTCGTCGTTATTATCGTCATTATCTACGTTGTTATCGTCATAAATATCATCGTTAATATCGTCGTTATTATTGTCATTATATTCTTTTTATCGTCGTTATTATCGTCGTTAATATCGTCGTTATTATCGTCGTTAATATCGTCGTTAATATCGTCATTATCATCGTTGTTATCGTCGTTATTATCCTCATAATTATCGTCGTTAATATCGTCGTTATTTTGTCATAATCATCGTCGTTAATGTCTTCGTTATTATCGTCATTATCTACGTTGTTATCGTCATAAATATCATCGTTAATATCGTCGTTATTATTGTCATTATCTTCTTTTTATCGTCGTTATTATCGTCGTTAATATCGTCGTTATTATCGTCGTTAATATCGTCGTTATTATCGTCGTTATTATCGTCGTTATTATCGCCGTTAATATCGTCATTAATATCGTCATTATCATCGTTGTTATCGTCCTTATTATCCTCATAATTATCGTCGTTAATATCGTCGTTATTTTGTCATAATCATCGTCGTTAATGTCGTCGTTATTATCGTCATTATCATCGTTGTTATCGTCCTTATCATCCTCATAATAATCGTCGTTAATATCGTCGTTATTTTGTCATAATCATCGTCGTTAATGTCGTCGTTATTATCGTCATTATCTACGTTGTTATCGTCATAAATATCATCGTTAATATCGTCGTTATTATTGTCATTATCTTCTTTTTATCGTCGTTATTATCGTCGTTTATATCGTCGTTAATATCGTCGTTAATATCGTCATTATCATCGTTGTTATCGTCTTTATTATCCTCATAATTATCGTCGTTAATATCGTCGTTATTTTGTCATAATCATCGTCGTTAATGTCGTCGTTATTATCGTCATTATCATCGTTGTTATCGTCCTTATCATCCTCATAATAATCGTCGTTAATATCGTCGTTATTTTGTCATAATCATCGTCGATAATGTCGTCGTTATTATCGTCATTATCTACGTTGTTATCGTCGTTATTATCGTCGTTAATATCGTCGTTATTATCGTCGTTATTATCGTCGTTAATATCGTCGTTAATATCGTCGTTATTATCGTCGTTATTATCGTCGTTATTATCGCCGTTAATATCGTCATTAATATCGTCATTATCATCGTTGTTATCGTCGTTATTATCCTCATAATTATCGTCGTTAATATCGTCGTTATTTTGTCATTATCATCGTCGTTAATGTCGTCGTTATTATCGTCATTATCTACGTTGTTATCGTCATAAATATCATCGTTAATATCGTCGTTATTATTGTCATTTTCTTCTTTTTATCGTCGTTATTATCGTCGTTAATATCGTCGTTATTATCGTCGTTATTATCGTCGTTAATATCGTCGTTAATATCGTCATTATCATCGTTGTTATCGTCCTTATTATCCTCATAATTATCGTCGTTAATATCGTCGTTATTTTGTCATAATCATCGTCGTTAATGTCGTCGTTATTATCGTCATTATCATCGTTGTTATCGTCCTTATCATCCTCATAATTATCGTCGTTAATATCGTCGTTATTTTGTCATAATCATCGTCGTTAATGTCGTCGTTATTATCGTCATTATCTACGTTGTTATCGTCATAAATATCATCGTTAATATCGTCATTATTATTGTCATTATCTTCTTTTTATCGTCTTTATTATCGTCGTTAATATCGTCGTTATTATCGTCGTTAATATCGTCGTTATTATCGTCGTTATTATCGTCGTTATTATCGCCGTTAATATCGTCATTAATATCGTCATTATCATCGTTGTTATCGTCCTTATTATCCTCATAATTATCGTCGTTAATATCGTAGTTATTTTGTCATAATCATCCTCGTTAATGTCGTCGTTATTATCGTCATTATCATCGTTGTTATCGTCCTTATCATCCTCATAATAATCGTCGTTAATATCGTCGTTATTTTGTCATAATCATCGTCGTTAATGTCGTCGTTATTATCGTCATTATCTACGATGTTATCGTCATAAATATCATCGTTAATATCGTCGTTATTATTGTCATTATCTTCTTTTTATCTTCGTTATTATCGTCGTTAATATCGTCGTTATTATCGTCGTTAATATCGTCGTTAATATCCTCATTATCATCGTTGTTATCGTCGTTATTATCCTCATAATTATCGTCGTTAATATCGTCGTTATTTTGTCATAATCATCGTCGTTAATGTCGTCGTTATTATCGTCATTATCTACGTTGTTATTGTCATAAATATCATCGATAATATCGTCGTTATTATTGTCATTATCTTCTTTTTATCGTCGTTATTAACGTCGTTATTATCGTCGTTAATATCGTCATTAATATCGTCATTATCATCGTTGTTATCGTCCTTATTATCCTCATAATTATCGTCGTTAATATCGTCGTTATTTTGTCATAATCATCGTCGTTAATGTCGTCGTTATTATCGTCATTATCATCGTTGTTATCGTCCTTATCATCCTCATAATAATCGTCGTTAATATCGTCGTTATTTTGTCATAATCATCGTCGTTAATGTCGTCGTTATTATCGTCATTATCTACGTTGTTATCGTCATAAATATCATCGTTAATATCGTCGTTATTATTGTCATTATCTTCTTTTTATCGTCGTTAATATCGTCTTTATTATCGTCGTTATTATCGTCGTTAATATCGTCGTTAATATCGTCATTATCATCGTTGTTATCGTCCTTATCATCCTCATAATTATCGTCGTTAATATCGTCGTTATTTTGTTATAATCATCGTCGTTAATGTCGTCGTTATTATCGTCATTATCTTCGTTGTTATCGTCGTTATTATCCTCATAATTATCGTCGTTAATATCGTCGTTATTTTGTCATAATCATCGTCGTTAATGTCGTCGTTATTATCGTCATTATCTACGTTGTTATCGTCATAAATATCATCGTTAATATCGTCGTTATTATTGTCATTATCTTCTTTTTATCGTCGTTATTATCGTCGTTAATATCGTCGTTATTATCGTGAAATTATCGTCGTTAATATCGTCGTTAATATCGTCATTATCATCGTTGTTATCGTCCTTATTATCCTCATAATTATCGTCGTTAATATCGTCGTTATTTTGTCATAATCATCGTCGTTAATATCGTCGTTAATATCGTCATTATCATCGTTGTTATCGTCCTTATTATCCTCATAATTATCGTCGTTAATATCGTCGTTATTTTGTCATAATCATCGTCGTTAATGTCGTCGTTATTATCGTCATTATCATCGTTGTTATCGTCCTTATCATCCTCATAATAATCGTCGTTAATATCGTCGTTATTTTGTCATAATCATCGTCGTTAATGTCGTCGTTATTATCGTCATTATCTACGTTGTTATCGTCGTTATTATCGTCGTTAATATCGTCGTTATTATCGTCGTTATTATCGTCGTTAATATCGTCGTTATTATCGTCGTTATTATCGTCGTTATTATCGCCGTTAATATCGTCATTAATATCGTCATTATCATCGTTGTTATCGTCGTTATTATCCTCATAATTATCGTCGTTAATATCGTCGTTATTTTGTCATAATCATCGTCGTTAATGTCGTCGTTATTATCGTCATTATCTACGTTGTTATCGTCATAAATATCATCGTTAATATCGTCGTTATTATTGTCATTTTCTTCTTTTTATCGTCGTTATTATCGTCGTTATTATCGTCGTTAATATCGTCGTTAATATCGTCATTATCATCGTTGTTATCGTCCTTATTATCCTCATAATTATCGTCGTTAATATCGTCGTTATTTTGTCATAATCATCGTCGTTAATGTCGTCGTTATTATCGTCATTATCTACGTTGTTATCGTCATAAATATCATCGATAATATCGTCGTTATTATTGTCATTATCTTCTTTTTATCGTCGTTATTAACGTCGTTATTATCGTCGTTAATATCTTCGTAATATCGTCATTATCATCGTTGTTATCGTCCTTATTATCCTCATTTTTATCGTCGTTAATATCGTCGTTATTTTGTCATAAACATCGTCGCTAATGTCGTCGTTATTATCGTCATTATCATCGTTGTTATCGTCCATATCATCCTCATAATTAACGTCGTTAATATCGTCGTTATTTTGTCATAATTATCGTCGTTAATGTCGTCGTTATTATCGTCATTATCTTCGTTGTTATCGTCATAAATATCATCGTTAATATCGTCGTTATTATTGTCATTATCTTCTTTTTATCGTCGTTATTATCGTCGTTAATATCGTCTTTATTATCGTCGTTATTATCGTCATTAATATCGTCGTTATTATTGTATTATCTTCTTTTTATCGTCGTTATTATCGTCGTTAATATCGTGGTTATTATCGTCGTTATTATCGTCGTTAATATCGTCGTTAATATCGTCATTATCATCGTTTTTATCGTCCTTATTATCCTCATAATTATCGTCGTTAATATCGTCGTTATTTTGTCATAATCATCGTCGTTAATATCGTCGTTAATATCGTCATTATCATCGTTGTAATCGTCCTTATTATCCTCATAATTATCGTCGTTATTATCGTCGTTATTTTGTCATAATCATCGTCGTTAATGTCGTCGTTATTATCGTCATTATCATCGTTGTTATCGTCCTTATCATCCTCATAATTATCGTCGTTAATATCGTCGTTATTTTGTCATAATCATCGTCGTTAATGTCGTCGTTATTATCGTCATTATCTACGTTGTTATCGTCATAAATATCATCGTTAATATCGTCGTTATTATTGTCATTATCTTCTTTTTATCGCCGTTATTATCGTCGTTAATATCGTCGTTATTATCGTCGTTAATATCGTCGTTATTATCGTCGTTATTATCGCTGTTAATATCGTCATTAATATCGTCATTATCATCGTTGTTATCGTCCTTATTATCCTCATAATTATCGTCGTTAATATCGTCGTTATTTTGTCATAATCATCGTCGTTAATGTCGTCGTTATTATCGTCATTATCATCGTTGTTATCGTCCTTATCATCCTCATAATTATCGTCGTTAATATCGTCGTTATTTTTTCATAATCATCGTCGTTAATATCGTCGTTATTATCGTCATTATCTACGTTGTTATCGTCATAAATATCATCGTTAATATCGTCGTTATTATTGTCATTATCTTCTTTTTATCGTCGTTATTATCGTCCTTATCATCCTCATAATTATCGTCGTTAATATCGTCGTTATTTTGTCATAATCATCGTCGTTCATGTCGTCGTTATTATCGTCATTATCTTCGTTGTTATCGTCATAATTATCATCGTTAATATCGTCGTTATTATTGTCATTATCTTCTTTTTATCGTCGTTATTATCGTCGTTAATATCGTCTTTATTATCGTCGTTATTATCGTCGTTAATATCATCGTTAATATCGTCATTATCATCGTTGTTATCGTCCTTATCATCCTCATAATTGTCGTCGTTAATATCGTCGTTATTTTGTCATAATCATCGTCGGTAATATCGTCGTTAATATCGTCATTATCATCGTTGTTATCGTCCTTATTATCCTCATAATTATCGTCGTTAATATCGTCGTTATTTTGTCATAATCATCGTCGTTAATGTCGTCGTTATTATCGTCATTATCATCGTTGTTATCGTCCTTATTATCCTCATAATTATCGTCGTTAATATCGTCGTTATTTTGTCATAAACATCGTCGCTAATGTCGTCGTTATTATCGTCATTATCATCGTTGTTATCGTCCATATCATCCTCATAATTATCGTCGTTAATATCGTCGTTATTTTGTCATAATCATCGTCGTTACTGTCGTCGTTAGTATCGTCATTATCTTCGTTGTTATCGTCATAAATATCATCGTTAATATCGTCGTTATTATTGTCATTTTCTTCTTTTTATCGTCGTTATTATCGTCGTTAATATCGTCTTTATTATCGTCGTTATTATCGTCGTTAATATCGTCGTTATTATTGTATTATCTTCTTTTTATCGTCGTTATTATCGTCGTTAATATCGTGGTTATTATCGTCGTTATTATCGTCGTAAATATCGTCGTTAATATCGTCATTATCATCGTTGTTATCGTCCTTATTATCCTCATAATTATCGTCGTTAATATCGTCGTTAATATCGTCATTATCATCGTTGTTATCGTCCTTATTATCCTCATAATTATCGTCGTTAATATCGTCGTTATTTTGTCATAATCACCGTCGTTAATGTCGTCGTTATTATCGTCATTATCATCGTTGTTATCGTCCTTATCATCCTCATAATTATCGTCGTTAATATCGTCGTTATTTTGTCATAATCATCGTAGTTAATGTCGTCGTTATTATCGTCATTATCTACGTTGTTATCGTCATAAATATCATCGTTAATATCGTCGTTATTATTGTCATTATCTTCTTTTTATCGCCGTTATTATCGTCGTTAATATCGTCGTTATTATCGTCGTTAATATCGTCGTTATTATCGTCGTTATTATCGCTGTTAATATCGTCATTAATATCGTCATTATCATCGTTGTTATCGTCCTTATTATCCTCATAATTATCGTCGTTAATATCGTCGTTATTTTGTCATAATCATCGTCGTTAATGTCGTCGTTATTATCGTCATTATCATCGTTGTTATCGTCCTTATCATCCTCATAATTATCGTCGTTAATATCGTCGTTATTTTTTCATAATCATCGTCGTTAATATCGTCGTTATTATCGTCATTATCTACGTTGTTATCGTCATAAATATCATCGTTAATATCGTCGTTATTATTGTCATTATCTTCTTTTTATCGTCGTTATTATCGTCCTTATCATCCTCATAATTATCGTCGTTAATATCGTCGTTATTTTGTCATAATCATCGTCGTTCATGTCGTCGTTATTATCGTCATTATCTTCGTTGTTATCGTCATAATTATCATCGTTAATATCGTCGTTATTATTGTCATTATCTTCTTTTTATCGTCGTTATTATCGTCGTTAATATCGTCTTTATTATCGTCGTTATTATCGTCGTTAATATCGTCGTTAATATCGTCATTATCATCGTTGTTATCGTCCTTATCATCCTCATAATTGTCGTCGTTAATATCGTCGTTATTTTGTCATAATCATCGTCGTTATTTTGTCATAATCATCGTCGTTAATATCGTCGTTAATATCGTCATTATCATCGTTGTTATCGTCCTTATTATCCTCATAATTATCGTCGTTAATATCGTCGTTATTTTGTCATAATCATCGTCGTTAATGTCGTCGTTATTATCGTCATTATCATCGTTGTTATCGTCCTTATTATCCTCATAATTATCGTCGTTAATATCGTCGTTATTTTGTCATAAACATCGTCGCTAATGTCGTCGTTATTATCGTCATTATCATCGTTGTTATCGTCCATATCATCCTCATAATTATCGTCGTTAATATCGTCGTTATTTTGTCATAATCATCGTCGTTAATGTCGTCGTTATTATCGTCATTATCTTCGTTGTTATCGTCATCATTATCATCGTTAATATCGTCGTTATTATTGTCATTATCTTCTTTTTATCGTCGTTATTATCGTCGTTAATATCGTCATTAATATCGTCATTATCATCGATGTTATCGTCCTTATTATCCTCATAATTATCGTCGTTAATATCGTCGTTATTTTGTCATAATCATTGTCGTTAATGTCGTCGTTATTATCGTCATTATCTTCGTTGTTATCGTCATAATTATCATCGTTAATATCGTCGTTATTATTGTCATTATCTTCTTTTTATCGTCGTTATTATCGTCGTTAATATCGTCCTTATTATTGTCGTTATTATCGTCGTTAATGTCGTCGTTAATATCGTCATTATCATCGTTGTTATCGTACTTATCATCCTCATAATTGACGTCGTTAATATCGTCGTTATTTTGTCATAATCATCGTCGTTAATATCGTCGTTAATATCGTCATTATCATCGTTGTTATCGTCGTTAATATCGTCATTATCATAGTTATTATCGTCAAAATTATCGTCGTCAATGTCGTCGATATTATCGTCATTATCATCGTTGTTATCGTCCTTATTATCCTCATAATTATCGTCGTTAATATCGTCGTTATTTTGTCATAAACATCGTCGCTAATGTCGTCGTTATTATCGTCATTATCATCGTTGTTATCGTCTATATCATCCTCATAATTATCGTCGTTAATATCGTTGTTATTTTGTCATAATCATCGTCGTTAATGTCGTCGTTAGTATCGTCATTATCTTCGTTGTTATCGTCATAAATATCATCGTTAATATCGTCGTTATTATTGTCATTATCTTCTTTTTATCGTCGTTATTATCGTCGTTAATATCGTCGTTAATATCGTCATTATCATCGTTGTTATCGTCCTTATTATCCTCATAATTATCGTCGTTAATATCGTCGTTAATATCGTCATTATCATCGTTGTTATCGTCCTTATTATCCTCATAATTATCGTCGTTAATATCGTCGTTATTTTGTCATAAACACCGTCGTTAATGTCGTCGTTATTATCGTCATTATCATCGTTGTTATCGTCCTTATCATCCTCATAATTATCGTCGTTAATATCGTCGTTATTTTGTCATAATCATAGTCGTTAATGTCGTCGTTATTATCGTCATTATCTACGTTGTTATCGTCATAAATATCATCGTTAATATCGTCGTTATTATTGTCATTATCTTCTTTTTATCGCCGTTATTATCGTCGTTAATATCGTCGTTATTATCGTCGTTAATATCGTCGTTATTATCGTCGTTATTATCGCTGTTAATATCGTCATTAATATCGTCATTATCATCGTTGTTATCGTCCTTATTATCCTCATAATTATCGTCGTTAATATCGTCGTTATTTTGTCATAATCATCGTCGTTAATGTCGTCGTTATTATCGTCATTATCATCGTTGTTATCGTCCTTATCATCCTCATAATTATCGTCGTTAATATCGTCGTTATTTTTTCATAATCATCGTCGTTAATATCGTCGTTATTATCGTCATTATCTACGTTGTTATCGTCATAAATATCATCGTTAATATCGTCGTTATTATTGTCATTATCTTCTTTTTATCGTCGTTATTATCGTCCTTATCATCCTCATAATTTTCGTCGTTATTTTGTCATAATCATCGTCGTTCATGTCGTCGTTATTATCTTCATTATCTTCGTTGTTATCGTCATAATTATCATCGTTAATATCGTCGTTATTATTGTCATTATCTTCTTTTTATCGTCGTTTATATCGTCGTTAATATCGTCTTTATTATCGTCGTTATTATCGTCGTTAATATCATCGTTAATATCGTCATTATCATCGTTGTTATCGTCCTTATCATCCTCATAATTGTCGTCGTTAATATCGTCGTTATTTTGTCATAATCATCGTCGTTAATATCTTCGTTAATATCGTCATTATCATCGTTGTTATCGTCCTTATCATCCTCATAATTGTCGTCGTTAATATCGTCGTTATTTTGTCATAATCATCGTCGTTAATATCGTCGTTAATATCGTCATTATCATCGTTGTTATCGTCCATATCATCCTCATAATTATCGTCGTTAATATCGTCGTTATTTTGTCATAATCATCGTCGTTAATGTCGTCGTTAGTATCGTCATTATCTTCGTTGTTATCGTCATAAATATCATCGTTAATATCGTCGTTATTATTGTCATTATCTTCTTTTTATCGTCGTTATTATCGTCGTTATTATCGTCTTTATTATCGTCGTTATTATCGTCGTTAATATCGTCGTTATTATTGTATTATCTTCTTTTTATCGTCGTTATTATCGTCGTTAATATCGTGGTTATTATCGTCGTTATTATCGTCGTTAATATCGTCGTTAATATCGTCATTATCATCGTTGTTATCGTCCTTATTATCCTCATAATTATCGTCGTTAATATCGTCGTTATTTTGTCATAATCATCGTCGTTAATGTCGTCGTTATTATCGTCATTATCTTCGTTGTTATCGTCATAATTATCATCGTTAATATCGTCGTTATTATTGTCATTATCTTCTTTTTATCGTCGTTATTATCGTCGTTAATATCGTCATTAATATCGTCATTATCATCGTTGTTATCGTCCTTATTATCCTCATAATTATCGTCGTTAATATCGTCGTTATTTTGTCATAATCATCGTCGTTAATGTCGTCGTTATTATCGTCATTATCTTCGTTGTTATCGTCATAATTATCATCGTTAATATCGTCGTTATTATTGTCATTATCTTCTTTTTATCGTCGTTATTATCGTCGTTAATATCGTCTTTATTATCGTCGTTATTATCGTCGTTAATGTCGTCGTTAATATCGTCATTATCATCGTTGTTATCGTACTTATCATCCTCATAATTGTCGTCGTAAATATCGTCGTTATTTTGTCATAATCATCGTCGTTAATATCGTCGTTAATATCGTCATTATCATCGTTGTAATCGTCCTTATTATCCTCATAATTATCGTCGTTAATATCGTCGTTATTTTGTCATAATCATCGTCGTTAATGTCGTCGTTATTATCGTCATTATCATCGTTGTTATCGTCCTTATCATCCTCATAATTATCGTCGTTAATATCGTCGTTATTTTGTCATAATCATCGTCGTTAATGTCGTCGTTATTATCGTCATTATCTTCGTTGTTATCGTCATAATTATCATAGTTAATATCGTCGTTATTATTGTCATTATCTTCTTTTTATCGTCGTTATTATCGTCGTTAATATCGTCTTTATTATCGTCGTTATTATCGTCGTTAATATCGTCGTTAATATCGTCATTATCATCGTTGTTATCGTCCTTATTATCCTCATAATTATCGTCGTTAATATCGTCGTTATTTTGTCATAATCATCGTCGTTAATGTCTTCGTTATTATCGTCATTATCTACGTTGTTATCGTCATAAATATCATCGTTAATATCGTCGTTATTATTGTCATTTTCTTCTTTTTATCGTCGTTATTATCGTCGTTAATATCGTCGTTAATATCGTCATTAGCATCGTTGTTATCGTCCTTATTATCCTCATAATTATCGTCGTTAATATCGTCGTTATTTTGTCATAATCATCGTCGTTAATGTCGTCGTTATTATCGTCATTATCTACGTTGTTATCGTCATAAATATCATCGTTAATATCGTCGTTATTATTGTCATTTTCTTCTTTTTATCGTCGTTATTATCGTCCTTATCATCCTCATAATTATCGTCGTTAACATCGTCGTTATTTTGTCATAATCATCGTCGTTAATGTCGTCGTTATTATCGTCATTATCTTCGTTGTTATCGTCATAATTATCATCGTTAATATCGTCGTTATTATTGTCATTATCTTCTTTTTATCGTCGTTATTATCGTCGTTAATATCGTCTTTATTATCGTCGTTATTATCGCCGTTAATATCGTCATTAATATCGTCATTATCATCGTTGTTATCGTCGATATTATCCTCATAATTATCGTCGTTAATATCGTCGTTATTTTGTCATAATCATCGTCGTTAATGTCGTCGTTATTATCGTCATTATCTACGTTGTTATCGTCATAAATATCATCGTTAATATCGTCGTTATTATTGTCATTTTCTTCTTTTTATCGTCGTTATTATCGTCGTTAATATCGTCGTTATTATCGTCGTTATTATCGTCGTTAATATCGTCGTTAATATCGTCATTATCATCGTTGTTATTGTCCTTATTATCCTCATAATTATCGTCGTTAATATCGTCGTTATTTTGTCATAATCATCGTCGTTAATGTCGTCGTTATTATCGTCATTATCATCGTTGTTATCGTCCTTATCATCCTCATAATTAGCGTCGTTAATATCGTCGTTATTTTGTCATAATCATCGTCGTTAATATCGTCGTTAATATCGTCATTATCATCGTTGTTATCGTCCTTATTATCCTCATAATTATCGTCGGTAATATCGTCGTTATTTTGTCATAAACATCGTCGTTAATGTCGTCGTTATTATCGTCATTATCATCGTTGTTATCGTCCTTATCATCCTCATAATTATCGTCGATAATATCGTCGTTATTTTGTCATAATCATCGTCGTTAATGTCGTCGTTATTATCGTCATTATCTTCGTTGTTATCGTCATAATTATCATCGTTAATATCGTCGTTATTATTATCATTATCTTCTTTTTATCGTCGTTATTATCGTCGTTAATATCGTCGTTATTATCGTCGTTAATATCGTCGTTAATATCGTCATTATCATCGTTGTTATCGTCCTTATTATCCTCATAATTATCGTCGTTAATATCGTCGTTATTTTGTCATAATCATCGTCGTTAATGTCGTCGTTATTATCGTCATTATCTACGTTGTTATCGTCATAAATATCATCGATAATATCGTCGTTATTATTGTCATTATCTTCTTTTTATCGTCGTTATTAACGTCGTTATTATCGTCGTTAATATCGTCGTTAATATCGTCCATATCATCGTTGTTATCGTCCTTATTATCCTCATAATTATCGTCGTTAATATCGTCGTTATTTTGTCATAATCATCGTCGTTAATATCGACGTTATTTTGTCATAATCATCGTCGTTAATGTCGTCGTTATTATCGTCATTATCTTCGTTGTTATCGTCATAAATATCATCGTTAATATCGTCGTTATTATTGTCATTATCTTCTTTTTATCGTCGTTATTATCGTCGTTAATATCGTCTTTATTATCGTCGTTATTATCGTCGTTAATATCGTCGTTATTATTGTATTATCTTCTTTTTATCGTCGTTATTATCGTCGTTAATATCGTGGTTAATATCGTCGTTATTATCGTCGTTAATAACGTCGTTAATATCGTCATTATCATCGTTGTTATCGTCCTTATTATCCTCATAATTATCGTCGTTAATACCGTCGTTATTTTGTCATAATCATCGTCGTTAATGTCGTCGTTATTATCGTCATTATCATCGTTGTTATCATCCTTATCATCCTCATAATTATCGTCGTTAATATCGTCGTTATTTTGTCATAATCATCGACGTTAATGTCGTCGTTATTATCGTCATTATCTTCGTTGTTATCGTTATAATTATCATCGTTAATATCGTCGTTATTATTGACATTATCTTCTTTTTATCGTCGTTATTATCGTCGTTAATATCGTTTTTATTATCGTCGTTATTATCGTCGTTAATATCGCCGTTATTATCGTCATTATCATCGTTGTTATCGTCCTTATCATCCTCATAATTATCGTCGTTAATATCGTCGTTATTTTGTCGTAATCATCGTCGTTAATGTCGTCGTTATTATCGTCATTATCTTCGTTGTTATCGTCGTTATTATCCTCATAATTATCGTCGTTAATATCGTCGTTATTTTGTCATAATCATCGTCGTTAATGTCGTCGTTATTATCGTCATTATCATCGTTGTTATCGTCCTTATCATCCTCATAATTATCGTCGTTAATATCGTCGTTATTTTGTCATAATCATCGTCGTTAATGTCGTCGTTATTATCGTCATTATCTTCGTTGTTATCGTCATAATTATCATAGTTAATATCGTCGTTATTATTGTCATTATCTTCTTTTTATCGTCGTTATTATCGTCGTTAATATCGTCTTTATTATCGTCGTTAGTATCGTCGTTAATATCGTCGTTAATATCGTCATTATCATCGTTGTTATCGTCCTTATTATCCTCATAATTATCGTCGTTAATATCGTCGTTATTTTGTCATAATCATCGTCGTTAATGTCGTCGTTATTATCGTCATTATCTACGTTGTTATCGTCATAAATATCATCGTTAATATCGTCGTTATTATTGTCATTTTCTTCTTTTTATCGTCGTTATTAACGTCGTTATTATCGTCGTTAATATCGTCGTTAATATCGTCATTATCATCGTTGTTATCGTCCTTATCATCCTCATAATTATCGTCGTTAATATCGTCGTTATTTTGTCATAATCATCGTCGTTAATGTCGTCGTTATTATCGTCATTATCTTCGTTGTTATCGTCATAATTATCATCGTTAATATCGTCGTTATTATTGTCATTATCTTCTTTTTATCGTCGTTATTATCGTCGTTAATATCGTCTTTATTATCGTCGTTATTATCGTCGTTAATGTCGTCGTTATTATCGTCATTATCATCGTTGTAATCGTCCTTATTATCCTCTTAATTATCGTCGTTAATATCGGCGTTATTTTGTCATAATCATCGTCGTTTATGTCGTCGTTATTATCGTCATTATCATCGTTGTTATCGTCTTTATCATCCTCATAATTATCGTCGTTAATATCGTCGTTATTTTGTCATAATCATCGTCGTTAATGTCGTCGTTATTATCGTCATTATCTTCGTTGTTATCGTCATAATTATCATAGTTAATATCGTCGTTATTATTGTCATTATCTTCTTTTTATCGTCGTTATTATCGTCGTTAATATCGTCTTTATTATCGTCGTTATTATCGTCGTTAATATCGTCGTTAATATCGTCAATATCATCGTCGTTATCGTCCTTATTATCCTCATAATTATCGTCGTTAATATCGTCGTTATTTTGTCATAATCATCGTCGTTAATGTCGTCGTTATTATCGTCATTATCTACGTTGTTATCGTCATAAATATCATTGTTAATATCGTCGTTATTATTGTCATTTTCTTCTTTTTATCGTCGTTATTATCGTCGTTAATATCGTCGTTATTATCGTCGTTATTATCGTCGTTAATATCGTCGTTAATATCGTCATTATCATCGTTGTTATCGTCCTTATTATCCTCATAATTATCGTCGTTAATATCGTCGTTATTTTGTCATAATCATCGTCGTTAATGTCGTCGTTATTATCGTCATTATCTACGTTGTTATCGTCATAAATATCATTGTTAATATCGTCGTTATTATTGTCATTTTCTTCTTTTTATCGTCGTTATTATCGTCGTTAATATCGTCGTTATTATCGTCGTTATTATCGTCGTTAATATCGTCGTTAATATCGTCATTATCATCGTTGTTATCGTCCTTATTATCCTCATAATTATCGTCGTTAATATCGTCGTTATTTTGTCATAATCACCGTCGTTAATGTCGTAGTTATTATCGTCATTATCATCGTTGTTATCGTCCTTATCATCCTCATAATTATCGTCGTTAATATCGTCGTTATTTTGTCATAATCATCGTCGTTAATGTCGTCGTTATTATCGTCATTATCATCGTTGTTATCGTCCTTATCATCATCATAATTATCGTCGTTAATATCGTCGTTATTTTGTCATAATCATCGTCGTTAATGTCGTCGTTATTATCGTCATTATCTTCGTTGTTATCGTCATAATTATCATCGTTAATATCGTCGTTATTATTGTCATTATCTTCTTTTATCGTCGTTATTATCGTCGTTATTATTGACATTATCTTCTTTTTATCTTCGTTATTATCGTCGTTAATATCGTATTTATTATCGTCGTTATTATCGTCGTTAATATCGTCGTTAATATCGTCATTATCATCGTTGTTATCGTCCGTATCATCCTTATAATTATCGTCGTTAATATCGTCTTTATTATCGTCGTTATTATCGTCGTTAATGTCGTCGTTATTATCGTCATTATCATCGTTGTTATCGTCCGTATCATCCTTATAATTATCGTCGTTAATATCGTCGTTATTTTGTCATAATCATCGTCGTTAATGTCGTCGTTATTATCGTCATTATCTACGTTGTTATCGTCCTAAATATCATTGTTATTATCGTCGTTATTATTGTCATTTTCTTCTTTTTATCGTCGTTACTATCGTCGTTAATATCGTCGTTATTAGCGTCGTAATTATCGTCGTTAATATCGTCGTTAATATCGTCATTATCATCGTTGTTATCGTCCTTATTATCCTCATAATTATCGTCGTTAATATCGTCGTTATTTTGTCATAATCATCGTCGTTAAAGTCGTCGTTATTATCGTCATTATCTACGTTGTTATCGTCACAAATATCATCGATAATATCGTCGTTATTATTGTCATTATCTTCTTTTTATCGTCGTTATTATCGTCGTTAATATCGTCTTTATTATCGTCGTTATTATCGTCGTTAATATCGTCGTTAATATCGTCATTATCATCGTTGTTATCGTCCTTATTATCCTCATAATTATCGTCGTTAATATCGTCGTTATTTTGTCATAATCATCGTCGTTAATGTCGTCGTTATTATCGTCATTATCTACGTTGTTATCGTCATAAATATCATCGTTAATATCGTCGTTATTATTGTCATTATCTTCTTTTTATCGTCGTTATTATCGTCGTTAATATCGTCTTTATTATCGTCGTTATTATCGTCGTTAATGTCGTCGTTAATATCGTCATTATCATCGTTGTTATCGTACTTATCATCCTCATAATTGTCGTCGTTAATATCGTCGTTATTTTGTCATAATCATCGTCGTTAATATCGTCGATAATATCGTCATTATCATCGTTGTAATCGTCCTTATTATCCTCATAATTATCGTCGTTAATATCGTCGTTATTTTGTCATAATCATCGTCGTTAATGTCGTCGTTATTATCGTCATTATCATCGTTGTTATCGTCCTTATCATCCTCATAATTATCGTCGTTAATATCGTCGTTATTTTGTCATAATCATCGTCGTTAATGTCGTCGTTATTATCGTCATTATCTTTGTTGTTATCGTCATAATTATCATAGTTAATATCGTCGTTATTATTGTCATTATCTTCTTTTTATCGTCGTTATTATCGTCGTTAATATCGTCTTTATTATCGTCGTTATTATCGTCGTTAATATCGTCGTTAATATCGTCATTATCATCGTTGTTATCGTCCTTATTATCCTCATAATTATCGTCGTTAATATCGTCGTTATTTTGTCATAATCATCGTCGTTCATGTCGTCGTTATTATCGTCATTATCTTCGTTGTTATCGTCATAATTATCATCGTTAATATCGTCGTTATTATTGTCATTATCTTCTTTTTATCGTCGTTATTATCGTCGTTAATTTCGTCGTTAATATCGTCATTATCATCGTTGTTATCGTCCTTATCATACTCATAATTGTCGTCGTTAATATCGTCGTTATTTTGTCATAATCATCGTCGTTAATGTCGTCGTTAATATCGTCATTATCATCGTTGTTATCGTCCTTATCATCCTCATAATTATCGTCGTTAATATCGTCGTTATTTTGTCATAATCATCGTCGTTAATGTCGTCGTTATTATCGTCATTATCATCGTTGTTATCGTCCTTATCATCCTCATAATTATCGTCGTTAATATCGTCGTTATTTTGTCATAATCATCGTCGTTAATGTCGTCGTTATTATCGTCATTATCTACGTTGTTATCGTCATAAATATCATCGTTAATATCGTCGTTATTATTGTCATTATCTTCTTTTTATCGTCGTTATTATCGTCCTTATCATCCTCATAATTATCGTCGTTAATATCGTCGTTATTTTGTCATAATCATCGTCGTTCATATCGTCGTTATTATCGTCATTATCTTCGTTGTTATAGTCATAATTATCGTCGTTAATATCGTCGTTATTATTGTCATTATCTTCTTTTTATCGTCGTTATTATCGTCGTTAATATCGTCTTTATTATCGTCGTTATTATCGTCGTTAATATCGTCGTTAATATCGTCATTATCATCGTTGTTATCGTCCTTATCATCCTCATAATTGTCGTCGTTAATATCGTCGTTATTTTGTCATAATCATCGTCGTTAATATCGTCGTTAATATCGTCATTATCATCGTTGTTATCGTCCTTATCATCCTCATAATTGTCGTCGTTAATATCGTCGTTATTTTGTCATAATCATCGTCGTTAATATCGTCGTTAATATCGTCATTATCATCGTTGTTATCGTCCTTATTATCGTCATAATTATCGTCGTTAATATCGTCGTTATTTTGTCATAATCATCGTCGTTAATGTCGTCGTTAATATCGTCATTATCATCGTTGTTATCGTCCTTATCATCCTCATAATTATCGTCGTTAATATCGTCGTTATTTTGTCATAATCATCGTCGTTAATGTCGTCGTTATTATCGTCATTATCTACGTTGTTATCGTCATAAATATCATCGTTAATATCGTCGTTATTATTGTCATTTTCTTCTTTTTATCGTCGTTATTATCGTCCTTATTATCCTCATAATTATCGTCGTTAATATCGTCGTTATTTTGTCATAATCGTCGTCGTTTATGTCGTCGTTATTATCGTCATTATCATCGTTGTTATCGTCTTTATCATCCTCATAATTATCGTCGTTAATATCGTCGTTATTTTGTCATAATCATCGTCGTTAATGTCGTCGATATTATCGTCATTATCTACGTTGTTATCGTCATAATTATCATCGTTAATATCGTCGTTATTATTGTCATTATCTTCTTTTTATCGTCTTTATTATCGTCGTTAATATCGTCTTTATTATCGTCGTTATTATCGTCGTTAATGTCGTCGTTAATATCGTCATTATCATCGTTGTTATCGTACTTATCATCCTCATAATTGTCGTCGTTAATATCGTCGTTATTTTGTCATAATCATCGTCGTTAATATCGTCGTTAATATCGTCATTATCATCGTTGTTATCGTCCTTATTATCCTCACAATTATCGTCGTTAATATCGTCGTTATTTTGTCATAATCATCGTCGTTAACGTCGTCGTTATTATCGTCATTATCATCGTTGTTATCGTCTTTATCATCCTCATAATTATCATCGTTAATATCGTCGTTATTATTGTCATTATCTTCTTTTTATCGTCTTTATTATCGTCGTTAATATCGTCTTTATTATCGTCGTTATTATCGTCGTTAATGTCGTCGTTAATATCGTCATTATCATCGTTGTTATCGTCCTTATTATCCTCATAATTATCGTCGTTAATATCGTCGTTATTTTGTCATAATCATCGTCGTTAATGTCGTCGTTATTATCGTCATTATCATCGTTGTTATCGTCTTTATCATCCTCATAATTATCGTCATTAATATCGTCGTTATTTTGTCATAATCATCGTCGTTAATGTCGTCGTTATTATCGTCATTATCTTCGTTGTTATCGTCATAATTATCATAGTTAATATCGTCGTTATTATTGTCATTATCTTCTTTTTATCGTCGTTATTATCGTCGTTAATATCGTCTTTATTATCGTCGTTATTATCGTCGTTAATATCGTCGTTAATATCGTCATTATCATCGTTGTTATCGTCCTTATTATCCTCATAATTATCGTCGTTAATATCGTCGTTATTTTGTCATAATCATCGACGATATTGTCGTCGTTATTATCGTCATTATCTACGTTGTTATCGTCATAAATATCATCGTTAATATGGTCGTTATTATTGTCATTTTCTTCTTTTTATCGTCGTTATTAACGTCGTTATTATCGTCGTTAAAATCGTCGTTAATATCGTCATTATCATCGTTGTTATCGTCCTTATTATCCTCATAATTATCGTCGTTAATATCGTCGTTATTTTGTCATAATCATCGTCGTTAATGTCGTCGTTATTATCGTCATTATCTACGTTGTTATCGTCATAAATATCATCGTTAATATCGTCGTTATTATTGTCATTTTCTTCTTTTTATCGTCGTTATTATCGTCCTTATTATCCTCATAATTATCGTCGTTAATATCGTCGTTATTTTGTCATAATCATCGTCGTTTATGTCGTCGTTATTATCGTCATTATCATCGTTGTTATCGTCTTTATCATCCTCATAATTATCGTCGTTAATATCGTCGTTATTTTGTCATAATCATCGTCGTTAATGTCGTCGTTATTATCGTCATTATCTTCGTTGTTATCGTCATAATTATCATCGTTAATATCGTCGTTATTATTGTCATTATCTTCTTTTTATCGTCTTTATTATCGTCGTTAATATCGTCTTTATTATCGTCGTTATTATCGTCGTTAATGTCGTCGTTAATATCGTCATTATCATCGATGTTATCGTACTTATCATCCTCATAATTGTCGTCGTTAATATCGTCGTTATTTTGTCATAATCATCGTCGTTAATATCGTTGTTAATATCGTCATTATCATCGTTGTAATCGTCCTTATTATCCTCATAATTATCGTCGTTAATATCGTCGTTATTTTGTCATAATCATCGTCGTTAATGTCGTCGTTATTATCCTCATTATCTACGTTGTTATCGTCATAAATATCATCTTTAATATCGTCGTTATTATTGTCATTTTCTTCTTTTTATCGTCGTTATTAACGTCGTTATTATCGTCGTTAATATCGTCGTTAATATCGTCATTATCATCGTTGTTATCGTCCTTATTATCCTCATAATTATCGTCGTTAATATCGTCGTTATTTTGTCATAATCATCGTCGTTTATGTCGTCGTTATTATCGTCATTATCATCGTTGTTATCGTCTTTATCATCCTCATAATTATCGTCGTTAATATCGTCGTTATTTTGTCATAATCATCGTCGTTAATGTCGTCGTTATTATCGTCATTATCTACGTTGTTATCGTCATAATTATCATCGTTAATATCGTCGTTATTATTGTCATTATCTTCTTTTTATCGTCTTTATTATCGTCGTTAATATCGTCTTTATTATCGTCGTTATTATCGTCGTTAATGTCGTCGTTAATATCGTCATTATCATCGTTGTTATCGTACTTATCATCCTCATAATTGTCGTCGTTAATATCGTCGTTATTTTGTCATAATCATCGTCGTTAATATCGTCGTTAATATCGTCATTATCATCGTTGTTATCGTCCTTATTATCCTCATAATTATCGTCGTTAATATCGTCGTTATTTTGTCATAATCATCGTCGTTAATGTCGTCGTTATTATCGTCATTATCATCGTTGTTATCGTCTTTATCATCCTCATAATTATCGTCATTAATATCGTCGTTATTTTGTCATAATCATCGTCGTTAATGTCGTCGTTATTATCGTCATTATCTTCGTTGTTATCGTCATAATTATCATAGTTAATATCGTCGTTATTATTGTCATTATCTTCTTTTTATCGTCGTTATTATCGTCGTTAATATCGTCTTTATTATCGTCGTTATTATCGTCGTTAATATCGTCGTTAATATCGTCATTATCATCGTTGTTATCGTCCTTATTATCCTCATAATTATCGTCGTTAATATCGTCGTTATTTTGTCATAATCATCGTCGTTAATGTCGTCGTTATTATCGTCATTATCTACGTTGTTATCGTCATAAATATCATTGTTAATATCGTCGTTATTATTGTCATTTTCTTCTTTTTATCGTCGTTATTATCGTCGTTAATATCGTCGTTATTATCGTCGTTATTATCGTCGTTAATATCGTCGTTAATATCGTCATTATCATCGTTGTTATCGTCCTTATTATCCTCATAATTATCGTCGTTAATATCGTCGTTATTTTGTCATAATCACCGTCGTTAATGTCGTCGTTATTATCGTCATTATCATCGTTGTTATCGTCCTTATCATCCTCATAATTGTCGTCGTTAATATCGTCGTTATTTTGTCATAATCATCGTCGTTAATATCGTCGTTAATATCGTCATTATCATCGTTGTTATCGTCCTTATTATCCTCATAATTATCGTCGTTAATATCGTCGTTATTTTGTCATAATCATCGTCGTTAATGTCGTCGTTATTATCGTCATTATCATCGTTGTTATCGTCCTTATCATCCTCATAATTATCGTCGTTAATATCGTCGTTATTTTGTCATAATCATCGTCGTTAATGTCGCCGTTATTATCGTCATTATCTTCGTTGTTATCGTCATAATTATCATCGTTAATATCGTCGTTATTATTGTCATTATCTTCTTTTATCGTCGTTATTATCGTCGTTAATATCGTCATTAATATCGTCATTATCATCGTTGTTATCGTCTTTATTATCCTCATAATTATCGTCGTTAATATCGTCGTTATTTTGTCATAATCATCGTCGTTAATGTCGTCGTTATTATCGTCATTATCTACGTTGTTATCGTCATAAATATCATTGTTATTATCGTCGTTATTATTGTCATTTTCTTCTTTTTATCGTCGTTATTATCGTCGTTAATATCGTCGTTATTATCGTCGTAATTATCGTCGTTAATATCGTCGTTAATATCGTCATTATCATCGTTGTTATCGTCCTTATTATCCTCATAATTATCGTCGTTAATATCGTCGTTATTTTGTCATATTCATCGTCGTTAATGTCGTCGTTATTATCGTCATTATCTACGTTGTTATCGTCATAAATATCATCGATAATATCGTCGTTATTATTGTCATTATCTTCTTTTTATCGTCGTTATAAACGTCGTTATTATCGTCGTTAATATCGTCATTATCATCGTTGTTATCGTCCTTATTATCCTCATAATTATCGTCGTTAATATCGTCGTTATTTTGTCATAATCATCGTCGTTAATATCGTCGTTATTTTGTCATAATCATCGACGTTAATGTCGTCGTTATTATCGTCATTATCTACGTTGTTATCGTCATAATTATCATCGTTAATATCGTCGTTATTATTGTCATTATCTTCTTTTTATCGTCGTTATTATCGTCGTAAATATCGTCTTTATTATCGTCGTTATTATCGTCGTTAATATCGTCGTTAATATCGTCATTATCATCGTTGTTTTCGTCCTTATTATCCTCATAATTATCGTCGTTAATATCGTCGTTATTTTGTCATAATCATCGTCGTTAATATCGTCGTTATTTTGTCATAATCATCGTCGTTAATGTCGTCGTTATTATCGTCATTATCTACGTTGTTATCGTCATAAATATCATCGTTAATATCGTCGTTATTATTGTCATTTTCTTCTTTTTATCGTCGTTATTATCGTCGTTAATATCGTCGTTATTATCGTCGTTATTATCGTCGTTAATATCGTCGTTAATATCGTCATTATCATCGTTGTTATCGTCCTTATTATCCTCATAATTATCGTCGTTAATATCGTCGTTATTTTGTCATAATCATCGTCGTTAATGTCGTCGTTATTATCGTCATTATCATCGTTGTTATCGTCCTTATCATCCTCATAATTATCGTCGTTAATATCGTCGTTATTTTGTCATAATCATCGTCGTTAATGTCGTCGTTATTATCGTCATTATCTACGTTGTTATCGTCATAAATATCATCGTTAATATCGTCATTATTATTGTCATTATCTTCTTTTTATCGTCTTTATTATCGTCGTTAATATCGTCGTTATTATCGTCGTTAATATCGTCGTTATTATCGTCGTTATTATCGTCGTTATTATCGCCGTTAATATCGTCATTAATATCGTCATTATCATCGTTGTTATCGTCCTTATTATCCTCATAATTATCGTCGTTAATATCGTAGTTATTTTGTCATAATCATCCTCGTTAATGTCGTCGTTATTATCGTCATTATCATCGTTGTTATCGTCCTTATCATCCTCATAATAATCGTCGTTAATATCGTCGTTATTTTGTCATAATCATCGTCGTTAATGTCGTCGTTATTATCGTCATTATCTACGTTGTTATCGTCATAAATATCATCGTTAATATCGTCGTTATTATTGTCATTATCTTCTTTTTATCTTCGTTATTATCGTCGTTAATATCGTCGTTATTATCGTCGTTAATATCGTCGTTAATATCCTCATTATCATCGTTGTTATCGTCGTTATTATCCTCATAATTATCGTCGTTAATATCGTCGTTATTTTGTCATAATCATCGTCGTTAATGTCGTCGTTATTATCGTCATTATCTACGTTGTTATTGTCATAAATATCATCGATAATATCGTCGTTATTATTGTCATTATCTTCTTTTTATCGTCGTTATTATCGTCGTTAATATCGTCGTTATTATCGTCGTTAATATCGTCGTTAATATCGTCATTATCATCGTTGTTATCGTCATTATTATCCTCATAATTATCGTCGTTAATATCGTCGTTATTTTGTCATAATCACCGTCGTTAATGTCGTCGTTATTATCGTCATTATCATCGTTGTTATCGTCCTTATCATCCTCATAATTATCGTCGTTAATATCGTCGTTATTTTGTCATAATCATAGTCGTTAATGTCGTCGTTATTATCGTCATTATCTACGTTGTTATCGTCATAAATATCATCGTTAATATCGTCGTTATTATTGTCATTATCTTCTTTTTATCGCCGTTATTATCGTCGTTAATATCGTCGTTATTATCGTCGTTAATATCGTCTTTATTATCGTCGTTATTATCGTCGTTAATATCATCGTTAATATCGTCATTATCATCGTTGTTATCGTCCTTATCATCCTCATAATTGTCGTCGTTAATATCGTCGTTATTTTGTCATAATCATCGTCGTTAATATCGTCGTTAATATCGTCATTATCATCGTTGTTATCGTCCTTATTATCCTCATAATTATCGTCGTTAATATCGTCGTTATTTTGTCATAATCATCGTCGTTAATGTCGTCGTTATTATCGTCATTATCATCGTTGTTATCGTCCTTATTATCCTCATAATTATCGTCGTTAATATCGTCGTTATTTTGTCATAAACATCGTCGCTAATGTCGTCGTTATTATCGTCATTATCATCGTTGTTATCGTCCATATCATCCTCATAAATATCGTCGTTAATATCGTCGTTATTTTGTCATAATCATCGTCGTTAATGTCGTCGTTAGTATCGTCATTATCTTCGTTGTTATCGTCATAAATATCATCGTTAATATCGTCGTTATTATTGTCATTATCTTCTTTTTATCGTCGTTATTATCGTCGTTAATATCGTGGTTATTATCGTCGTTATTATCGTCGTTAATATCGTCGTTAATATCGTCATTATCATCGTTGTTATCGTCCTTATTATCCTCATAATTATCGTCGTTAATATCGTCGTTAATATCGTCATTATCATCGTTGCTATCGTCCTTATTATCCTCATAATTATCGTCGTTAATATCGTCGTTATTTTGTCATAATCACCGTCGTTAATGTCGTCGTTATTATCGTCATTATCATTGTTGTTATCGTCCTTATCATCCTCATAATTATCGTCGTTAATATCGTCGTTATTTTGTCATAATCATAGTCGTTAATGTCGTCGTTATTATCGTCATTATCTACGTTGTTATCGTCATAAATATCATCGTTAATATCGTCGTTATTATTGTCATTATCTTCTTTTTATCGCCGTTATTATCGTCGTTAATATCGTCGTTATTATCGTCGTTAATATCGTCGTTATTTTGTCATAATCATCGTCGTTCATGTCGTCGTTATTATCGTCATTATCTTCGTTGTTATCGTCATAATTATCATCGTTAATATCGTCGTTATTATTGTCATTATCTTCTTTTTATCGTCGTTATTATCGTCGTTAATATCGTCTTTATTATCGTCGTTATTATCGTCGTTAATATCTTCGTTAATATCGTCATTATCATCGTTGTTATCGTCCTTATCATCCTCATAATTGTCGTCGTTAATATCGTCGTTATTTTGTCATAATCATCGTCGTTAATATCGTCGTTAATATCGTCATTATCATCGTTGTTATCGTCCATATCATCCTCATAATTATCGTCGTTAATATCGTCGTTATTTTGTCATAATCATCGTCGTTAATGTCGTCGTTAGTATCGTCATTATCTTCGTTGTTATCGTCATAAATATCATCGTTAATATCGTCGTTATTATTGTCATTATCTTCTTTTTATCGTCGTTATTATCGTCGTTATTATCGTCTTTATTATCGTCGCTATTATCGTCGTTAATATCGTCGTTATTATTGTATTATCTTCTTTTTATCGTCGTTATTATCGTCGTTAATATCGTGGTTATTATCGTCGTTATTATCGTCGTTAATATCGTCGTTAATATCGTCATTATCATCGTTGTTATCGTCCTTATTATCCTCATAATTATCGTCGTTAATATCGTCGTTATTTTGTCATAATCATCGTCGTTAATGTCGTCGTTATTATCGTCATTATCTTCGTTGTTATCGTCATAATTATCATCGTTAATATCGTCGTTATTATTGTCATTATCTTCTTTTTATCGTCGTTATTATCGT